>OX439382.1:28505731-29705731 GCA_949319315.1 Zelleria hepariella | reverse complement strand
TCTGGCTTCAGAAGAGGCCTTCATGAAGAGGCATTTACTCAGCAGTGAGTGTTAACAGGCTGATAATGATGATGATGTCTGACTTCAGATGTCTCTTACACTAACGGGCTATTAATCGACTGTTAACAGCTGTTAGTTGATAAAAATTCACAAAAATAAAACTTTTACATCACTAATTCTAACGGAACGTAAAAATGATCCAAAAGGTTATACAAAATAAATTTAATGAAAAATTACTCGATTTTTATTCCTCAATAAATATCCTTAAAAATTACTCTCATTTTGATAACAGCTCCTGTCATATTCAAATTCAAATTCATGTAATTTATTTCAGACAAAGTCCATAATATGTGTTAGTAGTACAAAAAATAAGATAAGATGAATAAAGATTTACCTGCTATTAATGCCGTTCAAAAACTTTCAAATTTGAAAGCGATCGTGATAGATGCAAAAGATAGACAAATAATAAAACCCCTGGCTCCATTGATCGAGGGAAGATGGGCCCCCAGTTCGCTGTCCCTCTTTTAATAAACTGGAAAGACGGAGACGGTTTAATGCTGAGAAATGCTCAAAACCATGATTACAAATGGTGATGATTGGAGGGTGGAATCTCATTGGTGTTATTTTAGACCTTAATGAGAACGACTTTGGTTTTAATTTATTTTCAAAAGACGTTGGAATTCAAACTACTTATCTTGTGTCTGAAGAAAGATGCTAAAAGAAGAAAAAAAAGATTACTACCAGCAAAAGAGCTGTTTTAAATCTAAGCTAGAAAAACTCAAGCTCTTTTAATTTTATCTGTGTTACAAGCTGTATTTTGCAGTGCTAACGAAAGGTTAAGTGTAAATTCTTAGCTGTAATTTTTCGTAACATGGTGTAAAGAGTTGATAGGAAGTATTAGCATGCGTTTTGCTAACATAATTACGAGTAATAAACGCATGTGGCGGGCTATTTAATGCTTTCAGGAAAACTCTCGTGTCGAAATTATCAATTTTATTTACAATTTTCTCTTTGTACAATAGTGCCACAAGACGTATCAAAATCAGACTGAAGGTTGAGCCAAACAAAAGTATATTACAAACTATTCAATTTTAGAATTTCGAATTTTGTCCAAAAAGTTTCGTGCCCCACACGCACTTAATTTTGACACAACTGTTTAAAAGGACCACGGGCACATTAGTATGAAGTCTGGGCCCACTGACAGTTGACACTTGATGAAATTTTTTACACTGTCCGACCTCAATAAACTTCATGTCAAATGAAAGCTCTTGAAGAGTACTTCAATTTATTCTACGGCAGCTTAGTCAAAATCGAGCGCGAAAATGGTGTTTTGGGCACATTTGTCCCATTTTATGAAGATTGTCCGACCTCAATAAACTTCATGTCAAATGAAAGCTCTTGAAGAGTACTTCAATTTATTCTATGGCAGCTTAGTCGAAATCGAGCGCGAAAGTGGTGTTTTGGGGATGGGCATATTGGGCCCACTGACAGTTGACATTTTACATTGTCCGACCTCAATAAACTTTATGTCAAATGAAAGCTCTTGAAGAGTACTCTAATTTATTCTTTGGCAGCTTAGTCAAAATCGAGCGCGAAAATGGTGTTTTGGGCATATTTATCCCATTTTATGAAGATTGTCCGACCTCAATAAAACTCATGTCAAATGAAAGCTCTTGTAGAATACTTTAATTTATTCTATGGCAGCTTAGTCGAAATCGAGCGAGAAAGTGGACAATCTTCATAAAATGGGACAAATATGCCCAAAACACCATTTTCGCGCTCGATTTTGACTAAGCTGCCTTAGAATAAATTAGAGTACTCTTCAAGAGCTTTCATTTGACATAAGTTTATTGAGGTCAGACAATCTTCGTAAAATGGGACAAATATGCCCAAAACACCATTTTCGCGCTCGATTTTGACTAAGCTGCCTTAGAATAAATTAAAGTACTCTTCAAGAGCTTTCATTGGACATGAGTTTTATTGAGGTCGAACAATGTAAAATGTCAACTGTCAGTGGGCCCAATATGCCCATCCCCAAAACACCACTTTCGCGCTTGATTTCGACTAAGCTGCCATAGAATAAATTGATGTACTCTTCAAGAGCTTTCATTTGACATGAGTTTTATTGAGGTCGGACAATCTTCTTAAAATGGGACAAATATGCCCAAAACACCATTTTCGCGCTCGATTTTGACTAAGCTGCCTTAGAATAAACTGATGTACTCTTCAAGAGCTTTCATTTGACATGAGTTTTATTGAGGTCGGACAATGTAAAATGTCAACTGTCAGTGGGCCCAATATGCCCATCCCCAAAACACCACTTTCGCGCTTGATTTCGACTAAGCTGTCATAGAATAAATTGATGTACTCTTCAAGAGCTTTCATTTGACACGAGTTTTATTGGGGTCGGACAATCTTCGCAAAATGGGACAAATATGACCAAAACACCATTTTCGCGCTCGATTTTGACTAAGCTGCCTTAGAATAAATTAAAGTACTCTTCAAGAGCTTTCATTTGACATGAGTTTTATTCAGGTCGGACAATGTAAAATGTCAACTGTCAGTGGGCCCAATATGCCCATCCCCAAAATACCACTTTCACGCTCGATTTTGACTAAGCTGCCGTAGAATAAATTGATGTACTCTTCAAGAGCTTTCATTTGACACGAGTTTTATTGGGGTCGGACAATCTTCGCAAAATGGGACAAATATGACCAAAACACCACTTTCACGCTCGATTTTGACTAAGCTGCCGTAGAATAAATTGATGTACTCTTCAAGAGCTTTCATTTGACACGAGTTTTATTGGGGTCGGACAATCTTCGCAAAATGGGACAAATATGAGCAAAACACCATTTTCGCGCTCGATTTTGACCAAGCTGCCATAGAATAAATTGATGTACTCTTCAAGAGCTTTCATTTGACACGAGTTTTATTGGGGTCGGACAATCTTCGCAAAATGGGACAAATATGACCAAAACACCATTTTCGCGCTCGATTTTGACCAAGCTGCCATAGAATAAATTGATGTACTCTTCAAGAGCTTTCATTTGACATGAGTTTTATTGAGGTCGGACAATCTTCATAAAATGTGATAAATATGCCCAAAATACCATTTTCGCGCTCGTTTTTGACTAAGCTGTCATATAATAAATTAAAGTACTCTTCAAGGGCTTTCATTTGACATCAAGTTTATTGAGGTCGGACAATGTAAATTTTTTCATCAAGTGTCAACTGTCAGTGGGCCCAATGTGCCCATGGTCCTTTGCGCCAACCGTTTCCAATGGAAAATATGTTTCAGGAATTTTTACGAAACCGAAATGAACAAACGCAAGAAAGCCTAAAGAACGAAAGCAATATTGGAAAATCAATTACGGAAAATCGGAGTCCATTGGTTTTCCTCGCCCGGTGTGATGAGGTAAATTGAGGTCAAATTTGTCCCCCAGGAGATGTGGTTTACAATCAGAACCAACAAGCGAGCATGTTGTGCAAATAAACACAAGAAAAACTTAACTACAGGGTGCACTCTAAGTCGATAGCGGAACTTTATGTAGGCTGTCTGCTGATCAATACAAACAACTTGTACTAATTGGCAAAAAAAATTGGCCAAAAAAAATTTTTTCATACATTTGGCGCAGTACTGAGTCGACCTTTTGTATGGAACAGCAGATATTTTTTCGCTCAATTTTTTTAGCCACCTAGTGGAACTTGTTTGTGTTGATCAGTAGATAGCCTACTGAAAGTTCCGCTATCGACTTAGAGTGCACCCTGTAGTGGTTCTCCCCGAACTATGAACTCGCTACCCCATATCTCAGCAACCCCTCGAACGATTTGGCTCATGTTCGAACTTAAAAATTATCTTTGCCTCATTAACCTGCCTACCAAATTTCATGATGGTCCGACTAAAACTTTATAATAATAACTGAAGCTTATGAAATGTAATAGACCTTTGTAAAATGACATACGATAAATAAATACTCAAGTTATAGTCAAATGAACATTCATACAACAAATATACATACATACAAACATACATACATACAAACGCCGGCTTGTTCAAGAAGACTCTGAGAATTTCGCTCGCTTCGTTCGCTCGTTCAAAAATGTATGGGGGATGTTTTTTTGCGATTTCTCTCATTTTTCTAGTACTCAAACCTCAGAGTCTTTTGATCCCTACATGAAACTGTAGCGATTGACATTAAAAAAAAATGTATCTTAGCATTTTTTTGCTGACTGTAATTTGGTGTAGATACGTGCAAAATATTACACTAGATGGCGCCCCATCGTCCGTAAGACGAGTTTCGATAAGGTTAGAAAATTTGCATCTACAGTTACTTGACTCCGTAGCTCAATTGGTAGAGCGCCTGCATGGAATGCAAGAGGGTTGCGGGTTCAAATGCTGTCACGAGCGAATTTTTTAACCTTATCAAAATCTTTGTGTAAGTAAATGCAGTTCACAATATTCCCCAAAAAGTTATGGAAAACAACGTTTTCCTGTTACTCGGCTATTACTGCTCTGTCTAAAAAATTCACTCTGTATATTAGAAACAAGAATTCTTCTTGGAAATAAAATTAAATCAGTGAATGCAGTTCACAATAACTCAAAAAGTTATGGATGGTCTCCTAGGAACATTTTCCTATAACTGTATCGGTACCTGCCTTACAGCCCTGTATCAAAAATCCACCCTGTATTTTTATAAAAACTATGAAGCTTACTGAAAATGTAGGCACTGGCGATCTTTAATTTCTTTAAAACTACCGTAAGCACAGAAACGGACCACCACGAGCATTGACCGACCACTCTAGAGGAAAATTCCCTATTTCTTTTAACAAACCTTTTTATGTGATATTTTTAACCTTATATAAATATTTATGTAAGTAAATGCAGTTCACAATATCTCAAAAAGTTATGGAAGACAACGTTTTCCTGTTACTCGGCTCTTACTGCTCCGTCTAAAAAATCCACTCTGTATATTAGAAACAAGAATTCTTCTTGGAAATAAAATAAAGTCAGTAGGTAGGTAATCGTATGAGGTAGTGGCCACCCCTGGTGTCAGAGTTTTTAGGCCACCCAAAGGGTCTCTGACATGGCTTAACGATTGTTATTAATGAACAACAACCGGGACCAACGGTAAATAAAGTCAGTGAATGCAGTTCATAATAACTCAAAAAGTTATGGATGGTCTCCTAGGAACATTTTCCTATAACTGTATCGGTTAAGGTACCTGCCTTACTGCCCTGTCTCAAAAATCCACCCTATATTTTTATGAAAACTATGGAGCTTACTGAAAACGTAGGCACTGGCGATCTTTCATTTCTTTAAAACTACCGTAAGCACAGAAACGGACCACCATGAGCATTGACCGACCACTCTAGAGGAAAATTCCCTATTTCTTTTAACAAACCTTTTTATGTGATATTTTTCGACGAAGCGTTATTTTTTCTGTAGTGTTGTTGTTATCATTTTGGACTTCTTTGTCGCTGAGTGAGGAGATGTTTTTATTCCACACAGATTTAGTTTTCCTATTTTTATTTGAAGTAGGACACATTGTGAGTTGTGACTGTTCTTGTTTGTTTATTTGTATTAGTGTAAGTAAGTAAGATGTAGCCTGTACAATTCTGCCCTACATTAACTAAAAGGTCGTTAAGCCACAAAACCAAGTTTTGAGATATGAGCGATTAAAGCGGGAAAAACTAAAATTGTATGCCATTGGATTATTATTGGTCCTACAAAAAACTTTTAAATATCAAAAGATAGATCTTTTCGTTTACTGTCAAATAGCAAATATGTCTATTTGAAATAAGTCGTTTTAAATAGAAAAAAATATGTTTTGGCTTTCTAGCTATGTAAACATTGGTTATTTTACAAGAAATACTTTACTAAAAGGTCACTAAGTATACCCGAGCGACCTTTTAGTCTAGGATTTATGCATAAATATGTGTCTCATTTTTATTTGCAAAGAAATTATACGCTATTCCTTCACTAAAAAGTCGCTCACGCCTTTAACGTCTTTATAGTTAAGTATTGATTCGATATTTTGCCATATTACCTAAGCTAAAATGTCGCTATAGTGGTTTAACGTCTGTATAGACTAGCTTTTTGAGTTTACGTCTTTTGATTTTCTTTCAATAACGTTTTCCTCCTACAATTACTTCACTATAAGGACGCTAAGCTTGGAACCTTTTACTCAAACGTCTTTTTAGTTATGTGTTGGAATTAAATATTTCAACTGATATACGAGAAAAGTACGTTAACAACAAAATTAAAGAAATGAAAAAAGTATTAAATCATTTATTAAAAGCCATAAAGGAACATTACTCCTGTACATTTTACTTAAAAATTAAACAAAATCACTTGGTAAGTTATTGTTGCATGGTTTTACCACTAATAAAGTACAAAATTCAACAATAATATGTGGTGAAACAATTAATTTCAATTTCTACGTTACAACACTTACTAATCTAGTGAAAATTATTAAATAATAAAATGAGGTTATCCTCAGTAAGAGAAACCTGCTTGCTTAACATGCGCCTGGGTAACGCAGTACTTAGGGGGGTTATAGCTAGGTGCATCTCACTCTTTTGTTTGACGTAGAGCGGGATAGCGGGGAGTGCCCGCTTTTCGTTGTGGTTCGAGAACTTTAAGTGCGGAAAGTGACAGTCAAAGCACTTGGATTTTTCGAGTATCTGTCGTTCATGAACTGCATTGGCGTGAATTCGTCATCGAAATCATTTTTGTATAAAAGACCGAAGTTTGAGCGTTGGAATGTTACTTGAACTATTTTTTTGATATGCCCTGGGGTTAGATTATTGGATGCGCCGGTCGGAGACATAATTTGGTAAGTTCAAAAATTCGTGTGGCATCAGTGACTCTACTGACACTTTTCCGTTGTTGATCGAGAAGACTGCGTCTTTGAAATCAGTGAAATCGTAGAGTTTGCCCATTTTTGTCATTGCTAATCCGACCTGGTGATGTACTTGGTCAGCGCTGATGAATGTGTGCCCCGGTTCAAAAAAATATAAGGAAATATTAGTCGTACATATTAAGGCTCGGTATAAGGCTAACTAGCGCCACCAATGTTGAAAAAATCATATGTCCCTTCAGAAGAAGTTTCTGACAAAATCCTAAGATGAGCCCATGCGCCATGCTTTTCTAGATTTTTAAGTGCAGGTACCCAACTCAATTTCTAGTCTTAAGCTAAAAAATTTTCGATAACCGCCAAAAACGGCCGCTTTTGGCGGTTATCGAGAATTTTTTAGCTTAAAAGTAAATTTCGAAGAGGGTTTCTGCACTTTATGCTCTAGCCATGCTTTTCTAGCCATCATGCCATATAACAGTGACTGGCTTATTTTGGGTTGTGATTTTACCAACTGGCGCGAAAGTTTGGTTATGATGGCTTCGCTGGAAGAAAAAAAGAGGACATAATAAGAGCTTTTTATGCATTTATTATTCGTAACCGTGATGTCCAAAAGGTTAATATATGGTTGGATAAATGCAGCGCCCAGAACTAAAACTGGCTGCTTTTTTCGCTCGTAGTTCACTTGGTCAACTCAGATTTAATATCTGTGACTAATATTTCCTTATATTTTTTTGAACCGGGACACACATTCATGAGCGCTGACCTAATCCATCACCAGGTCGAATTAGAATGAAAAAAATGGGCAAACTACGATTTCACTGATTTCAAAGACGCAGTCTCCTCGATCAATAACGGAAAAGTGTCAGTAGAGTCACTGAGACCACACGAATTTTTGAACTTACCAAATTATGTCTCCGACCGGGCCATCCAAAAATCTAACCACAGGGCATATCAAAAAAATAGTTCAAGTAACATTCCAACGCTCAAACTTCGGTCTTTTACACAAAAATCATCAAAATGGTGAGAATATCTTGTATTTTGTGTGTCAAAAAATTGGTCAAATACCGATAACGTCATGAATTATGGCCGGGCATATAGTTTATTTAAACTTTCTTCTAATATTGGGTCCACCTCCTTTCGCTTCTCATAATTTGTGGTCAAAACTGCGCTTGAGGTAGCATTTTCATTAGCTACCATACTAAGTATGGTGATAAACTAAGTATGGTTTTAGCTCGCTGCGATCTCGATGTTCCGTAAGAAAAGTAAATATTTATAATGGTACGTAAAATTCTCTTCAACATGGTTTTGACGCGGGAAGAAGTGGAACTTTAGCGAAAAACGGCGAAGAGAAACAGATCTGAATCTAGCACGCACGAGTCAATAAGTAACAAAAGTACGCATACTTACTTGGTGGAAACTTCTACTGTATTAATTATAAAAGTGTATTGGATTGCAAAGAAAAAAAAAACAATAATTTACCCAGGATCTCTCAGCTATCATAACAGTTTGGCGGGAATCGTCCCGACGCGACGTGCATCCACACTCAAATCAATGACGGCGTGCAAGTTTCATATAACTGACATAAATATTTTACTATGACAATTCGATATAGATTGCGTAGTCGATTTGACACGAGGTTACAAAAAAGGTTTGTTTACAAACCGACCTATCAATGAACATCGAATTGTCATAATAAAATATTTATGTCAGTTATATGAAACGCGGGCCTGGGCGACACTGGGGATGCCGCGGTGCAGGGTGAGATGCGAGCGTAGATTGCGACTTTTTAGCTAAGTATTGTGGCTTAGCGCCCTTGTAGCTTAGGATTCGTACGAAATTTGTTGTTCATATAAATCTTTAAAAGCGGATAGGGCTTTCGAGAGAAGTAAACAGTTCATTTTTATCCCAAGGGTACTAAACTATAAAGGCGCTAAGGTAGTTTAACGTCTTTAAAGTGAAGTATTTTTTTAAAACGGCTTTGTAGCGTAGGTGGTCGACGTGTTCTAGCTAAATGAACCATGACTAAAAGATCGCAAAAGTAGCATAACGACTATCTAGTGTTGTAAAATTCAATAACGTCTTTTTTGCTAAGCAAAAACTAGAACAATTTCAATATTTTGATGACATTAAGGGCTGCATGTGACCATTTAACTAAGTATTGATGGTTAACGTAGTTTTAGCTGTGTAAAATATAGATTTTACCGTATTTAACGTCTTTTTTGCTAGACCTATCTCCTGAACTACAAAAGTTACAAAAATGTTTCCGATACAGATCGACAGAGAATTTTTTTCTAAGTAGGATGGCATCGAAAACTCAAAATCGACCCCCTGTGGCTTAGCGACCTTTTAGTCAATGGAGGGCAGAATTGTACATGTCCCACTAGCTGGGCAAAGGCCTTCTCTCAGAGAGAGAGTTCGGGCTTAATCACCACGCGTGCTCAATGCGGGTTGGCGATTTTTGCGTTGAGGGTATAATGTCTCATACGCTCAGGTTTCCTCACGACGTTTTCCTTCAGCGTCAGCGAGTGGTATTGCTACTACAAATTCACAAATGTACGTAACTTTGAAATTAAACAAAGTCATAGATACATGCCCGCACCGGGAATCGAACCTAGGACCTTTCACTTCAGAGTCCACTGTTCTACCCACTAGACCACCACCGCTTTTGTATTAGTGTACCTTTCTTTATTTTTTACTTAGGGTGGCATTAATAGTCGTCAGCTTAAGCTCGAGCTCAAATAGGTGACCTCAGAAAACAAAAATGCTAATGTCAAGCCTTAGCTAATGTCAAGCTTGAGTTGCTGTCAGCATATTAATAGACACTAGCTTGAGCTTTCACATTAACATTGGACAAGGTCTCAAGTCGGTGATTTTGTTTTCTGAGTTCACCTACTTGGGCTCGAGCTTGAGATGTCGACTATTAATGCCACCCTTAGACTGGAGTTTTTCACGATAAGTACCTAGTTGATATTTTTTTGTTGCCAGCAGCCCGATGGTCGGACGACATCGTTGTGTCAGCGGAGGGTCCATGGATGCGGATGGCGAGGGACCGTGAGAGGTGACCCAGCAGTGGGTAGAGGTGGGCTGTAGATGATGATTTCTTTGTTGACCAAACTTATTTTGCCCGTGATTTAGGTATCTGTGATTCACGAAGGTGATGATTTTTTTATACACCGTGCTATTTTAGTGGTTTTGAAGCCGAAGGTATTTTGTTGCACTGGTGATTCTGAGCCAGATTTCAAAAATTTTACCACAAAACGCGCGAAAAAAAATTCACACAGTGTCGATTGGCGATAGACATTTGTATGGCGAATTTCAATTTGAATTAATAAGTTTTATTAAATATTTTTTTAATAATAAGGGGAAATAGCCCCCTTTGAACAGACGCTGGTCAGTTGAGAGCCACTTTCAGGATATAAATTTAATATTGTCAGTGATACACGTGTGACGAATTCCTCATAGTTAAGTTTCTTTCTACCACCTCACCTCGGTTTCTTGAGGAAAATCCCCCAAAAAAGGAGCTCTAATGAGCACCAATATCCTACGTCACTGCCCTCCTCATATATATTTAGCGAAGGTAGATGCTGCGTAACTGGCATCGCTACAAGACAATTTACACTTTAGCAAGTATAGCAGAAAGTTAATATGCCAGTTGAATTAGCCAGTAAAAGTTTAACCATACTTAACTACTAAAATATCCCTGACATTTAAGCTTAAAATAAGCATATCTCACAATCTCATGAGCCGATTTTGATAAAACAATCTAAGAACACTTGCTAGAATACCAAATAATAAAAAAAAAACCGCATCCAAATCTCTTCATCCATTTACGCTAGAGCTACGGTGCCACAGACAGAAAGACATACAGACAGACACACACAAACAGACAAACCCTCGTAGTGGTCAAACAATGGGGTTAAAAGTTATGTAGACGGCGTTCTATTTTTTGCGTCTCCCATATCCCAGAAACTGTGTACATTGACAGGCGAATCACGATCTCAAAGCAAGCAGTTCTTTTTAAAGCAAACTACTTCAAACGAGGAGCCCCGAAGTTTCAGATTCAAAATATTGTCGTTTTCGCGGCGTTTGGTTAGCTAATCTTTGTGGCCATTATCTTTTAAGATTCAATCGCAGTGTTTTCATAAGGCATTTAAGGCAGTTAAGTTTCGGCAAAGAGGCGAGTTAATTCGCCACTTCACTGTTGCAGTGTAAATCGGCCTTACGGCACAGTAGTGTGTCGTTCAACACACACCCTTTTTGTCCGTAATATCGCAACAGATGTCCTAATTAAGGCAGGAAGCATTGCTGGAGCGAGGCTATATTGCGACCTTTCAATAATGAAGACCGGGGGAAAAAGCTTATTGGGAACGGCCAAGCGATAGGCGATAGCGGATCTAGCCAATACCTACGCGCATTGATTCTATGGCGTCGCAGTAGAAGGAAAAAACCGGGGTTTCCTCGTTTTTATCCTACAAACAGCGAACTGATCCTCTAGAATTAGAATCAGAATATTATTTGCTGTACTACAAAATATTATAAGGACCGACAGTTTTAATAAATCGTAATTGAAGCCGTCAACTTTGATCCATTTTAGCACCATTGAGTTACAGACTCAGACCCCAGTTCAACTTTCGGGCATTCAGCCGATTCAGCTAAACGTTCACTTAAATATAACTACTGGAATGCAATAATAACTACTAAGTAAAAATTAAATACCCCGTACATTTTAGCTTCAAGCATATCTCATGAACGGTTCAATCGACTTCGATAAAAAAAACTAAGAAGACTCGCTAGAAAATCTGCTTTCAAATAATAAAAAGGGCATCCAAATCGGTTCATCTGTTTAAGGGATATGGTGCCACATACAGACACACTTAAACTTGTAACACCCCTCTTTTCAGGTAAAAAAGGAAAACCGCTGCAAACGTTACCAAACCTATAAATTAATAATATTTTTTTTTAATTATATTTTCAGCTGAAGATAGCCATACTCGGTAAGTTATGAATTATGATCAAACTTCTTAAATTTCCACGAACTACTATATTTGTTGCTGAGCTGTTTTTGTTTTATTTGGTGCCATTATTTTCAGTTATTCCAACGATATTATCTTACAAGATGTAAATAATATTTTATGTATTTACGAGATGAAAAGAGTAGATGTGTAAAATAAATCTTCAGTGTTTATGCAGTAATGGCTACTGTATAAACACTGGTGATTTATTTTACTTTAGTTTGTTGTGATACGTCACATAACTGAAGGGAAGAGACATGGGACAAAGACGCGGCGTGGACGCCACGTCAGTTTGATGACACTCACTGTCATACAAAATGTATAGAAGCGGCGCGACCCAATACACACAGAAGAGACGGGCCGCGGACAAAGCAAAATGTCATTTCCGCGCCGCGTCCTTGTCCCACGTCTCTTCTCTGTGTGGCTGGCACCTTATACAAGAAAAAAAAAATTAAAAGTTCTAACTTGTACCACACGGAAACGGCTAAAGGAAAATATTTGGCAATGAAATCCTACGCTCCCTTGTAATTGTTACCCAGAAAAAGATCTGTTTTTGTGAAAGAAAAAAAAGATGTCAATTTTATCGCAGACTCCGAGGTCTGAGAGTAAATTAGTAGAGTTGGGCCTTAGAGATAGGCCAGGTACCTACATAATGTATTAGGTTCATTAGTGATGTTTACGTTAGACAAGATTAGTTGACTGACGCGAGACAGATGATGATTGCCTCTATAATAATAATGTACAATGCTTTGATATATTTTAGATGAGCTAGGTTCACGTGAATAATGTTTTCTGAAAATTAATGTACCAAGTTCAAACTTTTTGTGGAAAAACTTATCAGTTTCTTAGCTTTTTGGTTCAGTAAGCTCCGTTTTAAGATGTGGCAAAATTACGAATATGATTGCCTTGAGCGGGGTTTGGGTCCAATACCTCTGAAAGACAAGATCAATATGACAAGACAATGTCATGTGTTTGGAAGAAAAACATTCGTAATATTTACAATCCTACTCGTACTTAAGTTGGTTTCATAATGAAATAAGCCAAAATCTTCATTGAGGCACACGTTTTTCGAGCTACTTTCATTCAAGCTTGGGTTTTTGACCTAATGTTCATTCGAGCCAGCGTGCTTCGAGATTTCGTTTTTAAAACATCAGTAGCGGACTCAAATGTCTAAGTAAACATCAAATCAATTCAACAAGGTAGGGAATCTAGACACAAAATCAAGATTCAATCGACAAAATCGACGTTCCGCAACCATTGAATCGCGTTGAAAGACCTTCCCTTTTTGAGGGTGCGTGCAATAGGTACACAACGAGTAAATTTAGGCGAATGTCTCGTACTGAAAAGCTTACAAATGAGCAAGTGCTGGAAACATAACAAAATAAAAATATTAAGTATCCCCGACATATTTTTAGCTTCAAATCAGCTTAATAATATCTTATAAACGGCTGAACCAATTTTGACAAAATATAACTAAGATAAGAACATATATACCAACATAACTTTAAAAAAATTGCGAGGTAGTAAACAGTCTGTAATTTTTTATGATGAGTTAATAGCTACTTAACGATTTTGGTCCAGTGAATGTACTTACACAATGTCAAGATACTTTTTAGGCTCATGAGCAAATTTCCTGTACTTAGTACATTTTTTTCCACAGTGATTTGATGAAATCAAAAGTTATTATTGAAATCATACAGAAAGTTCAAAAACGTTAAAATAAAATGGGACAGCCTATAAACACATGCAAGTTTTTACACCATGGTGGATTTTGTGACCAAAATTGGGGAAATTCGCAAAACTTACAAAAAAAACATAGCTCCTAAACCTATAAATGTTGGTAAAACAAATCAGTTTTCTTCTAAACGATCAGTTAGTTACGATGTATTCTAGTAAAAATAGATTTTGGAGTACTAAAAATGTGCCACCCGGTATGTAGTAATTTTTTTTTTTATTGTCACCCTGTATATCTAGAACTTTCATACAAAGGAAGTGAAATAGGGAGAAGGCGGGTCCTCAAGGGTAGGATAAGGAATTTGGCCCCTTTAATATGAAATGTGTTGAGGATTTGACAGGGTATTTGGTGCGGTATTCTCTGTTTTTCCATTGGCGCCATTTCGTATGGTGGACTTTTGGTTTTGGCCCGGTATTAGTTGCAACTATCTTGTTACTTTTGAGATTTGGCTTATCCTTCAATGCAGTATTATTTAGGGTTGCATTAATAGACGTCGACTTAAGATCGAACTCAAGTAGCTGATCTCAGAAAATTCAAAAGCTAATATCAAGCCTTAAGTAATGTCAATGTCAATCTCGCTGACAGCTACTCAAGTTTGACTTTAGCCAAGGCTTGACATTAGCATTTGACTTTTCTGAGTTCACCTACTTGAGTTCGATCTTGAGTCGACGACTATTAATGCTACCCTTACTGCCGATTTCTGAATTGAGAAATTCGCTAAGCGAATGGGTAAGTCTCGTCTTGTCTCTGCAGATTTCTCACAGAAGAGCGTGACAGAACGATGGTTAAGTATTTACTTAGCAAAATTCTTAATTCAGAAACCGGGCCCTAATCATTGACATGTAAATATAGTAGCAAAGTTATTAGTACTTTTATTAATACAAAGTTGTAAGTAATATCCACACAGTGATCTCCGTGGCTGACGTTGAGTAAAGTTAAATCGAGTGTTGTCTCTTTTAAACAATGAAGGTACCTACCGGGGTTTTCATAAATTTCAGAGCCCGCCCGTGATTTCAACTTTCAAGTTATTTATGGAAAAAGTTTCGTGTTTTATTTCTTAAACAGACATTCAATTCGTGAATTTATAAAACGGCCCCGTTTTAATAACGGATTAGTGGAGTGAGGTCGAAATTGCACTTTCTTTTTTTTAGTAAACTGTTCTAAAGGCTTCCAAACTTTTTCCACGAATTTGTTTTTTAATGTTCTTTTGTTTTCTTTTTTCGCGCAAAGGCATTTGTCTGAAATTGCGGTCTGATTTATGATTTAAGTAGATGAATAATAGAACGAAATATATGTGTTTCTTCTCTATTATTCAGGACGAAGCTATTTTTTTAACGCATTTTCTGAACAAGCGTTGCTGAATATGAAATACTTTTTGTGTAAAATTTTGGATTGTCTGGAAGTTTTAATTATTGCTTTGAATTTAGGTAAATATTTTATAGCTAACTTATTACCTTATTAGAGAATCAAACATGAATAAGTGTTAAAGCCATTTACAAGGTGTTACAAAAGATCCTAACTCTTTTTACAGGGTAATAGCACCCGGTGATAGCCAAATATTTTTTTTTGCACTATGACATTCTGTTGATTTTTAAATTAATAAAATGTGAACGCTGTGGCGGAAGAAAAGTATTTTTTAAATATAGTTTTCATTGACATTCACAATGTTTTAACAACTCAAAGCTATGCAAATACCACTACAAACACAAACTTATTTTTAAATTTGAGCTTTTACCAAAAACAAAAAAGTTATGAAAAATTTTCAATTTTGAGGTTATAAAATAAAAATTGTTTTTTTTCAACTTTTTTTTACAGAATTGACATCTTGTTGATGAGTAGGTTACACCCTGTAAAAAGAGTTAGGATGTTTTGTAACACGTTGTATTTATTGTTGCGTCGCGTCGCTTTTATACATTTTATATGACAGTGACATGACAGCGACGTGGCGTCCACGCCGCGGCTCCGTCCCAAGTCTCTTCTGTGTGGCTGGCCCCTTAGCAATACAATGCCGTAATAACCAATAGTTATATGTGTTCAAACACTAGCTTTTGCCCGCAACTTCGTCCGCGCAGACTTTTTTTTTCTGGTGAGTTTTTCCGTTGTTTTAATGGTTATTCTGTTATTCGGGCGGAGATAAATCCAACAAATCAAAAAATATAAAAATCGGTCCACCCGCTCCCGAGTTATAAATGGTGTAACTAACACGACTTTGTTTTACATATTAAGATACTAGTCATACTCTAGTTTGCACAGCATTATTTCTGAATAAATGTTATCACCATCATCAGCATCTTATTATCTATCACTGTCATCAAGTTCAACGAAAACTCAAGGCTCTTGAACCTTTCCACAGATACGACAATAGAAATTAATTCAGCGTGCGTTATTATTTGCCACATTTAAACCAACATAAATATTTAAAATGCCATCTGAGTTCTGATAGTGCTATCAGTAGAGATGCTTCGAATTCCATTCGAGTTAACGAATAAAATTGTTTAGGTCATGGTGCGATCATGCTTCTATTTATTTAACTATGACTCTGTGAGGTGGTGCCATGATGCGTAAGCGCTCATACAAACGAAACAAAAATTTGCCGTCGCCTATGAGCCTATGAATGTGTGTGTGTGTGTGAGGGTGTGCGTGTGTGTGTTTGTGTGTGAGTGTGCTTGTGTGTGTGAGTGTGTGTGTGTGTGTGTGTGAGTGTGTGTGTGTGTGTGGGTGTGTGTGTGTGTGTGTGTGGGTATGTGTATGTGTGTGTTTGCGAGGGTGTGTGTATGTGTGTGAGGGAGTGTGTGTGAGAGGGTGCGTGTGTGTGTGTGTTTATCTGCTAAATTTAAAATTATAAATAGCGCTTCTTTGTTTCGGTGCGCTGTTGTATTTTACTAAACGGGTCAGACTTTCACCCAAAAATTTGAAAGCCTTAGCTTACGAAAATAACTTTAAAAGCAAATTAAAAGCGTACCTTCTCGAGAAAAACTTTTATTCGGTGCAAGAATTTAAACCCCGTATTAAATAGGTAGGTTCACTAGTCACACACACGCCACACATTATACACACACAACACACCCTCATACACACACACTTAAAGTACTTTATTATTTTTTAAATTCTGTGGAATTATAAGTAGGTAGGTTTAATTTTAATTATTTTAAGTGCTAGTTTAGATTACATAATTTTAAATACAATTGTTCATATTGTGACTGAATAAATGAAAATGAAATGTAATAACCAGTGCCGTATCAATACCAATCAACGTAAAATGTTGGACTCACTCGTACAGTACCTGACTGAGTTGGTGAATTGATGAATATACTTGCACAATTGCACCTTCCTACATTCGTACAATCAACGAAATGGAAGGAGCTGGCTAGCGTACGTAACAGCTGAAACTGTCCAGTCACTATTGCAATATCAGCACTCCAATACGGTTCCTTGCCCATTGCAAGAACCATGAGAGAATCGTAGCTCCGATCAGTGTTAGTCACGCGAACACCAGTAGTGCTAAGTCATTTCAAGTGATGACTAATCTAGAGTATTCTAGAGCACCGAAGAATGCCACCGAACCTTAGGTGTGAAAATGCTAGGATAACCCTCGCGGATGTATTTCGCCTTTCTTTATAGTTAAAAGGAGTTCTTACATAACACTATTGTAAACATTTATAATAAGTTGAAAAAATTCACTCGGGACAGGACTATTGTGTCAAGTTGTACGACCGGACGTCAGAGTAGACAATTTTTTTTGTAAAGTTAACTGTAAGGAAACCTAGTTGATAGCTAGCGTGTAAGGGTCGACATGCTGTCTTGTGTACACGCTTGCTCTTATTGGCTTTTGTTTAATCTAGACACACTACTCGTATGCCGAAATTACGCTGCTGAACTTCGGTGGCTGAACTTAGATTCCACTGTGTTTGTATGGAGCGGACTTAAAATTACGTTAGACGTAAATTGTCGTCCGTCAGTTCACACCGAATTTCGGTCGCATATTTCCTGCATAGTGTGTTTTTACACTTACGCGTAAGTGCAGTAAAAAAAATTAAAAGTGAATAATCTGCTAATATGACCAACAAAACCACTCTATACTTTATTATTTGTTGGAATAGTCGACATGTGCAGTGCTTACGAAAGTTTAAGTTTCAGAACTACTCTAACTAATATGTTGGTCCTCGTCTATGATTTGACATTTATTTATTTTTTTACACCGGTCTTAGCAATAATGTTTAGGATGGTATCTATCCCATACTTTTAATCTATGTAGAGTGGAATAGATAGAGTTATAATCCCGTAGATACGGTCTATCCCATTCTTGTGCTAAGCCAAAAGGATATCAGATTGAAGACATTTTTGACATCAAGAGATTATTTTTTTCCCTTAGTTTGTTTATTTCAAAGCCTAAACCAATGTTCGCCAAAATGCACTCTAGGCGCCGCCAAACAATTACGCGAAGTTAACAAAAGAAAAACAAGCAAACCCCAAACATAGCTGTAAAATATTTCTCCCTTTTCTTCTGAGAATGTTCGCCACCGACTGTACGTTGTACAGTCGGCCACTCGCTAGGATACCCCTTTTCGTTCGATTGGCGCCCTTATGCCGCGCGCGGTAAGAGCTACCACGGGGTATCCTACACTGTGGCCGACCGTACAACACAGAAGCCGTGATTCAAATTAAGATTTTGCTGAATTGCATCACGTGGCATATTTTCCAAGGAATTAGAGACTGTTGGGGGAAATATTTGGGTCTTGCGTGCATGGTTCACCATTTTTCATGTCGCGTTCGGTTCGGACATATTTTCTTCTCTACTGTTGTTAAATAATAAAGCTGTTGTTGGGGTTTGTACGCTGAACATTTTTTTTTTCGAAAGGAATTCGGGGATGGTTTTGGAAATGGGTGCAAAACAAGCATTATAAGTAGTTTAGAAATAAGGGTTTGTCTGCAGCAGTGCAAAGCGATGCAAATTGATAGCATAGATAGAGGAAGGAATATGTGATCATGATCAAAACTTACATTAAGTAAGTAAAGATTATTAATTTTATTCAGGCTTTCCCATAACCAAAGCCTCCTCTAGAGACGTCCCTTTATCCTTCGCCAGCCTCCTCCATCATCTGGGCAGGTCATCCTGCCATCTGGTGGCTGGTCTGCCTCTTTTTCTTTTATCTCCTCTTGGGGTTCTCTTCTTCAGTTTCGGTCATCAAATTCTTCGCCCAGTTCTTCTTGTTCGGTTATTTGGTTATACCAACCTAAGCATCTAACCAAGGCCTTTGTATCTACGTAATGAGGTGATTTATACAGCGTCCAGTGGCACCTTTACTCACACTAGATGGGTGAAGACAGCACTCGGCGTTGCAGTGCCTGGGACATTGTTTAAGATGGAGTAGGCTTGCCAAGCACCTATACCATCCTGACTTTTATTGCGATGGATTTGAGCTGAGCCAAAGCATGGCTCAGTTCCCAACAGTGTTTCAGACTGAAATCTACGCAATAAGTGCCAAGTGAATATAGATAGAAAAGTCACTGGCAAATCCATCTATATTCTAAGCGACAGCCAAGCCTCTCTCAAAGCCCTTATGGCCTGCATGAATAGACTTCATCTGGTGTGGGTGCCCGGACATGCAGGAATCCATGGCAATGAGAAGGCGGACGAGCTGGCGAGTATGGGTCTGAACAAGATTTTATCGGGCCGGAACCCTTCATAGGCCTCTCAATAGGTACTATTAAAATGGCCCAAGCGGCAAATGCCAAACTAGACGTGTCAGAACTGGCACATTCAAAGGCCTTCATTGGCACATCAGGTACAGGTTGGGTATCCAAAATCTGTATATACTGGGTGTTAAAAGACCGCCAACAAAGCGGGAAACCACGTGTTGTCCTCATCATAAGGATCATTTTTGCCCAAGGAACTATGCCTGGGAAATCAACGGTTTCCGAGATAATAAGGTTCAAAGTCGGACTTTTCAAAACTTTTTTTTTGCAGAAATGGATTTAATATCTAGTTCTTAACATACCTTCTCAAGAAATCATATCAAAATTATGAATATTTCTTACAAAAAACGACGTTAAAATTGCAACCCGCAATGTATTCTAAACATCGGCACTTCAAGCTTAAGTAACATAAACTTATACCTTCGCTTGCGCAATATGACTTCTGTGGGTTACACGTCCATTGCTTGATACAATATTTTTCAAAATTATAACCTAAAAAACCAAAATCATTTCCCAGCAATAATTTATCGAAAAAGTACTTTGTTTTGGTGTCTAGTATGCATGGCTTTCGGGTCTGTTGGCGGTCTTTTAACACCCTGTATACCTAGTAGGTGTAAGGTCCGACTAATTGTTGGAGCCTTTACGGGCCACTTTGGCACCAACAAACACCTACTCAATATCGGGCTGTCTAATGACTCCCACTGCAGGGCCTGTAAAGAGGCGCCAGAGTCCATGGAACACGTTCTGTGTGACTGCGATGCTCTAGCAAGTCAACGCATGAGTCTTCTCGGGGTAGCATATCCTAGACCGGAAGAATATAAGTTCCTCAACCTCGGTGACGTTCTAAAGCTTATGACCACGGTCTTTGCACGTCCTAAGCAGGAATAAGGACGGGGGTGACACAAAAGATCCCACTGGGTCGAAGTGTCCCGGGCTCTCAGCCTGGCCCCATACTGATAAGATAAGATACCATCCTGACAGCTTAGTCAGCCTTCTTCTTCTTATTCTTGGCATGCCCCTCCACTAATGGAGGTTGGCCGTCAGCTCTTCATATTCATTCCTGTTCTTTGCCAAGCGAAATAAATGTTCGACGCTGGCTATCTCCGTCCATTCCTTGATGTTTCTGAGCCACGACTTTCTTCTTCTACCAGCCTAGTCGGCCTAGCCCACAGGAAAGACAAGCCAATCTAAGCAAAGCCGTGCGCTAAAGCTAGTGTAGCGAGTGCCGGCCGCAAGTGTGAAAAGTTTCCTTCACTCGTGGCTTTTTAGCACGCACGGAGATTTATTGTTTCACGTGGGCAACGGTGTTGTTGTTGTTGTTGTTTAATTTCAATTTTGAACCGACCTGCAGCTGCATGGGAAGCTAAGACTTTTGCTTCCATTTTTGGGTGATTTATTACAACGTCTTGGAGCTACTCTTGGGGTTTTGAACCAACTTAAAAAAAGGAGGAGGTATGTACACAATTATTTTATGTATGTCTTGTGTGTGGGGTTTTGATAAATGTATTTTCTTTCTTACTTACTCTCAATTCAACCTGTATTTTAATTTTTTTATGTTCCTTAACTCAGAACTTTATCTATGTTATGATGATTATTTTTTTGTTTGAAAGGGTTCCCGTGTGGTCCCATAAAGATCTGATGATGAACTTCGGAGATGGAGAACGGAACTCCTCAACGGACAATGGCCGATCACTCGGAATTAATAACATTGTACCTTTTCATCTATGAAAACGGTTTTAAATTTTTTGAAAATATTCTTTAATATTTGGGTGTTTGGCGTGAAATGGAAGGATTTCATACCTTGAATTTATTATGGGTCCCAGGACCTAGCTAGCTATTATAATATGAGTGACTACTGTTATCAAAATTAGCGAATGCCCAGCATTGGTCTGATGATAAATAAATATCGAATTTAATAAAAACCTACAAGGCTGGGCTAGGCAGTACATAAGTGGGTTATAACTATGTATATGCATCTCACTCTTTTGTTTGACGTAGAGCGGGATAGCTGGAGTTATAAATCCATGTGGGCCTGAGAAATCTCATCTAAGAATGCAATCTATCAATCAGCGTTCCTATAACTCATTGTGTCAAAGACAGATGAAATTTTTACTTCCTGGCATGACCAGCAGTTTGTCTACTTTTTTCATATTGGCAATGCAATGAACCAATCAGAAGTTGTTTCAAACTATGACTTGGTAGTTGTGGTAACAAAATTCCGACACTCCCATACTCCCCGTGATCCAACAGGATCTTTTGTAACACCTTGGTGTAACGCAGTGTAATTGGTAATCCCACCAAAACATTCTGTAAAAACTAGCCAGGTCTCGATGGATCTGCTTGTTTATCTCTAAAAAAGTAATGAAATCTAGACAAAGTCGTGCCAAGTCTAAGGTTCCTTACTGCGATTTCTTTATTATTATAGTTAATGTTGTGAGACTTGGCCGTTGAAGGGTACACAAGCGGTTCTGGCGACAGATTGGTGCAATGGTGTCATGGAGCACCTGGTTTTGTACCCTTGTGTACCCTTCAACAGCCAAGTCTCACAACATTAACTATAATAATAAAGAAATCGCAGTAAGGAACCTTAGACTTGGCACGACTTTGTCTAGATTTCATTACTTTTTTAGAGATAAACAAGCAGATCCATCGAGACCTGGCTAGTTTTTACAGAATGTTTTGGTGGGATTTCACTTCTTTTTGTAGAAACGAGGGCATATTGATTAATTTTATTAGATTTTCTTATTTGACACAGTTTTTAAATTTGTGTAATGTTCGAGTAGAATAAAGTTAATCGTCCGACTATTTCTTGTTGAACGAGCGAGCGAAGTCCTCCAAGTCTACTGGAACAATCCGGCGTTTGTATTTATGTATGTTTGTATGTATGAATGTTTGTTCGACGATAACTTGAGTAAATTTGGTCGGATCGTTATGAAATTTGATAGGCGGGTAAACTAAATTAAAAGAATTTTTAAATTCGAACATGAGCCAAATCGGTCGATGGGTTGCCGAGATATGGGGTTGTATAGTTTAAATGCAAAGCGCGCGCGCGCCTGCATCTGTAACTGAGGTCGCGAGTTCATAGTTCGGAGCGAACCACTAGTGGGACGCTATAGGCTAGATTAAATGAAGATGTGTCCCACTAGGCTGGATTTTTGCAATGACAGTCGATTTTTTTATGTACCAATAGTAGAAGGGGCATTACCATAATATCTCTAATAAAGCTGACACCAGCTGAGGGTTCTTCATCAGATACTTCAGACCTTAGATTTTTGACATCTAATAAAGCGGCCCACCAAGTTGAATATTTTTGGTAAGGGCGGTATATGTCGATCTATAATAGTTTGGTTGGGCTGTTGTGTTTTCTAATCAGGGTCACCAGGTACTCCAGATCTTCGATTATCCTAGTTTTTATAGTTGTCCCTTTATGTGCCCATTAAACCCTAACTCTGTACCAAATTTCAGCTCTCTGAGTTTATGGGAAGTACTAGTTCTATTAGGGCTCTTGTGTTTTCTAATGAGGGTCACCAGGTACTCCAGATCTTCGATTATGCTAGTTTTTATAGTTGTCCCTTTATGTGCCCATTAAACCCTAACTCTGTACCAAATTTCAGCTCTCTGAGTTTATGGGAAGTACTAGTTCTATTAGGGCTATTGTGTTTTCTAATCAGGGTCACCAGGTACTCCAGATCTTCGATTATCCTAGTTTTTATAGTTTTCCCTTTATGTGCCCATTAAACCCTAACTCTGTACCAAATTTCAGCTCTCTGAGTTTATGGGAAGTACTAGTTCTATTAGGGCTCTTGTGTTTTCTAATCAGGGTCACCAGGTACTCCAGATCTTCGATTATCCTAGTTTTTATAGTTTTCCCTTTATGTGCCCATTAAACCCTAACTGTGTACCAAATTTCAGCTCTCTGAGTTTATGGGAAGTACTAGTTCTATTAGGGCTCTTGTGTTTTCTAATCAGGGTCACCAGGTACTCCAGATCTTCGATTATCCTAGTTTTTATAGTTTTCCCTTTATGTGGCCATTCAACCCTAACTCTGTACCAAATTTCAGCTCTCTGAGTTTATGGGAAGTACTAGTTCTATTATGATGATCATGAGTGAGTGAGTGAGTGAGTGAGTGAGTGTGTGTCATAAATGCGAAACTTTGCTTTCGCTTAACTTCGGAACTAAATGACCTACAGACTTGAAATTTTGGATTTTAAGTATGTGATTATAGCTTTCTAGATGACGAAAATTTCTGCGTTCTGGTCTTATCCAGAGGTTCTCAAATAGGGGCCTGAAAATGCGGCGAAATGGTTCCAGTAAAGGATGGTACGGCAGTGTTTGCTTCGCGCTCGACCTGGCGGGGGCACTGCCGTGCCCCCAGATCTGATGAGGGCAAGCCTACTCCATCTAAAACAATATTCCAGGCATTCATCGAGTAGTCACTTCCCTAGGTTGAGTGAAGGTGCTACTGGACGCTGTATAAATCATCTCATTGCGTAGATGCAAAGGTCTAAGTTAAGTTATTGTATTGTACCATACAACATAATTGAACGAGCGAGCGAAGCGAGCGCAGTTCTCCGAGTCTACTGGAACAATCCGGCGTTTGTATGTTTGTATGTATGTATGTATGTTTGAATGTATGTATGTATGAATGTTCGTTCGATGATAACTTGAGTAAATTAAGTCGGATCGTCATGAAATTTGGCAGGCAGGTAAATGAGGCAAAAATAATTTTTAAGTTCGAACATGAGCCAAATCGGTCGAGGGGTTGCTGAGATATGGGGTCGCGAGTTCAGAGTTCGAGGCAAACCACTAGTTATGTTTGTTTTCTAAGCCAGCCTATCAGCAATTTCTCAGTAGGGTTTAGTAGTAGTAAGTCATTAAATACAACAAACGTTTTGCCTAGCGACAGCCGCCAAGTATTCCACACTCCACAGCCTCTCAAGTGGCGGTATAAATATTTATTATAAACATTCAGCTTTTTGGGACACGTTTAGGTTCGGATTTATAAGTGTGGACCTTTCTTTCAAGATCTAGAAGGTCTAGTGAATTATATCCCACCAAAAACGTTTTCATGTAAAATGTTGCCAAGACGAGACCGTACACTTCGCACTGCCAAGCTTCTAACTCTACAAGCCCTAACTTCATAAATTCTACACCTTGGTCAAAATAAATGTGGCTTGACCGTTTCTTTCACTATCAGTAAAGTACTAAGGCCTTTGCATCTACGCCATAGGCTCCCAACCTTTTTTTGTCTACTGCCCACTTTAAGAATAAATTATCGAGTCGAGAGCTCAGTCGGTGTCTAAGAGTCTTCCTAGCTAGGTAGATGAAATTATAAATCGACCCCAAAGCCCTACACAACGCCCCCTTTTTTTTTCTGGGTCTCTTACCGACCCCCTTTAGGCAGCGCCCACAAGCGTTATCGCCCACGTTGGGAAAGACTGATCTACGCTATGAGATGATTTATACAGCGTCCAGTGGCACCTTCACTCGCACTAGATGGGTGAAATGAGCACTTGTGAGAAACTGGTTATTTTTACAAAGTTTTTCACTTGAATATTAATTAATTATTTCGATTATAATATTAGTCTCTCGATTCTAATCTTAGTCTTTGCCAATAAAATCATGGTAAGCTGTAAACACTGTTACACTTTTAAAAAAATATCGTTGGGTAGGCTATAAAAAGCTGCCACCGCGTGGTGCGGCGCTCTTTCTCTTTGTATTTTTCCATACGAATTGTTGGTTTGTGTCGACATCCTGGCTGCTAAAAAGATAAGTACTTTAATATTGCTGTGTATTGTAGTAAAAGTGTTAAAATGTTTCATAATTGCTAAATAAGTGTTTTATCCAAGAAAAAGTACAATTTGCTTATTGAGTCTCCAATACTTTTAAAATTAAACCACCACGTAACGGTTATTTTTGCTAAACATTATTTTAATTTCCAAAATGTTTGATATTTGCTAAATAAGTATCTTATCCAAGAAAAAGTACAATTTGCTCATTGAGTTTCATATATTTTTGAAATAAAACACGTAACGGTATTTTTGCTAAACATTATTTTTATTTCCAAACCCCTTCCTATTTTAGTATCAATTTATAACATCCCAGTCTAGTTTGAAATTCATTTGTATTTACTGATTTATTGATAAAGTAATAAATTGATATTTGCTTGATTTAAAAGTAGTAAATTGAATAGATTCGATTTTGTTAAAAGGAATTTCCTTTTATTTCACTCTGGGATTTTATCTTACAATAGGTAGGTAACTCAATAGTATTAAATTTTTCAGAATTATTATTCTCTTTTCTTATTATTTTCGGGGGTTTTATAACACACTCGACTCTGCAGTGCCTGGGAAATTGTTTTAGATGGAGTAGGCTTGCCCAGCACCTATACCATCCTGACAGCTTAGTCGACCTAGCCCACAGGAAAGACAAGTCAATACGTGTGGAGCCAAATAAGCCGCGGGTTTCCTCATGATGTTTTTCCTTCACCGTTAGCGAGTGGTATTGCTACTACACATTCACAAATTTACGTAAAAAGTAAGATGTAGCCTGTAATTGTACATGTCCCACTAGCTGGGCAAAGGCCTTGTCTCAGAGAGAGGGTACGAGCTTAATCACCACGCGTGCTCAATGCGGGTTGGCGATTTTTGTGTTGAGGTTATAATGCCTCATACGCTCAGGTTTCCTCACGATGTTTTCCTTCAAATGTTCGTAACTTTTAAAATTAAACAAAGTCATAGATACACGCCCGCGCCGGGAATCGAACCTCTCGCTTCAGATATAACTATGATCAAAACCCTAGTTTCTGAAGAATTTACATAGGTTAGGGGACCCAGCAACAACACTGCTATCTATAAATTCGGCCCTCTGTCATTAATTACGTCTACGGAGTGGTAATTTAAGATACTGACCACTTCAGCTGTGTCGAGTTACTTTTCATTTATATTAGTGGAATGAACAGCTTCCATTGTTTCGTACTTAGGCGGGCTCGGCTTCATAGTGACCTTTTGCTCTTAGAATACTAACCAAATTGAATCGCTTTTTTTTATGATCACACTTGTAAAAAAAAAAAAGTTTTTTTATGGCAACACACTTTTTTCCCCCTAGCCGCATGTTCTTACGAAAGCATACAGAACTAGTCCCTTAACAGAAAAGTATGACATCTAGAAGTAGACAAGTAATACTATCATCATAAACAGTTTTTTATGTCCCCTGTAAAAAGAGCTTTTTGGACAAGTGCGATAATGAAAATAAGCTATTCTGTAACGGCTTCAAAATATTTTACTCTAGCGGCACGTAACTTTGGCAAAAAATATTTTGGTTTGAATACAAACAATTCGAGTCCAACGTTCATTCATCTCATAACGCAGCAAAGGCCTAAGTGTTTCATCATCATCATCATCAGCCTGTTAACACCCACTTGACTGCTGAGTAAAGGGCTCTTCATGCTCACGCCACCTCTCACAATTCAGGCCTTCGCATTTACAAGGTGTTACAAAAGTACCTAACTCTTTTTACACGGTTTGACCAGTAGGTCAACAGGATATCAAATCTGTAAAAAAAAGTTGAAAAAAACAATTTATATTTTATAACCTCAAAATAAATAAAAAAATCATATCTTTTTTGTTTTTGTAAAAGCTCAAATTAAAAAATATTTGCGTGTAGGGGCATTTACATAGCTTTGAGTTGTTAAAACATTGTGATACAATGAAAACAATATTTAAAAAATACTTTTCTCCCGCCACATCGTTCACATTTTATTAATTTAAAAATTAACGGAACGTCATAGAGCAAAAAAAATATTTAGGTTGTGATCCCTATCACCGGGTGCTATTACCCTGTAAAAAGAGTTAAGTACTTTTGTAACACCTTGTATACGTAATGAGATGATTTTATACAGCGTTCAGTGGTACCTTCAATGACACTAGATGGGTGAAGAGACCACTCGGCGCTGCAGTGCCTGGACATTTTTTGTATGGAGTTAGGCTTGCCAGGCACCTACCATCCTGACAGCTTAGACGGCCTAGCCCACAGGAAAGACAAACTTCAAAGGAGCGACAGTAAAACAACAGTTTCTTTATGGCGTTTAATTATAATAAATATCATATTTTGATTGATTTAAGGCCACTTGAGAGAGTGTAGTAAATGCCTCAAAGTTATTTACTGAGAGCCAATCGTTCAATAGTGATTTAAACTGTAATATGCGACTAAATTATCTTCGGAAAACGGAACATTGCGTGTTAGTTTAGTGTACTGTCAGCCACACTGAAGGATACCCCATGGCAGCTCTTGCCGCGCGCGATATAAGGGCGTCAATCGAACAAAAAGGGGTATCCTCGCGTGTGGCCCACTCTACAGTGGACAGTCGACGTACTTTACACGAGTGCACTCTACGTAGTTGCGTTACGGGTGAGTTTGCAATGAAAATTTATAAAGGTGTACCTTTGAAGACAAAGCTTTTTAAGACGGAACGCGGGTAGACGGCTGCTCCATACAAAAACTACAAAAAGGGACGCCTGTTTCCTCCCTGGATAATTATTTAGAAAAAATATGTTTATGCCATTCAATTTATATGATTTACCTTTGCCATGTCCCTATATTTTCCTTATTTTATTATTTTAATTATTTTAATAATCTTATTTAAATAATTAAAATAATAAAAAAAGGAAAATTAGGGACATGGCAGAGGTAAATATAGATTGAATGGCATAAACATATTTTTTTCTAAAACAATTATCCAGGGAGGAAACAGGTCTCCCCTTTTGGATGGAGTTGAGGTTACCCGCGTTCCCTCTTAATGATTTACAATGACATGACAAAATTTTATTTGGAGGAAATCTTTCTTCGGAAGGTGGTTATTTGAGCAATATCATTTTTAGTGTTCCGTATCCAAAGGGTAAAGGATATCCCACCAAAAACATTCCGTAAAAACTAGCCAGGTCTCGATGGATCTGCTTGTTTATCTCTAAAAAAGTAATGAAATCTAGACAAAGTCGTGCCAAGTCTAAGGTTCCTTACTGCGTTTTCTTTATTATTATAGTTAATGTTGTGAGACTTGGCCGTTGAAGGGTACACAAGCGGTTCTGGCGAGAGATTGGTGCAATGGTGTCATGGAGCACCTGGTTTTGTACCCTTGTGTACCCTTCAACAGCCAAGTCTCACAACATTAACTATAATAATAAAGAGATCGCAGTAAGGAACCTTAGACTTGGCACGACTTTGTCTAGATTTCATTACTTTTTTAGAGATAAACAAGCAGATCCATCGAGACCTGGCTAGTTTTTACGGAATGTTTTTGGTGGGATTTCACTTCTTTTTGTAGAAACGAGGGCATATTGATTAATTTTATTAGATTTTCTTATTTGACACAATTTTTAAATTTGTGTAATGTACGAGTAGAATAAAGTTAATCGTCCGACTATTTCTTGTTGAACGAGCGAGAGAAGCGAGCGAAGTCCTCCGAGTCTGCTGGAACAATCCGGCGTTTGTATGTATGTATGTTTGTATGTATGAATGTTTGTTCGACGATAACTTGAGTAAATTTGGTCGGATCGTTATGAAATTTGATAGGCGGGTAAACTAAATTAAAATAATTTTTAAATTCGAACATGAGCCAAATCGGTCGATGGGTTGCCGAGATATGGGGTTGTATAGTTTAAATGCAAAGCGCGCGCGCGCCTGCACGAATGGCGTAAGCAAAGTTATACATCTGTAACTGAGGTCGCGAGTTCATAGTTCGGAGCGAACCACTAGTGGGACGCTATAGGCTAGATTAAATGAAGATGTGTCTCACTACGCTGGATTTTTGCAATGACAGTCGATTTTTTTATGTACCAATAGTAGAAGGGGCATTACCATAATATCTCTAATAAAGCTGATACCAGCTGAGGGTTCTTCATCAGATACTTCAGACCTTAGATTTTTGACATCAAATAAAGCGGCCCACCAAGTTGAATATTTTTTGTAAGGGCGGTATATGTCGATCTATAATAGTTTGGTTGGGCTCTTGTGTTTTCTAATCAGGGTCATCAGGTACTCCAGATCTTCGATTATCCTAGTTTTTATAGTTTTCTCTTTATGTGGCCATTAAACCCTAACTCTGTACCAAATTTCAGCTCTCTGAGTTTATGGGAAGTACTAGTTCTATTAGGGCTCTTGTGTTTTCTAATCAGGGTCACCAGGTACTCCAGATCTTCGATTATCCTAGTTTTTATAGTTTTCCCTTTATGTGCCCATTAAACCCTAACTCTGTACCAAATTTCAGCTCTCTGAGTTTATGGGAAGTACTAGTTCTATTAGGGCTCTTGTGTTTTCTAATCAGGGTCACCAGGTACTCCAGATCTTCGATTATCCTAGTTTTTATAGTTTTCCCTTTATGTGCCCATTAAACCCTAACTCTGTACCAAATTT
This sequence comes from Zelleria hepariella, assembly GCA_949319315.1. NCBI lineage: Eukaryota > Metazoa > Arthropoda > Insecta > Lepidoptera > Yponomeutidae > Zelleria > Zelleria hepariella. Next base: position 29,676,016 of record OX439382.1, on the reverse strand, counting down.
CAGCTCTCTGAGTTTATGGGAAGTACTAGTTCTATTAGGGCCCTTGTGTTTTCTAATCAGGGTCACCAGGTACTCCAGATCTTCGATTATCCTAGTTTTCCCTTTATGTGGCCATTCAACCCTAACTCTGTACCAAATTTCAGCTCTCTGAGTTTATGGGAAGTACTAGTTCTATTATGATGATCATGAGTGAGTGAGTGAGTGAGTGAGTGAGTGAGTGAGTGTGTGTCATAAATGCGAAACTTTGCTTTCGCTTAACTTCGGAACTAAATGACCTACAGACTTGAAATTTTGGATTTTAAGTATGTGATTATAGCTTACTAGATGACGAAAATTTCTGCGTTCTGGTCTTATCCAGAGGTTCTCAAATAGGGGCCTGAAAATGCGGCGAAATGGTTCCAGTAAAGGATGGTACGGCAGTGTTTGCTTCGCGCTCGACCTGGCGGGGGCACTGCCGTGCCCCCAGATTACAAAGAGTCCCCTGTCCGTCTGTCTGTCTGACCGTCTGTCACCAGGCTGTATCTCATGAACCGTAATTGAAAATTTCACAGATGATGTACGAGTATTTCTGTTGCCACTATAACAACAAATACAAAACAACTGAATAATTAAATATTTAAGGGCGCTCCCATACAACAAACGTGATTTTTTTTGCCGTTTTTATAGATAATGGCACGGAACCCTTCGTGCACGAGTCTGGCTCGGACTTGGCCAGTTTTCTCTCACAACAGCTACCTGCTTCACAGACTAGAGGCCCAGTTAACATAAAATAGTTTATCTTAAGAACAAATTAACATTTACAGACTAAGCAGAACATCTCTTTAAAAAGAAAATGGACACAAAAATTAGAGTTCCATTAAAATGGAACGTAATAATGAAATGCAAACAAAGATTTGACTTCACACATGAATATCAAAACTCTACCCAGATCTTGTCTTGAAAAATAATGAAGTTTCGACCTAATAGGCTCAGGATAGGGTCCAAAATTAGATGCTAGGTCAGGTCATTGGTTGCTAGACATTTTAGTACGGAAATTATCGATGTACTAAACAAGTCAGTGACTGTGTGAATTGACGATAATATAAATGTGTACTGACCAGTGACGTACGATGTGTATCATTGTAATAACAATATTTAGAAAAATATCATTATTAATTTGCGCAAATAATTAGTTCACCATAGTGGATTTCAAACAGATTATTCAAAACACGAGAACTCTTATAATTATTATCTTGAGTGTAGACGTCAATCTCTTTTATGACGTCTAAGACATAAACCTTTTATACTTACTTTCTATGACATAATACCTTTTATAAACGCTATCAGCTACTACGCACCATAATGATGGCCAAGATAGTATGAAAACGAAGGCCAGGAAGAAAGAAGGTATCCCACCAAAAACATGTTTATGTAAAAAAAATGCCAAGACGAGACCATACACTTCGCACCGTCAAAAAACTATCAGATCTCATGTAGAGCCAAGCTTCTGACTCTACACGCCCTAACTTCACAAACTCTACACCTCAGTCAAAATATTTTTGTATTCGTCAGGTCACTATTTTATGTATTCGGGTTTATATTAGTTTGTATGTAAGTAGGTATTTTTTTACTTGTAAGTAATTGTTGTGATGTGTTTGCCTGTGCTTTATTTGCCTCTTCCCGCTCTCAATTTAACTGTCACCATATTCTGGGCTGGCTGCAATAAAGTGTAACAAACCAGTTGGCTCGTTCAGTGGGCATTGATCAGTGAGGCATCGATTGTCGTAAATTGAAAACCATTTTGAGGAATAGGGATACTGATTACTATTAGGGGTTTAAATAAGTAAAATTAAAACGGATTATTAATATTTATCGCCAAAAATGTTTAAGTCATTTTTCTTTCGATGACGTCATCATAGCCTCTAATGCGGTAGTTCCATAGCCTACAAATATTAAAAAAAATACATTCGTCAACAACAACTGTCAAAAGTGTGAAATAACTGAGAAAATAACCTTCATGTTGACTTGAGACTGATATTTGTCAAACGTCAACATATTTTTATTTTTTAAAAGCATGAATGTTTGCAATGAACTTAGTACATAACATAATGCCAGTGGTGACGTCATACACAAAACTTTTAGAAATTTTAAATAATTAATAAAAAAATATTTACGTAAAAAATTAAGAAAATATTAAAATTGGTTTCTTATACAAGGTGTTACAAAAGTACCTAACTCTTTTTACAGGGTGTAACCTAGTGGTCAACAGGATATCAAATCTGTAAAAAACAGTTGAAAAAAACTATTATTATTTTATAACCTCAAAATTTAAAAAAAACATACTTTTTTTGTTTTTGTTATTAGCTCAAATTTAAAAATATGTTTGTGCGTGTAGGTGCATTTACATAGCTTTGAGTTATTAAAACATTGTAAAAGTCAATGAAAACAATATTAAAAAAATACTTTTCTCCCGCCACATCGTTCACATTTTATTAATTTAAAAATTAACGGAACGTCATAGAGCAAAAAAAATATTTAGGTTGTGATCCCTATCACCGGATGCTATTACCCCGTAAAAAGAGTTAGGTACTTTTGTAACACCTTGTATTTGTCTATATTTTCGATTTATAGAATAAAAAATAGGATTTGACGATGCCCGTTGGACGAAATGGAACAAGGGGCTCTGTGCGGCTTCCTACCTCCATGCACGTGACCCGAGCCCGAGTCTAACTCGGCCGCGATCGTTCCCACATTGACGGACAAACGTTTAATTATTTACTAATAGATAATGATCCGTACTAGGTTATGTCAATATGTAGTTAAGATACGCGAGCATGCCTACTTGGGATCTGTCGAGTCTGGGCTCAAGACTGTAACGCAGTCTGGTTTTGATACGTAGAGAAAAACAACTAAATATTAAATGACTAGCTTTTGCCCGCGACTTCGTCCGCGTGGACTAAAAAAAGGATATATGCTTTACTTTGCTCCTTAGAGTAAAAGCGTGATAATATGTAGCCTATGTGTTATTCTGATGTCTATGCTATCTCTATTCCAAATTTCATCCAAATCCGTTCAGCCGTTTCAGCGTGAAAGAGTAACAAACATCCATCCATCCATCCATCCATCCACGCTTACAAACTTTCGCAAATATAATATTAGTGGGATAAATACTCCCGACATTTCAGCTTCAAATAAGCATATCTAATAAACGGCTGAACCGATTTTGTTAAACATATCTAAGAACGATTGCTAGAAAACCTGCTTTCAATTTATGAAAACCGCATCCAAATCGGTGCACCCATTTAAGAGCTACGTACGGTGTGCCATAGACCAAGGCTGGCCAAATCCAGGCCCGCGGCCAAGGCATTTGAATAAGGGATTTTCTGACAGCTAAAAAAATGAAAAAAATTGTTTCAATACACACATAGCGGTCAAACCCTTATAACACTCTTCTTTTGGGTCGGAGGTTAAAAACTAAAGCCATTAAGAGTAGACACAAACTGCGAACGCACGCACACTACGCAAAAAATACTCTATATTGATATAATAATTGATGTAATCACTAATGACATTTTAATTAACTTTGTAATTAGGTTATTAAGTCCCTATAGGTACCTTATGTAAGAGGCAATTGAAATAAGGTTTGATTTGAACTGTTGTTTCGGACAACAATAATTTTATAATTATAAATAGAACGTAATTATAAGCCATCATGACAAGCATGTTCATCTTATGAAGTAAACAAACATAGTAGGTATTGTTCAGTGCTTTTTTAGGGTTCCGTACCTAAAAAGGAAGAAAATTGAATCATTTATTTCCTTTTCAGGTGGTTGTGAAAAGGAAAAAAAAATAAACGATTCCAATGGCCCGTTTTCAACTGAAAGTTAAAAGCTGAATTCAAAGCGCTTGGTAGATTTTGCTCATAGGCTTGGCCATACAAGAACCGGGATGTGACTGTAAAATTTCGCTTACTCAGATTTATACAACGTGTTACAAAACATCCAAACTCTTTTTACAGGGTGTAACCTACTGGTCAACAGGATGCCAATTCTGTAAAAAAAAGTTGGAAAAAACAATTTTTATTTTATAACCTCAAAATTTAATTTTTTTCATAACTTTTTGGTATTAGCTCAAATTTATAAATATGTTTGTGTGTGTAGGTGCAGTTGCATAGCTTTGAGTTGTTAAAACATTATAAAAGTCAATGGAAACAATATTACAAAAATACTTTTCTCCCGCCACAGCGTTCACATTTTATTAATTTAAAAATCAACGGAACGTCATAGAGCAAAAAAAATATTTAGGTTGTGTGTGATCCCCATCACCGGATGCTATTACCCTGTAAAAAGAGTTAGCATCTTTTGTAACACCTTGTATTTATCAATAATAAATTATGTGTGAATATCGCGAGTCATTAAAAGTTACTACTGATACTATTCTAGTACAAGTTGTTTGTAGTAATCAGACAGGCTACTTAAGAGGGTGCAGGAGCACGATTTTCACATATAAGCCGTGCCAATAGAGAAACGATATGAATATGGCGGCGGGTACCTATGGTAAGGTCTGAAAAAGAGGTTACGAAATTACGATTTCGGTTCATACCTAAAACTTTCTTACATTTTTGGTTTGGAAATATTGTTTTACGATTCTTTCTTTATTGATTAGGTAATTGTTCTACGTTGGGTTTGTGATTAAACAACAATCTTTCGGTCATTCCTGAGAAAAGCGTTCTTCGCTGAGATCGGTGGCTTTTATTTTTTTTCAAGATAGGTGAAAACTAAAAATACACCGTAAAAGATGGCTTAAAAACTAGTCAATGTGTCGATGAGGCACACCTGTAGGCTTTATAGATTAATGAAAAAAAATCTTCTTTTTTGACAAGCCACCGATCTCAGCAAAAAGGCCACCGATCTCAGATAGTGTCTAAAATTATTATAAACAGTAATTACAGTGAATAATAAAGGTTTTTTCTAAATTTAAACGTCACTCATGAACTGACACAGATAAAAGGGGGCTAAATTAAGCAAAACATTTCTATTAAACATCATAAAAATTATTAAAAAAATCATATCTTTATTTTCATAAAATCATTGTAAAAGATCAATTCCTAAGCTAAACATGCAAAATTATAGTCAACAAGCCTTCGCATCTACTTATACAGCGTCCAGTGGCACCTTCACTTACACTAGATGGGTGAAGAGACCAGTCGGCGCTGCAGTATCTGGGACATTGTTTTAGATGGAGTAGGCTTGCCCAGCACCTATACCATCCTGACAGCTTGGTCGGCCTAGCCCACAAGAGAATTCATTACGTGTGGAGCCAACTAAGTTGCGGGTTTCATCACGATGTTTTTCCTCACATTAGGGAGGGGTTTAGCTACTTAAAATTTACAAATTTATGTAACTTTGAAAAAAAAACAAAGTCATCCCAAGTAACATTTTAGGTTGTAGAAAGGTTTTGAACAGGTTCTAGAACCTTTGTATGGAAATCTGCTCGTAAGTCTTATAACTCTCAATAAAGTTTTATTAACCTTGTAATTACCTTCTGAGTGCCAAAAGGGCCCCGGTTTTAGAACCTTTCTGAGAGCTACAGCACAACCTATAGCTCAAATCCAGAACCTTTCGAACTACTTGCATAGAACCTAAATATAACCTTCACAACCTTAATTTAACGTTATTACAACCTTGCAAGACAACTTATAAGTTCTAAATTAGTCTTGGATGTAACTCTATGACAACTTAGAACCTTTTTGATGGATATGAATAAATACCTTTCCAGGACTTACAAGTTTTAAATAGCTTCTGTTTAAGATTTTTTACACAGATTCAAATACTTATTTACAATGGCGTCATTCCTTTTTCGTTCGGCCATCTTTCAAAATGGCTAGATAAGCAAAGTGTTGATAAAAATGATAAGTAGCTTGGTAAAGTCAGGAAATAATCAAAATATAGTGCGATTGGCACTTCATCGTGAAACTTTACGATAATAGTGCTGTATACAAGACGGGCCTTTCATAAGTTAAACATTTCGGATATTTTTTAATAAAATAAAATAAAAAAAATTGGTGATCGGTGGTAAGTCACATCAGAAATCAAACTACTATTCATATGAAAAATATATATTATAAATCTTGTATTATAATTCTTGATTACGCTTTATTTAATTAAAATATTGGTTTTGTTTCGTTTTTTTTTTCATTTTTTTATATTAAATATGGCTGACGTTAGGAAATTACTTGAAAGTATTATGTTTATCCTTTTCAGAACTGTAACAGCTAAGAGCTCTTAAGGTTTTCCAAAATAAGAGCTGAAGGTAATCTCGCGGAGCTACCTCAAACGACAAGGCTGTTTTCAACGCTTCAAGGTTATTACCAGGAGTTGTCCAAGACTTACCAGTTGCGAAAACCACCACTGAGCTAAATTTGTTGCTTTTAAGTTTTGGTTGTAGGGGGACATGCGTTTGACCTTCGTTCAACAAACAGCTACAGGCTGCTCTAAGGGTGGTCATGAACTGAGATCAAAATTGAACTCTGTTTAAACTTAGTATAAAGTGAGATCAATTTTGAACTAACTTTAAACTGAGTTCAAAATTGATCTCTGTTTATATTTAGTTTAGTGAGATCAATTTTGAAGTTACTTTAACCAACTGGTATTACTGAGTTCAAAATTGATATTATTATTATTCGAATCGAATCGAATCGAATCAAATCGAATCGAATCAAATCGAATCGAAACGAAACGAAACAAAACGAGTCAAATCGAATCGAATCGAATCGAATAGAAACGAAACGAATCGAATCGAATCGAATCGACTATTGCTAGATTCATGGAACACACGACAGCACGTCAGTTGTTGTAAAATCGCCCGTAACGTAACCAAGCAAAGTGCTAGCGTGTAAGGGTCGACGTGCTGTCGTGTGTACTGATTCAAGTATCAAAACTTTAACTGCCTATATCTCCTAAACGGCTAATGCTAGACCCATGTTTATAGTACTCAAAAAAAGGGTTCAACGAGCTCTACCTGATGAACGCAACAAAAATAGTAAAAAGATGTACCTATCAAAACTTTAACTGCCCATATCTCCTAAACGGCTAACGCTAGACCCATGTTCATGGTACTCTAAAAAAGGGGCTCGACGAGCTCTACCTGATGAAAGAAACAAAAATAACTAGTAGTTCGCCCCGAACTGTGAACTCGCGACCCCATATAAACTTAACAACCCTCGGCAACCCCTCGACCGATTTGGCTCATGTTTGAACTTAAAAATTCTTTTAATTTCATTTACCCGCCTACCAAATTTCATAATGATCCGACCGAATTTACTCAAGTTATCGTCGAACGAACATACATACAAACATACATACATACATACATACAAACATGCAAACGCCGGGGTGTTCCAGTAGACTCGGAGAACTTCGCTCGCTTCGCTCGCTCGTTCAATAAAAAAGAAGTATCAAAACTTTAACTGCCCATATTTGAACGAGCGAGCGAAGTTCTACGAGTCTACTGGAACAATCCGGCGTTTGTATGTATGTATGTATGTATGTATGAATGTTCGTTCGACGATGACTTGAGTAAATTTAGTCGGATCGTCAGGTGGGCAGGTAAATAAGGTAAAGAGAATTTTTAAGTTCAAACATGAGCCAAATCGGTCGAGGGGTTGCTGAGATATGGGGTCGCGAGTTCAAAGTTCGGGGCGAACCACTAGTTAATAACATTTTATTATTTTTGTTGCTTTCATCAGGTAGAGCTCGTCGAACCCTTTTTTTGAGTACCATAAAAATGGGTCTAGCATTAGCCGTCTAGGAGATATGGGTAGTTAAAGTTTTGATACTTCTTTTTTTTTTTTTTTTTTCTTATATCAGGTAGAGCTCGTCATGCCCTTTTTTCAGAGTACCATAAACATGGGTCTAGCATTAGCCGTTTAGGAGTTATGGGCAGTTAAAGTTTTGATACTTATTTTTTATAAATTTTTAATAACTTTTTATTATTTTTGTTGCTTTCATCAGATAAAGCTCGTCAAGTCCTTTTTTTAGAGTACCATAAACATGGGTCTAGCATTAGCCGTTTCAGAGATATGAGCAGTTAAAATTTTGATACTTGAATCAGTATGAATCTAGCAACAGCTGATTCGATTCGATTCTATCCGTTTCGATTCGATTCGATTCGACTCGATTACATTCGATTCGATTCGATTAGATTCCGTTGGATTCGATTCGATTCGAATAATAATAATATCAATTTAGAACTCAGTTTAAAGTAAGTTCAAAATTGATCTCACTAAACTAAGATTAAACATAGATCAATTTTGAACTCAGTTTAAAGTAAGTTCAAAATTGAGCTCACTTTTACTAAGTTTAAACTGAGTTCAATTTGGATCTCAGTTTAAGTATCGTTCATGAATACCACCCTAAGGCCCGGTTTCTGAATTGAGAATTTCACTAACCAAATGCTTAAGTATCGTTCTGTCACATTCTCTTGTGTGACATCTGCAGTGACAGAACGATACTTAAGCATTTGGTTAGTGAAATTCTCAATTCAGAAACCGGGCCTAAGGGTGGTATTCTAAAAGTATAAAAACACGTTTGTGGTATATGGTCCTCCCTTATTTTTCATTATTATTTGTTGTCGTATCCTCCATTATTACACATACATTCTGTAAAAATTGGTATTTGTATTTTTTTTAGTGTGAAAAATGTTTTAATACTTTCCAAAAAAACCTTCACCAAAACATCTATTTCATAAAAAAACATAGTAATTTAATGTGTACTTATTATCTTGAATACCCAGCTTTCCATTAGTGTCACTAAATGAAAAAAAATGGCTTCATCGATTTTAAAGGAACAGCTGAAAATTACAAAAAAATAAATAGCGAAATCGAACTGATACGAAGTTTACAGAGAACAGAAGTTTACAACTAGTAAATAATAAAAATAATAAAACTTACCGTTGTATTAATCATTCATAACATTTTTACGCACTTTACGCTTAAAATTTCCACTCCTTTTTTTGTATCACCCTGTGTCGGTTCATTTTTCAAGACGCGTAATGCTTACAATGTATACCTATTCTTTGAAGTCGCGGAGACAACTGTCGGGTTTTGAGGATGCCTCTCCAGCTTTAAAATATTCCTGTAGGAATTGAATCATGCCTTCAGCTCAAAACAACAGCTTATTGGTTTTGTTTTTCACCACACAGTCCTAATTTGTTTGCCTAGACAACTCTGATCTAACCTCAAAGTTGTAGGTAGGTTTTAGAAACTACTTATAAGCAATTTCAACTTTTCAAAACCTTATAGTAATATCAAGGTTAAAAATTTAACCTTTAGATCACACATAAGTTAAATGATAGCCTTTCCAGAACCTTATCAGTAGCTTACGACAACTATAAGATCCTGAGGCTGTAAGCTCTTGAAACACAAGTCATAATAACGTTAACGTTAACTCTTGTCAGCAACTTCAAGGTTTTAACAATAAACTATTAGTTTTAGGACTTAGTAATCATTCTCAAATACTAAATTTAACCAACTAGCAAATCATTAACCTTTGTACAACCCTTCTAAAACCTAGAGGCAATTTTTACAACCTAGGCCCAAATGAAATGTTACTTGGGATGTTACATGCCTGCGCTGGGAATCGAACCTGGTTCTCTCGCATCGGCGACCAATGCTCTATTATATGTGTGACTGTAATAATTATACACTAAAATTGTCTGTCTATACGGATTTTGCTTTTTATTTGCGAGAAATTACATTTCCTTGCAAAAAACAGTACCTTAATAGCTTAAATGAAGTCTAAACTTTAGTCCATAGAAAAAAACTGATACATTTTGAATTAGTCATAGCATCTCGTTCGGTGTGGTATCTAAAGAATCTGTGAAATTGATACAATATGTTGAAAACTTCTTTGAGATCCTTGGCTAATAACTGAGATCGGTGGCTTAAATCCACCGATCTCAGTGCCACCGATCTCAGAAATAACTAAAATGTAGCTATTTCTCTTAAACTATAGAAGCAATCGTATTTATTTTTACGACAATACCTACTCAGGGATATACGCATTCATGTACTTAGGACAGTTTAGTGTAGTCTTGTTTACTATACTAGCAAAACGTGCCACCACTTTCAGCTACCTTACCGAACCAAAGTTTAAAAAAAGTCAAGAACTTACGTAAATGTTTAGGCATGAAAGATAGCGACACATACGAACCATAATAGTTGACAAGGACCATTTGGCGATATTTTGCACCAGTAACTAGAAACTTGCCGCGTATTTAAGCTAGTATAAAAACATACTTTCGTTGCACGATTTAAACTTTGCTCGACGCGTGACATTTCTAGGAATGTCTACAGACACAAGAGTTTTCATTCTAATAGAATGCTGGATATACGATTGGATAGAGGCACTCATTGGGCATTTAGAAAGGTATAAATTAGCATAGTAGTGGGCACATGAGTAAAACCACAAACAAAAACATACCAGGCCCACACGCGTGTGACATGCAAAATACTCGCAAAATCACCCATTTTTTGACCTTCAAAGGGATATTTAGGCAATTTCCTCTATAAAATATTGTTTTTATTTGATATGCCTCAATGGACCGTTAGTTAAGTAGACGATTAAGTGCTAATTTAGTACTGTGTGATGTATAGTTTAGTAGATACTAGGGTGTGACCAAAAAAATCGACCTCTCAAAGAATGACCCCTTTATGAAAATAAGATCAAAAATATTGAAACGTAGTAAATAATACAAACCTCAACAAATAACAACACTTAACGTAAACTACAATATTGAAATAACTCGACAAACATTAAAAAATCAATAAGAGGCGAACGTATTTTGGCGGGTTTTATTAGCCAAGCGTAGGTGACTAATCAGGACTGCCTAAAATGACTTTGCTAACGTTACGTGTGAGTATAGACGGAGATATGATTAAAGCGAGAGGGCGCGAGAGTGTCCGCCATTTATATATCGTTTCTTTAATGGCACGGGTTATACAAACGTAGTTCCGGTTTAATTTCTAAACTACAGGCTGGATTTTGCTGAAACTTTGTTTAAATCAGTAGATGACCAATATGGAGGGATGCAAATAGTTTTTATAATAAAGAAAAATAGCCTGAAAGAAATTAGAGCGATGCGTTTTTCGCGCCGAAAAAGGGGTTACTTTCAGCTGTTATTTACTTACATTATTACACTGCCTATTGGAGTCTATCTACCTTGGGAACATCAATAAAGCATTGTACTTGTCAGAAAAAAAAAGCTAATAAATTATTGTAGAAATGCCAGCGAAACTACGAAAAAATTTGGGAAACTAGATCTATTACATTAAAACTACAACTACATACTCGCGAAAGGACACGAACACACATAGACTCATACAGGCGCATTGCCTCCCACTTTTCCCGCGCCCCGTCTCGCTCTGGGTGAAACAGCTATAGAAAACATTGTTTCACGCGCTTGGCCATCGCCGAGTTCCCACGGTCCTACAGGGGATTCTTAAAGTTCCGCTATCGAATTCGATTGCACCCTGTAGAGTGTTGAAAGGCAGAGAGTGTCTCTCTCTACATACAGATACAAGTCTGTAGGAATAGGTGTAGGTGTAGCAGCAGAGATCTATCGTGCCAAGCTTATCCTTGACCGAAGCATAAACGTACAGCGCCGCAAACAAGTTTCGCTGTATCACTATTTACTGGGTTTTAAAGTTCGGTGTAGTTTTTTGAACTGACTGTACATATATATATTTTTTTAAAAGGTTAAAAATCCGCTCCGGACAGGACTTGAACCCGCAACCTCTTTTATACCGTGAAAGAATAGTAGAAACTTCGCATCGATAGTTACTTGACTCGGTAGCTCAATTGGTAGAGCGCCTGCACTGTATGCAAGAGATTGCGGGTTCAAGTTCTGTCCCGAGCGAATTTTTTAACCTTTTAAAAAATCTTTATAATGTTTTAGAAAATAGAAAAGTGATTGTACCTACTTGGACGGTTTTGTCTAGAAAGTTTACAAACAAATGTTTAGAAAGTTTTTGTTTTTTAGTTTTAAGGGCTGAAACTTGTAGTTTAAAATGTAAATAGAGCCAATGCCTTGATTTGACTTTGACGAAGTTCTTTTTAACCCCGGACCAAAAAGACGGGTGTTTTATGTTTGACCGCTGTGTGTGAGGGTGTGTGTGTGTGTGTGTGAGTATGTGTGTGTTGTGTCTGTCTGTGGCACCGTAGTAAACGGATCAACCGATTTTGATTAAACGTATCTAAGAACACTCGCTAGAAAACAGACTTTAAAATAATATAAAAACCGCATCCAAATAGGTTCACCCTTTTAAGAGCTACTGTGCCATAGATAGACACACAGACAGACACACATAGCGGTCAAACTTATAACACTCCTCTTTTGGTATCGGGGGTTAAAAAAAAAACTTCTTTCTTAGCATTAGTCGTCTCTATCGCAGTTGGAAAATGAACAAGCATTAAGGGTGGCATTAATAGTCGTCAGCTCAAGCTCTAACCCAAGTAGGTGATCTAAGAAAACAAAATCAATCGAGCTTGAGTAGCTTGACATTGACATTAGTTGACTTGAGACCTTGGCTAATGTCAATGTTAAGCTCAAGCTAGTGTGTATTGAGTAGCTGACAGCTACTCAAACTCGATTGAATTTGTTTTCTGAGATCACCTACTTGAGCTCGAGCTTGAGCTGACAACTATTAATGCCACCCTTAAGAGAAAACGCGGGTAGCCGCTGCTCCATACAAAAAGGGAGATCTGTTTCCTCTCTGGATAATGATTTTAGAAAAAATATGTTTATGCCTTTTTTTCTTATTTTAATTATTTAAATAAATTTTATTAAAATAATTAAAAAAGGAAAACATAGGGATATGGCAGAGGTTGGTACATATAAATTGAATGGCATAAACATATTTTTTCTAAAATCATTATCCAGGGAGGAAATAGGTCTCCCTTTTTGTATTTTTTTGTATGGAGCAGCCGGCTACCCGCGTTTCGTCTTAAACAACATCGTCGGTAAGTAACACAGATCCAAGACAATGCCAGAAGCAGTAGCACCAAAAGTTTTCGCGTCAGGAAATCTTCTGAGCGGAGGATCGAAAGACCGATTCACAAAGGAGCCCGGGGCAAAAAAGTTTATCCTCTCCAGTTAAGAAGTGGGTATCGGCGCGAAGACGAAGCTTTTTGCCGGCTGTACGCGGGTCCTTCCGCAACGAACGGACTGGCGACTGCAACGCTCTGGCCGCGGGCGAAACACGACGAAAGGTTGAGGGAGATAAGACCACGATATTGTTTTGCGTTTAACCATTTGGCTCATAATAACTAGTGGTTCGCTCCGAACTTTGAACTCGCGACCGCAGTTATAGATGTGCAACTTTGCTTACGCCATTAGCGCAGGCGCCGCGCGCTTTGCATATAAACTATACAACCCCATATATCGGCAACCCCTCGACCGATTTGGCTCATGTTCGAACTTAAAAATTCTTTTAATATCGTTTACCCGCCTACCAAATTTCATAACGATCCGACTAAATTTACTCAAGTTATCGTCGAACGAACATTCATACATACAAACATACATACCTACATACAAACATACAAACGCCGGATTGTTCCAGTAGACTCGGAGAACTTCGCTCGTTTCGCTCGCTCGTTCTAAAACCGGCCAAGTGCGAGTCGGACTCGCGCACGAAGGGTTGTACCATTATCTATAAAAACGGCAAAAAAAAACACAATCGTTTGAAAAGTTCTATTCAACAGGCTACCACTCGCTAACTGTTTTAGAAAACTCCGCGAGGAAACCCGCGGCTAGACAGGTAAATAAAGGCCTTTGAATCTACGTAATGAGATGATTTATGCAGCGTCCAGTGGCACCTTCACTCACACTAGATGGATGAAGAGGCCACTCGGTGCTGCAGTGCCTGGGACATTGTTTAAGATGGACTAGGCTTGCCCAGGACCTATACCTTCCTGACAGCTAGATAGGCAAAAAAAGGTAACTAGTGGTTCGCCCCGAACTGTGAACTCGCGACCCCCTATAAACTTAACAAACCGATATCTCGGCAACCCCTCGACCGATTTGGCTCATGTTCGAACTTAAAAATTATTTTAATTTAATTTACCCGCCTACCAAATTTCATAAAGATCCGACCAAATTTACTCAAGTTATCGTCGAACTAACTTTCATACATACAAACATACAAACATACAAACATACAAACATACAAACATACAAACATACATACATACATACATACATACATACATACATACATACATACATACATACATACATACATACATACAAACGCCGATTGTTCCAGTAGACTCGGAGAACTTCGCTCGCTTCGCTCGCTCGTTCAAATATTTGTCTACTTATTTGACCTTGACTTTCTTGTGGACTAGGCATTCAGACAGACTCAGACAGGTGCCATGTAAACATGCCCCAAGCGCTGCAGCGTCCAAATGGTCCGGAACCTACTGTGAATGTATTGCCGCATGTATTGTCATACTCTAGTGACCTACTTAGATTGTAAAACGGTACTTCCTGCTATTGGTAAACGTCTCTTACGCCAGCATCCTGATACGCTTCCCTCACTTCCACGTAAACGTGTCTACACACGTGTGCAACGCGGTGACGTCACGATAAACTTGCTGAATGTGACTTACAAAACATCGCCGCGTGCGCCGTCACGTGGACTGATTGTGGCGAGGGTGTGGCCATCGGTACGAGTACGTCTAGCCAGGTGTCCTGCCCAAATACATTTCCTTCCTAATTGAACGAGCGAGCGAAGCGAGCGAAGTTCTCCGAGTCTACTGGAACTATCCGGCGTTTGTATGTATGTATGTATGTATGTATGTATGTTTGTATGTATGAATGTTCGTTCGACGATAACTTGAGTAAATTTGGTCGGATTGTTATGAAATTTGGTAAGCGGGTAAATGAAATTAAAAGAATTTTTAAGTTCGAACATGAACCAAATCGGTCGAGGGGTTGCCGGTTGTTAAGTCTATATGGGGTCGCGAGTTCACAGTTCGGGGCGAACCACTAGTTATTTTAATTATAATTTATTAAAGCAATTGCGTTGCGATACGTTTTTTAAAGGACATTGAATTGATGAAATCTCGAATCCGTTCATGCTTTGAATTTATGCCTTCAATTTGTATGGCATTTTGGTCGTTATGTTAGCCAGACGATTCTTTTGCATTTTGGTCGTTATGTTAGCCAGACGATTCCTTTGCATTTTGGTCGTTATGTTAGCCAGACGATTCCTTTGCATTTTGGTCGTTATGTTAGCCAGACAATTCCTTTGCATTTTGGTCGTTATGTTAGCCAGACGATTCCTTTGCATTTTGGTCGTTATGTTAGCCAGACGACGGGTTAATCGATCATGAAAAGGGATCGTGATGTTGAAGGTACTCCCAGGTGCACGTTTCATAAAACTACAATTAATATGTAGGTATATTGCGTAGCCGATTTGACATGAGGAAGGTTAAAAAAAAGGTTTGTTTACTTAGCGACCACTCAATGAACATTGAATTGTCATAATAAACTATGAATTGTATTTATATGAAACCAGCACCTGTGGTTGGATTTCTGCCTAGAAAATATTCCACTTTCAGCCTTATCAATGCAATACTTACCAACTCCAGCTTGTACACGACTGTGTCCGAATAAACCGGTTGGTTTGTGCGCGAGGGAGACAGCAGCCTTACCCTCACGAGGGAAGACAGAGACGCCCAATGAATGCTCGACAGGGACCGCAACAAAACAAGCTTGCATCCAGCTGGCCCAGGTCAACGAAAATATATTCTAAAGAAAATTATGCCTTAATTTAACCCAGTAAGGTCTAGTAAACATAAGGTTACGGGGCAGTCTAAGCTGGTATGTTTTGGTCTATAGGTAGTTGTGCACAACGAGTATAAAAGCTGAGTAGTGACTTTATAAAGTTAGGAATATTTTATAGGGAATCAGCTGTTTAGCTTTTGGCCTGTTGCTTTAGAATTTCGCGTTTGTTTACGCCCGAAGTTCGATTATATGTGGAGTTCAAAATTGGTTGTTCCTAGAAAATGTTGACGGATTCTGTTGGGCTAGAATTTTGGTTTAACCAATTGGTTTATACCACGAATGTGGTTATGGATGATGTGAATCGTTTTTTTTAAAGTATATTTTCTCACTATTCCTAACATACAACTTCCGGATTTATGTTTGATACCTACTAGCATTTAATTTTGCCCGTGACTTTGTCATCACATCACTCTATTAAAATTTATTTTAATCAATACAGCGTGTTACAAAAAGGTCCTAACTCTTTTTGCAGGGTGTAAAATAAATAAAATAAAATAGCCTTTTATTTCTTAATATAAATAAATTTTGCAGCATCAATTAATATAAAAATTGGGTTTTAAAATTAGTAAAAAATAAAATTTGGCAAAAATGTATCACACTCATATCAAAATGTAAAACTTAATTATAAAAAAAGAATTAATTAGATTAAAATAAAAAAAACATTGCAGGGTGTAACCTACTGTAATTGGTCAACAGACAGATAAACATTTCTGAAAAAAAAAAGTTGAAAAAAAAAAAATCTTTCACATGTTTGAAACAGCAGGCTTTGCCGGTGCCGTAACCGTAGGTCTGCCGGACGTAACTCGTGGTAGAGTCTTTGTTAGATATTTTTTAGTTAGTTTATTTAAATTTGATTGAACCCGTGCGAAGCCGGGATGGGTCACTAGTCTAAAAAATAATACACCTCCTCTAAAGGCAACGCCACGAATCTCCATAACACTATCTTTATTATCGCCCAACTATCATACCATATCGGACGAAGAAAAAAACCGGCCAAGAATGAGTGGGACTCGCGCACGAAGGTTTTCGTACCATTATCTATAAAAATGGCAAATAAAATCACGTTTATTTTCGTTTCCCATACAATAAACGTGATTTTATTTGCCATTTTCCCTGAAATATTTATTTTATTCTGTTTTTTAGTATTTGTTGTTATGGCGGCAACAGAAATACATCATCTGTGAAAATTTCAACTGTCTAACTAACTATCACGGTTCATGAGATACTACAACCTGGTAACAGACGGACAGACAGACAGACGGACAGTTGAGTCTTAATAATAGGGTCCTTTTACCCTTTGAGGGTAACGGAACCCTAAAACACAACAAGTACCAGAAGGTAATTTTGTAAACAACCGCACGTCTCAGCTGACAAACTATTCTCGAAATCACATAGTCCCGAAACGTGCTGATGGCAGATCCCACCTTAGAACTAGAAGAGAAAGAAC
Organism: Zelleria hepariella; assembly: GCA_949319315.1. Classification (NCBI taxonomy): domain Eukaryota; kingdom Metazoa; phylum Arthropoda; class Insecta; order Lepidoptera; family Yponomeutidae; genus Zelleria; species Zelleria hepariella. The sequence continues at coordinate 29,658,738 of OX439382.1, read as the reverse complement.
ATCAACCTTATTCGGCAGAAGCTAGAGTCTACAGTGATGAAAAGGATACACGTTATTAAATAAAACCCGGAGCGAAACAAACAGAAGTAATCCTAAAGTTTCGCTTCGTAAGGTTGTAAACAGTTTGTGTTGAAGTGAATAAGGGATACGTCTACCCTAGCGTAGAGCTCTGATGTGTATAATAAGGGTATTTGTGACGTATCAGGGCTTCATCCCTCTTGCTGATTGATTTTGTAGTTTTTTTTTGGGACGTGTCCTGTATTATAGTGTTTTGTATGCGATGGAGACTTCGGAAATTCAACAAAGCTGGGGTTTTTGTCATTTCGGGGAATACTTGGTAAATCTGAGGTGTGCTGATGAGTCACCATAGTTTTTTTTTCTATTAAATCACGGTTTTACTCACTAGTAATTTGTCGGTGTAGCCGACTAGTTTCACATAGTATCAAATTAAACCTGCTGTGTAATTTTAAAACTAAAATTTCTCAATTGATTAGAATTGAGAAATTTTACAGGAGAGCATTTGCCGACTCATTTTAACTGAATGATCTAAATTCAAAACTCAAATTGGTAGCCAGTGCTCCACACAGAAATAGAAAATAGTGAGTCATACAATATGTTCATTATGATCTCGCTGTTTTAGCAACATTGTATTTGCTACCGTAGTTATAATATTCTGTACCAGATTACAAAATTGGAATTATTATCCGCAGACTACCTAGCTAACTACCTACTTGCTAAGGATGATTCATTATGTATGATTAACATCAGGTAAAATACCTACTAGCCATTGGCGATCTTTTTGCGTTTTTATTTCGTTTATGGTATAAGCTGTTCGACCAACGCTATCATCGTGATTTGTGTCACGTAGATGCATTAATTATTATTTACATTTACCTACCTACTTTGATATAGCTTATACAGGGTGTAGATGTGAAATTGAAAGGGTCACCAATAGTTACTCCATCCTACAACAAATATCTGCCGTTTACTACCAAATTTAGAATTTCAGTATAGAGCTGATATTTTTTTCGAAATTTCGCTCTTGGCAAAAGTTGCTTGTATTGGTGAGTAAAGCGACCCCTTTCAGTGTCACACGACCTTTCTAAATCACCATGTATAGTGGCATCGTCACTCAAACTAGAAGGGTAAAGTGACCGCTCAAACGCTACGTACCTGGGATGTGTTTTAGATAGAATATGCTTGTCCATAACCTACCTACTATTCTACGTCTTAACTTAGTCCTATACATAAAGGTCGATACATACGGAGCCGACCAGCCTCGGGTTTGCTTGCTCATGAATACTCATCATGTTGCTTTCCTTCGTTACCGGGTAGTATCTACTGCAAATTCACAAAATAATAATTATACACCTTTGAAATGAAATGAAAGTCATAGGAAGTGAATGCTATCTTTTGCTAACACCATTACTTACATACACCACTGGGTCAAGGTAATGAACTGATGTCATCATGCCTGGTAGTACGACACCCCTCGGTTGTTCCCCATTCGTACCAGATGACCGCCCTTCAGTTGAGAGCTGCTCGAATTATTAGGGTGTAAGGTTCAATAACAGTCGCGGACGGGGAAGTTGTTGCAATGTTGGCTATAAGGGTGAAATGTCCGAAATCAGGGGTCAGAGAAGTCTTTGAAACCGTAAAGCTAATCCCACCAAAAATATTTTCATGTAAAAAAATGTTGCCAAGACGAGACTATTACACCTTGCACTCGCACTGTCAAAAAGCTATCAGATCTCATGTAGAGCCAAGCTTCTAACTCTATACGCCCTAACCCTAAATCTACACCTTAGTCAAAATAATTATGTGGCTTGGCCATTTCGGTACCATGATACGGGCGTAGATAAGGTGAAACATGTATTCACTGTTATACAATAGTTATTTTAGTAACGAAACGGCCAAGCCACTTATTTTGACTAAGGTGTAGAGTTTGGGAAGTTAGGGCTTGTAAAGTTAGGGTGTAAGAATCCCGTTTTCTTACAATAATAATAATTATATCTCAAAACCAGGAAAGTTCCAAAAAGTATATTGAAAAGGATATTCTTTAGTTTGATACTAAACTTCCACTTGCATTTTGTTAAGATTTTAAAGTTACCCCTGTAACCCAAGTAAACGCCATAACGTGTAATGTAACACATCGACGCCTGATTGAGGTCAAAATTATGCGCAAACACTAACAAATTATTCAATTCAATCTAAATATAACCACAGCTGATATCCTATTCCCACTTGAAGCCAACAAACTGACTGCCTTGATTTAAATAGAAGGTCAAACTAACTAAGCCTATAAAGTAACAACTTTTCCTTTAGCGCAAAGCTAAGCAGAAAAACATGACGCGACACGTCCAGGTAGGTGCTACGTAGTTTGAACTTCACACTTTAAATTCTGCTTAGAAAGCAATGTAGATCTATGAGTCATAATAAAAATGATTGTTCAGTGATACTGGTATTGTACTTTGGTTTAACAAACAGCCAGAATCTTGCTGCTCTGGCTGATAAGGGTGCTCAACCGCAGGCACACTGGCCACACTGTGGCCCGCGAAAGAATTTTAAATGGCCCACGCAAGTAAGTTTTGAAATTCGCACCATTTCGCATGTCCTGAGAGTAACTGAAATAGGTATTGTCAGTGGCCCATCGTGCACGTCTGAATCCTCAGTTTGGCACGACTGTTAAAAGAGGTGAGCAGCCTTGAGCCAGATGGTCCGAAGACATAGCCCAAGTAGCCGGAAAACAGGGTTGCTCCTGGCACAGGATCTTGAGAGGTGGCGTGAGCATGATGAGTTAGCCTTATACCGAGCCTTAACTCACACTAGATGGGTGAAGAGACCACTCGGCGTTGCAGTGCCTGGGACATTGTTTTAGATGGAGTAGGCTTGCCCAGCACCTAAACCCTGACAGCTTAGTCCCGTAATATCAATCACAGGTATAAACAAAAAAAGCTAGTTTAAACCCTATCTGTCGATTAATTTCCATACAAAATGCGAGGTTTAATCTCTGGCCTGAGTTTAAACTGTAATTGATATTACGGGCATTATAGTCGGCCTAGCCAGCAGGAAAGAGACTAAGTTAGTATGAAAGAAACATGTTATCTTGTTGCATTTAGCTCCACAAAAAGTAACTGCGATGTGGTGTGGATGCACCATAATAAACGAGCGGCAGCGGTAAAGCTCAATTTGAGTCCTCTAACTGAAAAGTTTCAGACTGGTAGCGACATCTATGAGCAGGAACATTGCAACATTTTTGGTAGACAACTTGATCTGGGTTCGGGTCATTTCAATGAGATAACCTTACGTTACGATTCAATTAAAGCATAATGCCCTCATTAAGATAGGAGATAATAAGTTTATTTATTTAAAATTTTTAAAATAGGTCACATTGATTAGGTTTTTAATCAAGACCAAAGTAGGTATAATTGAGGTATCTCAAGAATTAGAGTGTTTGAGTGCGATTCTGATTTAGTTTTTTGGTTTTTTCTTTGTGATAATATGTTTATTTTATTTAAATTTTTGACGAAGATTTCGTGAATTTTATTACGATTTATTGTATTTTCACCCGACTGTCCAAAGGAGGGTTATTTGACATAGTTTTTTTTTTTTTTGTAGACATAGACCGCTATATAAAATGGTCTAGCTATAACTTTACTCTCTCTTGTCCTCCTTCAAGATGTCGCTTTTATGTTTTAAGATGAGAAACCCCTTTTACACGAATGAAACAAGAGGCGAAAGAAACACCAACGACAACAACTTGGGAAAAAACCTGAATATTTACACGAAACACTCCAGTAACTTCTCGAGACTTAAAACTCATAATTACAAGGAATTATATCTGAATTAATAACAGTGGATGGATTCAAAGACTTTATTTGGAAAAGGGATGCTTCAGTGAAGTGGGGTGAGTTGTATTTAAATGCCGGGCACCCCGTGAAATGAAATGAATGAAATGAAATATACCTATTGTATTTGCAGTAAATGTGGTACACACGACAGCACGTCAACCCTTACACGCAAGCACTCTACTCAGTTACGTTACGGGCGACATTACAACTAAAGTGTACACTCTGACGTGATGTTGTGTGTACATTACATAATACGGTGTTATATGGGTACCTCTTGGTACGGTCGGCCACAATCTCAGTTACCCCATAGCAGCTCTTACCGCACGCGGCATAAGGGCGCCAATCGAACAAAAAGGGGTATCTGAGACTGAGGCCGACTGTACTTACGTTCTACACATTTCATCTGCAAAAAAGTAGGTACTGTGGTTTGGACTTGCCCTTTTCTAGTTATCAAGGGTTCTTCTCCTTTGAAAATTTATGACCGTAATTGGCGATTATTGCAGTAATTCCAATGATATAAGAAGAAAAAGCAGTTTTTGTTGAATGTGTAAAGTGCTATTTCTTCTTCTTCAACCTGCATGACCTAGTCAAAGTGGCAAGAAATGACATGATGAAAAAAGCCCAAGGCAGAAGAAGTGCTACTTGAATCCAATTAAATCAGCCTTTTGTGAGAAACTTTCATTCTATCAAACATCAAATCACCTTACTTTACTTTAAGGTCCTTTTTCTCCATTTCTTATTGATTTAACAAAACAATGCCCTAACGTCATACAAGTGACTCGTTTGTATTATCAATAGGTAACAAGTTACACTTAAGATTGTTCCTTTTGCGTAGAACTTCTACGCACTGGGCAATATTGCATCAGAATTACTATACATATTATGCACGTAGTAGTTCCAGTTAGTCATCAGCTTTGACGGCCATTTTCTGAGTACCAACCTTTTCTTTCGTTACGGTTTTGAATTGACAAAGCACATCCATAAGTTTCATAGGCTGTCCTATGACACTAATTGTCTTTCCTGTGTGACCTAGGCCGATTAAGCTGATAAAATGGTATAGGTGCTGGGCAAGCCGTACCATCTAAACAATCTCCCAGGTACTGCAGCATCCGAGTGACCACTTCACCTATCTAGTGTGAGTGAAGGTGCCACTGGAAACTGTATAGATCATCTCATTACCTAGATGCAAATGCCTTAGTTTTAGGCTGCCAACAAACTTCCAGACCCTTCCGAAACCCTGCCATCCTGGGTGCATCCAGGGGCCTTAGCCTGTAACGCAATGGCGTGTAATGGCGTCCCAGCAGAAGGACAAAACCGGGATTTCTTCGTTTTTCTCCTTCAACCAGAGAACTAATCCTCTAGTATTAGAATCAAAATATGAGGGCTGCGGGCGGAATATTCTTTGCAAAAACAAAACAAAAACATTAAAATGACCGACAGCATTAATAAAGCATTTTGGCACCATTGCGTTACAAGCTAAGGCCCCAGGATTGTAGCTCTGTCTCCTATTGCTAGATTATAGAAACGCAAAGCTCCTCAGTGTTTATTACCTGTAGCGAATTTTGGAATCCTATCCACCGTGTTGAGTTTGAAACGCAAATACATATTTCAACCCGACCTGAAGCGCCTTACATAAAACGCGATTCTATTTGGTCGAGGGTGCGCCGGTGAATTGAATTCGGGTTTAAAGACCTCAAGGGTAGACGCCAAGTGTATTTGGATGATTCCCTAAGTTTACTTTGGAGAGATGTTTAGGTATATCCACGATTCATACGGAAGAGGCCTTGTGCGATTTAATAATAGGCCGTGTTGATTGAATACTGTATTGGGAGCGTATTCGATACTAACCAAATATGGTTTCGGACTATCGTATCGTGTTGTATCAATATCTACATAGTTCCGTATTTGGGCGAATTGTTTTGGGGAACCTCGTTAAAACACTAGATTCACAATTTGAAGTTATGGTAATAATAGGGTCATTTATGACCATAAAAACCGAGGTGATGTATTCAGAGATAGGTAAATAAGCGGTGTTGGAAAACTCATCGGTGCAAGTCCGTAACCCAAAAGTAAAGATAATGATATCGTACAGTCTAATGAAGATATTAGGTGGCGCCTCAAAGTAACCACTTTGAATTTGAAATTATAATTGCTAAGTAACAAGACACCGACCCGAGCGGCGGCGCTCAAAATATTTTGGTTAATTCAAAAGGGCATCCGAAACGTAGAACCTCGAAATTATGCTTAATTACTCTTGATTTAGGAAGCAGCAAAACAATTAACGTTTCAGACTCAGGCAAAAAAGTCTAACAACCTAAAGATCCCAAGGGACTTTTCCAATATGGAAACATTTGAAAGCAAATCGTCATCTCGGCTAAGTGCTTCTCAGGAGTTGCGTCCCTATAGGTTACGGTTAGCCGCTCACGGCCGAGCACTTCGAATGTTACGATCGCACGTCGTTATTTCGCTCCGTGAGTGCATTGGACAACGTGCGTAGGGACCGGGCGGCGCGGAGCGAGTGGCGGGCGGGCGGCGGAGGGGCGCGGGACGGCGCGGGGCGCAAGCGCGCCGCGGGGCGAAGGCGAACAGCTGAGCGCGCGGGTATATTGACAGCACATCGCACGTTGCCGCGTTTCAGTAAGTCCACAGACACTGCGGAGTTCGCACGTAGCCGCAACGCAACCGACACTCGAACAGTTTCCGGACTATGCCACGGTCGGTGCCCAGCAGCGCTCGCGAGGACTGAGCTGCTTTCGGGAGCCTGCTTGGAATTATGACTTTTGGACCGTACGCCGGCGAAGAAGAAAGCGGCAGATACCTCGTTCTAGAAGAGAAAGCTCTGAGGATAGTCTCCCGATACTGGGAGGTCTCCGGTGCAGCGTCAGCCGAGAGGCTTCGCGTCGGCAACAGACAGCGACTTCTGCCTTCCTTTGGACTGCTATAAATTTGTAACTTTTGCAAAATTATCGGACGAACAAATTAGTCTTTTAGTGTTTACTTTTTTTTTTAAGTGCAATAGGTGAACTGTGTTTTGTGATTTTGGGGATCGAATAGATAGATGAAAATGGTGCCCCAGCAAGTGTCGGATGTGCGCTCGCTGAGCCCTACGGGCAGCCAACAACCCGTGTTCGGCTCACAGCTTGTCGACAAAAATTCGTCGACTCCCTACACGGATGCAACTCAGGTTAGTAACGGCTTTTGATATTTTTTTTCAAAGTGCTAAAAGTGGGTAAAAGTGAAGAATTTAGGCGCTAGTAATAAACGAGTTGGAATTTTAAAAGAAATACAAAATTTAAACAAACATTGAAATGAAAACGTAATAAAAAATATTGCCTATACAAATAAAAAATACCTACGTTAAATTAAAAAATATATATACAAAAACGTAAAAAGAAACAACATTCTGAAAACAATTAAATGAAATGAAAAATATAAATAACAAAAAAAAGCATTAAAAATCCCTGACTAATAAAAACTTAAACAAATGCAAACCTTGATGGTGACAAATCAAGGGAATCCCGTGAAAATACTGACGTAGGTAATACCTTGACACTCGTACGACTCTCTACGCAGTTTGTCTGAAACATTGCCAATGTCCTATCAAAATACAAAAAACTTCATTTTAAAACATTTTGTTACTATTTTTATTTACTTTGAAAAACTATATGTAACATCAATCGGGTTGTATTTAATATCACAGAAAAAAATACAACTATAATGCACATCAAAATAATTATGTTCTAAAAATGAAACTAACCCATTAGTAGATTTTTTGCTCTGCGTTTAGTAGGTATATTTTTCGGGTGGAAATAAATTTATTCCAAATATTCTAACTATAAACTACTCATCTACTCTAACTGAAAATAATTGAACCAAAACTAGACGAAGCGTAACTAAAATAATAAAATTTAATTATATTGCACTAATAGTGTTGCGGTGTTGCATAAAATAAAATGCCGTAGATATTAATATGATCAGTGCCAGCAAAAAAATTAATTGTAGCAGATAATCTCGTGCTAACGTACTAATCATATTCAGACATGAATTAGCCAATGCAATTATTATCAAGATACAGAAATTCAATTCTCTGGCTAAACGATCAACTAATGGGAAGTAATGTGGGTCTAACATGCGATCTGATCCGAGTTGATCCAACGCATTAAATTCAGGTTTTGAGTTATAAATATTAAAAAAAAATACAAAAATATGTTTATACCTAGCGTCCAGTGGCATCTCCATAGATAGGTAAACAAAATAAATACTGGAACAGTGACGAAACAAATAAGTTTTATGAATTAAATAATTTATTAGGGAAACGTAATATAAAATACGAAACGCTAAAATATGACATTTGTGCCTGCACTAAGAAAAATCTTTTAAAATGTTGATATTCATAAAAGAGCACCAATTTAGAACTAAGAGAACAGATATAAATTGCAAGTGATTAATAATAATAAAGTCAAAATCGTGAGCGACGGTACCGTGGCAAAATAAACGAGCCAATCTTAGGTAGGTATTCCAACCAAACATGAAAATCCAATTATATTCCCAAAAGGCTAAAATGACAGAAATAAACATTTTATTGAGACTCTAAATTATTGCGGTTATTGCAATGATTCAATAAACCAGTCGAGACATATCCTCGAGCCTGCAGCAATAGTGCAAAATGATGAATACGATACGCCAGAGGGCAATGACATCAAACATATTATTTGCCCCAGCATTATCAAGACCCACTCGACAATAACACTGATATTCCAAATGGAGCGATAGCAGTCAAAACAATCGATAAACTTGAAATACTCCTGATTTTTATTAACCAACAAAATAATACAAGTAAAATACGCCGGCGAACTGCAGGTCGGGTGCATTAACATTTTCAATGTCAACCCGTAATATTTTTAGTCATCTCGTCTGTGTGCGTGACCTTTCTCGTGTAGCCAATATGCGTGTATATGTTTACACGTCTCGAGCTTGCCTGTGCGAGTGCACAGTACTGAGAAATGATAATCTTAGGTCATTCGCGTTTAAGATTTAACATTCACAACGTTCAAGGAAGTTGTTACTCATGCAGACGCTTTTTAAAGCACTTCAGTAACTAGATAAAACTATCAAGGTAGAATTTCTTCACATTCTTTCCTTGGATGAGGTAAAGCATTTAGCATACATGACATTTTTAATATGTATAAAAACGACGCAATAAAGGGGCTAGAAAAACACGAGGAAACGATTATTGTAGCTTAATTAGATGAGATGGAAACAATGGGTTAACAAATCAACGCTAGGCGTCACGTAAGGGATATTGATTGACCTGAAGCTTTGCAAGTAAGCCTATTAAATTTATTATACAATTAGAGAAAAAAGACGCTCTACGATTGAGAAATATCCGTGTATAGATTTATTAAAAACACTTAATGATGCGGAAACAATCATTCTATTCATTGATATGCACAACTTTTATGATCCATTTCTTGAACGAGTTATAATAAATCATAAAAGGACATCATATTTTAGATGTCGATTATTGAATAAACTACTCTAAAGTATCACAGGGGTAGGACTTTTCGGTAGCAACCGGCAAAACTGATGCTTGTGCGAGATTAATAGAATCCTGCAACTGCAAAAAAGCTAGCGATGATAATTTTAATAGACTATATTTTATAATGTCAAGTCTTAAATGTTAGATGATATTTATTCATATTTCTCATTAAAAAAAACGTCTGAAACAAGTGAGGTTTGTGGTTTAGATCATTAAATAGTGTAGGAGCTAGTTTCAAGTTTATTTTTTGTCAATATTTTTTGTGGCACGGTGTTGCTACCGGCACGAGTATGGCAACTGTTCTTTTCGTCCAAGGTTATACGACGCGTCAGCCAGCGTAGTTTTATTACTGAAAATGTGATTGTTGGCCTTTCCAAACCGATTGTTCAATTATACTCAATGAACCTAAAAAAGTCGCCTTACATTACAGTTTAATTTGTTTGGCACTTCCTCGAAAGGCAATTCATAAAGTCTTAGCGATTTAAGAAAAGCTATACTCGTATTGTCTTTTATACGTCTCAAAATACGCAGATTTGTAAACATGTTTTCATCGACTAATCCATGTCAGTATCCGTCTCACATTCGAGACCATAAATTAACATTTAAGAACACAAGTTTCCTTTCAGTAAAATTTCCTTGCTCAACTCTTGTCGTGAGTTTATCGTTTAGTAGGCAAATTTATGTACCCTAATGCGTTACTGGCGGGCCCGCTGCAAATCAACATTTGATTGTAAAATACAGACTCACGTCGGCAAATGCAATTTGCTCAGGCAGTTGTGGGTGGCGTTTTAATAGTGCCATTATAGCAAGCGAACGGTGAAGGTTGCCCAAGCAAAATTACCTCCACGTATAGACAAACACACCATTACTTACAAGAGAATTTATAATGGAAAAATCGTATATTCGATAAAGTTCTCAGAAAAGTTCTCCGTCTAACCATATGATAATAACGTACGCGGTGCAAAAGAAAGAGTTTTTATGGGTAAAGTTATGACTGCCGATGATAAAGATCGCGAAAATAAACATGCGTTTAGTATAATAGAATGTTTAAAACATATTTACGATGCCAAGAGTGGGAATGCAGTTGAAAGTTAAAGCGAGCTTATTTATGTCGAGACGTCGAACGCTTTTGAAAAACAACCGGAGTCAGAGTTCGGAGGAGCCACAGTTGTCTTGCGAAACTCAAACCTGACATGTGAAAACAGAAATTCTGCACTGCAAATAGCAATAAATTTACTCGGTCCACGTTGACGCGAACTGAAATCGCGAAGCCGGCAAGCGGACCAACTTTACTGTGAAACAACAAAAATCCACCGATATATCTTTCGGTTGAAAATTTTCCCTGCACATACGGTGTGTTTTGTTTGTGGAGTCTCGTTGTAAACAATAGTTCAACTAACAGCAGCGTCAATTAATTACATAAACGACAAACACTGTACATTCAGCCCTCAGATTCTGCCACTTTCCATTGACATCAAATAATATGTTGTAATTAATAACGCCTTTTGAAGTCATCAAAATTAACGTATGACCCAAATTAAATTAAAAGCTTTCAGTGATAACTTGATAAGTTATCGAGGGTTGGGCTGATATTTAAAATCAATCCTTTAAGCAAACATCAGTCACCACACCAACTTATAACCGCTAGGTAGGTAGGTAATCGTATGAGGTAGTGGCCACCCCTGGTGTCAGAGTTTTTAGGCCACCCAAAGGGTCTCTGACATGGCTTAACGATTGTTATTAATCAACAACAACCGGGACCAACGGTTTAACGTGCCTTCCGAAGCACGGAAGCGCTCAGATATTATTGCCACTAGCGGTCACCCATCCATGGACCGCTAATCGTTTAACAGAAACCGAAAACAAAAACTCAACAAACGAAAAAGTAGTAAGCAAGTTTGAATGTGCAAAGCATTAAGAAGTGGACGAACTCTGAACTACTTACGCAATAGGGTAAAAATACACAAAAAGACATTCAAGTCGAGTTCCACGATGAATAGCGATACCGATAAACTTTCAGAGGGGATGTCGATGTTAACTGTTGTACAGGAACAACCTCATTTCACTACCCCAGTTGAGTCTTCCCCATTTAACGATTTATGTATGCTGATTGGATTTCCGAAAAGTTCCCGCTGAGTTATTCGGCTGTCTCTTAGAGGTTCACGGAACGTTGATTAGGTATTTTTAGCTCGCCCTTAGCAACTTTATTGTACAAGTTTGATTGGAAAATAATAGAAGACTGCCAGCCGACTGGGCCCACGTTGTTTTTCCCGCTTCTGAATGGCTACTTAAATTTTACTTGATGTTTTTCGGCTCATGGACGCCGCTGAATATTATCATCTGTATTGCTTTTTGCGTAGTTGATTATGTACTTGGTTGTTGCTTCGAAATACACAATTTTCGTTCCATTTAGCTGTGACTCGCCTATTAAAATATTCACCAGATTTTTCGCTCCACGTTTTTGGGATGAGTGGAGATGTTATTTATGTTCCGGTCGACTGGACGAAGGTCTTTGGAAGCGACACAATACTTTCGAAAATTTCACTTTTATTCAAACAAATGGCCTCAGTCTGCGGGTGCTAAGTAAATATTGCTCCTTATTCCGTTCGATGGAGAATTCCTTACTGAAATTTCGCCGAGGGAAATTCGAGGCGGGTGATTAATTTTGTTGGCATTTAAAGGATTTACAGTACGTACCGGGTTCCCGAGTCACGCGAGTGTACCGTGTAAATCATCCGCGATTCGCGGCCCGTTGTTTTAAAACTGGTTCCTTGGCAGCAAAAGGGCCCATAAAATGATGAAATCAATTATCCTAAGCACCCCTCCAAATAGAAAAATAAAGTAATTGAATGAAAGGACCTGTCCACAAGTTAATTTAGACAAGATTACGGTGCGACCGAATATCGAATAGAAACTTTCTTCCCCCGAACAAGAAAAGTTAAAAGGCATTAAGACCGGGCGAAGCAAAAGTTACACAAAATCGATAGTCAAAGCGGGACAATATGCTGGCAGCAAGCGTAGCATAAGGCTGGGTTAGAGTTTACCAAGTGTTTATAAATCTACCTATCCCACTCTACGTCAAACAAAAGAGTGAGTTCTGTATAGTTATAAACCCCTTATGAACCCAGCCTTATGCTACGCTTGCTGGAAATCCGATTCTTACATCGGCTGCAATTGAGCCGAAACCGGTTTCACGGAAGAAAAAAAGATTGACGATTTGTTTTCGAACATAGAATTAAAATTCGATAAAAAGTACAAACCTGATAACGAATAGTTCTTCTTTACGGATGCTAATGTGGGTAGGTAATCGTATGAGGTAGTGGCCACCCCTGGTGTCAAAGTTTTTAGGCCACCCAAAGGGTCTCTGACATGGCTTAACGATTGTTATTAATCAACAACAACCGGGACCAACGGTTTAACGTGCCTTCCGAAGCACGGAAGCGCTCAGATATTATTGCCACTAGCGGTCACCCATCCATGGACTGACCACGGCCGTTGTTGCTTAACTTTGCCAATCGATCAAGAACGGCTAGTACAACTAGGCTGTGAGCGCACGGATGCTAATGAAGAAATTAATTAGGTAGCTCGAAATGTTAATGACAGTGTTCTAATTTGAGTGATAAAAAACGTTGTTTACCTGACGGATGGAGATTCGATTTAACAAACATGCTTGGGTCGGCCGGGCCGGGCAGGGGCAAAAAAAGCAAATCCCTTGAGAGAAACAACTTTAGAACCGGTTTCGTCTTAGCGTTTCTAGAAAGGAAAGCAATTGTTTCTAATCAGTGTTCTTGGCTGCGAACGGTGTTTCCACCGCTCTGTGAAAAGAAAACTGGAATTAGGAAAAGTAAAATAAGTTGCTTTAACGCGAACTTATATATATATATTAGGTGACCGGAACTGTTTTTGCTCTTTAAAATCTTTTCACCTGGCTTTCGAAGGTTTACAGCTATAAGATCCTGTCTTTAGTGCTAAATAAATGTTACTGAATTTTTAGCCAGTAATATTTAGCAATTATGCAGGGTAGAGGACTGACTTTGAAACGGGAAAATCCTGACGCACTAATGGAACAGCAGATGTTATGTGCGATTTCAGGGTGGCCTCCAAATTTGTTTGTAAATCGATGGAAAGGACGATACCCTTAATCACCGTGTCTCAACACAACCTTTTGTAAGACGTTGCAACTACTTCCTAAAACCTAAACCTATTATAAACGCGAAAGTTTGTAAGTTTGGATGGATGGATAGATGGATGTTTGTTACTCTTTCACGCTGAAACGGCTTGACGGATTTGGATGAAATTTGGAATGGAGATTGCTTAGACATCAGAATAACACATAGGCTACATATTATCATGCTATTAAAGTGTAATATCATGCTATTAAAGTGTAATATCATGCTATTAAAGGGGCAATGTAAATCACATTTCTTTTTTTTTTTAGTTCACGCGGACGAAGTCGCGGGCAAAAGCTAATATAAAATAAACTAGTGGTTCGCCCCGAACTTGAAACTCGCGACCCCATATCTCAGTAACTCATGTTCGAACTTAAAAATTCTCTTCGCCTCATTTACCCGCCTACCAAATTTCATGACGATCCGACCAAAATTACTCAAGTTATCGTCGAACGAACAATCGTACATACAAACATACATACAAACATACATACAATCATACATACAAACATACACACAAACATACATACAAACATACATACACACGCCGGCTTGTTCAAGTAGACTCGGAGAACTTTGCTCGCTTCGCTCGCTCGTTCAATAAAAACTGAAAATTTTGAATTATGCTTCACATTACACACATTCTTAAAGCTAAGTTCGGTCTCTTATCCTCTTGGCAATAAAACAAAGGCTCAACATTACATGGTTTTTATTCGCCGCAGTCGGGGTTTAGGGCAAAAAACAGATTTATAGAAAACCTCCTAAAACCTCCAGCGTTGGCAATACCGTCTGCAAACTTGGCAAGGGGCTAGGAGGAGTAGGAAGGGCATTTAAAAACGAAACGGAGTGTTGGTTAGTGTTAGGGTTACCATCCGTCCGGATAAGTCCGGAAATGTCCGGACTTTGAGAGAGAGAGAGAGAGAGAGAGAAAGCGAGATAACACTTTATTGTACACAAGAAATTACTTTACTAGAATTTTCTGAACCTAAAAGTACAGACGGTCGCTAAAAGCGATCTTTTCCAGATAACCTTAGGATGGACTGGAAAAGTAAAAAAGAAAGACTCTTGTCCGGAGATGTCCGGCCCTCTAATATATCCTTTTTTTTTATTAGATTGAATATGGGTAATAAAACTACATTTAAGTATTAATCTAATTGCAAAACAGCCTTTAATCAACAACGAATTTCTCATTTATCAATAAATAAATATAAAATGTAACTAAGTTTGTTTTGGACGGGTTTTTGCCAGGACTTTTTAAATTACTAAGTGGTAACCCTAGTTAGTGTAAGCCATCTCACTCGCTCCAGTCGAGTTGCTCCTCTTTCGTCCGATTAGTTCCTTCGACTATCTTATTGGACACTGGACGCTGAATAAATCATCTCTCATTACGTAGATGCAAAGGCTTTAGTTAGTTATCTAAACTAAGCACCGCAAATATTTCCATTATCAAATGAGAAGAAAAGTAGGTTAATAAAATTGAAAAGAACAATGTTTTCTTTGACATTCGAAGGGCTATTTTCCAGCAAATAGGTAAACCGGCATTGACGACGGTTGATGCGTGAACTGATTTTTTTAATAATGTCCAGCTAATAGACTTTAGAGCCTGTCTTGTGACTCGGCGCTGCAGTGCCTGGGACATTGTTTAAGATGCAGTGGGCTGGGCTTGCCCAGAACCTATACCATCCTGACAGCTTAGTCAACCTTGCCCACAAGAAAGACAAGTCAATTACGTGCGCAGCCAACTAAGTAAGTACTTCAGATAATACAGGGGAAAATCAGTAGAAGTCAAGTCAGGTTTAGTAGTTTCATCGGTCGAAAAGGGAACCGCCTTCCTTTCCGATTTATTTTTCTTGGCCCCAATATACTTGGGGCGACTTGCGAAACCGGCTACCGATAGAAGTAATAGCTGGAGAGCTGGTGACCAATCGACTTATTTTTTCGTACAAGGCTGGTTGTTTAGATTCCTGATCACGACGGTAATTTCGGCCGGTCGCAGTTGAAAGTTCGATTTTTTACTTTGAAAGTCGAAATGTTTCATTTGAGTTTTTCTTTCATACTTGGCTGCCTATTTAGACTCCGCTGTTCACGAAGTCACTATTATTATTGGCCAAGCATGGTTTAAAGTTTGTTTTTTATAGCTTAAAAGGTTTTTAAAGGAAATTTTGGATAAAAAAAAAATTCGTAATCAGCGGAGTCTAAACAACCAGCCTAGACTAGAAGCAGAGCTCCCAGCCTTGTACGACAACATACTTCGATTGTTCACTAGCTCTCCAGCTATAATGTTTGCCCCGACGCTTCTTCATTTAGTGCAGGTGAGGTTTATTTTCTTTCACTTCGTTTATTTTACCAAGGGATTCGATTCAATCAATTAGTACCACACCAAACTATCCAATCATTCAAAGTTCTGCATCAAATCTCTGTTTCTGTTACACCTTAGACGAAACTACTTTTGTGTTCATTAGCTAAAAGGGATTTCTGCTTCTAAATCGCATTCAAATCCAATTCAGGTCAGTGCTACCTTCTAACACCTGCAACAGTTACCTTCACGGAATTAGAACTAGAGGTTAACGTAACGTGATTTCTGATACGATACCTAAAGAGTTGTAATTTGATTGTTTCAGCATTAATTTGCCGGGCCAATGTTAATGTTTCCTTATTATGCGATAAATAAATAAACAATGAGACAGACTGTTCGGGTTCAGGGCCAGCTCTGTTAGTCAGCGTGATTACTGATCGTGTGTGTAGTAGATATACAACGTGTCACAAAAGATATAAACTCTTTTTACAGGGTCTAACCTGCTGGTCAACATAATGACAAATCTGCAAAAAAATAATTGAAAAACACAACTTTTTTCTTTAATCTCAAAATTTAAAAATTTTCAAAACTTTTTTGTTTTTGGATTTAGCTCCAATTAAAAAATATGGTTGTTTGCTTAGCTGTATTTTAATAGCTTCAGGCTGTTAAAACAAAGTGAAAGTCTATGGAAACAGTATTTAAAAAATACTTTTCTCCCGTCACAGCGCTTATATTTTAATTATTTAAAAATCAACGGAACTTCATAGAGCTAAAAAAATATTTTGGTTGTGATCCCTATCATCAGGTACCATGACCCTGTAAAAAGAGTTAGCATCTTTTGTAACACCTTGTATATGTACTAAAGTGTAATACAATAATATGTATAGAGGTCAATACGGAGCTACATGATAAAGAGAAACAAGCTGGGACTGAAGCGGGCAGCTATGTTATGCATGATTAATCTCTCGAATTACTTGAAGCTGTAGTCTAAATAATGAAAACGATTAAAGGCGCATTCAATCATAATATACCTACAAAAGATAACATACTACAAGACAAGACCGTAAAAACTCCATTAAAATTTCACTCAAATATACACAATGTAATGTTACCAAAGCCGCATACGAGGGCGAGAGAAAACAAGGAAGTTTTAATGCTGAACAAATTGAAAAATACTGTTTCGTCCATGACCTTTATTTTGCGCTCGAGTACGCCGCCCCAGGCCTAAACCGGCCCAACCAGAGTGTCCATCCGACCAACCCACCCTGATCCTGAGTCAGTGAATCTGGCCCCAGCAATATAGGCACTTAGCTTGCTCCTTTTTGCCAGGACCTTGTTTTGCAATTACGCCGAATCTTGCCTGGGAAAAAGTCCGCGAAGAAAGGAAACAATTAGGCGGAGTTACTTTTACTGATACTGGCAGGAATAAATGACATTGCGAAGGAAAAGTGAAAAGTCTTGGAAAGAAGAATAATAATTTCTCGTAGTGTGTTAAATTGATGGTGGTGAAAAATTGTGCTACATTTTTGAGGCAGCGGCATAAATCCAGAGTGGCAATTAACCGATATAGGTATCTGAAAAAAAAAGGGAGCATCGTAATAAATCACGGGAGACCACCCAGCTCAGTCGAATTTATTCGCAATAGTATTGAAATGTAAATACTCGATCGTAAAGTTGTTTTTCTAGATGAGACTCGACTCCGAAGGAATATTCAGCCTTGTGTCATGCGCTATTTTGACTCTCACATAAAATAAACATGAATCTTTCCCACTCAAAATACTGATATCGACGTAAATACCTAGTTGTTTGTTATGCAAGGATGCAAAACTTTTGTTTGCAGCAAGTGCTTGTATTCTTAAGAATACATGAAATAATATAGCATCCGTGCGAAACACACAACTTTTCATCTCACAAAGCGAGGAAATGGTTATTTTAGATGCACCAAAAACAATAGACAACTAGGTACATAAAGGTTCATGAAATGAGTTTCCTTCTTTACAAGTGACAGATGTGTCAAATGAGTTCCTTTACTTCTTTATCTATACCATAGGGCGTCGCGTTCACGAAGCGAGAAAAAAATACTTTTGCCTCATTGTATGTTAAACAGCATGCTTTCCGAGCCTGGGAGATGAAAAAATTATATAATATGACGCTTCGGGCAAAACAATGAATGGTCGTATAATATCCGATAGGTAGGTTTATTATAAAAAAGAGGAAGCAGCTGACGATAGCAAAAATATTAACACCTCAGCGAAAATTTATATTGATGACAACGCAAAAAAGTACGACGTCCAATTTGCAATGGCAACACAATTGCAAACAGACCAAGCGAGTAAACAATTAAAGGTGTAGAAGCCAAGAATGCTTCTGGCGCAGAGCGAATAAAAAGTAAAAAGGTGGAAAAAAGTAAACGTTTCGTAGACGGTTCTCAGTTCGAAAGTGACTCGTTACAGTGTACGGAGCTCGCTAATACACTATCAATATTTGCACGGCTACAGACTCCCTCGGGACGGAGCGTTCGGTTGCACAAACATTGTCGTCTCTCAGAGCTCTAGTCTTCGGATGCATTTAGTACCTTCCTTTGGGGATCGCCCGTCTGTCTAATGTATTCCATTGGAACGATACCAATTACTTACCATCTAATGCGATCTACTTTAAACGTTAGGCTTAAATTTGATTATTTGTACGCCACACTTAGGACTTTTTAGTTCATTGGGAACATTGTGGATAATATGCTAAAGCTAAAAACCTTTTTTTTGTATATTTACTTTTTCATAGTGGCTACACTAAGAATATCGATTTTGCTTGTCTTCAACATGTAATTTTCTAATTTGCAGATATTAAAATGTCTAGTTTTACCGAAGTACGGAGGCTTTGCTTAAAATTAGTGCGAAACCAACATAGCATCCTCCAACATGCTCTGCAAGAGGTTCCTTTTTCGTTCAGCATTATCGCTGTGCAGTGAATAAAGCCACGTAGGTAGAAAGATCGTATTTCCACGGTGAACGTTCGTTTCGTTCAAATAAATTTATTTCCGATGCTATATAACACGGAGCGCGCGGAACACAACAAAGTAACCGTTTATATTCGCAACGCTCGCATCTGCGTCCGTTTTTGAAACTTATTGATTGGGAACATCTGTGACATCGGTTACTGGCGCATGCAGTACCACCGACAACGTCAAAATGTTCGAGTGGAATTTCAAAGAGAACAAACCGAGTGTTCTCCTCTGGGACGGTGCAACTTCGTCCCGGACTGAGCAAAGAATTGCCCAAGTTGCTTCCGTACTGCCGCATACGAAATTGTCGGCGTTCGGCAGATTTGCTTTGCATCGCTCCTCTGAATACCAACAAGACTTCGATCGGAACACTATTGGCTTATCTTTATATCTATAGGAGCTTCTATTTGATTGTCTGCAGATAGAGTTAATGACTAGTCTGTTTTCACAGTTTTTTTTTTCAATTTTGTGGCTAAACTGTGCAATTTTTAGCCAATAATTTTTGTTCCAAGACTGTAATGCTGTATGCTTTCCATTATTATAAACAACGAAGCAATAATAATTCAGCTGATTATGAGATTTTCTCGAACTTCAAGTTTTTTGGGCAGTTGTAGTTTGCCGACCAGAAAATTTGATTATTTGTTGAAATCATGAAGTGTTCAAATGATTGAACATTCGCACAGAACTGTTGGGCTAAACGCGGAGCGGTGGGCGGGTCATATTGACTGTTCCTTGCGATTTCCACCGAACTCTATTGACTCTGTAATGTCTCTCATTTCCCGAACACACCGGCTTTGGGGGAATAAGAAAAGTTCCAACATCCTCTTTTGGGTGCCAAAAGCGGGAACGAAAAGAGGCCTCCGCCTTTTACTTACTGATCCGAGGACACACTAAACTTAATACCTTTTATCTTTCGTCCGAAAGTTGGGAGTAAACTTGAATACAAAGACAGTCGCGGCCATCTGTTTGGGACCCTTTAGCCGAGTAACTAATTCCAAGTTTAATGAGAAACTCGTTAAAGGAAAATAATTCGATTGTGAAGACAAGATCGTTAACTTGGACGTTTGCATCGTATTGTCCCTTTTTGGTCTCGACACGAAACCGAATTTCTTCTCGTTTCTTTGTTGGGCTGATCGCGTGAGCTCGATTAGCTACGGTTATTACTTTACGAGTGTGTACAGCAATGATGATTCATCTGGCATAATGCTATCTTATGCCCTTTACTGCATTACTATCATTAACGTAATTGCTTCGCACCAGACCGGCCCACTTGGTCTTGGTGGGAACAATTTCTTTGTGTGGAATCGATACTCTTCCCCATTGTGCTCGCATCTGCGTCAGTCAAGTCAACATATCAAACAATTTACTTACAACACGACTATGATTTCTTTATTACGGTCCCTTCATCCTTTTGTCCGACTGATCCCGCCTTCTCGTATATTTTCTTTCGGTCGAGATTCTTTCTGATCTCTCGCAAGATAAGATAATATTGAATTTTAGAAATGCATTCGAGTTTTCCTTTTAATCCCCCGGTGGATTTATCCGCGTGCCCATTGTGTTGTGTTGTGTGCCTCTATAAACATAAAGTGATTTAGCCGAGTGGTTCATTTCATAAATTAGCATTTCACTGTTGCGTTGTACTTTCTTTTACGCGTAAATGCGTTTAAAGATTAAAAAGGAGAGCTCTCTCGGGATTGTCGTCGAGTGTACTCTGCGGGCCATAAGCCGCATTAAGTCACTCTGAGATGAATTGTGTTCCAGTTTTGTTAAAGTGAACAGCAAAGTAGTTACGGTAATGTATTTATAATTACGTCTGCTTTCGTCGCTCGTGACAATACGGGTAACTGTTGCACTATCAGGAGCCGTTTCTAAATTCATTCTTATTCTAATGGCACGTAACTTTCAAAATAAACTCAAGTCATTGGTACGGTCGGCCACAGCCACAGATACCCCATGGCAGCTCTTACCGCGTGCGGCATAAGGGCGCCAATTGAACAAAAAGGGGTATCCTAGCGTGTGGCCGACTGTACATGCCTCCACTGGGATTCAAACCTATTGACATATCTTTCCTGTGGTCAGGGCCGATTAAGCTGACAGGATGGTATTGGTGGTTGGCAAGCCTTAATCTGAAAACAACGTCCTAGAAAATGTTTGGTCTGAGTGGTTCCTTCATTTATTTAGTGTGGGCGAAGATGCCACAGAACGCCGCCGTATAAAAGCATCTCATTACGCAGATCGCGGGGTAGCAGCGGAATAACAACGTGAACAATAGATCGAACAGCTGAGTGTATAATGAAATCGTCCTGCTGTTCCGTAATATGTCAGTCCATTATCTGTGTAATTAAGTCCCCAGCCGAGTGTTTTACGACTATCCAGAGGCAGGCAAAGATGTAATAAAGCGGTAGGTGCGCTTGTTAAAGTTCCCATGCGCACGGTGCTCCCGCAACTCCGCATTTAGCTCCGTTACGACAAATATAGTGTGCAAGCAAGACGTGTGTTAGAAGGGAATCATCTGAGCACTTCAGAGAAATTACTGTTCTGTTTACGGGGTTTTTTTTTGCTGTCAATAGTGTTTGCCGAGTGGTTGATGAAAATTATAGGCTCGATGGTATAATTATCATGTCGCTCTGACGATTTACCCTTCATAGAAGAGGATAATAAGATTAGAGGTTTAAAGTAAAGAGGTAATATTTTGTCAGGCATTGTTTTAATAATAATCGCGCTCGTTTTGATTGTGTTATTAAACGCTTTTATTTCGTGAAAAGAATGCGCATTCCTTCACGATTTTGGATTAAAATATCGTTATGCTTTACGTCTCGTTTTAGTGTCGCCTTTGTCAGGACAATACTCCTTTAAGTGCCGTATTTGTCACTTAAACGTCTCAACGTCGTTAAAACGCTAATAAAAAATATATTATAAAAAAAAACAAAGATCAAGCTACCACACATATTTTGCCAAATTTTCAGTACCGTTACGAGGGACAAAAAAATGAATGACGCCCAGCGGGGGGAGCATGACTTTTATCGAGGCGGATTTATCCAACAAAATGGCGGTTTATCAGCATTTTTGACGTCTATAGTGGGTTATATATGGCTCTCGACGATATATAACCCACTATAGACGTCAAAAATGCTGATAAACCGCCATTTTGTTGGATAAATCCGCCTCGATAAAAGTCATGCTACGGGGACTGCACTTCAAAGGTTCGCAATATAATTGTCTCCCGAAGCACATCTGCGAGGTTCCACGCTAATTTGATCCTTCAGAACAGCTGTTTCTCAAAAGGGCATTACAGAATATGACAGTTAACAGATGTTCATTTGTATGTTATTGTATAATAATCTGCTTTTTCGTACACCTTTATTGCTGGGTGTATAAGTTTCTAGCAGACATATGAAGGTTTCTGTTTCTAACCACCACTCTTAGAGCACTTTCTATGGTTCGATGACTTTCACTCATACACTATAACGTGTATATTTATATCAAAAAGTGTAATTTTTCAAGAGTGCATTCATAACCATCTCTCTACTTTTGACGCTGTTTTGCAACACTGGTCAAAATTCCATTTGGTATGCTTAAAATGAGTCCTTTAATTTAATATGTCAATCGATATAATTTTGCACAACAACTTTATTTAAATTTTCTAATTTACCTCCCAAAAGATATTCTTCTCATTTGACGGCTCGTTTTTAGCAAAAAACGCATCCAAAAAAGAAGTTTTTTTTTTCATTGGCAGCGCTAATGTGCCTTGACCATTCACCATAAACTTCATGGATCTTGAATGGTTGATTCAAAAGCTTCAAGGGAGGAGTGGCAGTTCTTTCGTACGTCTTTTCCCAGATTTGAAGTGCGCAGGGCTACTGTAACGCTCGCTGCATCGCATCTACGATGTAAATTACCATCTCTCCCGCACACAAATAGAATCTTGCGGCGTGGAAAGCGTACACGTGGTGGCTCCACATAAGTATACCAAGAATTTACCTACGCGCCGGCAGACACGTTTGATTGTATGCTATTGCGATTATATGTTGCACTAACGTTAGCCTCACTCAAGTAGCCGGGTAACTCAGTGGGTAGATCGACTCTCAAGGGAAAGGTCCAATTCCCGGTCGCGGTAATGTAGTACCTGCAACTTTAGTTTACTTCCAAAGTTACGTTGCACAATTTGTGAATTCATTCGCGCTTGCAATACCACTTGGGAAGGAAAATATCGTGATAAAACTGCAACTATTGACCATGTATTGCCTTCCCAGTAGACATGGCTCATCATCATCATCATCAGCCGGTTAATACCCACTGCTGAGTAAAGGCCTCTTCATGCTCACGCCACCTCTCACGATCCTGTGCCAGGCGCAACCGTTGTTTTCCGGCTACTTGGGCTGTCGTCGGACCATCTGGCTTGTGGTCTGTCGTGAGAGAAGAAGAGAAGTCATGAGAGAAGCAGACATGGCTAACTTCTCTCACTTCTCTCAAAAGCCTTCTATTATTCTAAACACCACTACTACGTCACTTTACTCGACTTCTAAGTAGGTAGACGCAGCAAATCGCTAACAAAGTTCTATTGATTAGTCTTATGTCTCTATCATTGTACTGTGTTTTATCTTGTGAATAAATATCTTACTTACTTACTAAAATGCATGATACATAGATTTGTTTGATGAGCCAATTAAAAAAAGTGGACTACCTGCATGTAAATGACGCCTGGTATTACCAATTTGCCGATAATTGTGTGACTAGAATCACCTGTCTACGTATAAAACGAATAGTCTTGAGGCTATGATCAGTTGTCGGTAGAATAATTTATTAACGTTCACTTAACAAAATAACGTATGTTAGCGTAATGAATGGCAGAAAAAGAAAATTCTGCTCTAAATGGCTTGGAGTACTTATTATTCAGAAAGCAGTCAGTGGACGGAAATACTACAATTTGCTTTTCCATGCTTAAGGTATCAATCTTTGCTGCAGGCAGTTGTGAGGTAATTTTGTCATTTCGCCTTTTCTTTGATTCACTGGGAGACGTTTTGGCTGCAAAATGACTATGTTCTAGCTATTTGTGTCTGATATGTAATGTGAACTGACTTTGGATGTAGAAAGTGGTGAATTTAATTGTTTGAGCTCTAAAAAGTGTTCTTTCTGAGCATCTACAAGATCAGATATTATTTTGCCCGCGTCAAACGTAACATTGCATTTGGAAATATACTCGTATTATGTTCTACTTCGGTTTTTATCACGGTCAATTACTCCCGACCTCTTTACGATATCCTTAATTTTGGTGTTTTAATTACAAACATGCTTACAACATAAATAATATAAGGGCGTTTTGTTGAAGGAAATAAGTACCCTGAAACGTAGTACTAGCAATTTTTATCGTGGTGTTTACAATGATTTATGCGAAAAATGTCCAGATCCACCGCCACGTTTTCATCAACTGCGCAAAAAAACGCATGAACCTACCTATTATGTAGTAAAATAGATATTGAACGAAACAAACACATTCTTAGTACCAATCTTAGTACTATCCTAGATCGAAGAATATTTAAAAAAATATACATATCTAAGAACACTTGCTAAAAATATCTGCTTTCGAAATTTATAAAAAGCCGCATCCAAATCGGTTAACCCGTAACGGGTGCCCGAGCTATGTGCCACAGACAAACACACACACACACAGATAGACAGACACACATTGCGGTCAAACTTATAACTTCTTTTTATGTCGGGGGTTAACAACAAAAGAGACGTTGCTCAAAGATTCAATTTAGCAATTTACAAAAAAACCCTGAAAAGATGGTCGATTAGCACTCGAAACCAAAACCAGAGAAACCCATAAAAACCAAATAGGCACCCTCGCGATATTAAAGTCACAGTGTTTACACCATCGGATCAAACGGCGGTAGTTAAACTCATGACCATTGGCTGTTTTATCGACCCATTACCCTCCACATCTGCCAGTCACCGACAAGTCAAACTAGTCATACTAGACTGTGGGTCACCTGAGTACCATCCAGTGATAATGATATACCATCAAATGCGAGATGTGTTTCTTCATTAACCGTCTCTATTTCTAATGCAATAGAAGCTGTAATTGTGTGGTCGGGTGTTGCTAGTAAGTGTAGTTATAGACTTACATCACTGCACGCGCCGGCTCACCACCACGCAAATCCTGCGCAGCTATAGTAATATAAATAAACAACCACGTGTAGCCGATACGATAGCGATTGGGCGTTTCCGTTCCGATTCCTGTACTCTTAGGGCCGGTTTCTGTATTGAGAAATTCACTAAGGGTGGCATTAATAGTCGTCAGCTCAAGCTCGAGCTCAAGTAGGTGATCTCAGTAAACCACCCTATACCACCCTAAGTTAATACTTAAGTATCGTTCTGTCACGTTCTTTTATGTGACATCTGCAGAGACAGAATGATACTTAAGTATTTGATAAGTGAAATTCTCAATTAAGAAATCTGAGGTTAGTCAGTTTCGGTAGATGGGATTTTTTAAATTTTGTGTACTTAGTTTCGTTGCAAAATCTATTTAGTTATACAGAATATAATGTACTTTCCATCTAACTCAAATGCAAAGTTGATAATGTTCACCACGCCGTAGTCAGACAAACAAAACAAAATGTTTTATTAAGTTACATTTCTATTTCGGCTGGTATCTACGCAATACTGTCAAATAAAAAAAATACTAAAATAAAGCATTGATGCGCAAGTTGAAAGACTGTGATGTAAATACTACTAAATTAAACATTCAAAAAACCCCCGACACGACACGATTGTAGCTTCAAATAAGCAAATCCCATAAACGGCTGAACCGATTTTCATAAAACATGAAGAAACTGCTTTCTAATAAAAAAAACCGCACCCAAAAGAGTTTACCCGTTTAAGAGCTACGGTGCCACAGACAGACACAAACAGACAGACACACAGCGGTCAAACTTATAACACCCTTCTGTTTGGATCAGGGGTCAAAAAGGAACAGACCGAGCGCATAATAGGAGCTCTGTCGTTCATATCGACTATTGCGGAGTTAGATACTGGAGTAGTTACAGTCGGCCACACGCCAGGATACCCCTTTTTGTTCGATTGGCGCCCTTATGCCGCGCGCGGTAAGAGCTGCCACGGGGTATCTCTGGCTGTGGCCGACCGTACACGGCCCGGCTGTACCAGCCATGTTGATTCTGTTACTCGGTCAATATTTATACTTTTAGGTGCAGCCATAACTTTGGTCGGTTTCACGGATGCACGCATGCAGTGTGTGATAAGAATCTCCTGGATTCGATTCAACATAGTTTAAAGTGAACATACATATTATGACAAGATTAATTTAGCTGTCAGGAGATGGTATAATAGGTGCTGTAAGCCTACTCCATCTAAAACAATATCCCAAGCACTGCAGAGCCGAGTGGTCTCTTGACCCTTCTAGAAGGTGCCACTGGACGTAGATGCCAAGGTTTTAGTTTTTATTTAGTCGAGGGATTTAAGAGTCCTTTTTTGTTTTGTTTTTTGTGATAAGTAAAAAGATTATGAAGGTACGATTACTTATAGATGCAATTTTAATTTGGATATTTTCTTGTCCACAGGTAATAAATTTGTCAAGTCTTGCATATCATCATCGCTGACCTTTCTGTAAGTATGAAGTAGCAAGGGTATCGACAGTTGCTCGATGAGCCGTTTTCAGCACAAATTCACTAAGCCTTTCATAGAATATGGCGTCTACAGACGTGGTCATAGAAGAACCGGAATAGGGCTGTCAAAAATTATCTGTGCTAAGCGAAATTTGACAGCCGTATTCCGGTTCTTCTTGGCCACACCTGGAGAATTTTTTTCTATCTTTATTTTTTATTTTGACAATGTACTAACAATGTGCTAACAAAAGCAGTGTGCTTAATCTGTAAAAAAAAATAACAAAAAAAATTTTTCAGCCAAATTATCTTCAAAACGTTTATGAATGTCAACACGAAACTGGCTGTTTTAAATAGCTCTCACCTAATTCTAGGGTTTGATATGTGAATATTTTCGATTTGTTTAGTGTATTTGATACAGGAATCGATTTTGTTCATTTTTCTTTGCGCGCGGGCTATTCACTATGCCCAGCGCCTTAAAATACTTTCCAACACCGCGATAAACTAAACTTGGCACGATTTCGCGTTTTGCTCCACGGGTGGACACGTAAAATCGACAATTTTGTTATCTCGCACTAACGCTTTGACCTCTAAAGGAGTTATGGGCGCATAAAAGAAAAAGATCGAACTCTCATTTCTTTACTATCTTCTTCATCTTTATTTACGGTTTAACTTTATAACCCTTTTTAAAAAGATACCCGCTTTCTTGGCTCACGGAAAGTTAGTAACTTTCTGACGAAGAGGTCGTGGCTTCGATTCCTGCAAGAAAGCTGTAGATTAATTTGATTGTATGGCATGTTTTGATGATTAATTCACTGAAAACTGTGATATAATTAATTACAAAATAAAAAAAATTAATACCACCGACCCTTTAGCTTAATATTTGCAAATCTCATAAACGGCAGAAACGATTTTAACCAAACATATCTAAGAACACTCGCTAGAAAACCTGCTTTAAAATAATAAAAAAACAAAAATTCAACATAGGTATGAAATGTAACTACCACGTTCATAGCAAATAAACGTCGTGTCTTGTATCTTGTAGGTACAAACTTAAGTATCTACTATCAAAATTGTCTTGACGATTTCGGTTTTATTCAAACGGATTTTAACCAAACATATCTAAGAACACCCGCTAGAAAACCTGCTTTAAAATAATAAAAAAACACAAATTCAACATAATTATGAAATGTAACTACCTCGTTCAAAGCAAATAAACGTCGTCGTGTCTTGTATCTTGTAGGTACAAACTTAAGTATCTACTATCAAAATAATAATTGTCTTGACGATTTCGGTTATTATTAATCTTAATGACTTTCGCCTAGTCGATTAACTGACCTCTACTGGCTTATCTTTTCTTATCTATCTTGAGCCTATGGTCCTATTTCCTCTTCTTTTCAATGTTTACCATCGTCCGTCGTAAAAAAGGCTCTTTTGCGGTCTACCTGGATAAGGCCTACACACACTTTTATCTTTGAGGATTCATTGTTGTCTTTTCTTTTGTATTTTTTAACAGATTGCTTTTTTGCGTCACTAAATACTAAACATAATTTAGGACTTGCATTTAAAATCTCTTTTTTAGTTTTTAGGGTTCCAGTGTTCGAAAGGAAAACGGAACCATTATAGGATCACTTTTTTGTCCGCCTGCCTGTATGTCTGTCAAGACCATTTGATCAAGAACGCGCGGAGGTATCAAATGGAAATTTATATTAAGATACTCAGGTCTGCAGTCTCTTGGGGCCTGAAAAAATCAAGCTTCTAAGTTAACGGAATCAACAGATACGACAAAAAATGGGGTACTTATACAAGAAATGAGGGGTTGTAACACGACATAGAAACTAGCGCTTTCTATATTAGTTCCAAACCTCAACTCTTTTAGATGGCGCTGTGAGCAGCCTACCTCTTTTTTATTTTTCTTCCAAATAAATGCATAGAATGGTGGTACGAAACCCTCAGTGCGCGAGTCCCACTCGTACTTGGCCGGTTTTTTTATACTCTGGTGGCGCGTGGTGATTTGCCAAGCTAGTGGGACATGTACACTTGTTCTTCCTATTTTCCTATTCTCTAAAGCCCCGGGGTATACTCCCTGGGTTGTATTTTTTTTCGAGGTCTTTTAGATGTCATCATGGCTGTATTTTGTTTCCCACTAAGGGTGGTATTAACATCTCCAGCTTGAGTAGCTGTCACCATATTAATAGACATAGCTTGAGTGTCATTGACATTAGCCAAGGTTTAAGTCTGTGATTTTGTTTTCTGAGAACACCTACTTGAGCTTGAGCTGACTATTAATGCTACCCTAAGAAGCCCTTTGATACAGGCATATTATTTCCATAATCAGCTTTCTAGGTCAAACCTAAGTCCACTTAGCACCAGGGGGCGTATATAGAAATGCTAGTTCAGTACGTCTCCGCCAGGCTAAGACGAACTGAATTAGCATTTTCTAAAATTTTGTAACGATAAACACGCGTAAATGCTGCACCAATACGTCACAGAGGGGACGTATTGCAGTAGGATTTCTACATAAATACGCATTTAAATGCTTAGAAAATGCTAATTCAGTTCGTCACTGCCGGCTCGCGTGACGTATTGTGGGAGTAGAATTCCTCTAATGCGATAAATCCAGAAAGATCAAAGTGCAGCCAACTTCCATTGCGCGACGTAAAGACAGGGGAATATTAGGGGAGGAAGGATCCAAGCTGGGCGTCCTATCACATTAGAAGCTCGAAGTGCCAAAAAACGATCTCATAATATAGCTTTTAACATTGAAAATTATCAACCATGTGCCAAAAAACATTGAGTAAAATAATTCTTATTACCAATTACACTATTCATTTTTCGTACGTGTATTTTCTTTATTTGTCATGCTGTAAGTTAATTCTTAGCCGCCCTTCAGCATCAGTTTCACGTTGACGAACCGAATTAGGATAACCCCACTTACGTTGCGTTATATAACTTGAAATCCTACTGCAGTACATCACCCTCTGTGACGTATTGGCGTAGCATTTACGGGTGTTTATCGTTAGAAACTGCTAATTCAGTTCGTCTTAGCCTGGCGGAGACGTACTGAATTAGCATTTCTATATACGCCACCAGGGGCTAGTGTTAATATGTTTATCGAATATAAAACCTTTGACAAACATCGGTCTCCTTTAATTGTGATGTCGACATCGCCACTGGCCGCGTAGAGTATTGTGAGAGTCAACATTTGCTAAAAGACTTGAGCCTTGCACACGCGCGACTTATCTGTAGACAAATAGCAGTTTACGCTTTGATCGGCGAAGGGATCTGTTGATAGGCTTAACCTCATTGTAACCAAGACTCCCGGTTCTGTTTTTTTGTGTCAGACAGACCGGGCATAGTTTTTAGCGTACACAATGGTTGCGCCTGGCATAGGGTCGTGAGAGGTGGCGTGAGCATGAAGAGGCCTTTACTCAGCATTGGGTGTTAATAGGCTGATGATGATGAATACAGTACGTTGAATAATCAATATTATATTGAAATTTAAGTAGCTAAGCTTTATAATGAATGATTCTTACAAATAAAAATATTGATTTAATTTTACATATTCCATCTTCATTTTAACGTCTTAATTCATTTTTGATTAATCTAAAATACAACAAAACAAATTTTAAATTTAATATTATTTTACATAGTTTTTAGGACATAGTTTTTAGCGTATATACGCTGGGCTTATGTACATAGACTTGTATTGAAGTAGTTAGGTAGGTACCTATAGTATGTAGAAGCGTTTGAGGCGTGTCAATGTCAATGGATATCCGAGTTATCAAAAGAGTTCGGAAAAGAAGTCATAAATTTCAAATTGCTAGATGTTCATTAAAATTAAACATGCCCTTTACCATCTCAATTTTGACAACAGCAAAAGTTATCGGGCAACATTAAAGCATGAATAAAAGAGCATGAAAACTATAAAAAATATTATAGCAAAGTTAACTTTAGTGCCCTCTAGGAGAATATTGTGGGTGTTGTTGGTCTATAAAATATTGCAATTTGCAAATGGCGTACCAGGCACATCTGGCTACGACTTACAAAGGTGCACTATACAGAGAATTTCAGATATTACACAAACACTTGAGTAAATAAGTCCTCTTTATGCATAATGTGGAAGCCAGATCTTGTATTTGGTGGCGCATTTACTTCCTGGATAACGAAACAACTGTTATAATATGAATTAAGAGGAATCTATTTTAAAAGAAACTGTCGACCTATTGTTTTACTTATAGAATGTTTCACATCAAAACTTACTGTAAAAGCCCAAAATGCGGTTAACTTAGGATTTACCGGTAAATCCTATTCCACATCAAATTGTATATAATTTTTATTTAATTAAACATGTTGAATACCTAGTGAGAGCTCTAGAATTAGCCGGCAAACCGCCGATTTCTGAATTGAGAAATTCACTAAGAAAATACATAATTATCGTTCTGTCTCTGCAAATTTGTCACAAAAGATCGTGACAGAACGATACTTAAGTATTTGCTTAGTAAAATTTTCAATTCAGAAACCGGGCCATAGTAAACAAAAAGATCAGAGCAAATATGATTATTTAACCCAAACCCTTAGTGAAATGTAATAAGAACAAAAGTCCGCAGAACCAAGTGAAGTTCACAGTTCTTATGGTACGGTCGGCCACAATCTCAGATAACCCATGGCAGCTCTTACCGCGCGCGGCATAAGGGCGCCAATCGAACAAAAAGGGGTATCTGAGACTGTGGCCGACTGTACATACGACATAGGCGGTTGAGATAAGCGATTTTATTACACCACAACATGAGGGCTGCCAACAAAATGGGATAGAGCAAAAAAAGCGACTCAAAGCTGCAAGCAGTTTCGTGTTACTCGTTTTTTGTTATACCGGCCCTGATATGAAGTTGAAGAACTATTATATCGACTTTTTTCTTCTTTTCTTTTATGTTTGATAATCTATTTTTGGGAATCTCTGTGCTGCTGAGACAAAACTTGTTATGTCTTTTTTTCAAATATTAGGTACTTTCGAAAGTAACCCGATAGGTCGCATGAAAAAAAAACTACTTTTTGTTTTTTCTATAGCACTAACCCGTGCTAGGGAATATTTTAAACATTAATAATAAGTTGAAAAAATTCACTCGGGACAAGACTTGAACCCGCAACCTCTCGCATACCGTGCAGGCGCTCTACCAATTGAGCTACCGAGTCAAGTAACTGTCGATGCGAATTTCTTCAACTAGTCTCCGTCTAATGGCTCAATTGATAGAGCGCTTGCACGCTATGCGAGAGGTTGCGGGTTCAAGTCCTGTGCAAAGTGTTTTTTTTTTTTTCAATATATTATAAATGTTAAAAAAAGACTTTATTTTTTTAATAGCATCCATGTCTTTTTTTAATGTGGAACGTAGAAAGACGTACAAAAGATAGGTACGTTAAATCTTTCCTTTTTTTAATGCCCAATATTACCATACAGTTTCTCTATTGTAAGACAATGGGTCATCGTTCATTCTTAACGACTTTCCATCCTATAACTTCATTGCGATAGATTTCGATAACAATACCAGAGATTATTATTAGCGAGCCTACTTTCTGTGACATGGAAATAGCTTAATTTGATATGCATCTCACGGAACGGTACGAAAACTATGAATGCGGTATTCGCTTTTTCTTTTGAAAGGAAAATACTAAACTAAGATGTAGGCTGTACAATTGTACATGTCCCACTAGCTTGGCAAAGGCCTTCTCTCGCTCAATGCGGATTGGTGATTTTCACGTTTAGGGTATAATGCCTCATACGCTCAGGTTTCCTCACGATGTTTTCCTTCACATAAGGAAAATAAGATGGCTGAAAAACTAATAAACATTGACAGAACAGCTCTTTAGTTAGACCAAAGACACAAATTAAACCAACTATTACGAAGTAAATTTTCAGGTGCCTCCAGAGATTTGTAAAGAAAACCTTAGTCAGATATTATAATAATATCCTCATTATAGCAGCTTAGAAAAGGGGAAATCTACTATAAACTGAAAATTTTATAAAGATTCTAAAGCTAGGCTAGTTCTGAAATGAAACGAAATTAATTTAAACTATACCTACCTAGCTATTGAAGATAGCTTTATCTTAAAACATTGGTATTTTATTTTATATAACGTAAACTAAAAAAATATACCATCATTGGAATATAACACCAAAACATCAGTAAGTAGAAAGATAGACAGGCCAATAGAAACACGCTGATCTTAATTGAGGCGGCCTATCCAGTTTTTTCTTCTTAGCTATGCAATACTTTACCTCCGTATAGTAATAGACCAGTAGGATAAATCTGCCATGTCCTTGAAAAATACCTTTGCCCACTAGTTCCCAGCGCAACATTAACCACTGATAATTGTGGATCACGACCGCTCCGACAAGAGCGTAACGAGGAAGAAGAATAGATGAAAATATAAATACTGCCTTTTGCCTTTACTGTGTCAATACTATACATACCTAATGATACAACACACCACTCAGGATCCACAGCTACCTGTCTTCATCAATTACGTTTTTTATAGCGAAGATATCTCTCTAATACACCTTGACGGCTTCCTAGTTACTTTGATTGATGATTTTTAAAACACCCTTTATCTTCCCCTTAAATCGGGGATTTCCTCGTGCGTATCTAAATCTACAGTTTTCTTAAAGTAGATAATAATTTATTAAATTATTGAAGGCCAGTTCCAAGCGTAACTTTTTATATTATTTTGTTTTTTTTACTTAGGTATGTCTCGCTAAGTAGCCTATATTAAAAAAGGCTTAATATTTAGGAGAATTTGGGGACAAGCTTAATTGGGGCGTTGGCATAATAGTAAGGGAGGCCACAATTTAATGATTTTCGGGTATTTTTTACTGAATTATATATATTTTTTTTTTATTTTTTTTACTTAAGCATCGTGTAAAAATCACCCATAAATCACCCCTGAAAAACCACACCTTGTAATACCTACAAGGTGTGGTTTTTCAGGGGTGATTTATGGGTGATTTTTACACGATGCTTAAGTAAAAAAAATAAAAAAAAAATATATATAATTCAGTAAAAAATACCCGAAAATCATTAAATTGTGGCCTCCCTTACTATTATGCCAACGCCCCAATTAAGCTTGTCCCCAAATTCTCCTAAATATTAAGCCTTTTTTAATATAGGCTACTTAGCGAGACATACCTAAGTAAAAAAAACAAAATAATATAAAAAGTTACGCTTGGAACTGGCCTTCAATAATTTAATAAATTATTATCTACTTTAAGAAAACTGTAGAGTCATCAAATGGCACTGTCTAATTATCCGTGTTTTTGCATAATCCCTAGTTTTTTTTGCAAAAAAATATTTATCAAATCATCCCACGACATATACCATGTCGTGGGATGATTTGATAAATATTTTTTTGCAAAAAAAACTAGGGATTATGCAAAAACACGGATAATTAGACAGTGCCATTTGATGACTTTTCGCAATGTTACTGAAAAAAGAGAGGGTTTTTGCGAAAACTAGATCAAACTAGAAATCCCCCTTTACGTCTATTGCGTACGTACTCGTACGTATACGTCAGGTTATATGGCCATCATTTTAACGAGCCTTCCTTTAAGAGGAAACGCGGGTAGCCGCTGCTCCATACAAAAAGGGAGACCTGTTTCCTCTTTTTCGTTTTCCTTTTTTTATTATTTTAATAAAATTTATTTTAATAATTAAAATAAGAAAAAAAAGGCAAACATAGGGAAATGGCAGAGGTACATATAAATTGAATAGCATAAACATATTTTTTCTAAAATAATTATCCAGGGAGGAAACAGGTCTCCCTTTTTGTATTTTTTGTATGGAGCAGCGGCTACCCGCGTTTCGTCTTAAATGTTCGACTGTCAGTGCATCGTTATTCACTTTTTGCTCGATTCAGTCAAGTATTCTACTTTTGGTGAGACAGAAAAAACGATATAGACTTCGATCTGATTCGAAACAAATACGAGGTACCAAGTTAAGAGAGGAGTTTATTTTTAACCCCCGACCCAAAAGTGGGGTGTTATAAGTTTGACCGCTATGTGTGTGTGTGTGTGTGTGTGTAAGAGGTCGTATCTGCCTGTGGCAACGTTGCTCTTAAACGGGTGAACTGATTTGGATGCGATTTTTTATTTGAAAGCACGTTTTCTACCGAGTGTTCTTAGACATGTTTTATCAAAATCGGTTCAGCCGTCCATCATCACCCGCTGGTGTGTAAAGGCCTCTTCATGCTCATACCACCTTTTACGATCATGTAACAGGCAACCACAGTTTTCCGGCTACTTGGGCTGTCGTCGGACCCATCGGTAGCAACTTACCAGCTCGAGTACCATTAGGCTGGGTTAGAGCCAGGGGGCTAATTCTGGGCAATCTCGAATCGGCAATGACTTTCTTCGTAGAATCTCGAATGTGACATACCCGAGAATTTGCCCCCAGGCCCCATTGGTGCGTTGCGCTGCGTTGCGTCGCGTCGTCGCATCAGATCGACGCATTGTATGCCACATCTGCATTGCGACGACGCTTGACGTCGCGACGCAGGAGGGTATACACGCCGTCGCATCTGCGTCTCAGTTGAGCCTTCGCAATGGACAGATACCAACGTGTCCGTCGTCGCACCGACAACGCAGCGCAACGCAGCGCATCACCCTCCCCCCGCTTCGTCTCTTGTCCGTCGATCCGTTGAAACGTCGCGCGCGACGACGCAACGGTGTAATAGAAATAATATGGAAAACGACGCAGCGTCGACACTGCGACGACGCAACGCAGCGCAACGCACCAATGGGGCCTCGCTCATGCTAAGCAAGCTGGTGAAAATTCGGAAGCCGTTTACATTAACAAATTGTTGCCTTTAGGTAGTCGTCCGGTCAGAAATTAAAACCTATTATACTATTACCAATTGGTCTTGTTCTTGTTGTGTCATTAGTGCAGCAGTCGCTTGCGAGTTGAAATACCGGTTTCTGAATAGGTTGAGAGCTGGTGACTAATTGAGATGTTTTTTCGTACAAGGCTGGGAGTTGGTAGGCTGATAGAGTAGACTTCGCTGAGTCTGGGAAAAATATTTTTGTGGCCCGGTCGCGGTTGAAACTTAGATTTTTTTTACTTTGAAAGTAGTTTTTTTGTCGTACAATGTTGGAAACTTCTAGGTTAGTTGACTCAACCCATTTGCACTTCCAAAGTCAATAGAATCGAACTTTCAAACGCGACCGGCCCAAAAAAATAGTTTTCCCAGACTCAGCGAAGGCTACTCTATCAGCCTACCAACTAAGCCTTGTACGAAAAAATATCTCGATTGGTCACCAGCTCTCAACCTAGGACGTGTGTTAGAGATTGTACGGCGGCCGAGAGATTTATTTCGATGAATAAAACATTTTATATATGGTTTAATTGGCGACTGTATACTGTTGTTTGTTTTATTAACGAACAGTTTTGTTACATGTCTCGTTACTATTGTAATTTGACCTTTGAGGTCTCTGTTTATACCACTCGGTTACGGTTATATTGTAGAGATGCCACAAATCGTTGAAAGTAAAATTTGATGGTGATCAGGGATATAGGGCTTGAATAGGACATAGGGCCTACATTTGTGAATTTAAAGTAGCAGAACCACTCGCTAACGATGAAGAAAACATAGGAATCCCGCGGCTTAGTTGGCTCCACACGTATTGACTTGTCTTTCTCGTGGGCTAGGCCGACTAAGCTGTCAGGATGGTATCGGTGCTGGGCAAGCCTATTCCATCTTAAACAATGTCCCAGGCACTGCAGCGCCGGGCTCTTCACCCATCTAGTGTGAGTGAAGGTGCCACTGGACGCTGTGTAACTCATCTCATTACGTAGATGCAAAGGCTTGAAGACGGGATCACCATTTTTCATTATTCTCGTTCCAGCCGAGTTTAGTTGATGCAGCCTCTTTCTCAGCTGATTGCCATCTTCTTCTGGATCGGTCCCTCAATGCTGAGGATCGTGACCATATACATATAATGGTTCTCCACTCATCACGGATGCGTGCTGGATGGATTTACCTGCTGCCCTCTTTAGGGCATCGGACCAGCGCATTGGTTTTCTGCCTCTCGCCCGTCTGCCTTCCATCTGGCCCAAAATGATCTGTTTTTCCAGAGCACTACGTGGTGACCGCATAATATGCCCCAAAAAGCTGAGGGCCCTCTGGCGACAGACTGTTGACGGTTGCTTCGTTTTTCTGAGCTCGTTTAGGATGGAAATATTGGTTCTGAAGGTGGTACAAGAGATTCCCGAGCACCATCACATAACTCTAAATAATCATCATAACAACAACTTTAAATTTATAAAATTTCGTACACTACGTGACCAAAGTGAGTTTCCCGCGATGTTGCCCTTTCCTTATAAAGTTTTCTTACATATCTTTCCCCCAATTTTCCGCCCTAGCGAATGTATTTTTGTAAAGTCTTATCTAAAAGAGCTGCCAACATAAAAGTCTTTCAAAATCCAAAGATAAGACAAAAAATCTGCCAGCATCCTTGCTTTATACATTCAGCCAGTAACCTAGGCTGCTCGTTTTATGGGGAAAAGTGGCTATATTTAAGGGCTGAAACGGGGCAAAATGTTGCACAAAACATCGGGCAGATTGTACAGCGTTGCGACGACGACGATCTCGATAAAATTGTATAAGAAGATTAAAAGATTTATCCCATAAAGCCTCCTCAAAGGATATTTTCCCATCGTGTCCTTGTTTCATTTTGTTCGTTTCTTGTTCCGTACGTGCATTCGCATAACTTAGTGTCTCTCTTAAAATGTGATGTTTAACTTGTTTCAGAAGGGTTGATGTATTATTTTTTGGGGTTCCGTACCCGAAGAATGCCGACGGGACATAACTAAGCCGTCCATGTGCCCTATCTTCTACAATTAACATTTTGGACTGTATTTCTAATGTCCTTAGATATAGCCTGTACATGTCCCACTAGCTGGGCAAAGGTCTTCTCTCAGAGAGAGAGAGAGAGAGAGAGAGAGAGAGAGATAGAGAGAGCCCAATCACCCACCAGGCCACCACGCGTGCTCAATGCGGATTGGTGAATTTCGCGTTGAGGGTATAATTCTTATTTTCTTGATAGCGAAATTTTTTGCAAATAACAAAAATATGAGGGGGAGTCCCCTGCACAAGAAATATTTCTTTTTCGACGTATTTTAGGGGTAGTTTTTGCTTTATTATTATTCGTGAACAGTCAATGGCTACAACGTCATACTAAGGTGAAATTATTCGTGTAAAGTCGACAGACAATTTTATATTGTTGCAAAGTCCCTCGTAAGGTATGCAAAAACATGCGTGTGCAGGTGGTTTTACTGTCGACTGTAGAATTTATAATATTGCTACTTACAAATTTTACTTCATGTACTAAGATTGTGCTTCTTCTTTTTCAGGTAATACATTCTGCTTAGTATAAAGTTAAGGGGTGAGTCATACAACGTGTTAAAAATATCCTAACTTTTTAGAGGGTGTACCTTCGGGTTAACAGGATGGCAATTCTGTAAAAAAAAAGTAGAAAAAATCAATTTTGAAGTTATATTTTTACTATATAACTTCAAAATTTATTTTTATCATAACATTTTTGTTTTTGGCATTAGCTCAAATTTAAAAATATGTTTGTGTATGTTGGTGCATTTGCATAGCTTTGAGTTGTTAAAACATTGTGAAAGTCGATAAAAACAATATTAATTAAAAAAATACTATTCTCCCGCCACAGCGTCCACATTTTATTAACTTAAAATACCTACAACGGAAAGTTATAGTGCAAAAATAAATTTAGGTTGTGATCCCTATTACCCTGTAAAAAGAGTTAGGATCTTTTGTAACACCTTGTATATTGCTAGTTACCGTCTGGGTAATTTATTATTTTTACTCGTTTTAGCTGGAGAACTACCGGCACAGACTATTACTGCTCTTAGAGCAACCATAACAATAAATTTAACATAACTTTATTCACTCAACCCTATTACAAACTCGGCTATAGCCTCTTTTACAACTCGTTCTTTGTAAGTTTAATTTATAATTCACGGAAGCGGCGTAAAACTGCTATGAAAATATTTTACACAGTTTTACTTTTTAACTGTCTCGAGCAGTAATGGTTCATTTGCAAGAGCTACTATTAGTTTTGCAGAAATTGCAGCTTCTTCATTTTTGTTTTCGCATTCGCAGGTTTTTAAGATGAAATACGTCTCACAAAGCACCGCCAATGAAAAAAAATATCTAATATTATTTTTTGGATGCGTTTTTAGCAAAAAATGCTCCTGCGATTTCTCAACGCGAGGCTTAACTATTTTTAGGACCTAAGGTTTGGATTCCAGATCCTAGAACTTAAGAATGCAATCGATTCTCGCCAAAAGTGGCCACTTTTGGCGAGAATCGATTGCATTCGTAGGAAATCCAATCCTGGAGTTAAGTCTCGCGTTGTGAAATCGCAGGAGCGTTTTTTGCTAAAAAGGCATCCAAAAAAAAGATATGTTTTTTTTTTCCATGGGAGGCGCTAGTTGTGAGACGTAGTGCGTCTTAAGGGTGGCATTAATAGTCGTCAGCTCAAGCTCAAGCTCAAGTAGGTGACAGCTACTCAAGCTCTTGTTGTTGTTCGGTGATTTTGTTTTCTGAGATCACCTACTTGAGCTCGAGTTTGAGCTGACGACTATTAATGCCACCCTAAGTACTTGTATATAACTGCTAAATACAACATTTAAAATATCCCTGAAATTTTAGGTTCAAATAAGAATTTCTTATAAACAGCTAAACCGATTTTGATAAAACATAATAATATCTAACAACACTCGCAAAAAAACTTGCTTTCAAATTTAAAAAAAATACCGCATCCAAATCGTTTCACACGTTCAAGAGCTACCTTCGGTACCACAGACAGATAGGTACACGGACAGACACAAATAGCTGTCAAACTTATAACTCCTCTCTTTAATGGTTGGGGTTAAGGGTGGTATTCTAGAACGCTACTTAAACTCAGTTCAAACTAGTACGCTACTTAAACTCTGTTTAAACTCAGTTCAAACTAGAACGCTCCTTGAACTCAGTTTAAGTAGAGTTTAATAGTGTCGACTGTCGATAAAACAGTGCTTGTTTTGATTTGAATATCCCTCCCTTCATATCAAAACATGCACTGTTTTATCGACAGTCTGAACTCTGTTTAAACTGAGTTTAAGTAGCCTTCTAGAATACCACCCTAAAAATACCACGTAGTAAGGTTGGTGATAACATCAAACTTCAAAAATAGAACATAACAATTAGACCTAACGATTATTATGCAAGAGCAGCGAGGTCGTCTAAATAGAGTCAATTGTCGAAATCAGATTTCATTTGCTCGGTGCTACGTTAATCAAGACCAATCTAGGATTAGCCGTGGCTGCGTACGCGAGTTTCCTGTTAAACAGTTTTTAAGTGACATCTATTCCTTTATGAGACACTTCCTCATTAGTTGGTCTTCTGTTATTATTTTATCGTTGCCGTTGGCCAAGGGTTCGTAGATGTTTATGTTTTATCAAAATCGGTTCAGCCGTTTATGAAATATGCTTATTTGAAGCTAAAATGTCGGGGATATATATATATTTTTTAATTATCAGTTATAATTGATCTATTTTGATTTTGCACTTATCTGCTAGCTGTTATCAGTTGAAAATTGTTAAAATTATGACCAATTTTTTATATTAATTAAAGTAAGATCATAAACATCAGTTTACTTTTCTCCATGGCCATCAATAAATATCTTTCGTCAGTTTTCATTCCTAAACAAAAACTAAGGGCTGTTATAAGTTGTCTATTCCCGCCTATTGTATTGTTGTAGATGAAAATATTGTCCTATTATTTAACTTGTCATCAAATACGTCAACAAACTTCGTTAATAAATGAATGATTGACTCCATATTAACGAGAGCAAACATTTTGTTTGAAAATTTGTACCTTATTGTTATGAATTCGAAAACTTTGTTGCAAGTCGCCCCTTCGATGGATTAGCTAGAGAGCTGGTGACCATTCGGCTCATTTTATTGTACAAGGCTGGGACTTGGTAGGCTGATAGATTAAATATCGCTGAGAATGTTTTTTTTTTGTTTTGGACGGTCACGCCTAAAAGTTTGTTTATTTTTACTTTGATAGAGGAAATGTATACGTTGAGTTTATATATTTTTTGTCTTACAAGGCTAGGAGTTTCTAGGCTGCTTATTTAGACTCCGCTGATCACGAAAATGCATTTTTTTGGCCGAGCTCGGTTGATAGTCTTATCTATCAGCCTACCAACTCCCAGCCTTGTACGATAAAATAAGTCAAATAGTCACCGGCTCTCCAGCTATATCGCCAACTCATCAGTCAATGTCTCATTTATGTTCCGATGACAAATTTAAAGTAACTGCGCTAAACTTTATGCGAGTCTATTTAGATATAAAATTTATATGGGCATATTATGACTTTATTTGATAACCGTTATACTTTTAAGAACTTTCAAAAATAGTGTTAAATCTGGTGGTAAAAGTGTGAGCACCATATCAACATAGATGCCACCCTTTTTTTATCTAAGTGGCTCCTACCGAGCCAGCTAGAAAAAGAAGCCTATCAGACATTAAGGCGAAATGTAAGCACTACGAGCCCATTAATAAAAAATAAAAAAAACTTCTTTTTGGATGCGTTTTTTGCTAAAAACTCTACTGCGCAACGCGAGGCTTAGCTATTTTTAGAAACTAAGGTTTAGATTCCAGATCCTAGAACCTACGAATGCAATCATTTATCAAAAATATGCCTTTTAAGGCCCAGAACCTACGAATGCGTATCGTGGATGGACGGATAGAAGAGCAATAGTACAAATAAAATCATAATAAGTACGACTCAATCAGCAAATTGAGCAGCTGATCAGCAAAGATCAAGTTCCCAAGTTAGCAACTCTTCAGAGCGGGATCCATTAATGCAAACTAAGAAGTTCAATTCAAACAATCGGAACCTTAACGTTTACGGCTGTAGAGTTTCACGGTGCTCTCTTTTAATTTGTACGACTTTCTTTCTCTTTTTTCTTATTGTTTCCTTTGAAAACCCCTTCTTCTGAAGAAAGTTTCTTTTGGCTAGTATTTAGTGATGTTAGATTTAGATATGACGACTATGTTTATAAAGAGGTAACCAGAGGTATAAGTTCATTAAAATTTCTAACAATTTCAATTACTCGACGTACTAACCTAACCAGCTTGTTCATGTCGTCGGTTCTTCATGAAATGTATGATTATCAAAACAAAAAAAAACAAAACAAAGTACGAATAGAACGATCAAAATTACGTTTCCAAAGCAATTGTCAAGTTATCACAATTAAAAATAAAGAAGTTGAAATGCCAAAAGCACTAAGTCGAAGCACTCACTATAAAACGCCAACCCTTTCGATTAAATTTTTTCGCAGACCAAAAATTATGAAGTATAATGAAGCGGGCGGGAGTAACTTAGCATTAAGTATTCGCATTTCCCTGACTGTCGCTGTCGTACCAGTTAAAATTTCACTTGGCTAAGCAAAAATTTTGTCCGCTCCAAAAATCTCCACCCCAGAGGGGAAACGGATTCCCGCATAAAATTTGCATCGGGCGGTCCATACAAATTACCATTTCGCGTCTTACTCTTATTAAATGTTGTAGAAAAAATATTGCTCTCCAAATGGTTGAGAAAATTCTCGGCTTTTGACTCATTTGAATTTATGTTTTGCTTTTTGTTGGCGATCGCTTTTTTCTCCGTTCGTTTCCGGCCTTGTATTTTTTTTACGGTTGAAGAGACGCCTTCGGTAAGTATTATCTGTTCCGTTCTACGCATCCTCAATTTTGACGCCCTTCAAAAACTAATTCACTGGAGCCATTAAGTGGATAGCGATAAAGAGAAAAAAAAAACGTTAGAGCGTCTTGAAACAAACGTGGATTGATATTATTACATTCTTAGTTACTTTACTTCCTTCGCAATTGTTCTTGTTAGTTTTCGTCTTTTGTCGTCAAGAATGCCTCCGCTCTAAGTGTTATCTCTTCAACAATTACCCGTAGTGAAAGAATTCCAAGCAAAGAAATGTCCTCTCAGTGGAGCAAAAACTAGTAACAACAACCATACCATCATAATGTCCGACGCAAAAACTTGGCACAAGTCGGCAGAGCCTGAAAAGAACACTCCCAAAAAAGGAACAAGGGAGGAC
Organism: Zelleria hepariella; assembly: GCA_949319315.1. NCBI lineage: Eukaryota > Metazoa > Arthropoda > Insecta > Lepidoptera > Yponomeutidae > Zelleria > Zelleria hepariella. The sequence goes on along the minus strand of OX439382.1, from coordinate 29,616,089 downwards.
TGTTAACGCAAAGGATTGGGTGTGAAATACTGACAACTAACTAAAGATATTTGGCAGGCCATCTCGCAGGCTAATGATGCGGCTGATTGTGGTAAAGTGTGGCTATAAAAATGTCCAAATGTTGCCAAGTGGTAAAAACAGTTGCCTCTAAAATGCCTTCGTCTATTTTTCCTGGCAGTTGTTCCCTATCGTGGGACAATTGACTTGTCTAGTTTGTTTTAAAAGGGCCGCAAATTGATACAATTTCTTTAATGCAAAATGTTACGCCTTGTTGCTCTTTTTTCTTTCTAAAAGTTTGTGATTTCTTTGTGGACTTTGTTATTTAAAAGATAAGTCTTTCTTCTCAGGAAACGTTCTGGAAGGTTGTTTCAGTTCAGTTCAACACTCAACGTTAATTGTAACTTTTTAAACTTTTCGATAGAACGCCATCTCTGGAGGCACAATATCGTAACAGAGTAGGTAGGCACATGATGCAAAATCAAGGAGAATTATGATTGGATGGATTCTCAAAAGCCAAAGTTGCTCAGTTCCGACGCCGACAGTACAAAGTCGTTTGGACTTTATTAAAAGTTCGTTTGAGTGGAGAGTATCGTGATGGCACTTTATAATACTTTTTGCATCGGGTAAACGTTTCAATATTCGGCCTAGCCATTAATCACCGTAATTGACAGCCGGAAGGGGGGATGAGTTTGTTTCCCCCGATGTCCTCCCCTAATTTTGTATAGATTGCTTCGTTTCGCCTTGCTTATTTTTCCGTGAAAATCCGTTGTTTTCGGACGAGTCCCTAATTGGGTATTAAGAGACGAATTTGTCGCGCGTTTACAATGACATCATCGTAAATGCGATAAGTGCCGCTTTTCGTTCCTAAACCGTGACAATATTCCCGAATTCTGAAGGATTTAATCATAGAGATACAGGAGAAGTTACTTCAAAACTTTTGCATGTAAGGGATTCGGTCTTCAATCAAAACTTGTCAATCCCTCCGACCCCATAAATAAATAATTAGGCCGAAACCTCCCTTATGAAATTGTTGACCCCACTCATACATAATCCCATACATATACAATTGTACATCTATGTATGCAGTGCTTCGTGCTCACCCTCGTGCTAATGACATCAAAGTTTCTGCCAGATCGGTTAAACCTTACTATTACTGGGCCTATTATTGTCCGTGCCCGTGTTGCTTATATGACTCAATTCTGTTTCAGGGTTGTCTAAATCAACAGATTCGTTATTACTAGTGTATGAATATCAAAGTCAGGTAACAGCTGGCCAGAATTTCAAGTTCGCCATTTGAATATGTACAATTTCACAACACGCCATAGTTTTCAAAAGTTTTTTCTCGTCTGACAGCCAACTCCAAAGCGGTTGCCAAATTTAAAGTGCCTTGAATATTTTTAGCAACAAAAACTGTATGTAAAGTACCCAAACTTTCAAGTTCGGATTGTTCTTAAAAAATACGGCTTCCACAGACGTTTGGAGTTTTGGGCTTTTTCAAACTTAAATGCTATTGTTTACTAAAAATGCTCGGTCGACTGGTTATGTAACGCAACGTTGAATAACCCAAACACATCAGATTGAATTACTTGCGTCGACCTATCAACAGTCCCACCAGAAACAGAGTTAACAAATGCAATCTTGCGAACATAATCTATTACGCTACCAACACTATTATTCATAATTATCAACCCTAAGTTTCGGTAAGCAAAATATTTGGCACACTCGCGCGTGTCCTTTTCTATTTATTGCCTTCTCTGTCCCCCAAATGAGGGGCGGATTTACTTGACAAATTACTTTTTCGCTTCCCTTGTTTGCGGAGGCTGCCTTTTCTTTTCAGGGTTCCTTGAGATGGTGACTTGAGTAAATAGCTTTATTGCTAATCAATAAACGTGCGTGGTGTGCATAAATATCTTCTTCGACCATCTTGGTTGCATTAACGTGGACCCAGTTGAATGATTCGGTGCTTTTGGTTATCTCTTTAGGGATAACGAGTACCCAATCAAAATGATCTTGCAGGGAAAGTATTGCAACAAAAAAATCTGAATCTGTAATAACCCCTAGGTGTACCATTTGAACTGATACATGCAGTTTTTTGGCCACAAAAATGTTATTTTCACCAGAAAATTATAAATAGTTAATATCAACTGAATCTACAGGATCCAATGATTTGGTTTGCTTGCAAAACCCCTCAGCTGTTCTTGCCAAGGTTCGCCCTTGGCCAGTTTTTCTTTTCTCTTCCAAATTCTGTATCGGCACTGAGTATCGGGAGTCGGTTTGTTTACCCAAAACTTCGTCTGACTTATTTCGCAGCGATTTTTATTAACTTTTTACCTCCAAGTGGGAAACTTTCACGTTAACGGGATGCGTTCTCTTTTCTTTCCGATTTTTTTGCGCCGAAGTTTTATCGCTTATTAATTCATTGAATACATTATTTTGTTTGTTTTCTTTATTTATAATTTCAATATTAATTCTGGCAGTCCTTTCGAGTCGAGACCGGTTTCTGGTGGCTGTGTTGATGGATGATCGAAATCGTGAATTAATTAACACCTTATTATTATCTGCTGTTACCTAAATTATAATTTTGATTTCTCGCCTGTTTTCATTTTCGTAAACCAAACTTGGGCACAAACCAAAAGGTTTACTTTGCTGTTATTGTGCTTTGTCACCCTCCCGAAGAAAACTCGCATTTCTGATTGCTCCACTTCTTGCTTTTTCAGGAAAATATTTGATTTATTATGATTATAATGAATCAAATATCTGTTTTTTTTCTTCTTGGAAAAAAATAATGGTACAGAAACTCCATGGATCATCATTCAGTCACGTTCACGTTACGTCCGTTCAAGCCCGTCAACTCAACCTAAAACCACCAAAGATTTGTTCCATTCAAACTGCAAGGTTACACAAACTCACTTCAAAGGTCTGTGTCTGTTTACCCAAGCTCGAGTTGGTTTAACATTGAGCCCTGTCCACCCACACTGGTTGCGCCGTGAGCATACCGCACACAAGGCCGTACAATGGTAATTACAAGCCTCAGTTATTATTTATCTGTTAATTATACCGCTCCTGTCTTAATCAAATTGAATAAACATGGATTGGGAAAGAGACCTCTAGCTAAATGGTCGCGCAAGTGAGTTTGATAGATTTTTTTATTTTAAAAAATTAGGTCTCTTTTGAAGCTTTTGTTGAGGCTTTCTTCTGTTTTTGTGGCAACGTTTACTTACAAATTAAGATGACGTCTTTGCATGACAAACAATTCTGTTACTCTAAGATTTTAGATTTCACTATTGCTCATATTTTATACCATACACTCAGCTTTGGGTGGGAATAGGTAAAGGAAGAAAAATAAGATCTTTCATACCTGGATGTAGACTCTGATATTCTATATCCAGTGATGGTATAATAAGATCGTCGACCTGTTCTAGCTACGGTCAGCATTACGTAAAGAAACTTCATCCATGGTAGCTCTTATCGTCGTAATCATCGTAGGCACAGACTATTCAAGCAGCAGCTTGCAGCGTAGACAAGATAGGCCATACCATATCTATAGTTTTATACTTTTGTTAATGATACCTACAGATATAGATATAAATAAACTTTTGTTTAAAATGAAACATCACTAAATACTAGCCAAAATAAACTTCCTTCAGAAGAAGGGGTTTTCAAAGGAAACAATAAGAAAAGAGAGAAAGAAAGTCATACAAATTAAAAGAGAGCACCGTAAAACTCTCCAGTAGTGTTGCCGCTCGATAGTTCAATATCGATTGTCTATCGATAGCCTATCGATAGTTGAAGAAAACACGATAATATGATACAGATATAATTATAATTAAAAATAAAATAGTTATAAATAAGTTTAATGATACAGATATAGTTATAGATATCCTATTCTTGTACTACGAGACTACGACAGCTTGACTGTGCTACTTCTTCTTATTTTCGTGTCGATAGTTCCTTTCCAAGGAGGAGGTACCGATTTTGAGGATTTTTGTCTTGTTTGAAAGGGTATACTTTCCATGCGCTCTCATAAATAATGATGAAGATCTAATGAAGAACTTTGGGGATGGAGTACGGAACTCCTCAACGGACAGCAGAAAATCACTGGAAATCAGTGCAATAGCTTAATAACAGTGTACCATTTCACCAGTCAATAAATAAAATGACAAAAAGGGGGAAAAAACGCCTTCAAATTAACACATAAGGCAAAAATCATTTCCTATCTCGATATATTGTAAGTCAGCCTTGGCAAGCTGCTTGGTCAGCCTGTTAGCATCAAATCAAACAAAGAGAAGTACCTACCTTAGTATTTCACCGTGTCGCCGACTGTACCTAGACAGCTGATCGTATAATCCGACAAAAGGTCATCGCTCTCAGAAGGCGTCAAGTTCGAATTTGGAATTTCAGCACTCGTATTTGAAGTAGCGGTTTGTTTACATCTGCGCCTCTAGGCGTACCGCGCGGGTTGGCTTGTGGATTTTATTTTGATTGTTGAGATTTATCTTCTATTTACACTGAACAGAAAATATTGGTGAAAATAAAACATCACAGAGAAGAGCTTGTAGATACTTTTAAGTTTGTTCACACTTTACTGAATCCTAGTAAAGTTCTATATAGTCTAGTCTAGAAGGTAAGTAATGTATTGCAACAGACCAAGAAGCATATCGTCAATCTTTGCAAATGATTTCTGACAAGATACTTCTTAGACCGGATACTTTTTTGACGAATTTTCGGCTTAGAAAAGTTGCGTTTTAGTTTTAGACCATCTGATACTTAAACATACATACTAACACACCTAGATCGATCGATCGCATCAAGTTTACTTATCCACTTAACATCTCTTTTTTTAATCTTTATGAGTCCGGAGTAAACTGCGTAGGCGCATTACAAAACCATCGCACTGTTTGTATCGTGCGTATCCGTTGCCAAACATAATATTATTTGGGCTCCATCTTATTGTGTTGAGTATAAGTTCCAAAGTCGATTGGCATAGCTGCATTGGTAACTTCTCCATGCTTTGACATTTATTGTCATATTATACCGTGGGTACTAAACAGCTCAGTTTTAAGATGAGCTGCAGTTTGAAAGAATTTGTTCTAAATGGCGGGTCACCATAAAAGTCATTGGCTGTGTTCGCACATTAATTGTGACTTTATGCAATAGTAAGCCAAGGTTTTATTAATATCGAATTGATTTGCAATGTATTTCCAAATTTACGCTTTATGAGAATATTTAATTTGGGGCCATTTAGAGCCTATTTTGGGCATCTTCTTTTTGGTGTTTCAAAATAGGTTCTTTTAATACTTTTATTCGTACCACCAAAAAGTCTTTATAAAAGTAACGTCTTTTACTCATTCCTGTTCTACGGGAATATCATCAGGAGGAAATCTTTTTGAACGATACAATTCACTTCTTTTTTAGAAAATTACTTATCGTTTATTTTCGATCCCTACATCTGTTGGAGAGCTATTTTTTTTTTTAAACAAATCCGAAATGTTTATTCATTCGCACCTCTTATTACGAAAACTGCACCATTTTAAATTTTATTTTTAGCCTAGGTATCTGCTTTTTAGCCCAAATAAGAATAATATTACGACTGAGCACATAACCGGAAAATTAAACCTAAACCAATAGTTAACAAATAATAAGATCAAACGTACTTATTTAATCATACAGGCAATGCGCCATGCTCTTATTGTTATTTCGAACGTCAATTCTGACTTCGGAGGCAAAAAAACTTCGTGAGAAGGTCAAGTATCGTTAATTCGTTACCGTTTCGTACGGCCCTGGTAATGAGGTAGGATGGCCTGAGGCCCTGTTCTACTAATTATTATTATTTAAGTTTGTACCTATAAAACAACTTTGATTTATTAAAATTGGTAAACCTAAGCATTTATTTATAACTAGCTTATGCCCGCGATTTCGTCCGCGCAGAATTTGTTTTTTAATTCGGGGCGGAGAGAAATCAAGCAAATCAAAAATCATAAAAATCGGTCCACCCGTTCTCGAGTTATAAATGGTGTAACTAACACGACTTTGTTTTATATATTAAGATTATAACCATAGATGCAGTCAATAGAAACATTCTAGGTATGTTCATCAATGTTAGTCCACATCCCCCCACTGCTGGATATAGGCCTTTTCCCCTTCACTCTATCCTCCTTGGTTTCTCGCCGCACATAAAAATAGGAATATATGAAATTCATAAAAAAATATATCAATAATATTTTTTTAAAATAACTAGGTACATAATATTATAAATGTTGATACTCTTTTATGAATTTCATATAGGTAATCCTATTTGTGCGAAATGTTATAAAATATTATTTTATAACATTTAGTGAAAAAGGCAATGCACAAATCTACAAACCGCCTAAAGTAACTCACTGCACGTAACCAATCTAAATCTAGTAATTCAATTTAACCTAATCTCACCGTAGCAGAATCGCTCGCCAGTTTGGATTATAATCAGGTTATTTGAACATGCGAGCGCTGTATTGGCGTTTTGTAACGTCGGCACAAGGTCACTGGCCCCACAGTGCGAGATACGACTCTTCGTACCAAATCTTAGCGTGATTAGCAAGTTACGAACGGTCGACTCAATAAACCGAGTCTCCCTAAGGCTGGCGTCCACTAGAGGCGGATCGGGCCGGATCGCAACGCAAATATCCGCCTGCCTGCATTTATATGAGACAGCGTCCACTAGCGGCGGAGGATCGGGGCGGGGCGGGCCACAGCGCAATAGTCCGCCGCTAGTAGTGATTCGGCAAGCGAGACAAGACAAGACAATTTCGATATCGAGACTGTCTTGACGGCATTTGACTTTTGCTTGGTCTCGATCTTGTCAGGCGAGCGGAAATATTGTCTTATTCTTGTTTTTATGATTTGATATTTGTGTCAAAACATAAAAACAAGACCAAGACAATATTCCGTCTGCCTCTCGAGAATCTCGATTTGTCGAGATTCTCGAGAGGCAGACTGATTATTGCGTTGCGATCCGGGTGGCCCGACCCGGCTCGATCCGCTGCTAATGAACGTCTAGCTTTAAGAGGGTAGGGTAGGTAATCGTATGAGGTAGTGGGCAGAGTTTTTAGGCCGCCCAAAGGGCCTCTGATAATCGGGACCAACGGTTAAACCTTCCGAAGCACGGAAGCGCTCAGATATTATTGCCACTAGCGGTCACCCATCCATGGACTGACAACGCCCGATGTTGGTTAACTTTGCCAATCGATTAAGAATGGCTAGTCCAACAAGGCGGTGAGCGCTTCCTAAAGAGGGTAGTTCTCTTACTCCAAAAAGTAAATGCTGGCTGACCATTAAGTATTAGTTCATCCGGTATAAATTGATTTGAAACCTACTGCAAGCGTAGCATAAGGCTGGGTTAGGCAAGTGCTGGGGGTTATAAGAGTAACTAAGTATCTCACTCTTTTGTTTGACGTAGAGCGGGTTAGCTAGAGTTATAAATCCATGGATACGCTGTAATCCAGCCCACATTTTTCAAATAAGTTTTTGGATATTGTAGAATTCTAAAACACAAAAAATTTCATATTGATTTAGGAAAAATAAACAAAAAATGTGTTAGGTAATATTATTATTGAGTTAACCATAAAGTGGACCTTTTATACCCTGTTCGTTTGTGCTTTAAAGTACACCATGTTCTAAATTGGTTAAAAAACTAAACAAGGTGGTAATCAAAATGGTGAGAAGTAAAGGGCTCTATTCGAAATTAAGGTCATCTTATTAAGTGCCTTATTGTATCAAAGGCCTTTAAGAATATAGGGTCACGTATATTATATTTATGATAGGTATATTCAACAAGAATAACATTAAATGGACACTACTTGAAGTCGGTTTGTTCCCTCTTTGTCACAGTTTTGTTTTGCCACATTTTTTGTGTTCATACACAGTTTCCTGTTTCACCACACTTTCCAAATATAAATAAATGTATTATTTTTGGCTTCCTCTTTTGCCACACCAATCTTAAAGTAGGTACAGTTGATTCTGACGGTAGTTTCTATAGGCTATGGTGAAAGAGGAACCCTTTTATCAATATAATATTATATTTTAATGCCGCTGTGGCAAAACAGGAAAGCGAAAAAATTGTGGCAAAAAAAAAATGTGACAAAGAAGGCACTTTTCTGAGTGAAAACTGTGTAATTTATATATTTATTTATTTCAGACGTACACATGACAGCACGTCGATCCTTACACGCTAGTCGGTATTATAATCTAATGGGTTACGTTACGGGCGACTTTACAACAAAAGTGTACACTCTGACGACGTCTGTAGTGATCCATATAATGTCCTACGCGTATATTCTCTTAAAAATATAATCGAACTGGTTTATTTGTTCTCATTGCTCATACTTGAAATGAACAAGATTTTTTTGGACATTCATTCATGGGAATATTAAAGGTGACAGTCGAGATTCACGGCGCAATAGAAAGCACAACTGACCACCTAAATAGCAGTGGTTACCTAATAAATAAGTTTCATTTTTGCGGTCGTAAAAATAATTCATCCCAGTATCAACACATGGCAGTTGCGAAATTGTTCTAATAAATTCTGCTGGGCAAGGACAAAAGCCTATCGTCGCCATGGCAACGCGTTAAGGGGACACACTCCGATTCTTTGGCTGGCTCTCCCTTATGTTGCTGATAATGAACCATAAAATGCACGATTAGTGACTCGCGTAAGAGGAAATTGTTCTAAATGAAATTCCAAAACATTTCAAAATTGCATATGAAAGATTTTGTCTGTTGGTATTGTCATCTGAAATACCTCGTATTGTAGAGCTTTTACAGTGAATTCTAGTACAGTTGGCCACACGCTAGGATACCCCTTGTTGTTCGATTGGCGCCCCTATGCCGCGCACTGTACGAGCTACCATGGGGTATCGTAGACTGTAGCCGACCGTACATCATTTATTAAGTTTTCAATTACGCACTGTAATTACTATCAGTAAATTGAAAATAAGGTGTTGTTATTTATAATTGTAGCACAATTAGCGCGAAGAAAGCAATCGGAATCATAATTCACGCGTCAAGTTCAAATTTCGAATTTCAATGCGGCGCCTAACAGGTAATTAAAAAAAAATAATGAATGGCCAGCACAATTACTCTCTAAGTATAGTTTTCACGCTGAATTTAACGGCTCTCTTATCTAAACTCACTCCATGAGAGAGCAATGGCTGTGTGGTACTTGGCCCTAATTTAGGGTTTTATATTTTGTAACGCACTGCTTCCTCTGCCCATCAACAAGGTATTAATTAAGAGAAATGTTTTAGTCACGATCCAAAAGGTTGGAAAGATCCGATTAAATCATTTCGGAACAGTAAGTAGAGTCCCCACTAAAGATTGTTGAATTTATAAGATGTACCGCTACTGGATGCTACCAACTTTTCGAGAGAAAAAAAACCTAAGGCCTTTGCATGTACGTAATAAGATGATTTATACAGTGTACAGTGGCACCTTCACTCACACTAGATGGGTGAAGAGACCACTCGGAGCTGCAGTGCCTGGGACATTGTTTTAGATGGAATAGACTTGAAGTAAAACCTCATAACCATACAAAGGCTCGAAGTTTATATTTTTCCTGCCACACATTGCTAAGTTAACATCTCATTTTAAAATCTTGACGAGAAAATTAGTGATGTAATAATTGCCATTGGCACGTTGGGGCTACGTATTGTTTTAGTAAACGCTTTAACACGAGTTGGAAAAACAACCTTATTGCCCTCCCTTCTAAAACACCAAAAGTAGCTATTTCATTCGGTAGCACAATAATGTTTTGCCCGAAATAGAACGCCTGTGGTATTAACACGCAAAGTAATTCTGTTAGAGATTTTATCTGTTCAATGGATGGTTATATAGCTACGAAATGTTGAAAACACAAAATTAGTTAAGTACCCACCGATGCTATCGGCCGTTGGATTCCGAAAGCCCGTATCTAAAGACCCGCTTTGTTTTTTTTTTTTTAATATTTTATATTGAGACCCTAAGTGTATCTTAACACTGTTTATATTTTTGAATAACTTTTTGCAGTATATCTGAAAACATATAAACAAAATGTAAAAGTAAATGCCTACATAATTATTATATTTGTAATGGGATAGTTATGTAACATTGACAATATGAAAGATTACAAAATGTGGTCCCTAATGACAAAAATATTTAAAAAACCATTTCAAAAATTTCCGTTAAGTACAAACCTAGTAACAATAAAGCACATTTTTTAAATACTTTTAAAAAAGATCTCCCTATTGTTATCAATAATCTTGACCAAAAGTTCATAAAAGAAGGTCATTGCACTGTTTGACAACGGAACCCCACTGAGGTTTTAGGCTAAGGTTGTACTCATGTTAAGGCTCGGTATAAGGCTAACTAGCGCCACCAATGTTAAAAAAATCATATCTTCCTTTAGAAGAAGTTTCTGAAAAAAACCTAAGATGTGCCTATGCGCCATGCTTTTCTAGATTTTTAAGTGCAGATACCCTCTTCGAAATTTACTTTAAAGCTAAAAAAATTTCAATAACCGCCAAAAGCGGCCGTTTTTGGCGGCTGTCGAAAATTTTTTAGCTTATGACTAGAAATGGAATTGGGTACCTACACTTAAAAATCTAGAAAAGCATGGCGCATGAGCTCATCTTAGGAGGTTGTCAGAAACTTCTTTTGAAGGGACATATGATTTTTTCAACATTGGTGGCGCTAGTTAGCCTTATACCGAGCCTTAAAGTCAAGAGTTAGAGCAGTGCGTGCGTTCACAATGTTAATGAAGACCGTTCGTAGGAAATTATGTGTTTAGTCAAATTTAACGAAACAAGAATTTTGAAACTCATTACTTTTTTATTCTTAACAGCTCTAGTTAACACGTTTTTTTTTCATCCATTGTACTATAACAATTAATTGTTACAAAAAAAAACTTAACTTAAAGAGGCAGTAATGAGAATTAATTGGTATTTATGTAGCGTTTAGAGGTGCGCGAAACGCTTCAGTGAAAAGAAAATAATGATATAGTTCATTTCCTTCACTGAACTAGTTCACTCTTTTAGTTCATAGTTCACTTATAGTTCATTCATAGCTCATTCATAGTTCATTCATAGTTCATTCACAGTTCATTCACAGTTCATTCATAGTTCATAGTTCATAGCTCAGTAGTTCGTTCACGTATCTTTTGACTCACGGTAGTCCGCGAATGACAAAGGTGACAAAGGCGGGTACAGAATTTTGGTCCTTAGTTTGGTAGATTTAAGAATGTTTCTTGAAGAATGAACTACGTGGACTAGAATGAATGTGATATATAAAGATTTACAGAATGTTGGTTCTTAGTGTGGTAGATTTAAGAATGTTTCTTGAAGAATGAACTACGTGGACTAGATCACTAGAGTGAATGTGATATGTAAAGATTGGTAGTGAATGAATGAATGAATGAATGGTTTCATATAACGAATGCATTCAATCGAAGCATTCATTCGCGAACTACACACCTCTAGTAGCGTTGACTCTACACGTTTCACGCTAGTCGTTGTGATGAAATTTCACAACGCTTTGTTGAAGTCAGGAAATATTTGATATCTCCTCAATCATGTGGAGTCTTGCATTAAACTTTAAATTACTAGTTTAAGCCCTATTTCACTTCAAATATAGCATATACTTAGTTTATACGAGTATAATGATGGGAAAAGTCGCTGGAAATACACGCGGCGGCTGAAGCAGGAAATCCAGGCGTAGAAACCTACAAGAGTAAATGGGTATTGCGAGTGGAAAATAAGAGAAAGAGGCGGGGCTGATCCCCAAACTTCGCCAAATCAGAGAGGCATACTGAGAAGAACATTTAAATTAATAATCATGCAATTTCAAACTTATCAAATATATATAATCTGGACTTAAAGTACGACCAATATTAGGCCCCTAAAAGTAAGCGGCGAGTCCTTGCCGAGCCGGTACTTTTACTTGATATTTTGCACGGAGCGATAGACAAGGAATTACCTAACATTTCGTCCGGTAATGAACCATAAAGCCTGCGGCTCACAATTCCGAAACACGAGGCTCACAAAAACCGTCCCCGTGTGCACGATTAATCTCTTCCGTGAACGAAATACGGCCCGTTCCCCTAAAGTTACTTTCCTCACTCTCGTTCTGCATGAGCTGCTGTTGTTTATTTCAAATTATTGTTGAAATCAATGTTTAGTAACTTTTATTTTGAATTAGTAACGAATTTTCGTCCCCTGATGTCATATCTCACAAATTCTCACGTATTGAGCAACGCCCGAAACATTTTGCTTTTTTATTGTTTTCATAATTTCCGTTGCTCAGATGGTTGGCAAAAAATAAAATCAACAAGATTCACATATTTACCTTTCCCAACTTTTTCTTGAATAAAATTAATAATTGGCTGAAAAACAGTAACTAAGGTCGACTTATGATTTTTTAGCAAACTGGTAGCGATTGATTGAAACTGCTGTTTTTTTTTTTTTTGTTAAATGACAATGTCCCTTATGTTTCCCTTATTGTTTCTTAAACAAAACTACGACAAAAGGAGCAGTTAAGAGTAACCCAATCGGTTTAAGATTGGATACATACACAATACAATACAATACAGATACAATCGTTCCATCTAACGAAGCAAGGTCGGTCGGCGAAATATGATCTTAAAACCGCGGCGTAATCTGGCCGTCCGCTCGGGTGCCCGGGCGCATGCAGTTATTGGTGCCCGTTTCACATATCACCCGGTCCGTCTGCCAGGAAGAAAATTGAAGGGTTCGAGAATTGAAAAATCGATGGAATACCCGCTCTTTTGGACGGAATTTGATGTTCCGACTTTTTCCATACGCAATATGAAAGATACGATATCTTGCGAAACGAAGAAGGACATATTACAATATTGCTTCTAATCGTTCGTTTTACATTATCACCTGGGCTGGTATCACCTGCCAGGAAGGAATTTGAAGGGTTCGAGACTCAAAAAATCAATGGAAAACCCGCTCTCCCGAAAAGGAATGGGTTCTGGACGGTATTTGAAGTTCTGTCTTGTTTCGTATCTAATATTGAAGACACGATGTCTTGCGAAACTAGGCTTAGTGAAAGACAAAAAACAAGGTTTCTTCTAATAGGCCCTGGTAGGTAGGAAATTTAAGGGTTTGCAAATCTAAAAATCGATGAAATACCCGCTCTTGTGAAAACGAATGGGTTCTGAACGGAATTTGAAGTTCCGAATTTTTCCATATCCATATATCTTGAGACAAGAGATGGCCAAGATAGGTAGGTAGGCAATCGTATGAAGCAGTGGCCACCCCTGGTGTCAGAGTTTTTAGGCCGCCCAAGGGGCCTCTGACATGGCCAAGATAGAAAGAGCGAAGGCTATAAGGAATTTTCCCAGCAGTGGTACATTATAGAGGCTACTACGGATACAATACGTCTTGCGAAACTATTAGCCTCCGTGAAGGACAAAATACAAGGTTGCTTCTAAATAGGGTTGTTATTGATAAGACTAAAAAGATAAAGGCAAAGGACGCACCTTAATTGGTTTTTTGACAGCGTTCTATCAGGCAATTTGCAGAAGTGACGGTACATCGGTCATGGCGTACTTTAAACGCGAAACAGTTAGCGAAAAACACACAACATTAAAACGCAATAAGCTTGGCCAAATTAGCATTTGACATTCACGAAATGACTTTGATACTCAGGCCGTTACTGTAGAAATAATGAGGTATATTAATTCAACGCCCACACTTGGGATCATTAGCTACTTGCCTTATAAAGAAGTTTGATAGTTTTTTTAAGCCTACATGGTCGGATTTCATCAGGACTGCTTTGATTATGACTTCTCGTGTTGCTTTATTTGGTGAATAAGTCCTTAACGTGCCGATGATCTTTATTTTAAGAGGTGAACTGTGACATTTGTTTGTAGTAGCTGTAGATTTTGACTAGAGTGCAAAACTAGTTTGGTGTAGTACAAATTACGCACACAAATTGATTAATTATGTGTCACCCATAATAGGCCCGAAATTTTTAATTTAAGCAGTTTGTATCGAAATTAGAGTTTGATTATTTTTTACTTTGTTTTAGCTTCTCTTAGTTAATAATCTACAGATAATTTGCACAGTTTTTACAATTTAACAATCTTACAACTCTCTACGTTGGCGACCAATACTAACTTGGCAAATAATGCGATCGAAGCTTTCAATAATACCATAAATAAATGGTACAAAGAATTAGCTGTAGAAATAATCGTAAATTGTCTCACACACAACAGACCTGTGGAAACGTAACGCACGCAAAGGAGGGCCCAAAAAATGCCACTTTTTTCTTTCCTTACAAAATACATTCACATAAATTCCGTAAATGCCTGCTTACGCTTCCCGGTGGCAATTCTGAACAGTAGCTTTTGCTTTTTTCGAGTCATCTTTATTTTTATGGCTACTTGTGTACCCTTCTTGAATGATATGGTGGAGGTGCTTGGAGTTTCTTCCCTCTAAAAGTTGTTAATATACTTTGTTTATTGCTCAGTGGCAGAAGTTTTCATTGTTAACAGTTGGGTGTAGGATATTTGGGCGAGAAACGTAATACTTTTGTGTAGGACTTCGCGTGAGAGAATGTTCTAAGTTTTGATAGAATGGGACGCCCCTAATGAACGCGGGCCGACAAAAATTGCGTCGACGACTTTTCGCAGGCTGAAATTCTTCCTTTGACAGAATGCCGAATAACACTGGCTGGAGCAAGTTATTTCGAAAGAAATTTAAATATAAAACGCATCAGATGGAACTTCGAAAAAACTCCCTGCAACAGTTTTTTTAAGCCACTAAAAAGATGAGAAAAAAAGGTGCAAAGTGCTTTATCCTTTTTAGAAAGTACGCCACCTCATCTGATATCCATTATGTTTGCTTGAGAGCATCGTAAATAATCCACCGTAATCTTCGGAGTCGTATGACGTCGTAAGACGTGGTTGCCATGGCGACGGCTAAACGGTCCCCCTGCCTTCGTAATTTAAAGCTAGGAGGGGCTATTGAGGATACATTCCTAGAAGGTGGAGGGCCAAGTCATGCGTAGTATGGAACACTGGCTGGCGTCATGGGAATGTAAGGGCATACCAACGTTGGGTACGTTCTGATTTAATTGTTTTCCAGCTACTGCTTTAGGTTTTACGAATGCAAGATAAATTTATTATTACAGCAGTAGGTACTGCAAGCGTAAGCGTACCATAAGGCTGGGTTAGAGCGTATCTATGTGTTTATAATTATTTTATTTTGTCAATCCCACTCTACGTTAAACAAAAGAGTACATATAGTTATAAAACCATAGATACGCTCTGACCCAGCCTTATGCTACTCTTGCTGGTTCAATGTTTCACCTCAATGTATAGGTAAGTTATCAACTTCGTAAATTTCTTGACATATAATTCCTATCAAATTTTTGTTGCTACACAAAAACACGACTCGACCTCAATCACAAATATTTAGGTAAATAAAAGGGCTGTGAACCCTTAAATGGTATATGAAGAAAAGTAGTGAAGGGCATATGATTCAGTTTTAATTAAATAGCAACGATGACGTGATATAAAAGTGACAATAGCTTTTAAGTAATGAACGCACAGTAAACCAATTTAATTAAGAGTGTAATAAAAGCGTCCCTAGAGTCAAAAGTGAATAGACGCATTGTTGTTTAGGAAAAGCCTATTTCGTCAGTGTTTATGCAAAATTACAAATCCATTGACTTACAATCCTGTATAAGAAATGTATGAATAAATGCATGCCTCTGTGAGAGAAACACTGAATTATTCGTCTTTTAATAGTTATTATTCGCCGCATTACAATTTTTTCGACAGAAATCTGGGTGAGGTTTTTTTTTTATAATTCGGCCGGTCAGTGAACTTTGTAAAAGTTGGGATAGACGTACGGTTATCAAAATTGTTTGAGGACGTTTATTATTTATATTAAAAGTATTTTCTTGTTTTATTTTCAGGTAAGCTCCCTTTTGATGCTGGAAACTTCAACTGCCAACTAAAACCGTTCATCACGTGAGTCCAACAAGTCATAAATAAAGAAAAATAGCCCGATATATTTTCACTATTTGTCACCTTATCGCATAAAACTGTCGTTGAATTAGTAAAAAAGAAAATATAATCATTTAAAAACATTCGTCTCCGCCTACATTGAAAAGGGCAACCACTGAAAAAATACAATATGCTTACTATCAAAACTATCTGCATACAAAATTCTATCCATATCTATCCTGGATAATAATATGCAGTTTTCCAGTTTCCTGTAATATTTGATAGTTAGTGTTGCCATTCTTCTACTATCTATTATTGTGAAAAAAATCTATATTTACATTTCCACCCTGAAAAACGGTATGTGTTTTTTAAGGCACGGTGCATAGTGAATTAGCCCGCGCGCAAAGAAAAATGCACAAAACCGATTCCTGCATCAAATACACTAAAGAAATCGAAAAAGTAGTGTATTTGATACAGGAATCGTTGTGCATTTTTCTTTGCGCGCGGGCTATTCACTATGCACGGCGCCTTAACAATAACAGATATTTCCCATTATGTTCCTGCCACCATTGGTTCACGTATTCAATTGTACTTAAATCGTATGGGTTCGTCAACCTCATTATCTTGTCTCTCTTGAATAATATATAGGACAATTTTCGAGGCGCGTCGTCGATTTTTGTCACAGAGCTCGTGCAAATTGCGTCACATTCGCAGTTTGATGGAGTTCGAAATTTGAATTGAGTTAAGCGATTTGTTCTTAGTTTACAGCTTAGCTTAGGAAAAACAACGTTAGGAAACCCGCGCCTTAATAATAATTGACAGTATTGACCTTGTCTTTTGTGTGGGCTAGGCCGACTAGGCTGTCAGGATGGTATAGGTGCTGGGCAAGCCTACTCCATCTAATACAATGTCTCAGGCACAGCAGCGTCGAGTGGTCTCTTCATCCATCTAGTGTGAGTAAAGGTGCCACTGGAAGATGTATAAATCATCTTATAACGTAGATGCAAAGGCTAAGTTCATTCAGCTTAGTAATCGAGCTGCTGCGTAAATAATTTTGCCTCTGAAACAAAAACAAATATTTATAATCAATGAATGCAAAAACTTTTAATCTATGATGATTATTTCCGTTTTTCTTTTAGTCGAATTTTCATTAAATAAACAAAAGACGTCCTCCAAGTCCTATATTTATTTACAGGTATATTTATAGGTAATTCATAGGGTGTCATCCCGAAAATATTAACTATAAATATAGTATATGAGCAACCAAGCCCAGTAACTGTCGACGCGAATTTCTCAACCTCATTGCTAGTCTTACGGGCGGCGGTAGTGTGATAATTTGACGAATTTTTTAAACTTATACAAGGTGTTACAAAAGTACCTAACTCTTTTTATAGGGTGTAACCTACTGGTCAACAAGATGTGAAATCTGTAAAAAAAAGTTGAAAAAAACAATGTTTATTTTATAAATAACCTCAAAATTTAAAATATTTCATAACTTATTTGTTTTTGTTATTAGCTCAAATTAAAAAAATATGTTTGTGCGTGTATGTGCATTTACATAGCTTTGAGTTTTTAAAACATTGTGAAAGTCAATGAAAACAATATTTAAAAAATACTTTTCTCCCGCCACATCGTTCACTTTTTATTAATTTAAAAATTAACGGAACGTCATACAGCAAAAAAAATATCTAGGTTGTGATCCCTATGACCGGGTGCTATTACCTTGTAAAAAGAGTTAGGTACTTTTGTAACACCTTGTATATATATCCTCGCAAGATTAGTGCTTTAGAAAACACAAACAAGTATAAATAAGGATGACATTTAAAAAACGATACTGTGCGAAAAACGTATTTGTTTTTAAACGTTCCACAGAGAGTTCATTGTACGGCTTCCAAGTGTTATAGGCCTAGGAATTTTTATTAGTCGATATTTTCACGGTTCAAGATTTCACAGCCACAGCAAAGACTGTAAAGAACTTGACAAATGGAATAAGGCAGATGCAATAAATAACCTACCTAAACACAATATATTTTTAACATTATCGCGACATATTTTTACGATAATGATATCGAAAACAATACCGATATCCTTACCTTCACATGTTCAAATGTGAATGACCCTATTATCAATAAGTGACGTGTGGTGTGGTGTGGCAAATAATGATCAACAGAACATAAAGGTGCTGACATACCTGAGCAGAAATACGTGACACCAAAAAAAGATCGAGAACTATTTATTTTTCTTCTTATTACGGACTAAGAATAACGGACGCAAGAAGTTAAAAGCAGATTGGATTTGTCATTTAGGTACCTACTCGTCATTTAAAAATTGGTATTCATGTTTGATTCTACATTTGATTACCAACTAAACTGATTCACTGATTCAGAAGTACGACAAATTATTACATGCAATACAAAAATTTTAAAATTCACACAAAGCTTCGTCAAAATGTTTAGGCAATAAATAACACGAGTACACACAAAAAACAAAATCAAAAACGGAGTCGGAATCGCGCAAGAAGGGTTCCGTATAATTATCTACCTATAAAAACGGCATAAAAATCACGTTATGGGAGTCACCTTAAATATTTATTTATTCTGGTTTTGAAATTGAAATAGGTACATCGTCTGCGAAAATTTCAATTGTCTAACTATCACGGTTCATGAGATACAGCCTGGTGACAGACGGACGGACAGCGGAGTCTTAGTTATAGGGTCCTTTACCCTTTGGGTACGGAACCCTAAAAACAAAGAAAGAAGTTCGATCATAGTTTGCTTGAATTCAGACATGTTTATCGAGCGTTTACGAACGTGTAGTTGCACCATTGTTTTGGCTAGCATAGTGGCAGCACTGTTCTGTTTCACTGTGTATGTCGCACAATGTATGTATTCCTCTGGACACAGGCAATTTTAAATTTGTCGTCTAATAACTGTTTCCGGTGCTAAAGCCAAGCAACGACCTTGTTGAGTAAATAGTAGAATTGTTTTTCATGAATAATATTATGCGATTAGTATTTTTTTGTAATATTTTCTTAGTATTTTTTTGCTTTAAAACTGCGTCGTATGTTATGCTGGGATAGTCATTGCTGTAATATAATAGTAGCGTAAACCTGACTTATATTTAGAAGATGTATAAATTAACCACAAAACATATGTTTCGGCGTATTTTTTTCCCCTCCAGCTAAAGGTGTCTAAAGTTAAAGAACTTCCCTGTTTTAATGTGTCCAATTACGTACCAAACAGTATTATTAATTGAGTAATTATAAAGCACCTCCTTTCGTTCCGAACCATTTAAGTTGACGGTATTGTTTCTTATAAATTTTTGAAAAAGTCTTTACAATTAGAAGTTCACAATTTGGTAAAGTTTGAATAAGTACCTTTACTCACTATCCCATTTAAAGGCCATTAAAGTGTTTAAACAATAAGAAGATATCACGCTCATTAAATATAAGTGCCTTCGAACAATCGTTTCCTAATCGTTATTGTTGGCCCCAAAAAAGGCCCAGATATAAACAGCCTTTTACGAAAATGGGCAACCTTTTTTTTATCGCTCAAAATATTTTTTGCATCAGTTTCTTTTGAACCTCTTTCAGTTGTTTCTGAGAGGACTTTGAGCATCAATTTCGATGTAAATTGTATTGTAACGGAGACTCTAAATGTTAAAGGGAAACTGGTTTCTTCTTTACACTAGAGAAAAGCGCTTTTCTATTATATTATTTTCCCATTGCTTCTAAAGTACCTAGGTGCTATCTAATTACATGCTACAAAAATTTACTCAAAATATATTAAAAATTGACTAAGGCCCGGTTTCTGAATTGAGAATTTTGCTAAGCAAATACTTAACCATCGTTCTGTCACGCTCTTTTGTGAGAAATCTGCAGAGACAGGACGATACTTACCCATTTGCTTAGCGAATTTCTCAATTCAGAAACCGGCAGTAAGGCCCGGTTTCTGAATTGAGAATTTTGCTAAGCAAATACTTAACCATCGTTCTGTCACGCTCTTTTGTGAGAAATCTGCAGAGGCAGGACGATACTCACCCATTTGCTTAGCGAATTTCTCAACTCAGAAACCGGGCCTAACTGCTGGTTTCTGATTTGAGAAGTTCGCTAAGCAAGTTCTTAAATATCGTTCTGCCCCTGCGATACTTAAGTATTTGCTTAGTAAATTTCTCAATTCAGAAACCGGGCCTAAGTTTTTAGGGGATCCATAGATCCACAGACCTCTGCCCACTGTCGGTTATAGACCTTTTTCCCTGGGCTGGGCTGATGATGATGATGATGATTTTTTTATGATTCAATAACTTTACTAATGGTTCGCCCCGAACTCCGAACTCTCGACCCCATATCTCAGCAACCCCTCGACCGATTTGGCTCATCTTCGAACTTAAAAATTATTTTTGCCTGATTTACCCTAGTGCGCCGCCTATTTTTTTTCAAGCAAAATATCTTCAAAACGTTTATGAATGTCAACACGAAACTGGCTGTTTTAGATAGGTCTCAACTTATTCTAGGGTTTGATATGTGAACATTTTTGATTTTTTTAGTGTATTTGATACAGGAATCGATTTTCTGCATTTTTCGTTGCGCGCGGGCGATTCACTATGCACAGCGCCTTAAGAATTTTAATGAAACTAAACAACAAACACAAAATTATCAAGCGTTTTCTTTTTGTTTTATTTATATTTGTATACCTACATAGTAAACTACATTAACTTCTCAAATGTAGGTATAGCTGAGGTATAGGTACATACAACAACACATCAGCTGCTGATTGTGCTAGTATCGACCCACATACGGTTTAATGGCTTTCGCTATTATTATTATATGTTTGATAGATAACTAATAGATAACCTAAGCTCTTAGCAGACCGTTATCGCGATAGCACGTGTCTATCACTCTCTATTATATGGCCCCTGACTCGTAATTTTTTTACAGATTTCAAAAAGGAGGAGGTACTCAATTCGAACCGTATGTTTTTTTTTAATGTGTGTTACCGCAGATTTTTTTTCTAGGCGAACCGATTTTGATGGCAATTTTTTTGTTTGAAAGGATCTACTTCCCATGTGGACCCATAAAAAATGGTGAAGATCTGATGAAGAGCTTCAGATATGGCGAACGGAACTCCTCAACTTACAGCAGCAAATCACTCGAGATCAGTGCTCTAGGTGTAGTCGTTTTTTTTAAATTGATGTTAATTTTGTATTTTTACAAATAAAAATTCGACATACCTTTGCCCGTAGCTTCACTGACGCAGTTGATGTTTGCCGAAATTAAATGAATTAGATGGCGCTGTATGTATATAGAATATCTATGAATTTTGACAAAGTAAAGCATCACAAGTAGAAGAAGCAGATGCACTCGTAGTAACCACTAAAAGACTAAGGCCCGGTTTCTGAGTTGAGATTTTAGCTAAGCAAATACTTTACTATCGTTCTGTCACGCTCTTTTGTGAGAAATCTGCAGAGACAGGACGATACTTACCCATTTTCTTAGCGAATTTCTCAACTCAGAAACCGGCAGTAAGGCCCGGTTTCTGAGTTGAGAATTTTATTAAGCACATATCGCCCTGTCACGCTCTTTTGAGAGAAATCTGCAGAGACAGGACGATACTTACCCATTTGCTTAGCAAAATTCTCAACTCAGAAACCGGGCCTAAAATTCGTTCCTAAGTGTAAGTTGGTATTGGTTAAATATCGACGACTGACACTTACGAGTACTAGGTATAAACAAATATTATTTTAGTACACACGTCTGTCGCACTACTTCATATTCATATCCACTTATGATATGGATTACTTCACGTGTCACGCATGATATTAGTCTGATATACTCATGCTCCAGTGAGTCCAATAAAGGAAAATACATTTCATCAAGTTTCGGAAATATTATTTTCCTAACGTCGTCGTCCTTATCAATCACATTAGTGAACGAAAACAAACATATGCATTCCAAACATCGGCAGCCCGGTATGTTAAGAGGGCGTTAGAGCACCATTTTCCCATACAAACGTAGTTCCGGTTTAATTTCTAAACTACAGTCTGAATTTTGTTGAAACTTGGTTTATATCAGCAGATGACCAATATGGAGGTTTGCAAATAGTTTTTATAATAAAACAAATAGCCTGAAAGAAATTAAAGCGATGCGTTTTTCGCGCCGAAACCTTCAGCTGTTATTTACTTACATTATTACAATGTCTATTGGAGTCTCACTACTTTGGGAACATAAATAATGTGTTGAACTTGTCAGAAAAAAAATATTTTTTAAATACCTAATAAAATGTAGAAATGGCAGCTGAACTACGAAAAAATTTGGGAAAATAGATCTATTACATTACAACTACAACTAGATACTCGCCAAAGGACACGAACACACGTAGACTCATACAGCCGCATTGCCTCTCACTTTTCCCGTGCCCCGTCTCGCTCTGGGTGAAACAGCTATAGAAAACAGTGTTTCACGCGCTTGGCCGTCACTGAGTTCCCACTGTCCTGAAGGGGCCTCTTAATGCCTGTCACAACATAATATGACATATCTAAGGATGACTGAAAACCAGTAACAGTCCTTTACCCCGCAGGTTCATTTATTCCAGTATTCCACAAGTTTTCTTAAGTCCCAATCAGCTTAGTATAGCTGTAAGATAAGAACTTTACATTCAAACCGACATGAAATTCATTTTTATATTATGTAGATCAGCTATGCGAAGGTTTAAAAGCCAGTCAATATGTCAAGTCCAGCTTACTACCAAATTCGACGCCAATCACTTTACGTTTCGACAAATTTGTTATATTTTCCGCAATGTCAACCCTAATCCTCGTACCGAAGCCATGCCCGAAAAAAAGGAGATAAACAACGTCCAAATCACCGCCACCATCGGCGCAGGAATGAGCCCTATAAATATTCAGCGAGCGAAATTTGAAATTAAAAAATATGACCTGACACCGACTGCAGCGTTCAACGTTCACCCTAGATTATAATGACAGCAATATAGACGATATAATCCCGAATTTATCAGCAGAAACCAGGCCCCGTACTATGTTTGGCTTGCGGGTAATTCCACGAATATTTACGAGATCGGAGCGGCCTCCCCGCATCGTTTGGGGATGGTTTTTTCCGGCAAATATTTTTGATTGAGAAATATGAATCGCAGTTTGGTGGAGACGATAACATACGAAATACAGGTTCCACGCTATTTAGGATGTAGGCATAAGAGCTTAATACATAACTTCTCTCACTATTTTAATTTATAGCGATGTAGCTAAAGCTCGATTGATCCATCATTCTAGACGTCCAATGCTGAATTCGCTTTAAGATAGAGATGATAATGCATACATAGACAAACACGCACTTATGCCCCACGCGATATTATAGGTACTACAATCGGCTTTCGAATACCCAGAGGATTTTTGAAAGCTTCAATAATTTTCTTTGAGAAAAAAGCGTAGTCAAAGAGATCCTCGGATCATCTTTTCAATCCAACATTATCAGGTTATAAATGACACAAGCAGTAATCGTGCGTTGAACTGGCCAACAATAAAAACCCCGAAACGAGCCTCATTATCTAAAGAGGTGTAATGTTCGTCTCTAAATTTATTGCACAAAATCTGACTTCCACTTGGCTTGTTGCCGCGCGCCGTGGTACGGGGCCGCAAAGTCCTCTGCTTCTTCCGTCACCTACGTTTGATCGTTTGATCCCCACGTTCGATGTGATGTTTTGTACAGCTTCAATGGGGATTACCCCGTTTCGTTCTGACGGCGCGGGTGGCGAGCGTCCTTTTGTTTAAAAAAAATAGCATCCGACCTCCTTCTTTTGTGTGGAAATCATCAGCATCATTGGGCTTACGTTTTGTCTATTGGTGACTTGGATGTAGGTCTGTATTAGAACACATCACAATGTTTCTGGCCTCGGTCTTTCTCATTCTAAAGCTACTTTCAATCCACTTCAGACCATTTTGAAAGAATTGGAGAGGGTGAATTCCTTAGACAAAGATCCTTACTCATCAAAACAATTAACTTTTAGGCAAGGGCCAAAAATCGGGGAAAAAACTAAAACAGCTGCTCCTCACAATAGACCCGAACCATATTTTTTGTCTGCCACTTGTCGCCTGCCAGATGCAATACTGCTACTGCCAAAACATTTGATTTATTTGGCCCCATAGTAAAAGGTGTTTATCTTGATCAGTACCTAGACAGACCTGTCAAAGTTTAGCTAAAGGAAGTCACGTAGTATTTAAATCGAATATCTAGAAAAGTCAAGTGTTGCTAAATTTGGAACAAAGGCACTTTTACTGATGTTGCTGCATTCAGATTGTAGAGTCGTGACTACGCTATCTCAAACCGAAAATTTATTTGACAGTGCTTTTTTCGCCGAAGCTATTTTTACAAAAGATTTATTGGGAACTTAGATTAAACGGCCAACTAATATGTACCCATTAAATAAAGTTTCAAAACTTAAAATAATGTTATGCAGTTACAAATATCGATTGGCAGCCATCGCTTTAGAACCAAAATCGATTTAGCCATATCTTAGAAGATAATTCTCCTGGCTGGCAATATTTCAAGAAAGCTCTTAAAATTTTTGACAGTATACAAGTGGAATGGACGCCCGACAACTGAAAAGTTTAAAATTCCTCTGGTCCAAGCTAAATTGATCTTTATCTTCGAGAGAAAAAAGGCAGTCTCGAGTGTAGAGTTTAATTTGTAAAAGTGCCTTGGTAAAAATAAAATAAAATCTTTTAATCGCTTTAGATTGTGTTTTTAAAACTGTAATGATGACCGACTTATGAAGGACGTGCGTGTTTGATTGACAGCTTCTATTTCGGCTGCTATGTTTTCATTACATTGTTACATAATTTCCTTCTTGGAAGTAGGTAGATAGGTAGGTGGTTGAGCAAAAACAAATTATCTTGTTATCGCATTACACGTTGTTATATCAATACAGTTATTAAAATCTATTCTCGAGTTTCTTTTTAACCTTCACATTCAAAACTCTTGTTAGTAAATTGTCTTCGCTATTTCACATAAAAGAAACCTTCGTTCAACTTCAAAGAGAGAAAAGAAGTGGAGAATACAAAATTTCCATCGAAGGCAAAATCTCGTAAATGCTGTATAAAAAATGAGCCAGCAATATTTCGCCGGCGTTGTGCAGAAACGATTGTCGAGCGAGAAACCCCACTTACGTTTGCAGGTATCGAAGTAGCAACGTGTATGTGTGTGCCGGTTGTTTTTGTATTATTTTTCTGAAATTGGAAGCTGCACATCTGGTGCAGTCGCCAGCCGCACGTTTATAGCTATGTTATGACTGCAATCCGAATCACAGAGTGTTTTTATGTTATTTTATTTATTAGCACCACGCCATGCCAGACCTCGCTGCGGTAAATTAAATTTCTCCACACACTATGCTACGTTAACTATATGAAGCTACAGTTCAGTACTCCGCAATTCGATTACCGGAGAACAACATTTTAAAAAAGTTTCGGACTTTCCAATGGATAGGAACTTAACTACTTGAAAGGCCTGAGACTTAACCGATTCGATACGCTACAGGGAAATTCATCAGCGCAAGAAGGTGGATGTACCAAATGTAATTTTCCACCTCGTCAACCGAGCAATAAGGTACATAATTCAACGGATGGGAACGTAATATTTCAAAAACCACCTAACAAGATTAGGGCGGAAGCCTTTTTGACACGGTACGCAGTTATGGTACGTCTCGGGAGGAACTTTGAAAGAGATGCGATACGTTCATCGGTAGATGACGGGACAACTTGCGAGGGAAACGGGAATTTGCTAGATTAAACCGATATTCGGTGTGACAGGCGATCTTTTGGTGGAGATTATAATATCATCAACATTCAACATGCACTCAGTAGCTTCTATCGTTCGAGTTCTATCAATAATAGGGATTTTGGGATGTCTGTTTCGGTTTTCGTCAGGACAAAGATACACAACAAAATACGTACTATTTTGTTCAATTATTCGAAGCTGCTACGGGAACTGTGACAAATTTAACGTTGCAAACGCAAACAGAATGTGGAGAATTTAGTTTCACGCTACATAAAATTGATAAATCATTGTGTTCAACATGACACCACAATGTGTAGTGCCCTAGAAACTTATCACTTGTCCTCGCACAGCGCTGGGCATAGTTGGCTATCTGGCTTTTCATGTGTGGTACTGTCAACGACACGCTAGGATACCCTTTCTTGGTTATTTTCAACCTTTGTGTCTGGTAGATTAACATTTTTTAGCTCAAAGGCAAATGTTTGCTAGATTAAGAATGTTTAGCTCAAAAGCATAATATTATTATTATGTACAGTCGGCCACACGCTAGGGTACCTTTTTGTTCGATTGGCGCTCTTATGCCGCGTGCGGTAAGAGCTGCCATGGGGTATCTGAGACTGTGGCCGACCGTACCTATACCTCAGCTATACCTACATTTGAGAAGTTAAGGTAGTTTACTATGTAGGTAAAGAAATAGAGATTAAAAAAAACGCTTGATAATTTTGTGTTTGTTGTTTAGTTTCATTAAAATTCTTAAATGCCTCGGGTATATCTGTGACTGTGGCCGACTGTAAAAACAATTATTTAAAGCCAGGTACAACAAAATATGTAACGCATAATCGCTTGGATGACTCCTGCCCAAAAAGAGCTGCAAAAGAACAATTGACATTCACACATGGGCTGAATGGATACCTTCATAAGCTACACAAATACTAGTACGCCGTTTATATGGCTAAAAGATACTTAGGTACAATGTCTAGGTAGCGTGTTATGTCTGTCATCATTTAAACGAGTAGCCGTCGTCGGTCGTTCAACCGACAACCTTGTTCGTCGCGCGGTATCGGACAGCTTTCGGGTCACTCCCGTCTTATCAGACAAAGCTAAACCCGCTAATGA
Source organism: Zelleria hepariella (assembly GCA_949319315.1). Taxonomy (NCBI): domain Eukaryota; kingdom Metazoa; phylum Arthropoda; class Insecta; order Lepidoptera; family Yponomeutidae; genus Zelleria; species Zelleria hepariella. Next base: position 29,589,207 of record OX439382.1, on the reverse strand, counting down.
GCCTCTTAAATTCAGCCAGGGATTTGAGCAAGAATTTGTTGTGGCTGAAGGACTTATCTTGGGAAATCTTGGATATCCTCCGGGAGCTGTACAGATCCGCCACTCTGCAGGTGCGACTGCACGATCTGACAGACCCTGTGAGTATCAACAGGGGTGTGCGCCAAGGGGACACCATTTCGCCCAAGCTCTTCACAAATGTCCTAGAAGATATTATGAAGACTCTAGACTGGAGCGAAAAGGGTGTCCAAATTAATGGTGCTTTTATGTCGCATCTGCGTTTTGCTGATGACATCATAGTCCTGGCCGAAAACGTCAACGACCTCCAGTGCATGCTTGCAGAACTGCAAGAGGCTTCCATGGAGGTCGGCCTTAAAATGAATATCAGCAAGACTAAGGTCATGGCTAACCATCCACTAACTGTACCGAACATCATCGTCGGTAACCATCCTATAGAGATTGTGGATGCGTACATATATCTTGGCCAACGTTTGTCTTTTGACCAAGGCTCCCAGATTAAGGAGATCGCACGGCGGATTCAGCTCGGATGGGCTGCTTTTGGAAAACTTGCCGACGTCTTCAAGTCTAAGATCCCCCAATGTCTGAAGACAAAAACTTTTAACCAGTGCGTTTTGCCCATCCTCACTTACGGGGCAGAAACATGGACACTCACAAAGCAGAACGTGCACCAAATTAAAGTAGCACAAAGAGCAATGGAGCGTGCCATGTTAGGCCTCCGACTCATAGATCGAGTACCGAACGAAGTCATCCGACGTCAGACGAAAGTCGATGATGTTGGTGACAGAGTTTCGAAGCTTAGGTGGAGATGGGCGGGGCACTTGGCGAGGCGAGAGGATGGCAGGTGGACCAGGGCAGTGACGGAGTGGCGGCCAAGAACGGGACGAAGGTCAGTGGGCAGACCAGCAGCCCGGTGGACAGACGACATCTCTAAGGCGACAGAGGGTCCGTGGATGCGTGCCGCTAGAGACCGAGGAGGATGGCGTGAGGGGGAAAAGGCCTATACCCAGCAGTGGGCAAATGTGGGCTGAAAATGATGATGATGATGATGAAGGACTTCATTGGAATCGCCTAAGTTTACTGATTCTCGGAGGCGCTGCAATTTTGAAAATCTTGATGGGCGTCTTAGGTACGATACATTTATCAGCTATACCTCTATTATAATTATGTATAGTCTGTTGCTGAATTGATAATAATGTATCTTCTGTCTATAAGAGTTATTGGATGACGGTTAGCTAATTTTATTATCTACCACCATTGTAGCCTTGGTGTGGTATCTCAATTTACAGATCAGGTTTCTGGCATTTCAATGAACTTTAAAATTGATTTATGAAACGGTTCTCGAATATACTTCATACTGCCCGGGGAGTAACCCCATTTTGCATTTACTACGCCCCAGTGGCTGGGGTGACTTTTATCATCTGCTTTAAGTGTAACAGTAAAAAAATATTTCCAAGATTTATCGAGTACCGGAATATTGACTCGAATCAAATCGATCAGGGCCGACATGATTACATTTATCTTTCAATCTGCGAGCGAGTTGAGAGCGATACTGTAAAAAGTAATTTTAAATAAAATTAATTTAAGACTCATTAGTATTACGGAAGGGTTCGAATGAATGTGAAACTGTTATCCAAAGTGAAAATAACAATTAAGAAAATCTGCTGTGCTGTCGCAATTTCTCAAGGAGAACATTCATTACACATCGCCCATAAAGCACCAATAAGGCAACATAATTGACAGTAGGTACGGTACGGGCTCAAATCCGAAACACAATCTCGCAAGTCAATCTAGTAGTAACCGCAAAGATAATAGAGTACGAATTGCGGCAGACACAAAATTAAATTTCGAGTCCGACGCAGCCGGGTTCAGCGAATTTAGTTAATGCATCATTCAGACGCGATCATTCGTCGGATTCAAATAAATTGCAGTTGTTGGTGGAATCGCACCCGCCGCCAGAATCTCCATAGGAAAATTACTCACTCTCTCGCAGGCAGCGGCGGGGCCTCGCAACACCACTGCCAAGCCCGCTCGTGTAATATTAAATTATAGTGGCCCTAGTAAGGCATTTTCAAATGGAAAATTGTATCCCTCTGTACGTTTTTGTGAACCGTAAAGAGAATACTGGAGCTGCGCCTGTACTTTTCAATAAGTCTCCATTATGAAATTCCTTTTTCCAACAATGCCCGCATGTATGTGCATTAATGGCAACATCGTGGAGTAACTTTTCAACGTTAAAAAGTCGAGACGGCAAAATGGAAAGGGGAAATCGCCTCGAACGTCCGGCGCGGCTAGACGAGTTATTAATGCGTTACCTTTTAGAGGATATAAGAGGTCGTGGTCGGGAAGAAAATATTTACGAGAGAGCATCCCGACACAGATAACGATGTGTGCATAGAGGCAGACACACGCGATACCATCCTCCTTTAAACAGGCCCCGCGGCTGTCGCCAGATGAAAATTGCGAAATACGAGAGCGGGGCCGCGGTGTCATTTTCATCGCTGCCGCTGGCGCGTGAAAATTTATCACATTTTGTGTGTCTGTTAACGAAATGGACAGGCGAAATGTGTTGGGCTGAGCCTGCAGCCCACCGCGCAAAGTGGATTGAGGCGGAGGCGAAAAGGTCTGGGGAATAGCCGAGGCTTTTTCGAAATATTTGCTATGGCCGCAGCAGCCTTTTGCTCTTAAGACTCCGGACGTTATTGAACGAAATTCCTAAGCTCCATTTAAAAGATGCAAGGGAGACTTGGGGCACTTATTGTTATTCCACCATCGTTCGTCTTAACATCCACTTTTGTCTTTTGCGTAACAATATTAAGTATTCTTTATGAAAATACACACAAAAAGACGCCGCGTAAAAATGTATAGACCGAATCCTCTACTTTTAATTTATTCTCCTTCCGTTCGTCGACTGGACGTCATTTCATTTTGTGTAAAGGCAACACGTTTATGCTTTTATTCCTCCGTGGAGACTTTAAATATATTTTCGCTTTGAACAATTAAACTCTGGGCTCATTTCCGAGGGTCGCTTCAGTTGATTCGTAAATTTGTTTGGCTTTCTTTAACAGTTTGCTGTTTGTTGCAAAGTTTCGGACAGGTCGGCGGGAGGGGCAGATAAGCTCGCTACAGAGTTAACTCGTTAGCTCCAAATTTAAGTGAATTCCTTTGCAACGAAAGTAGTTAAGATGGAATCTTTTCCAGTTAGCTATTAATGGTGATATATTTCGCAATAACTTTCGAGGGAGTTAATTAAATTTTGTGCAACCGTAGGAGCGTTTCTGCAAAAGGTAATGTCATTTAGGTGCACGGGTTTATGGCCACCATCAAAACGTAGATAACTTGGCGTCTGAAGTTAAACTCGTTGTTTTGTAAGTCCTGCTCGGTGACAATTCACGAAAGCACTCGGCTCCGGGATTCATGAATACCATTAACTGCGTCCCTCCAGTTTTGAATATTTCGTGTATTCGAACGGACTCTCGCTGCGTTCACGCTCGTAGTCTCTTACAGACAGTTTCACGGGCGCATTTTTTTACGATTATCACCGAGAACACTAAACAATGCGGGACCGAAAATGGTGCCCTGAGGCACGCCCGCTGAGAACAATCGGCCACTCAAAAGCAATATTCACGTATTCAAGAGAATCCGAAAAGGTTCCTTCGGAGACACAATTGTAACCGACATGCAAACCGTATTTAAAAAGAGAAGAAAAAAAAGAGTAGCGAACAAGAAAGTTGGCTCAGCGTTGGCTTCCCTCAAGTATGATACAAGTTTCCTATAGACATTATTTAAGTTGCGCATCGTCTTGGGGCATTGGACACTCTATTAAACGTATCAGAGGCAACTTTTTAAAGTCGTCCTGTCGATGGAACTGTGCTAGCCGACCGCGAAATTGCAGCAAAGTTGAAACTTGGCAGGCGCCTACTCGCGAAACAAAAATAAAACCGAACAGAACTAATATATTGAACTACGGATGTTGTTTCAGTTTTACATGATCGTGAAACTCGATACAGCCGATGCTTATTCAACTATCGCTTTTGCAAATAAATAAGATTTAAAGGTTGCGCTCTCGGCGTTTTTTATGAAAGGCTTTATTTAGATTTACTACCGACTACGTGTTTGCCTCCGTTGTGTTTACTACGGTCCTATGAAAAGGCGTACATTACTGCTGCCAATAAAGAAATTGGCCACTAAAAGTTTTGTAGCTTTGTTTTAACTATTAGTAACCTTGGATATAACTTACCAAAGCCGAGTGCTATAAACTTGATTGAAACGTTTTCCGAAAACAAAATCAATTCGAAGACTTTTTAACAGGCGACAAGGAAGCCCGGTGCAAATGAAATCATCAAAATAACTAAATGGAAATAATTAGAACCAGAGGGAGTTTCCCTGAAATTGACAAAAGTCCCAAATTGAATTACAAACGGGGTCGCCATTCCTGAGCTAAGCGAAGGGTACGGCTAGCAATTTTGACGAATTTACTAGTTGGATTAATAAATTTCCATCGGGGCCCCAATAACTTTAATGACTGTCGCAGTTTCGAGTTCGCGTCAGCTGACTCGAAATCGAGACTGAGAAAGTTGACTTAATTAAGACTGGAATTAGTCTTCAGTTAAGTTGGATTATAACTGCTTAAGATAACTCGGAAACTTGCTCTACAGCAGATATATGGAGTGAGCCTATTCACATCTGCAGTTCAAGCTCTTAATTGAACCCTTTAGCTTTGTAACTTGGTCTTTATAGGCTTTAATAGTTTCATTTTACTCACAAATTGTTAATCCAAAGTAAACCAATCTTTATCAACGTTAGTATTTGTAGATTTAGTATTTGTAGTTTAATCACATTGAAGAAAGCTCTATAATATGAAAAAACACTGCCAGAATTTCGCCGAGAAAATACTTGAAACAGTCTTGCGACAAGTATAGAAATAGCCAATAGGTATTGTAATAAAAGATGCAAAACAACAAGTCTGCAATGCAACATTATTAATATAATCCTAGCAGTGCGTCCTCCGCCATTATTGTACAAACTTCAGGTATGAATATCCGGCGGCCAAAACAAACAGGCAGCGACCAACTCATAATGCAATTTGCAAAAACATTATACCCAGACACAGTAGTGGGAGATTAACGTCAGTTGTGAACAAACATCTTCAGGAGAGCTTCCTGTATGGACCTGGCAAGTTTGCCTCACTTAAGGGGAGTAACTTTGGAACAGTGTAGATTTTATGCATCCCAGTAAATAATGTGGGTGAAATATTTTCTGCAATAATGGCTACCAGCAAAGGATTAGTTAATGCGCATCTCAGTACTTGACAAGCTAAAAGTTAGCAAGCAAAGGGATCTCGAAGGTTGTCGTAACACAGAAATGGTATGCCCAATAGTGGGTGCCCTTTATGGTCCAGATCGATAGAACGTTGCTCTTATGTAAATAATGTAAGTCGAAAATTTTCTGCAATTATGGCTACCAGCAAATATAAGTTGGCCAGGCCCATGTCCAGTGTCCACAGGAAGCGTCTTGATTTGGGTAAATAATGATGGTAAGTATATTCTGGGATAACATAAAGAGTGCTAGTCTAGAACCATCCCAGTCTATCTAGGTGCTTACACAAAGTTCCAGACGGAATAAAATTTCTCTACAGTCGGAGAATTTCAAGAGTTTTACATACGTAATAAATGGCATTATTATCATAAAGCAAAGTATGAAATGGAGTTTAAAATTTTCTACGCCATAAAGCAGTGTTGTTTTTGATCCCCAAGACTCGCATCTTTGTGTACCTTCAAAAGGACTCGCGGATGTTATTAAAAAGGAATCCAGACAGACTGCGCGATGGTATTACGGTTTTGTTGCTGTCAAGAAACGTTCGCGTTTACATTCAGCCGCTGGCTTTGAATGTAATTACACAGATTTTGTGAAATGATCTCGGTTTTGATACAAATTTTAATGAAGCCGATATTACATTTTCACTTACAATTGAACTCTAAAATCCTCAGTAAACGACATAAATAAGCATTTCAGCGCAACTCCACCACTAAATCTATACTGTCTGGAGTATAAAGCAACTTTTTGTTCGTGCGGGGGTAGAAAATATTCTCCCCGTGAGGCCGTAGCCTTTACCAAACTAAAACTAAGTCCAACAAGACTAACTTTTTAAAAGATAGCCGATAGACCATCTTCTTAGATAGTTTATAAAACGGTTTTCAAAAGACTTGGAAAATTGAGGTCCTGTTTACGGAGTTACTCAGCAAAATAAAGAAAAAACTGGCCAAGAGTGGGTGCAAAACATACTTTCTTTTATTAAAAGGGTTTTGTAGAAGTAAATGTGACTTTGTACAAAAAAAAAAAATAACATAATCCAATGTTGACAAATGACCAATTAAGCTTTGATTTGAATATTGTTTTAAGAATTTTGTTCAGGTCTGGCATATTAGACCAAATAAAATATCATTGTATTTTAGTACAGATAGGCGCATAATCTTATCAAAACTACACTATGGGTTTCGCATTGGCATACGATACCCAAACCACGATAGCTGCATGCATCTGAGTAAACAGCCATGCAAACAGCTAAAGCAAAGCATAAATTCGGGCTCGTAACCATATATCGCGAAACATGTTTTCGAGTCCGTACACGCGACCGAACCTTGACTTCGCACTGCGTTAATTACAGAATTAAGGTATATTTAAGTGTTCCGATAAAGAACGCTGACTAAAAACAAGACCGAATTTACATGAGGCAGCACGCCACATATTTAAAGATGGAATCTCCTAATAATTAGGTACAATGTTTGTTGATGAATAAAAAAAACAAACGTATACGAAGGTTCTATAGAAACTATTGAAGATAAAATCAACAACATGCAAAAGAATATATTAGCGGGCATTGTAGGAAATTCTAATTATATGTAAAACTTTTTCATGTTGTAACTGATGTGTTGCAAGGCCTTGAACCTATTACATGAGTGACGTCATTTGATAGATCTCATGTGGGAATAATTTAGCATTTATAATAGTAGCTCTAGATTCAGATTTACACCTATTTGTTGACTTATTTCACGGACCTAGTTCTTTGACAATATAGTAAGTATTGCAAAAAAAGTTTTAAACCTGAAACCTATTCTAGTTCTAACAGTTCCTTCTTCAATCGATCGACTAAATGCTGTTTCTAGTTTATGTTCAAACCAAAACTTCCACCAAAACAGTTGTTTAGTTTCCAATGTAAAATCAATATCAGAGCAAAGTCGGGATGAAATAAACATCTTAAGGTATACGAACCTATAAAACTCTTTTGACTCGACTGTAAGATTAATATTTGTTGTTGTTCAGTCGTTGATCTTACTTAGAATATCAAGTGGAGTTCAAATTAAATAAAAAGCCCTTGAACTATTTAGAACAGAAAACTTTGAAACAACAGTATAAGAAAAGTAATAGATAATAGGCTAACTATCATGGTAACATTGACTCATTCAAAAAACTACCTATCAAACACAATGATAGACCAATACAATTAAAAAGGTATTGTGGATGTAACAGCCACAAACGCTAATACTTAAATTGACTCACAGCACGCCGATCTTCAATTGTATGTAAACATAGGACAACACAACCTATCAATAGTATCTATAGAGGGTAATGCAGAATATGAATGCGTGGCAACAACCAATGCTTGATCTACGCAACGAGATACGCGATTCAATATACATGGTGTGCCGGGGCATAAAAAATCCCATTGGTAGTCCGCTCATGGCCCACTCTGTTCTGTACGTGCACTGTTCTTTAATCAATGTACCACAGACGCGATAGATTTGATCTATGGCTCTTGTGATTCCAAATATATGTGGGTTTTTTATTTACTTCTTTATAAGGGCAGCCTTTACTTATTGTGGCTCCGTGATGTTGTCGATGTCAGATGAAGGTCAATCTAGATATAATACGGTTTGTACGTTGTCATTTATCATTTTCGTTTCATAATACTAAAGGTAGCTAAGTAGTTTTTCTTTGAATAGTTTCCCAAAACCCACGAAGTGACCATTTAGATAATTGATTGCAATTGTCATAATTTGGCAAACTTATATGGTGATTAACTAACACCAAAGACATCAAATTTTGTATTATGTCTGCTGCTACATCGGTTCCAACGACATCGATTCACATTCAATAATAACAATGGCCTTATCACTATTTCACTCATGATTTAACTGTCCGTTCTACAAAATGCTACTATTATTTCCTAGTCTTTGACAACCTTCAAAGGCGAAGCGAGCGTCCGCCCGTTCTGCAGGAATACATTATATGCAGGAAATCACGAGCTAGTCCACTATCCAATTTATCTTCCGAAATCATAAATTTTACTCTAATGATATTTTGCATCCGTAAACTGACATCGTGTCTGCTCCTACTATTTTACTTGTGCGTGGAGGTTTTCTTGTGCAAATAAATGCTTTATAACGTTATTTTTCTTAAAGAACAATTTATATTAACATGTTTTTTTAACTCAACCTATTTTTTTCTTGGCTCTGACAAATTTAAAGATTCATTGAATGTTCATCATAAATCAGGATATTAAATATCATGATGACATCGGAACTAATCTAATAAAATTAAATTACGTTAAAACTATATTGTAAAATAGTGTGAAAATCGGAAGATCGTTCAATATCTGTAGAAGTACCTATAAAACGCCCGAAATAAATAAATTGCTACTCGATTTGGGTTCGTCCTTGCAGTTCCGTGTTACAATCACCATTTGCATACTAATTGAATGTTTACGTACCTTCAATAGTTTGCATTAAGACCCTGTTGCCGTTAACTGTAATCAACATGTCAGAAGAAAGTAGACTCAGTCGGCCTTGTAATATTATGTCACTTTTTAACATAGTTACCTAGTTTTGTCCGTCCACATCGATTTCAGCACTGATGAAGTAGCGGCACAATGCTAGAGTCTTAAGTTTAAGTTTAAAATTATGTGTTTATTCAAACTTATTTATTCCAAATTTCACCCAAATCCGTCCAGATGTTTTGTTGTAAAATAGTAATACACACAGGGTTAACATGCTCTCTCACTGGGTAGTAAAAGAGGTATCTACAAATAGATCTACAAGACAGCACGTACGCGCTTACACTTTCGTTGCAAATTCGCCCGTAACGTATCTGAATAGACTGCACGCGTGTAAGGAACTACGTGCTGGCTTGTGTATCTTAAGTTCAAACTTACATAAGTTTTGTGAATATTGTTCAGGTTTGACTCGCAGCGTTTCTTTTTCTTTACCATGTTTGCTTGCTTCTGATCCAAATAACTTAATTTTATCACCCACTAGACATCGGTGCCAACGTTTTTTCTTCATTCAGTTTTACGATCAATCGTCTTTTTTAACCTTGTCAGAACCAATATCGTTAAGACTCTTATTTTACGAGCCATGTTCGTGAAGTTTTTAAGTATTGGCAATATTTTCAAGTAGTATATTATAAAAACTATCGCGTCTTAATACCTCTTCAAGTGTATTTATATGTTTTTGAAAGAAAAAGTTTTGCATACAAAAGTAACTTTTTCCTTTTATTAAAATTAAAAACTTACATAATCTAAAAAACCACCAAGATCCACAAATCGGATAGTAATAAATGTATAGGTAGCAAAACCTTTTTTCCGTTTGTATAAGCGTTAGGTCGGTTCAAGATATAAAACTCTTTTGCCAGTCAACGTAATTCAATGTGGATTTAATAAATACCAATTTATGATACCTCTGTCGTATAATAAAACTGTCAGCTCATTGTAGAAACGTGCAATCATAAGGGCGTCGTTCTCTTCCTCATTGATTTTATTAGTACTCGCTGATACTTTACTTTTAACCAGTACCAAAAGACCTTTGGTTGACTTTCTCTTTTTATATGTATTTTGTTGGTTCTAATCCGATCGTATCTTTGAAAGCCAAAAGATTCACTATAAAAACCGTCACTACATTTTCTTTAGGACTTTAATTAAATTGCTGCCGATTCTATGTAAAAAAAAAAGAACTAATTACACTATCCATTCGCTATCCAGAATCGTGACCATCACTTTAAACCACTTAGGCCCGTAATATCAATCACAGTTTAAACCAAAAAGGCTAGTTTAAACCCTATATGTCGATTAATTTTCATACAAATGCGAGGTTTAATCTATGGTCCGAGTTTAAACTGTGATCGATATTACGGGCCTTAAAGACATTGAAGAAAACACAAAAAGTATAAAACTCATTTAGGGCTAAAAAAAATTAAAGTAAGTCAGGCTATGTTTAAGTTGCACGGAATACTATACTACATCATCCCATTTGCGAGTCGTGCTAGACCGCTCCAAAAAGATATAGGGCAGTACCTAAGTGTTATTATAATAAAGAGTAGTACAGAAAACGGGTATTATAAATTATACTTCGTAGTTATATTTTGTAATATCGGTTACCTACAGTCAGCCAAGGTCGCGGGCACGCCTCGGGCCAACTTTAATGGTTGGATAAAATTTATAACGATCATAGTTATAATTTTAACCGGGCCGTTATTGATAATGTACTGCAGTGGTTTTTGGAGGGTCAGCAAAACTAGAGCACGTTTGCGTCAGCTGTTTTATAATTGTTTGCTTAATGATTTGGAACATTTTACCAAAATCCACAACTTTACTTTAAAAAACAAATTGGATGGATTTTAAAATATTGTGTCGCTAGTAACTGCAGTTCATTCGGAAATGTTTACTTTGGCCAGAATATTTCTTAAGATTTTTTTAAGAGAGTTGCTTAGTCCAAATTAACCTACACTAGGTATTATAAGTATTAAAACCCGTACCAATTTAAAAAAAGAAAAATTAGGATGAACTGCAAAACACACCCCCTCTCACTTTAATGACAATCAAATTCTTACAAACAATGCTGTTTTCTCCATTGGTACGGGATATACTATAAAAGTCTATGCATCTCATATTTCGTTGCTGTTGGTACAGACTAATCACGTCCGCATCTGGTAATCACTAGTTTGAATGCTGTTTTTTCTGCTCTTACAATAATAGCATTTATTTGTACAGTAACTTTAGTATCGTGGAAGGTGAAAAGAAGGTCCGGTACGACGCCCAAATGTCTTAGTCAACAATTGTATTGAGTGTTGGTAGAAGATTTGAAATAAGTACTTATATTTCACTTAGAAGATAAAACTATATTCATAAATGAAATATAAGTATCCTTCCTTGGTTTATAAAAACTGCATTATTTTATATCTAACATAATATCTATCTATCCTTAATATTCAAAAAGTTTGTGCACTACGTCCAAATTGAATAAAGTAAATCTTTTTCACACTTTTTTTGCACTTAGCAACGAAAATCGTCCATATTCGACACTTTATATTGTGAAGTTTTAGATGTTGCTTCATAGAAACGATATATTTGCTTTGAATAAATATCTCTGATGACTTCGAAGGTCTGATGATGCAAAAGGTATACATAATTTCGGTCACTTATAAAGAGTAAACAAAGAATTACCCACTCACTCCTCAGTACGTCGTATTTCACGTCCACCTATTAGATTGATTCTGATCAGTACGTTTTCTTTTACGTGCTATTCAATAGCTCTTCCCCCTATATTGTTATTATGACAGTGATTTGTACTTGTGACCTCTTTGACAGCAAGAACATTCATTTCTTCTGAGATATTACCATCCATTGATTTATTATAGTGTTTTACAGTTTGCGTTGCGTAAACTTCGTGTCTTTTTATATTACGGTCGTGTTTGTTGTTGTGGGCACTTACTTACATTATTTTTTATCCGCTTCTTTTTCTTGTTCATCATAGTTAATCTTTTGGTTAAGAAGACCTACCTAGGACATAAAACTTTAGACATGGACTTTCATTATTCAAACTGCTCTCAAGTTTTTAAGCACATCCAATAAATGCACCATTTTCCAGCTGTCTCAGATATATTAAGAACCAAAAGAAAAACGAAGAATAAAAAAAACATCCATCAAAATAGGTAACCTCCTTGAATCCGAACTGTCTTCATAAATAAGACCGGGCGTCAGGAAATGAGAACCTTTAGCCATCGAATAAAAAGTTGCAGAAGACGCTAGTCTTTATCTAATCGTACGTGGAAATAGAACGTAAGTATAAGTAGACTTTTACTCACAAGAATTGGAATCAAGTTTGGAAATAACTGCACTATTAGTCAGCAATTACAAAAAACATACATAGGGTAGAGGCGCCTAAAGTCAGCCACCCCCCAGTAGTCGGCCATTGCGGGTTTAAAGTTCAATAACTAGTTTAGTTTTTAACATATAACTTTTTCTGTATTTTTGAATGGTTCATTGATTAATTAACGATACCTGTAATATTTTGTTATATTTTTACTTATTTGTGTTTATTAAAAAAACACGTTTTAATAACTTGCGACTCAGAATCACGGTCCGCCATCTTTTTTTGCTAGTTGAAGGGAGTCTCAAATCTTACAGATTTTCGCTGTGTTTTGTACTGTGGTATGCCATGTTTTATTTTATTCTCATTCTTTAATTAATTGTTGACCTCTTGATAACTTAAATAAACCCTTATTTGTGATATCAATTTAAAAAAACAGGGGGCCGACTATTGGGATCAGTAATTTCATACAAATGCCAGTACTCTGCCCCCCGGCCGACTTATGGAATTTCTGTAAATTTCACGTAAGCAGCCAAAATTGACAGGTTGCACGTATCTTTTTCTTCTGTATAGAGTTCACAAAGCATTGAGAATATTATTTTGGCAACAACCCAATACTCGGCCACCAAAAAAAAAGCCTATTAGGTGGCCGACTTTTGGACTTAGTCTCGAAGAAATTTTGTCAACCCAGAAGTCGGCCACAAGCAATTGCTTTTTCATACCTTATATGGTGCGGCCGACCACTGGCTACCTCATGGCCGACTTTAGGTGATAGGCGGCCGAGTACTAGAGAAATGGGTATTTTTTTGTTTAATGCTAATTTTCTCCATCGCAGTATGAATTGGAAGAAAAATCGTTTTATTTATTGAAACCTAAGTAACCGGAACTTCAATTAATACTGGTTACGTCCTACTAGAACCTCCAACAACAGAAATAATGGACTTTGAAGTTGCAAATTTCACTAAGTGGCCGACTACTGGTTCCTTTACCCTAGGTATTCTTTTTTAAACTCAATAAAGAAAAAAATGGAGCCCTTGAATCTAAACTGTTTTAATAAATTTTCGAACTTTAGTTCAGAACAGCTGATTGAGATTAGAATTGGCTCCCGTTTTACTGATGAATAGAACGACTCTTACAGGATATCTTAGACCAAGAAGCAATACGTTGTTAAAAGTGATATTTTTTGGACTATCTGTGGCTCCCAAATAGGGCTTTATCGCACAGCGTCAGTTCTCCATACCGAATTGAATGAAATAGGCGTAACTCCCATCCATCAAGTTTCGTAACTTTAGACCAAGGTTGATCCCAACACGTGTCTATTGAATATGTTCTTGTGCTCTGAGCATTTTGTTGTTTAAGTTTTTAGGGTTCCGTACCTCAAAAGGGATAAATAGTTCAGGTTATTAAAGATTTTAGGCGTAAATTTACCCCCATCCCCTCTTGTCTCCAAAGCTGCTAGACCTTAAATTTTGAAAAAAATACAGAAACTAGTTTTTTGCCTATAGATTACAGGAAAACGTATTAGAAGCTAAGGCGCCAGCCATAAAGAAGTGACGTGGGACGAAGACGTGGCGACGTGGACGCCACGTCAGTTTGATGTCACTTTCATACAAAATGTATAGAAGCGACGCGACGCAAGACACATAGAAGAGACGGGGCGCGGACAAAACGTCACGTCAAAGCAAAATGTCAAGTCCGCGCCACGTCTTCGTCACACGTCTCTTCTGTGTGGCTGGCGCCTTAGATTTCTTTAAAAAAATCCTTTAATCAATAGGTATAAAACTTTTTTATATTTTTTTCAAAATTTTAGGCTAAGTAGCTTTGGAGATAACGGATATTACACGGATATTTAACGTAAAACATAAATATTGTTCACTGTATATCGGTACGGAACCCTCAGTGCGCGAGTCCGAGTCGCACTTCTTGTTTGAGTTTTTTTTTATTGTTCTCCGGTAATCAGATTTTGAGAGTTCACGTTCGTTTGGAGTCAGCCAGCGAAACAACCAGGCCAAGGTGCCTGTGGTTAGTGTGTTGTGTTTGATACGTGCTCTACGTTTTTTAATAATAAAAAAGTATAACATTTACCCTCGAAATTATAAAACTTTAAAATCTGCTAGGTGCATTTTTTTTTCAAGATTTATGTTTCACAATAAACCTTTCTAACAATGTGCCAGGTACTGCAACGTCCGAGTGGTCACTTCACCCATCTAGTGCGAGTGAAGGTGCCACCGGACGCTGCATAGATCATCTTATTACGTAGATGCAAATGTTTACGGAGCTTCCAATGACAACTACACTATTGTGTTCGAAACGGGTTGAATCGCGGTAGGTTTTAGGCAATTTTAATTACAACAACACACAACACACACACACACACTACATGGTTGAATTGGCCACTCGCAACAACAAGAACGCAACAAAAGTTATGAATTGACAAATTCTCCGCAAAGATATTTTTTGCTAACCTTCTGATAATATAAAAAGGAAAAGTTTGAAGAAAACTGATGTGTGGTCGATAGGAACCAAAAAGCGACTTCAAAGCGCGATTAAAAAACAAAAATCGTAACCCATCAATCACTAATTCTATAATTAAAAAACACCTACCGAAACCAAGCGTTCTATTTTTAAAAGCATCACTTATACGCGCGCCATTTTGATCCATCGCTCGCTGCGCTGTTTAAAATTCAATGTCCGTTCCTATATGAATAGACGATTATCGCGGAAAGGGGTCAAAATGGACGTATCTCTAAAGGGGACGGCCGTGTGGTCCGTGTGTCGTGACTGGGCCGTTGAGCCCGTATAGTGATGGGTCCGATGGGTCGATAAAATGGAGCTCGTGGTCGTTTTTTCGTCGTTTAGAGGACCTTTCTTGGAAGCAGGGCGCTGCTGTTAAAGATAAGTTTGGAATCGTGACCTTTGAATGTTTTTTCGTTTTTAGCAACTGCAGAAAAAAAATTTGTTCAAAAACCCTTGATAGGTAGGTCAATGAACCAGATACTAAACCAATCATAAGGCCGGCCACATACAGACATTTTTTTTCCGTAACAGAAAAACGAATGGGGATTCCGAACGCAGCAACGGCACACACATCTATGAAAATTCCGGACGCAAAAAAACCGTATGTGTGTGTGACTTGTACCTATGCAGTAATTGCGTTCGGAATCCCGATTCGATTTTTTCCGTCCGGAATTCCATCTGTATCCGCAACTCTATAAAATAAAAACAATGTATCACTGGAGGAAGGTACTGGTACTCACAATACAGGTTTTTTGCCATGTCGCACATAAAATGTATCTTGTTTTTTTTTAAACAAATTAATAATAAATTTCATTTCATTTTTTATTTGAAACCGTAACAAGTCAATACAACACTTCAGAACTTCACACAAAATCAATGAAGATTTTTTCAAGCATCAAAAATAGTACGGATAACTGTCAAAATCAGTCTATTAATCTGTGGTTTCCATATAAACCACAGATTTAGTTGCGCAATAAATCGCGAATCGCTGTCAAATTTGACACTTGGAAAAATCCCTATTATCTTTTCACGGCCACACTCTTTACTTACGATCCGGAACTACCAAGAGGATGCAGACTCGACGGCTCGGCACATCCCTACGGGGCATGTGACAATCCTTGACTTATGCGATATTTATATTCACTTCCTCGTGCCCCCATACACTGCCGACAACCTTTTCTTTAATGCCAGTAACTCGCTACATGCCGCCATAAGTGAAACTCGGCAACACGACTTTGACATTACTTTTCGTACGTACTTATATTCCACAGGTATAGGTAGGTTGGGCGTATACACCGTAGAATTTTAGTGTTTTTAAAGCCGAAGGTAGTTTATTGCACTCGTGATTCTGAGCCAAATTCCAAAATTTTACTTAAAAACGAGGGAAAAAAAAACACTTCCCAATACAAACGGCTATCGACAATCGACACCATTTGTATGGAGAAGTGAATTTTTTTTTCGCGCGTTTTGGAATGAAATTTTGTAATTTTGTTCAAAATCACCAGTGCAATAAAATACCTTCGGCTTTAAAACCACTAAAATTGCACGGAGTATTAACACTGATGTATATCGTACATTCGTATCTCGTTGGTTAAATTGGTAAAAATTGTGTGCCCGATATAAAATACGTAAAATAAGAAACATACAATTTGTTAAGCTAAAATGCAACCACCTTGCAACGGCAATTCCGCCGGACAATACCAACAATAATAAAAACTGGCCACCACACTCGAAACAAAAAGAAAATTTCAATAAAAAGAAAGAGAGAAAAGTTTCATTTTGTTTTCGGCCACTGTGTGAGGCATTATTCTTGAACACAAAAGAATTAAACACTTCCAGAGAAGCGGGTAGAGGGGTTAATATTACAAAGGTTCTGGGGCCATAATTGTTCCCATCCCCCTTTGTTCGCGAGCCTCGGGAAATGCCTAACATCTTCATTAATATTTCCTGAGCCAGGTTTTTGTCTTGCCATTTTATTTGGTTGGATTACCGCTGGAAAGCTGCGATGTTTATTTAAAAAAAAAACTGTTACTTTTAATTAAAACATTCGAGCAATTTCTTTGCGAAATTTGAAAATGGAATTTGTGCTGAAATTGTGCAGCATAATATTTTTGGGATTGTTCTAATCATTCCAAGTCGTCATTATAAGCTTGCGGTCGATATTGAAAATAAAATAGAATAGGATAAAGAATATATAAATTGGTGTGTGTTAATAAGTAAAATTAAAAACCAGGTATACAGGACCTGTTAAATATTGACATCATCAAGGCAAATAAACTTGCCAGATTAAGATATGAAATATGAATATTTTGCAAAAATAGGAAGTCCCTATTAATCATTAAATAACGCTATTAATACTGCCTACTAACCTCGATTAAACTTGCAAAAATTACCGGAATCTAACACCAAAGGTAGGTGTTTAAAAATCAACACGGAAACTTGTTGTAACCTCGGTTTAAATCGATACATTTCTGTCGGTTCAAGCTAAGAGGTTCATTTAGTATTATCTTAAGACTATTCTTTCGTTAAAATTTTATGAAATAAAGGGACATCAGACCTTTAACACTGTTGACCCTAGATTTATTTAATTTGACGCGCGGCCACGGGTTAATAGCTTAATAACTACACCTATGCCTACAAGGTATACATACACCTATATCTACAAGGTGTTACAAAAGATCCTAACTCTTTTTACAGGGTAATAGCACGTGGTGATGCTTGAGTTATCATCGAACATACATACATACATACTAACATACATAGGTGCGTTGTTCTAATAAACTCGGTGAACTGTGCTCGCTCGTTAAAAAAAAACAAGAGTAGGTGAAATTACTTTTGTATTTATTATGGTATGGTTTAAACTAGAGGTAAATAAAGTGTATGTTATTAGCCTTCCTTATAAGGGCCCTACCAATAAGGAAGTTGATTGGTTTAAAGGAAATAAGGTTCATAATAAGGTGTTAGAAGTATGATATTATTTTTAAAGACAGACACTTAAATTCGTCACTGTCAGATTGGTATTGATAAAATTAATATTGCAATATGGCATTGTACTTACTTGGAAAATAGTAAATAACCAACTGATGGCCGTGAAACAAAAACGTAAAAAAGTTAAGCCGACTTAAAACTGCTTAACTTATCTTTTTAGTAGAAAAATTTAGAAATCAGTAGAGTTACGTACTAAGTAGTGTTTTTGAGTAAACCGATTTTGAGGAGAGTTTTTTTTTTTTAAATACAGAAAATATAAAAAAAATAACTACACAAGGTACAATTGGCGGCCTTGTTGCTAGTAGCAATGTTTCTAGTTGGTGCAATTATTAATCAAAACGGAAGATATAGGTAAGATATTTTACCAACGAATTCAACTATGTATTTTTTTGGACCATAACCACTACACCAGGGGGTTTACCGGCTAAGACGAAGCCGATTACCATTGGCGAAAATCAAAGTTCGATTTTTGAAAATTGTACTGCCAACCTGTTAATTTTTCATAAATCGAACTTCGATTTTCGCCAATGGTAATCGGCCTCGTCTTAGCCGGTAGACCCCTAGTACGGAGTAAATTAAGGTGAAATACGTCTCACAACTAGCGCCGCCAATGGAAAAAAAATCATATCTTTTTTTTGGATGCGTTTTTAGCAAAAAACGCTCCTGCGATTCCTCAACACGAGGCTTAACTATTTTTAGGACCTAAGGTTTGGATTCCAGATCCTAGAACTTAAGAATGCAATCGATTCTCGCCAAAAGTGGCCACTTTTGGCGATAATCGATTGCGTTCGTAGGAAATCCAATCCTGGAATCCAAACCTTAGGTCCTAAAAATAGTTAAGCCTCGCGTTGAGGAATCGCAGGAGCGTTTTTTGCTAAAAACGCATCCAAAAAAAAGATATGATTTTTTTTTCCATTGGCGGCGCTAGTTGTGAGACGTACGTCGTCTTAAAGATGCTATTAAAATCAGCATTTCCTCAGCAATCAAATTAATTTTATTGTTATTTTAATAGGTACCTAGTTGGTAGTGAACTTGACCATGTGGTCGCATTATGTTGAGGCTATATTATGTACATCTATTTTCGAACCGGTTTTTTTAATATTACTGCGTGGTTGCAATCAAGAAAACTACTTTCGTACCTACTACTGAATCGTAGGTACTTGACCGTAGGCTTGCGGTAACTACCGTAGATTAGTCTTCTACATAAATGTATGTTACATTATTTATACAGCATCTAGTATGAGTAAAGGTGCCTCTGCTAGCTTAGCATAAGAATGAGTTTTTGGCAGTATAAAAGAGGTTTATATATGACTATATCTCACTCTTCTGATCTACGTGGGATATCGAACAAACCCATATATTTGGTCACAGTATTCTTGTGCCTGCTTGGAGTATAAGTATATCAATATCAAACAACCTCCAAACCGCATCGAAAACGAGGAACTGTGTAGCCCCCACCACTCGGGTATGTAATGCACGTCTTTGCGTTTGTCTTGTCTTGCCGGTAACGTCTGTGTGCAAGGGCAGCCGGTTCGTTTCCTGGTCGAGTCGTGCTCTTTCGGCCTGTGGTCGTTTGTGGCCGTACAGAAGGTTAGCTTTGCTTACAGTTCTTAAACATTTCCGTACTTTTTAAACTTAAACTTTCGTGAGCACTGCACATTTTTCTATTAAATCACGGTTTTACTCACTAGTAATTTGTCGGTGTAGCCGAATAGTTTCGGTTCTCATTCGCGATTACTAGTGAGTAAAACCGTGATTTAATAGAAAAAATTCCGTACTTGATAAGATTTTTTACTTTAATTATTCAATATAACTTACACTAATATTACTTACAGGACTGTACATTATTCAATAAAGTAGTGAACTAATAAAACACAATAAAAATTGGTTTCTAACCAAAAAACAATAATACTTACCAAGAATAATAAGGTACCTAGTTTACAAAAGAAATTAATAAAATAGCTAGGTACATGTTTTCTCAGTTTTCACTCTACTTACTTTAATTTCTCTATCGAATCTTGTTTGTTTGTTATACTTTATTGCACAAAGAAACTACATAGGCTTAAATATTATGATTGAGAGAACGTGTACAAGGGCGGACTTATTTCTAAAGAAATTTCTTCCAGCCAGCCCAGTCAGCTCGATCTTCGTCGGGATAAACAAATATTATATTAGATACCACGATAACCGATAAAAAATAGTAATATTCCAGAAGTCCCGTTTCAAAAATATATATAATATATAATATATAATTACCTTGGTACCTATTGAATTAAAGTTAACGCCATATTTACTAGTTTCGCATATTAAACGAGTGTACCTTCTATTTCTAAAATGTGATATCTACTCGTGACTAGTCCGCGAGCATGTGTGGGTCCAAAAACAAAATCTGTGGTGACCTAAGTGCTGGAACAGGTAATACGGGGTTAGAGGCCACCGAAAGATGTGTGGGCTAGCTGCTTACAAGTCATTGCCCAAACTTATGGTGACCTAATCCCTGGAGCAGCTAAAGTCAAGTTGGAGGCCACCAAAAGATGTGTGGGCTAGTTGTTATCATGTCTCCGACGTCACTGCGCCGATCTGTGCTCTGAAACCGGTTGTACAATTTGCAATTGTAAATTCGTATCGTAACTGGTTGTTTTGATAATGAATTATGAACCAGCTCGTTGCGTTGACGTTTCCGGACTAAATCTACGGAAATAAACAGCAGTTTGAAGATACAGAAGATGCAGGATCGATCTTTGTATAAGGCTGATGAATCATCAATTTTGGTCCAAAAGGTAGCTAATAAAAAACTGGAGCGGCGATGCGAAAACCTGCAGTAAGGTAGCTGATAAAAAACTGAACACTAATGCAAAAACTAAAATGCATAATGTGCTCAAATATGAGTCATCGATCGAAATCTAAATGCAAAAATTAAAACCGAAAACGTGCGCCGAAGCAGCACTAACTTAGTAACCTGGATATGGTTTTGGTCGACGACAAAAACTCTTTTATTACCATTCACCTTGAGACCAAAGCCGTAGGCGTACCGAAGTTGATTTAGTTGCTATCTGACTAACCCTTTTTTTGTTACGAATATAAATAAGACGGAACAAAAAGTTCTATGCAGAGAGGTTTTTTTCTACACGTTTTTTCCCCAATAGGGATCGCTGTGGAGTTTAACGAAAGTAAAATTTGAATAATATAGTAGTATATTGCCTTAGTGTGGCGTTGTTTTTATAGTGGGAAGGCAAGGGAAGCCCCGGAAACTTTTTCGCTCAAAGCCGAGTGGAAATATGCTCGGGTACGGAAAATATTCCTTAGTTTGGAGATCGCACCTCTATTAAAGGAACTTTTGCGCGTTTAGTCTACTGAAACTGAACAAACTTTCCCATATAGTAATTTTGTTCTTATAATTTTTGTTGTTTAGTTTTCTTACGCTCTTGAAGCTATTTCTGGCTCAATGTTTTGGTCGGTTTTCAATAAGGAAAGAACCGCATTGATAACTGGCATCCTTGTGTTAACTACCGGAATCCTCATGTAACTTCCTAATGATTTGATAATAGCTTCCTACGTCCTTTACCGATGACTTTTATTGATGTTACAACGCAGTAGTTAGATTCTATTTACGCAATTTTATCTAGGAATTTAATCAACCCAGCGACTATCACTGACGCGCAATCTAAACCCATTGTTTCTCTAATATGGATACTAACATTATTAATGGCTGTTCTTTTGGACTACGATCATTACATGACAAAAAAATATCAAAGTCAGCCCGCGCTTCGAGCTTGCCTTAATTACAGTTCCCAAACGTACAGAAAACGAAACTTTCCACTACAAAACTAACAGATAAATGTTTCAACTTGTTCGCAATAATAATTCGTATGATAACAATATCATTAATAGGAAGGACGCAGACTTAATGGTGCAATGCTATGCATACTAATACAACGTAACCAGCTCTTTGCCAGCGCGGTTCGGACATGTCTGAAATAATAATCGCTCCGCCCGCAATTAAACAGATAACACTGATTCTGAACCAAACATAAATCCACTTTATAGTTGAGCGCAAATCGCTGGCCCGTAAAACACCCGTGCAATTTACCTTTTACAAGTCGTGACCCCATCTAACAGCACCGTTTCTTTTGTTCGCAGACGAAGAAGAACAATCCGAACCACATCAAGAGGCCAATGAACGCTTTCATGGTCTGGTCGCAGATCGAGCGCAGGAAAATATGCGAGCAAACACCGGACATGCACAACGCGGAGATCTCAAAGAACCTGGGCCGCGTGTGGAAGACGCTCAACGATGAGGAGCGGCAGCCCTTCATCGACGAGGCGGAGAGGTTGAGACAGCTCCACATGCGCGAATACCCTGACTACAAGTACAGGCCGCGCAAGAAGGTAACCAAGCCCGCGCAGCGCTCCGGCGCAGTCACCAAGCAGAAGCGCAAACAACGGGCCGACTCCAACAACAACCGGGGAGTCTCTCGGCGACGATCGAGACCTACGCCTCCTAGCATCCCGAGCGTACCCGTCGAGACCACGCCTCCTCCGCTCCCCGCGTCACCAGCAGGATCCCCCGATTCGCCAGAATCCGCCTGCTTCTACGAGGACAACTCCAGGCGTGAGCAGGCGGATCTCACGGATCTGTACTCCATCACGGACCTCCTCCCTTTATCCGTCGACGACTGCGAGGTTGACCTCGACGCGCTCACGACGGATATGGAGTCTTTCGAGACTGCTTCCTCCTCCTCCGGGTCTCACTTTGAGTTCTCGTGCACGCCCGACGTCTCGGACATGCTCAGCGAGATCGGGGTCGCCGGTGACTGGGTCGACCACACGTTCTCCTCCTACCTCAATTCGTCTTAGAGCGGCGTGCGGGTCACCTGATCCAGTTCCATTGATCTCAAGCGCTCGGCCCTAAGGCCGGCTCGTTCACGGAGGCCGTCGACGCGGCGTATGCGCGCCGCCCCGCCTAGAGAGTGCCTACATCCAAAAAGACGTGTCGACTTTTGGATTCAATGTACAAAGTTATTTAATAAGGATCGAGGGTGAAAAGTTAATTTTAAAGTCAATCGACTTTTCGAGGTCGCGTTCTTCTTCAGTTCTTATTTGATTACTTAATTTGGTTGAGTTACGACGAAAATCTTTCTTACTTTTTCGTGTAGTTTCTTTTTTTTCACTGTGAAAATACTGTGGACGGCTCTGCCGGCTTTTCGTTTTTTTAAAGTGTCGAGTTTTTAAAGATATGTAGGTAGGCTGTGAGTTGGTTCTCGTTTTGTCAAATTATTTTTGGACACAACCGTAGGGGGTCGCTAAGGTACCAAACGGCACGTCACAAGACGCATCTCAGTAAATAATTCCGTCTACTCTCCGTCGACTGGTTTAGGAAGCTTCAGAAGAGGCCAAGAGTAGTCGAGCTATGGGCAATGATCCAGAAGGTTCGACTTCCTCGGAGCTCATCCTGACGCTCGCACCGCGTTGTCGCGTCCGTATTCTCTACTTGTACATTACTCGACTTGGCTTCTAGTGCATTCTATTAGTTTTGCAACTCTATGTCACTTTTTTTATATTTTTATTGATATTTGTACTCTAAGAGCGTTCGATTACTTGTTTTGATTCGAGAGAATGTTTTACTAGGTGAAAAAAATAAGTGTAACCGTTAATAAAATAGAAGCATAAGACTAGGTATAGTCATGATTCTTCTTGCGTTTACTGGTACGTAAGTTCACAATTATATTTTTGATGCACGTAGGGCGTTGATTGCCGCGTTTATATTTTAATATTGGAAGCTAATCGATAGTGTGTCGTAGGAATTTCGGAATGCGTATTTCATTGTTGGTTCGGAAAGAAGTTTGGTTTAAGAGTTGGTACATTATGTTAAGTGTATATTAACGCGTTGGTAAGGTATGTGTATGTATTTATATTGTAAAGAGGCACCTAGGGATCGTTGCGAAGGGAGACTTTGTTTAACATTAAATTTCTTTCTTCATGCTATCTATTGTTGAACACACAACGTTAATAGAACGATACATATCAAAAACGGAACGTATTGTATTGCGGTTAGGTGGTTTTTCGGATGGGGAGGTACAGATTTGGTTTCAATCAAATAATTTGCAGTTTCGACTCTGTGATTTGCTTTGTGGGTTCTAAATTATAAGGTTCTAGTTGAGACTGATATCGCATAGATTAGTTTTAGCAGCGCTAGCTTCTCTAACTTTTTTTTCATTTTTGAAACTGGAAAAGTACTATTTAGATGCATACAATATTACTGCAATATTTTTGATATTTTGTGTTACTGTGAAAGCTCTGCAGCTTTTGAAAATTGAGCAGCTACTACGAGTGCTTACTATCAGTGTCACTGAAAGTGATAAGTTGGATAAACAACCTTACTACTGTAGTATTAAGATACATGACAGACGTCCGGCTGACGTCCGGCACAGCTTTTCCGCACTCGTGGTAGCTACTCTGGACGTTTAGGTTTACGTTTGATTGATATTATACCTACGTTTTGCATTAATATTTTCTTTATTTAAAGATACCATTATTCAATTATTCTTTACTCTTTCACAGTGACACAAAGCTGAAAAAAAATCATAAGTAATTGTAAAAAAATATCGCTCTAAAACTCTGTCAATTCAGTGAAAATGTTGTCAGTTAGATAGGGAGTAATGTAATCTAAAAAAAGATTTCCAAATGACGTATGTCTACAAACTTCAAATGCCATTCTCAAAAAATGCTGTTTCAGAATTGGGATAAAATATTTGTAGGATAGTCCCTTTTAACGCATGGGATCCGTTGTGCTAGGAATAAGAAATGAAACATGAAATGCTTTACCTATATTATATTCTTATAAATATATATGTAAAAAATACGATTTCATGTATTAACTAGTAAGTGTCTACGAAATCCATTATGTATTTAAAATTCCATTAAAAACACACGTTATAATTATATTATTATACATTAAATTGTAACGTAAAAGCTATAAGTTACATACTATTCTGTGTGTCGTAGTGGTATATTAATGTCTAAGAACAGAAAATAAATTTGTGCCTAATAAAAATATGATGGAATATTCTTCAGATATGTTTATATTTAGTAATGCTCAAACTCTAATCTAAGCTCTATGTTTAACTCTTAGTAGCTGTTGGAATAAATAATATTAAAAATACGTCTCGTTTCGACACCAGGTTATGCATTTTCAGTTCAAATTTAAGCTTCGTCTTTATTTTGTGGTAAAATAAAATCATGAACAAATTTTCACAAGGGATATAAAATTAAAAACATTTATCGATATATATATTTACGCAAATAAATCATTATCTATGTGTCCATTTCCCAAGTTTGACAATAAAATATCGATTTACACTCGGTAAAGATCGACATAGCTTTTTCTACTAAGTACTTTTTAATTACTAAAAAAAATTTTTTTTAGATTATTATTGCATTAATTTTGATTATTTTCTTAAACACCTGCAACGATACTAAGCAATACCTATAATAAAATAAAGAACAACTGATATAGAATACAATGCGCTCAAATGTTGTATACCTACCTACAGGATCGTTAGATTTCTCTGAAGACTGTTTAATGGTTTTTGATATTGTTGAACATCGAATTTAACGTTCATAAATTGCGCTTCTCGTTAAATATAACATTTTGGATTAAGCAGGGTTTCGATAATTTGGATCAGGATAATTGTCTGGCAATCTTTCTTCGTTCTTCGCATTAACTCTTTGCTTGTCTTCTTTCTAGTAGACTCTGTAAAACAATATTTCTGTCTATTAGGATGGTACCTATATATCTATTATTAATATGGTATTGTAAATAAGTATTAAAGTGTTTATTATTAATAATATAAAAGAAGTCAAAATAAAGCGAAACTGTGAGAAAACATTAGAGGGTATATAAACGTCTCAAAGAAAAATATCATAGATGACGTAATTAGATGACTAGGTTTAAATAATATTAATGGTAATGTTTCAAGTAAAACAAAACTTATGGTTATTTATACTTTTCGCATATCGTTCGAATCGAATGAAAATATTGAGCTTTTCAAATCGCTTATTCATGCTTAGAATCTGCAACACCGAAATATTTCATAAATGATTAAAAAACCATCAGAATATTTATACATTAATATTATATTGTGAATAAAGCATGGTTACAAAGTAGTCACTCTGACTAATAATATTACGAATTATGGTAAAGTACCCACAAATATAAATCTTAAACTTACTAATAAAATTTAATTTATATTTGTGCGTGGTTCACTTGGTCCCTTTAATAAGGGTTTAAATGTTAGTGAATTATATTTCACAGAACTGAAGCGTTATAATATTCTAATCGTTGGTTATTATGTTGTTTAAAATTAAAAAAAGTTATTATACCTCTCTGTACAATATGTATCTATCTGTCAATACTGTTGTTGATTTAATTAATAAGCGATTTCTATCTAAGAGCCTTCCTTCCATCCTTTAATTTCAAACATCTGTGAGGCGCAACGAATTTCATATTTCCGTTTTTAATTCTGTATTTTTATCTTCCCTGCACAATATGGCATTTAACCTATTATAATATTATTAACTGGTATATAATTGGTGTCTATAAGATGGTTAAAAAAATACAATAATAAATTACTCATATAATGTATGTCAACAACAATTCAGTAGTGAAAACATATAAAATATTATTAAGTGAATATCTGATATGCAGTTGACGTAGTCATGTCATTAAGTAATATTGTTTTAATGATAAATATAATAATGTTAAACAAACGAAATCTTCGCACAATCAGAGTCAAGGAACTAATATAGGACTAACAATACCTAATTAATAACATGTAAAAATTCATATTATTAATTTGTTTAAGTATACAATAATGAAGTTCAGTTCTGTCATAAGTATCATAATTTATACGTTCCATAATGCATTAGTTTTTATTACTATTTCGCAAGAATATTGCTTGGAAAACTTTGAAAAAAGTCTTTTTATTTTTTCTTCATTTAAAAAGGTAAAATTCTGGTTCTATTTTGCGTATGTATTTTTATGTAAATAGTGTTTCGTTGATCAAATCATTAGGAACAAAATAAAAAAATGGTCCATTAAATTTTATCACGTTAAATGTAAGGATATAAAGCTAAAGGGTAGTGCCGTGTTGAAAAAAAATGTGTGTGCTTTAAGTATTATTGTAAACAAAACATTACATGCCAAACTGTAAAAATCTTCTTAGTTCTTAAAACAAGGCTTCTTAGTAATGTTTTTTATGGACTTTACTACAGTAATTTGTAGCATGTTATTATTTTCAATGATAGCGCTTTTCTGATTAATATTGGTCTTTGTAAATATCTCGTTGACTTTCTCATAAGGCCACATTATTATTTTTTCGGAATAGTTACTTGCTTACCTAATCTTGTACGTGTTCCGATTAATTCTAGTCTATTGAAGGTTTTTGAGCAGTTATTTTTACAAAACATCATGTTTTTGAAATTTTATATTGAGTTCACCATGTCAAAGCGCAGAAAATCTTAAATGTAATTTTCTTTTGATCACTCTAAATGCTTTACAGTTGATTTAGTTTTTTATATGAATATTACGTAAAAAAATACCAAAAAATATATGAAGCTCTTAAACACTGTTACCGATGGATCTCTTTTTTAAGTAGCACTGTGCAGTTTTAACAGAATCTGTTGATTGGCTTACCAAATATAGAAAACAATGAAGTTTTCACACGTTTTCTTTCTTAATTGGTTTGTAAAATTGTAGATAATCTAGTTGATGAACAGAGCGTTAATTTTTAAGTGTTTTTGTGGACCTGTTACAATGCACGGTTTTCTTAAAACGACACAAAGATTTACGACCCTAGACCCTAGATGTTGGGGTTTATTTTTTAATGTCTTTTGTCCAACAGTTAGTTTAAGATGTTTATTTGTAATGATAAGTTTTTAAAAATAAGTATGTAATAAATACGAGGACAATGTAGTTTTATCCAAAATGATTTTACCCTCGACCGTTGTATAAATTATTGTCGTAACTTTCATAAGATATTTACTATAACTGCATATATGTACGTAGATATTAAAACTGTTAAGTATGAAATAACAATACTGTAGAGTTATGAGTTTAAGGCAACGTGTACATTTTGTATCGTACTTTGTTTCAATAATGAATATATATTATTATTATATGGTAAAAATAAATAATCCAGTTTTTAAAAATACCAGAATTTCATTGTGAACTTATCCTAAATTTTCATATTTTATCAAAACTTAGTTTTCATTGATAGTACACACGAGAACACGTCAGACTGTACACTTTTGTTGTAAAGTCACCCCTAACGTAACCGAGTAGAGTGCTAGCGTATAAGTTGACTAAATGTAAATTCAAAAGTTAACTGATAAAGTAACAGTCGGTTTATAAATAGCAAACGCTGAAACTTAAGGGCAGGCAAAATTTAAATTTATCTCATAAAACTGGCATGAAACTCGATCTTATTCTGACGAGCCGCAAGGGCCACTACTCGGGTTATATTGAAAGTTAAGTCTTATGTTTTTTTATATACACAATAATGACATAATTCTAGAAACCTACTTACTAAGAACGATTTTTTTAATTCAAGTATTTTTTTTTCTTAATTAATAAATTGCCATTTTGATAGATACCCCTCAATTGTTAAAATATACTTGAAATAGTATAGATAATATCAATCGAACTATGAAACTTAAGTGAAGTGAAGATGCAGCTGCAAGGAGTCACGATGAAAAGCTGTCAGTAAGTACATAAAAAAGAGAAAAAGGTATGTAAATATATTAATGTATTTAGCTTAGTTGGCTCCATTGACTTGTTTTTCCTGTGGGCTAGGCTCATTAAGCTCTCAGGGTGGTATAGCTGCTGGGCAAGCATATTCCATCTAAATATGCCTATTTGCAATGTCCCATGCACTGCAGTGCCGAGTGGTCTCTTCACCCATCTATTGTGAGTTAAGATACCACTGGACGCTGGATAAATCATCTAATTACGTTGAAGCAATGGCTTTTATTTTTTTGTATTTTTTTTTCGCTAACTGTTTTTTTTTTTAATCTGTATAAATGCAGTTCAGAATATCTCAAAAAGTTATGGAGGATCGGTTCGGCTAGGATTGTTTTTCTGTAACTAAATATTATAACGGTTAAGCCACAGTCTAGGATACCCCATGGTAACTCTTACCGCGCGCGGCATAAGGGCGCCAATCGAACAAAAAGGGGTATCCTAGCGTGTGGCCGACTGTACCTGCCCTTACTGCCCCGTTTTAAAAGTCCACCCTGTAGATTACAACACTCCATCAAGAATTTAAAAAAGACAAGAAAATGTATTCCGGAGTAGGCGCTTGGTTCGGCTTCCCTTGCTCTAATTTAGAGATAGGCCAAAATTGTGTCATTCGAGGCGACGTCATCAAAAATGAATGAGATACCTTATACATCGCCGAGGTCCATATAAAATTAAAGTAATAAATTTGAATAATAGCGCATGGGGGCCGCGGAAATTTCCTTACGTTACGATAAATCTTAATTAAAATTATCTTGTGGCGCTACGGTCAGCTTGATTCTGGTAATAAATATGCCTATTTGCGAGTGAACCACTTACTTTACATATAATAGTAAGATGTGGCCTGTACAATTGTACATGTCCTACTAGCTGGGCAAAGGCCTTCTCTCACAGAGAGAGTTTGAGCTTAATCACTTCGCATGCTCAATGCGGATTGGCGATGCCCCTTATTTTTTATTATTATTTATTGATTATTATGTTGGGTAATCCGTCACAATCTATATATATAAAAGGCTTAGGTTGACTGACTCATCACGCTACAGCCCAAACGGCTGAACCTATAAGTATGAAATTTGGACAAAAGTTGCGTTATATGGTGGAGGGTTCATTTAAGAAGCGATTTTTTTTTATTTCATAAATTCAAAAGTTAACTGATAAAGTAACAGTCGGTTTATAAATAGCAAACGCTGAAACTTAAGGGCAGGCAAAATTTAAATTAATCTCATAAAACTGGCATGAAACTCGATCTTATTCTGACGAGCCGCAAGGGCCACTACTCGGGTTATATTGAAAGTTAAGTCTTATGTTTTTTTATATACACAATAATGACATAATTCTAGAAACCTACTTACTAAGAACGATTTTTTTAATTCAAGTATTTTTTTTTCTTAATTAATAAATTGCCATTTTGATAGATACCCCTCAATTGTTAAAATATACTGCAGTAGTGTTTTGTGGCAAAACTACCTACCATGAAGAAAAAAATATAATTTTAACCCTTCAAATGCCCAAACCAGGGTTCAAAGTTTGTATGAAATAAAATTTTTTTTTGGTCCGATTTACTTGAAATTAAGTATTAGTATACTAAATCAGAAAAAAATAAACACGTGTTTCAGCGTTTTTCTCATTTCAGCCAATGAAGGGTTAAAATGGGTGGAAACGTTGAAGTTTTTTTCCTGATGTAGTAGCAATGCTGGGCCTAAACCATTAAAGATACAACTTTGAAATTGAATGTGCAGTTGCATTTCATAGCAAAACTACCCACTTTGAAGAAAAAAAATATAATTTTAACCCTTCAAATGCCCAAACCGGGGTTCAAACTTTGTATGAAATAAAAAAAAAAATTGCCCCGATTTACTTGAAACTAAGTATTCGTATACTAAATCAGAAATAATTAAACACGTGTTTCAGCATTTTTCTGATTTCAGCGAATGAAGGGTTAAAATGGGTGGAAACGTTGAAGATTTTTCCCTGATATAGTAGCAATGCTGGGTCCAAACCATTTAAGTTACAACTTTGAAATTTGAACTACAGTTGCGTTTTATAGCAAAACTACCAACCATGACGAAAAAAGTAATAATGTTAACCCTTCAAATGCCCAAACCGGGGTTCAAAGTTTGTATGAAATAATTTTTTTTTGGTCTGATCTACTTGAAACCAAGTATTCGTATACTAAATCAGAAATAATCAAACACGTGTTTCATTGTTTTTGAAATTTCTGCCCACTAAAGGGTTAAAAGGGGTAGAAAAGTTTGAAGATTTTTCCTCCTGTAGTATCAAGTCAGGCCTAAACCATTAAAGCTACAACTTTTAAATTGAATGTGCAATTGTGTTTTATAGCAAAACTACCCACCATGAAGAAAAAAATATAATTTTAACCCTTCAAATGCCCAAACCGGGGTTCAAAGTTTGAATGAAATAAAAAAAATGTTGGTCCGATTTACTTGAAAGTAAGCATTTGTATACTAAATTAGAAATAATCAAACACGTGTTTCAGCATTTTTCTCATTTCAGCCAATGAAGGGTTAAAATGGGTGGAAACGTTGAAGATTTTTCCCTGATGTAGTAGCAATGCCAACCCATTTAAGGGTAGACGATAGCAACGTGGCGGGAAATTCAGAATTTTTACAGTCTTTTACATCTTGTAGCTAAACTGAGCTATTTTCGTTCATCGATTTTTCGTTCGCGGCAATAACATAGTATTATTTACATTATTGTAAAAAAATGACAACAATAATTCAGCCGATTATGTGTTCTGGTCTACGACAAGTTTTTTGGGCAGTGCCACTGCTTCGTAGACCAGAACACATAATTGGCTGAATTATAGTTGTTCTTTTGTTTACAATAATGAAAAGAATACTATGTTATTGCCGCGAAAGAAAAATCGCTGAACAAAAATAGCTCAGTTTAGCTACAAAATGTAAAAAACAGTGAAAATTTTGAATTTCCCGCCACGTCGCTATCTTTCCACCTTAATCAATTTACAACTTTGAAAAACTACAGTTGCGTTTTATAGCAAAACTACCAACCATGAAGAAAAAAGGAATAATGTTAACTCTAAAACGGCCAAAACGGTTCAAAATTTGTATGAAATTATCATTTTATTAGGTCAGATTAACTTCAAACTAAGTAGTCGTATATTAAATCAGAAATAATAATTAAACACATGTTTCAGCATCAAAAAGGGTGGAAACATTTTAAGAGTTTTCCTGATGTAGTATCAGTAACAATGTCGGAACCATTAAAGCTACAACTATTCAATGAACATTTAACTACAGTTGCGTTTTATAGCAAAACTACTAAGCATGAAGAAAACAACAATAATGATAAACCTAAAACGGCCAAAAAGGTTCAAAGTTTGTATATTTTTTTGTTGGATTCATTTGATCTTTACCAATTTGGTCACACACACACTCAATACATACACTTCCACGCTGAAACTGCTCGACGGATTTGTATGACATTTGGAATAGAGATAGCTTACACAAATACACACCCATGACTCTATTCATGCTAATTTGATAATGGTGAAAGATGTACCCAGGCAACTTCTTATAAGTCTTCGCGGACGAAGTCGCGGGCGAAAAGCTAGTAATACATAATCTGTGAAAATTTAAACTGGCTACCTATTACGGTTCCAAAGATACAGCCCTTAAAGTAGGACAGACAGCGGAGGCAGAGTAATAGGATCCCGTTTGGCACCCTTTTGGCACGAAACCCTAGCAAACCAAATAATTTAATTGCAGTCGCTCGTAGCACTGCATGTTCGAGAATACGTCTCCTATGCATTTTCATTGCCATTGCTATCAGAAATCACCTTATTAACATTCGGAACGCCCGTCTCAGCATCCGATGTGATGGCTAGAGATTTATACGACAAACGCTTGCTGACAAGATGCAATTAATTCGACCATCAGCTCCGATTTGCGATGTATCGTTCGACGTATGGGCTTTTGCACGTGTGTCAAAAGTAGTTTAGGGTGGTATTAATAGTCATCCGAGATCACCTACTTGAGCTCGATCTCAAGAAGGTCAACTCAGAAAAGTCAAATGCTAATGTCAAGCCTTGGCTAATGTCAAACTTGAGTAGCTGTCAGCATATTGATAGACACTATCTTGAGATTGTCATTGACAAGCCAAGGCTTGACATTAGCATTTGACTTTTCTGAGATCACCTACTTGAGTTCGATGACTATTAATGCCACCCTTAGTTTATTTTCTTCTTCTTCTTGAAGTGCCTCTCCATCACTGGAGGTTGGCAGTCAGCTCCCTGCACCGCTCTCTGTTCATGGCTGTCCTGAATAATTGTTCCACGGTTTTGATGCTAGTCCATTAATTGATATTACACAGCCATGTAATTTTTCTCCTTCTGGCCTTATTTTTCCCTCTATTTTGCCCTTCATCAGTTTATTTTAAACTTAGCTGAAACTGTAGATATGATTGTTTTAAGAGATAAAACAGGGCCAAGGATATTGTAACGTGCAGTTATAGGCTGTTCACTCGAGTTAACTCGCTGGCAAAACTGAACAAGCAAAACTGCACAGTTTCCTTCCATCCTCACACAAGCTCTTAAATCCTAAAACTGGCTTATTTTTGATGGAGTATATTTTTTAGAAGTTGTAGAAAAATAAACGCACAATAAGTGAAGTTAGGGATGCAGGCTGCAAAAGTGCGCTTAGAAAGGATATTGTAACGTGCAGTTATAGGCTGTTCACTCGAGTTAACTCGCTGGCAAAACTGAACAAGCAAAACTGCACAGTTTCCTTCCATCCTCACACAAGCTCTTAAATCCTAAAACTGGCTTATTTTTGATGGAGTATATTTTTTAGAAGTTGTAGAAAAATAAACGCACAATAAGTGAAGTTAGGGATGCAGGCTGCAAAAGTGCGCTTAGAAAGGATTTTTGTGAAAATCAATAACGTAAGAAAAAATAAGATTTAGCTTGTTATACATGTCCCACTAGCTGCGCAAAGGCCTTCTCTCAGAGAGAGAGTTCGAGCTTAATCACCACGCGTGCTCAATGCGGACTGGCGATTTCAAAATCAATAATTCGTAATAAAAATATTACGGAGAAGAAATCAAGTCAAACTATAAAAATCAAATAACAATTCCGGGCAAAAACCAAATCAAAGGAGAAGCATCAGCCGACAAAAGTCCCAGTCCCAGTTAGAGCAAATATAAAATGTGTCTTCAAAGAAGCACTGGAACGGACCGTGTCCATGTCTGCTTCCATAAAGACGTAGCACCGAGAAAAAGAAAAATAAAACCTAGAGCTGAACAATATTGAGTCTCCTTAGAAAATAAACAAACTGGCATCGATGCGGGAATTGAATCGTAGCCACGGTTACGTATCTAGTTGATTCTCTCATGCGATAAATAAAATGTAAACTGTATGTTCTATTTGAAGAAAAAATACTGCATTTATGCATGTATGAATGTTTGTTCGACGATAACTTGAGTATCGTTGATCGAATCGTCATGAAATTTGGTAGGAGGGTAAATGAGACAAAAATAATGTTGAATTCGAACATGATCCAAATCGGTCGGTTGCCGGGCTATAGGGTCGTGAGTTCACAGTTTGGGGCGAAGCACTATTTGAACGGGCGATCGAAGCGGGAGAAGTTCTCCTCGTCTACTTGAACAATCTGGCATTTGTATGTATGTATGAATGTTTGTTCGACATTAACTTTAGTATCGTTTGTCGGATCGTCATGAAATTTGGTAGGTACGTAAATGAGACCCAAATTATTTGCCGAGTTCACGGACGAACCACTACAGGGTGCACTCTAAGTCGTTAGCGGAACTTTAAGTAGGCTTTCTACTGATCAATACAATCAACTTGTACTGGGTGGCGAAAAAAATGGAGCGAAAAAAATATCAGCTGTTCCATACAAAAGGTCGACTCAGTACTGCCCCAAATGTAT
Organism: Zelleria hepariella; assembly: GCA_949319315.1. Taxonomy (NCBI): domain Eukaryota; kingdom Metazoa; phylum Arthropoda; class Insecta; order Lepidoptera; family Yponomeutidae; genus Zelleria; species Zelleria hepariella. The sequence continues at coordinate 29,554,825 of OX439382.1, read as the reverse complement.
GAAACAGCTGATATTTTTTTCGCTCCATTTTTTTCGCCACCTACTACAAGTTGTTTGTATTGATCAGTAGAAAGCCTACTTAAAGTTCCGCTAACGACTTAGAGTGCACCCTGTAGTTAACTTCGGCTTGACCCTAGCTGATAGGGTGCATATTAAAGTATTAGTTCTATAAGCCGTCAGGATGGTATAGGTGCTGGGCAAGCCTTCTCCACCTAAAACAATGTCCCAGGCACTACTGCGTCGCCGAATGGTCTCTTCACCCATCTACAGGGTGCACTCTAATTCGATAGCGAAACTTTAAGTAGGCTATCTACTGATCACTACAAACAACTTGTACTAGGTGGCTAAAAAACAAGAGCGAAAAAAATATCAGCTGTTCCATACAAAAGGTAGACTCAGTACTGCGCCAAATGTATGAAACGGCTGATATTTTTTTCGCTTCATTTTTTTCACCACCTCGTACAAGTTGTTTCTATCGATCAGTAGGCAGCCTACTTAAAGTTCCGCTATCGACTTAGAGTGCACTCTGTAGTGTGAGTGAAGGTGCCACTAGAAGCTGTATAAATCATCTCATTACGTATATGCAAAGGCCTTAGTTAGTTCCACGCTAGAAGATGTTTCTAGAACAGTCCTACTTGAAGCAACAATCACGTTCTTGTCTCCTCTATCGCATTGTTTATCTAAGCGTCTACATTGTGTTATCTTATCCGCATGCAAGGGGTCGGTCACACAAGTTGAGTTCACAGAAGCTTGGCTTCGACTTGGCCCGGCTATAGGGTCGTGAGTTTACAGTTTGGGGCGAACCACACTAGTATTTGAACGAGTGATCGAAGCGTGAGAAGTTCTCCGAGTCTACTGGAACAATCTGGCGTTTGTATGCTTGTTTGTATGTACGAGTATGTATGTATGTTTGTATTTATGTATGAATGTTCGTTAGACGATAACTTGAGTAAATTTAATCGGATCGTCATGAAATTTGGTAGGCAGGATAATTTTTAAGTCCGAACATGAGCCAAATCGGTCGAGGGTCGCGAGTTCATAGTTTAGGACGAACCGCTAGCGACATTATGTCATGACACCTCTACAAAAAAAAAATTTTTTTTTCATCTTTTTTTTTAATAGTGGTTTATCCAAACCAGTGTTTCTGTGTGTCCATAGTTAGTGGAGCGGCCGCGACAAATAGTCTGCCTGGCGCGATTACCACACAAATGAAACATATACACAGATACAGGCGGCCACACACTGATATAGCCCTTATGTTTGACTAACGCCCTTAAGAACGCCCTGAAGCAGCGATTTCCCATACAAACGTAGTTCCGGTTTAATTTCTAAACTACAGGCTGAATTTTACTGAAACTTGGTTTATATCTAGAATGTCATTGTTTATATCAGTAGATGACCAAGGGAGGTTTGCAAATAGTTTTTATACTAAGAACAATAGCCTGAAATAAATAAGAGCGATGCATTTTTCGCGCCGAAAATGTTTTACTTTCAGCTTTTATTTACTTACTTATTACACTGTCAATTGGAGTCGAACTACCTTGGGGACATCAATAATGTGTTGTACTTGTCAGAAAAAAAAAATTTTTTGAAATAGCTAATAAAATGTAGAAATGGCAGCTGAACTACGAAAAAATTTGGGAAAATAGATCTATTACATTACAACTACAACTAGTTACTCGCGAAAGGACACGAACACACGTAGATTCATACAGCCGCATTGCCTCTCACTTTTCCCGCGCCCCGTCTCGCTCTGGGTGAAACAGCTATAGAAAACAGTTTTTCACGCGCTTGGCCGTCACTGAGTTCCCACGGTCCTGAAGGGGACCCTAAGGCGCGCGTGCTAAGTAGCGGACTGTACTTACAAGGACTTGAGGCAGGGATTCATTGTACCTAACGTCAACTACAGGGTGTAATTGAATTCGATAGTGGAACTTCAAGTAGGCTGTCTAGTGATCACTGCAAACAATTTGTATGTACGGTCGGCCACAATCTCAGATACCCCGTGGCAGCGCGCGGCATAAGGGCGCCAATAGAACAAAAAGGGGTATCTGAGACTGTGGCCGACTGTACTAGGTGGCAAAAAAATGGAGCGAAAAAAAAAATCAGCTGTTCCATACATAAGGTAGACTCAGTACTTCACCAAATGTATGGTACAGCTGATATTTTTTTCGCTGTCGGTCCTTCTGATTCTAATTATTGTTAAAAAACGGGATTCTTACCTTATGTCTGAAAACCACGAAAGTTTAAAAGCATTCTGATTCTAATTCTAGTCTAGAGGATTAGTTCACTAGTTGTAGGAGCAAAACGGGGAAAACCCGGTTTTGTCCTACTACTGGGACGCCATCGACACGCTATTGCGTTACAGACTTAGGGTGGCATTAATAGTCGTCAACTCAAGCTCGAGCTCAAGTAGGTGATTTCAGAAAATAAAATAACCGCTTGGCTAAAGTCAATGTCAAGCCCAAGCTCAAGCTCGAGCTTGAGTAGCTGTCAGCATATTAATAGACACTAGCTTGAGCTTGACATTGACATTAGCCAAGGTCTCAAGTCGGTGATTTTGTTTTCTGAGATCACTTACTTGAGTTCGAGCTAGAGTGACTATTAAAGCCACCCTTAAGCCCCTGTTTGATTATTCAATTGCAGTCAATAGTAGCTAAGGTCTCAATTCGCTGATTTTGTTTTCTGAGATCACCTACTTGACTTCGAGCTTGAGCTGACGACTATTAATGCCACCTTTAAGGCTCTGGGCATAGTGAATTAGCCCGCGCGCAAAAAAAATGCACAAAAACGATTCCTGTATCAAATACACTAAAAAAAACGAAAATGTTCACATATCAAACCCGAGAATTAGGTGAGAGCTATCTAAAACAGCCAGTTTTGTGTTGATACCCAGATATTTTGGTTGAAAAAAAGTGCGCCGCCTATTTTTTTCATCAAAAATATCTTCAAAACGTTTATGAATGTCAACACGAAACTGGCTGTTTTAGATAGGTCTCACCTAATTCTAGGGTTTGATATGTGAAAATTTTCGATTTTTTTTGTGTATTTGATACAGGACTCGATTTTGTGTATTTTTCTTGGCGCGCGGGCTATTCACTATGTACAGCGCCTTAAGCCTCTGTTTGATTATTCGATGGCAGTCAATAGTAGTTCTACTCCAGATAAGATTTTAACTACACTTCTCACGTTGCATATAAATGTCCATCTGCCTGGCTGCCCGTTCGTTTGCTCGGGTCTTCAGCTATTTTTATAGCGCCTTTGAGTAGCCGTTGCTTAAGTAAAGTGTCGTATTTATCTTTCAGTTGATTGCTTTGTAAACAAAGCCGAGAAATAGCAAACAGGAGGCTAAAATTCTCAAGGAACTTGCATTCGACACATCTCGAAGGAAAAATCTCATTTTGCGGCAAATGTCACATCTCCTATTCACACGAAGTTAAAAAACTAAGGCCTTTGCATCTACGTAATGAGATGATTTATACAGCGTCCGGTGGCACCTTCACTCACACTAGATAGGTGAAGAGACCACTCGGCGCTGCAGTGCCTGGGACATTGTTTTAGATGGAGTAGGCTTGCCCAGCACCTATACCAACCATCCTGACAGCTTAGTCGACCAAGCCCACAGGAAAGACAGGTCAATACGTGTGGAGCCAACTGATCCGCGGGTTTCCTCACGATGTTTTCCTTCACAGTTAGCGAGCGTACACGAAGTTAGTATTTGGGTAATTCTACGGCAGAGCAATTCCCGTGGCATTTTTTATTTAAGGGTTTTCAGATAATTTGATGTTCTCACATTACTTTAGAACACATTAGTAACAATTTTATAATCATGTAGGTAACAATAAAATTTTAACTAATGTGTTCTAAAGTAATGTGAGAACATCAAATTATCTGAAAACCCTTAAATAAAAAATGCAACGGGAATTGCATAATGCAGTCTGCCGTAGAATTACCCATTTATTTATTTTATTTCCATTATGAAGCAAGCCAGAAGCAAGGGTAAAAACCAACTTATTATGGCTTTACCGTGAATGTCGTTTTCACGACGATCTCCAAAGCATTTCACTAAAACGTAGCAAAGATGCAACACACAACGGATTGTCGGAAATCTCTCCCAGCCAAGAGAAGAATACTTTTACTTAAGGTGATGGTCGAGGCCCACTAGCGCCGCCAAATGGAAAAAAAAATAAATCTTATAAAAAAAATATCTTTTTACATTATTTTTGGGTGCGCCTTTTGCTAAAAATGAGCCGTTAAATACGAATTCCTAGGCTTAACTACAGACATAACGCATAGGTTTCTGATCCTAGAACCTACGAATAAATCCTGCACAAGAAAAAAAAGGTGGTGGCGGGATTTATTTATAGATTTAGGGATCTGGAATCTAGGCCTTCCAGATCCCTGGTTCATCCAGGTTTTTAGCATTAAACGGATCCGAAAAGAAGATTTTTTTTTTCTTCATTGGTGCCTCTAGTGTACCCATGCCATCACCTTAAGAGTGGACGATAGCAACGTGGCGAAAAATTCAAAATTTTCAAAGTTTTTTACATTTTGTAGCTAAACTGAGCAATTTTTCGCTCGCGGCAATAAAACAGTATTCTTTTCATTATTGTAAATAACACAGAACAACAATAATTCAGCTGATTATGTGTTCTGGTCTACGAAGCAGTGGCACTGCCCAAAAAACTCGTCGTAGACCAGAACACATAGTCTGCTGAATTATTGTTGTTCTGTGGTTTACAATAATTAAAAGAATACTATGTTATTGCCGCGAACGAAAAATCGCTGAACAAAAATAGCTCACTTTAGCTACGAAATGTAAACAACCGTGAAAATTTTGGCTTTCCCGCCACGCTCCTATCTTTCAGCCTTAAGTAAGAGTATTCGGTAAAGTGGTGACTATTCACGAAAACCTTCCTTTTCCTTTTACAAAACGAAAGTGGACAATTCAATATCCCTAAAAGAGGGAAGATGTAAAGAAACAGACATGAAGAGAGGTCACGGGCGATATATCGGGCCTTGTAATGTTTGGTGCAGAGTGAATTTTTATGTAAGTCTTTGTGAATTGGTTTGTACAGTCGGCCACAGTCTCAGATACCCCTTCTTGTTCGATTAACGCCCTTATGCCACGTGCGATAAGAGCTGCCATGGGGTATCTGAGATTGTGGCCGACCGTACCAGTTCATAAATAAATGCGAGTGTGCCAAATTTTCGTGCTAGCTCAACTCTTGATTTTTTTTACATTTTGATGTTGTATAATAATTTTCAAGAAAGTTTTTTACGTTGATAAAGAACTGTCTATTCTGCTCCGAGAATAGTTATTTGTTATGCAAGAATGCAAAATTATTGTTTGCGGCGAGTGCTTGTATTGAATACCGAGCTAGCGAAGGTTTCGAGCGTAGCGAGTGGTTCAAAAAAAGAAACCTGAGCGTAGCGAGGTATTCAGAAGCACGAAACGCAAATAATATTGCATTCGTGCGAAACACAAAACTTTTCATCTCACAAAAGCGAGGAAATGACTTTGTTAGCCAAGCGGGAAAAACTCTATGGACAACTACTTACAGACAAAACAGGTGAGTCAAATAAGTTCCTTTTAAAATCATATTTTATTGTAGTTACGGCTGCCGCACTAAAGTTTTCAGCTTCGTTGGTATTAAAACCATTCGTTTTTTTAATAATTTCCTGAAGTTTATTTATCCAGACAAAAAAATAATGTAAATAAAAGAATGTTTTTTTTCCGGGTGCATTCTGAACTTTTACCATACACATTTAAAATTTCTAGAGATAAAAAATAAATTCAATTATATCGTTTAAAAAAAAAAATAACAAACCAACCCATCATTATCTATTTTATAAAACAGAAGCAGAGCATTTTTTTAATTTACTGTTATTAAAAATAAATATAGTGTACAAAATATTAAAAAGACTGTAAGAAGAAACCGCGTTTCTGAATGTTCTATTCCGTGACTTTAGATGCCTATGCCTCATTTGCATTCACAGTTTTGTATAGAAAATGGCCACTTGCGTGGAGAGTCGCGTCTAAACGAGGCTCTACTTTCTGAACCTTTTATGAACCTAAAAGGCATCTAGTGAAACGGCCAGTGTTTTTTCTTTTTCTGCACCATGGGGCGTGCAAAAAAGGGCGTTCAAATTTCGAAGTGCACAAAAATGCAGATTGGTTAAATTCGGGTTTTACACGGTTGTAAGTTGCTAGTAACAGCAAACTTTCCGAGCATGGGAGATGAAAAATATATTTTGTGATAAATAAACAGTTATCTAAAGAATCAATATTTTTTTTTGCAAAAAATATCTAGTTTGTTCTGAGGAAAAAGCGTGAGGTTCTTAGAAAAATTTTTGACGTATATTCTAATTCGTCATTTCATTACTATCTTCAGAGTAGCTACCATGAGTGCGAAAAAGCTGTGCCGGACGTCTGCCAGACGTCTGTCATGTATCCTAATACTATAGTAGTAAGGTTGTTTATCCAACTTATCACTTTCAGTAACAGTGACAGTAAGGGTGGTATTCTAGAACCCTACTTAAACTCAGTTTAAACAGAGTTCAGACTGTCGATAAAACAGTGCATGTTTTGATATGAAGGGAGGGATATTCAAATCAAAACATGCACTGTTTTATCGACAGTCGACACTACTAAACTCTACTTAAACTGAGTTTAAAAAGAGTTCAAGGAGCGTTCTAGTATGAACTGAGTTTAAACAGAGTTTAAGTAGCGTTCTAGTTTGAACTGAGTTTAAGTAGCGTTCTAGAATACCACCCTAAGCACTCGTGGTAGCTGCTCAGTTCCCGGAACCCTCGAACGACCTCAAACCATTGTTTCAACCCTCGTCAAGGCCGCACACCGTTCCTTGGATCACTAAAAAAATATTAAAACTAACAAAACGTCCTTTTATCACTCAATAAAGTTTATCACTTTCCTTTGACACCCTTTGTCCCTTCGACCAGCAAAATAAAAAATATTGAAATTACTTTCTCAATATTGTCTAAAGATAAGATTATGCCAATAACGGACTTTCGAACAAAAAACTTTGCCTTCCGAATTATGTCCGAGTTGTCTTAAACTCGTGATCACCCAGCAATGGCTGTCAGTTAGGACGACACCCTAGGAGGGTGCAGGGCAGAGTAGGATAACAACCGTTAGCGCGCAAACTGGCACGTTTGGCGGGATACACGCCCAAACACAAAAGGACCGGTCAGGCGTGAACGTTTTCTTGGACCCGGAGGGGCCCGTAGGTTTGTACATTCGCCTGTGTCTAGGGTTACCAGCTAGAGGGTTGAAAAGTGCCGAGCTTGAGAAAAAACACTGGAAGCACGTAGTGGCAATCAAATCGACAAAATAAAAGTTCTAATGACTCTCTACAACTTTCCAAGAATTAGTTTTGCTATTTGCTAGTAGTTCCATCCCTACTGTGAACTCGCGACCCCATATATCGGCAATGCCTCGACCGATTTCGCGCCTATCAAATTTCATGACGATCCGACAACATTTACTAAATTTATCGAAAATTCATAGCAGTGAGTAAATTTGGACTAAAATAAAATTATGACTAGTGGTTCGCCCTGAACTATGAACTCGCGAGTGGAACTTTGTGCTAACACCATCCGAGAAGGCGCGCGCGCATTACATATAAATTTTACAACCCCATATCTCGGCAAACGGTCGACTGATTTGGCTCATCTTCGAACTTATCTTTTTTTTTGTCTCATTTACCCGCCTACCAAATTTCAGGACGCTCCGACCAAGTTTACTCAAGTTATCGTCGAACGAACATTCATACAATACATACAAGCGCAGGATTGTTTCAGTAGACTCAAAGAACTTCTCTGGCTTCACTCGCTCGTTCAATGAATTTCTAAGTCCCATTTTATTGCGGCCTAATTCCCGGTTTACATTATTCCAGCTGCTGGAATGCTACTGGAATAATGTAAACCGTACTCATTCCAGTGCATTCCAGAAGCGGTTTACATTATTCTTGTCTTTCCTGTGGGCTAGGCCGACTAAGTTGTCAGGATGGTATAGGTGCTGGGCAAGCCTACTCCATCTAAAACAATGTCCTGCAGCGCCGAGTGGTCTCTTCACCCATCTAGTGTGAGTGAAGGTGCCACTGGACGCTGTATAAATCATCTCATTACGTAGATGCAAAGGCCTTACTTTTTGACATTATTCCAGTAGACTTACCTACGTCCATTATGCCCGGTTTAGTCTTAGACATATCAACCAGGGTTACCATATTACTATGGTAACCCTGGTTGATATGTCTAAGACTAAGAGAATGGTGTATGTATGGGGTCGGGGAGAAATTGCACACAAGGACGGGGATACGAGATTTACAACATGCACCCGAATAGCTGTTTATATTGATGGCGGCTTTGGCTGCCTAGCGGAGCCAATTGCCTAACTTCAACATCGATTGCTATCGCTTTTGAGTTTTCATGGTGTGAAATTATGTTGACGAACTTCAAATCACATTTTGAAATGTATTTGGTCAACGAAATCGCTAAGACATTCGCTCGATAACCTTCTCTTGCGTTTTAGTCTAATTTCTTATTTGGCCTTTTAATGTTAGCTATCGTCTTGGCTATTTCTCCCTTTAAGGCTGTTCTGAAAGCAATTTCAATAATAGCTATCAGAAATCTTTAAGACGCTTTTTCTTTTAAGCGAAGAAGAATTCTTTCGGCACTTTCAAAAGACAACTCTAAGGGCTTTCGTTGAGGCTATTAGAGCTCTATTTCGTTTGAAACTCCCCACGTAATGATGCAGTTATAACAAAAATACATACACAATCTTTATGCCCGGTACACGTCATAGTCGTGATAGATATCGCTAACGATAAGAGAGCAGTATCAAGTAAACAACTAAATTATCACTCTGAAATATAATAATAACACTGAATAGCTCCAGAAGTCTCACAAAGAATATTTTGAAAACTGAGGAGGCAAAATAACTTGTTACAGCCATCAAGCGAGGCAAGCCAACTCCATCTCAAAACATATCGCACCACGCTAGTGTCTGATTTTCTTTCACAGTAGTTGCAAATGAATATCAATGTAGAATCAGTAGTGGTAAATGAAACCATTTATCACTACTGATTCCTCATTGATTCTAGTGTTACAGACATTGACTCGGTAGCTCAAATGGTTGAGCGCCTGCACTGTATTCAAGACTGCGGGTTCAAGTCCTGTCCCGAGTGAATTTTTTCAACTTATTATTAATGTTTAAATGTTTATAAGACTTCTATTTTATTCCTTGTCATATTATTAGCCTAGAGTGTATATCTAAACCATCGAGTCAGTCAATGTCAGGCAGCTGGGTAGGGTTCGTTGACATCATGACATGCCACATTTAAGGACGAAAATGTCGTGATAACACGCTTTACAATACCTTCGTTATTATCAAGGTGATAACGCAAAAGGTTTCCGTATTTTAATTCACGACTTCCATCATGTTTTGACACCACTGTCTCCAAGGGCTTTTTAGTTGAAGAGCTGCTGACAAACCGACGAACCTACTCGTCAAAGGCTCGGAGTTTGTAGGGTTATTAATGTTCATGAAAAATAGTATATTTTAACATCTGAGATGTACCTACCACGTTCAAAGCAAATAAATATATTGAATCTTGAATCTTGAATCTCTTGTGGCCGAAAAATCAAATTTTAAGCTTTGTACGAGTATGCGAGATGATTTGAAAGTAGCTCTCCAGCAATTGGGTAGGCAAAGTTTTTTGTTCGAAAGTCCGTTATTGGCTTAAACTTATCTTTAGACAATATTAATAAACTAATTTAAATATTTTTTATTTTGGTCCAGTAGTTTTGTTTTTATGCGCTAAAATGTTTTGTTCCTATGACCGCCAACAGTATGCAGACCGTCGCGTGAAGGTCATAAAACCGTATCTTTGAAACGTTGTAAAATCCAAACTACTGAACCAAAATAAAAAATATTGAAATTAGTTTCTCAATATTGTCTAAAGATAAGATTAAGCCAATAACGGACTTTCGAACAAAAAACTTTGCCTTCCCAATTATAGGTAGGTGCTAACCGATACTAACTACCCTACTGCAAACCTTTTTTTATTTGGATCTTGTTTTTTAGAATTGAAGATAACGTGCCCTTTCTGTATAAATCCATTTTGTGAGAGAGTGCTTTTGAGAAATACAGAGTTTTCATATTTTTTCAGCTTAAATAATAAAATGGAAGCGGTAACCACCTCATAAGGATAAATCGCACGAAACCTCTACCCACGAAAGGAGATTCAATTTTAGTTTATTAATACAGTTTGAGTGTGAACGAAATAAACTAGATTCGAGACTTGAAAACACAGTGTTTCGACATAATCCAATCTAACGCGAAATTCTACACATAGAATACAAAATATATCTTGCTGCGTTTATACCGAGAGATGAGACGCTTTGGCTGATTTGAAGGAAAAACTTTGGAAAGCATTAAAATTATTGTACAATTTCATGAAAATTTTAAACACCCTTACAATACTTAATTGTTTTGGACAATGTTGGATTGTTCAAGTAGACTTGGAGTATGTTCAAGTGGACATGTAGCGTTATTCATGATTTAATTTTCATGACTGTGATGTTCAACATATTAAATTCCAAAACCTCGAATAATTAAATAACTTTTAAATATTTATAATAATAAGTAAAAAAAAATTCACTCGGGACAGGACTTGAACCCGCAGGGTTAGTGCTTTAGAAAAAACAAAAAGTGGTTAAATAACTTTTCCTTACAAAATATGTAAATATAGATAAATTTCAATACACAGGAAAAAATATGTTTCTTTCTAACGAAGAATCTTTTCGTAGTTGTTGTTTGTTTCTAACCATGTGTTTTCATAGTATAAACGCACCCATAAGCGAGCGCTCAGCTGAATTGAATTTTATATTATTATTATAACAACAACAACGTAATAAATATTGAAATTCAACTTTACGATCCCGGGGCGAACACTTCTTAAGATTAAAACGAAAGAAACCGAAAGGGATCAGAGAAAATAAAATCTTGGTGGAAACTGTGGTAAGTCAGCAAGAATATAGCATCTTAGTTTTTATGAACAGTTTTTTGTCGTAAGTTAGTAGAGTGCTAGCGTATAGGGTCGACGTGCTGTCTTTTGTACGGTCGGACTGATACCCAATGGCAGCAGAGCTCTTACTGCGCGCGGCATAAGGGCGCCAATAGAACAAGTGGCCGACTAGTGAGCGAGTATAATGTTTGTGTAAAATGACACACTGAAAGTAAAGTAATTTCCTTCGACAAATTGCGTATTCCACATTCCCTAGAATTTGCCCCTAGAAACAAAAAATATGGTCACTCATGAAACACTTTTATGCTCTACTAGAATGTAAAGTTATCTCGATTTTTTATTGCGCATTTTCAAATATTTATTCAGAAAAAAAAAACAGAAAATATATCGTTTTTCGCAGTTTTCATACTATTTTCTACATCAGATTAGTTAACTTATCGTTAAAATAAATAACACCTTAGCAAAGCTTGAAAAACAAACAAAAAACTAGGCTAAACCCTTAGACGAGACCTAGATCTATATTCCAAGTGGATTATGCAAATTGGACTAACATTGAAATAACAGAAACATATGCACTATTTGTTGGATGATTCACTTTTTAGATAAAGTACAAGGATAATAGTTTGCATACTGAAGTTGTGAACTTGGTGTTGTTTTACTGTAAAAAGACGTATAACCCGTGCCATTAAAGAAACGATATATAAATGGCGGACACTCTCGCGCCCTCTCGCTTTAATCATATATCCGTCTTTACTCACACGTAACGTTAGCAAAGTCATTTTAGGCAGTCCTGATTAGTCACCTACGCTTGGCTAATAAAACACGCCAAAATACGTTCGCCTCATACTGTTTTTTTTATGTTTGTCGTGTTTTTTCAATATTGTAGTTTACGTATTTACTACGTTTTAATATTTTTGATCTTATTTTCATAAAGATTGTTGTTTAATCACAAACCCAAAGTAGACCAATTACCTAATCAATAATGAAAGCGTCGTAAAACAATATTTCCTAACCAAAAATGTAAGAAAGTTTTAGGTATGAACCGAAATCGTATTTTCGTAACCTCTTTTTCAGACCTTACCATAGGTACCCGCCGCCATTTTCATATCGTTTCTCTATTGGCACGGCTTATAGCTGTATGTTTGTGTTGTGCTGAGTCTACACGCGAAGAGCTGAAAACACGCACTCCACTCTCAATCATAATATGTCAACGACGTATATCAACGTTCTTCGGACACATAGCCCGTACAGGACCTGATAGCCTGGCAAAACAAATTATGACGGGAAAGGTGGAGGGAAAGAGAACTCGAGGGAGACCACCCGCTAGATGGACGGATATTATAACCAAAGCCACGCAAAAACACCTGCACAAACTGATCCACATCGCGAGTGATAGAGCGCAATGGAGAACTCTACTCTCCGCCACCTTCAATGATGGTCACGATCCTCAGCATTGGGGAACGACTGAATGCATGGATGTTTGTAGCAAAATAATAGCTGGAAGATTACCTCTAGGTCTTAAAAATAACTTCCTAAAATATGATTTTAAAAGGACTCTTTCTGCAAAATCGTATTTTTTAAAATATTTTAGGAATCGCATGGACCGCCACTTTACAGTTTTCTGGCTACATGCTTCGTTATGACTGCGAGCGTGTCTGCAAAAACTGGAGATGGGCCCGTACCGTATACATCCAGTTATCTACCCCATTTTGGGTGTATATTAGGGTACGTATATTCGGGCAAAAACTAGTTTAAAAAATTTCTTAAACAGGCCCGAAAGCGCGGCTTTAGTTTTACCTGATGCGCGTTTCATAAATCTACAATTCATAGTTTATTATGACAATTCGATGTACATTGAATAGCTAATTAGACAAAAGAGGTAACTAAATAGGTCAGCTTACTATCCGACTACTCAATGTACATCGAATTGTCATAAAAAAACTAAGAATTGTAGATGTATGAAACTGGCACCTGTGGGCCATTGGTACTATCATGCTTACAGGGCCCTTAGCCTGTAACGCAATGGTGCCAAAATGGGCTCCCGGTTGACGGTTTCAATTACGATTTATTAATGCTCTCGGTCCAGTGTCGGTCCTTTTATTTTTTTTGTAGTACAGCAAAGAATATTAAGAGTCTAATTCTAAAGGATTAGTTCGCTGGTTGTAGGAGAACAACGAAAAAATCCCAGTTCTGTGCTTCTACCTGGGACGCCATTGATACGCCATTGTGTTACAGGCTAAGGCCCCAGTTTAAAGACTACGCAGGCAAGACGAAGCGTGTAGCCAGACCATACCAGTGCTAGCAAATGCGTGTGCTTACTCTGTGGTTATACTTTATGATCTATAGAGACCCCTTACACACAATACCAAAGAAAAGTTAGCTCTAAAGTTTAAGCATCAAAACTAGTGCATCAGTAGAACGACTAGCAACGGAACGCACGCGAGTATCGGAGTCAGTGAATCACAGCGCACAATACTTCCTACATCATTTATAATTTCATGGCCCTTACTGTTTGCTCCTATGGCGGGTGCAGCCGATGTCGATCGAATGTTTCGGCTGAAATATTTTGTGTTGATAGAGAGAAAATTTAAATAGAAAACATTTCTTTGTACATACACCGAAGCGAAGCGCAAGCGGAGGCGGCAAGACCTACCGCACATTGGTCCTGGTACTTGGTTTCGATCGTTTGCTGGATTTAGTGTGCCCTTTGAATGTTCTAAGCTGTCGGTAAAAGGGCCACTATAATAAAAATAGTAGTTCTGGACAGGGAGGTGTACACACAACAGCACGTCGACGCTTACACGCTAGCACTCTACTCGGTTACGTCACGGGCGACTTTGCAACAAAAGTGTACAGTCTGACGTGCTGTCTTGGGTACATACACCAAATGTATATGTTTACAAATAATATTTTTCTTCGTGTTTGACTTTTTAGTAGTGGGTATCAATTTAATATTTTTATTAACATTGTGACGCATTGTAGAGTCAGGATTTTAATTTTGTATTCAGAATGCGTTTGTTTTAAGCGGTCTGTAGGTTTTCTCATATTTTATATCTTAATTTTGTCAATCTTTTGAGTTCGATAAAAATATTGTCGCGGCAGCGGGGCTCTCCTTGCATCTCCAGAATTCCTAAAAAATAAAGAGTGTTTTAGTTTCTGTTTCATCACATTCACAGTACTTATTATTCCAACTCAACTTCAGAGTGTTTTTCAATTCGACGCTCTTCAAAATATTTTTGGGCGAACGAAAACTGGGAATTGGGCCTATAAGCCTATTACAGCAACGGATACTAACCGTACTTATTCTTATTGTCACATTTAATGTGTACAAAATTATAAACTAAATTCGAACTTATATGGTAAATAACTTATTCTTATTCTTAAAAACCAGGCCGAACTCGCCCGAACCCTCCAATCGCAATTAGACACTCCTATCTAGGTTAATTGTTTTAGGTATTCTGAGTCATGGCCGGACTTCGGTGTGTTTTAAACAGAGTAATGTTTTTATTTTAATTGGACAGCGTACGCGCAGCCCTGCACGATCCTCCTTGCTCTTGGACCGCCAAGGTGACGACTCAAGAAGTGTATCAATGGATCATGTAAAAAAACTAAGGCCTTTGCATCTACGTAATGAGATCATTTATGCAGCGTCCAGTGGAACCTTCACTCACACTACAGGGTGCACTCGAATTCGATAGCAGAACTTTAAGTAGGCTGTCTACTGATCAATACAAACAACTTGTACTAGGTGGCGACAAAAATGGAGCGAAAAAAATATCAGCTGTTTCATACATTTGCCGCAGTACTGAGTCTACCTTTTGTATCGAACAGCTGATATTTTTTTCACTTAATTTTTTTCGCAACCTAGTACAAGTTGTTTGTATTGATCAGTAGATAGCCCACTTAAAGTTCCGCTATCGACTTAGAGTGCACCCTGTAGTTGGGTGGAGAGACCACTCGGCGCTGCAGTGCCTTGGGACACCATTACCAACAAACATTTCTTTAATATTTCTCGGTATTGAAAGTCATGAAAATATCGAAGGGAATCTTTACATTTGTAAAATGTTTTCGTTTGTGCAATAAAGAGTTACTTACTTACTTACTTACAAAGGGAACAATTTTCTTTTGTTCAAGATTACTGGACTCAGCTCCCAGCTGCTGAAATCCTGTAGGAGAAGACTGAACACTTGATTGTACACCAACCTTTTACAAAATACAAAAAGTTGTACAGGATGTGGTTTCGGTTAGTGACAGATACCCATCTCAGGGAAGATATTTTAGTAACGCTTAAAACCAAATACAAGCTTATTTTGTTTCTAAAATTTTTAAATTTTAATTTTTTTTTATTTAAATTATATAGGATTAATTAGTATAGTTTTCTTTTTATTTCTTATTAGTTTAGTTACCTATGTACATATTAAAATTTTTGTTTCATAAATTATTGCTATAGTATTTAAAAAAAAACGATTCCCAAATTAACTTGTTCAATTTGTTCCATAATAACCACTAATATAAGCTCAAAGCGCTTCTCAAAGCGCACGCGCGATGTGGCGTTCGATATTGCGAGTGCTGCCGCAGGTGATAGTGTAATAGCTGTGAGGAAGGCTACAATTTAATGACTTTTTGATGTTTTTCTCTGAATTATTTTTATTTACATTTTTTTTTTGCTTCAGCGTCATGTCAATAATCACCTCTGAGTCGGGTGTCACTTTTCAAAACAACGCTTTGTATTATAACCCGTGCCATTAAAGAAACGATATATAAATGGCGGACACTCTCGCGCCCTCTCGCTTTAATCATATCTCCGTCTATACTCACACGTAACGTTAGCAAAGTAATTTTAGGCAGTCCTGATTAGTCACCTACGCTTGGCTAATAAAACACGCCAAAATACATTCGCCTCTTATTGATTTTTTAATGTTCGTCGAGTTATTTCAATATTGTAGTTTACGTTAAGTGTTGTAATTTGTTGAGGTTTGTATTATTTACTACGTTTCAATATTTTTGATCTTATTTTCATAAAGATTGTTGTTTAATCACAAACCCAACGTAGAACAATTACCTAATCAATAAAGAAAGCATCGTAAAACAATATTTCCTAACCAAAAATGTAATAAAGTTTTAGGTATGAACCGAAATCGTATTTTCGTAATCTCTTTTTCAGACCTTACCATAGGTACCCGCCGCCATTTTCATATCGTTTCTCTATTGGCACGGCTTATAGTAACTTTTAATCAAAACCGAACCAAAATTAACACCTTGTATTTTTTTTTTTATAATTTCTGATGAAAATAGCTCTAGGAAAAGTTGCAAGATTACCGATGTGAAATTGATGTGTGCAATATCAGCGATATGATAACATTAGAGGTGAATGAGACAAGGTCGATAACCACCAGTGTGTTTATCAATAATAATGTCGGCTTAAAGGTCTTTCACTTTTCAGGAAGTGATGAAAACACATTTTTTTTCACGTAGGCAGGTAGGTATATTGATAGTGAGGAATCTATCTTTATAAAATGAAAGTGGCATGAAAATAACCTTTATTTGCCAATAATCTTAAATAAAAAAATAAAAAAATTGCATGCATTAAATTTTATTAATTAAATTAATTTTATTGTGTACTTTATTGATTTAAAAACAAATAAATGAATTTAATTAAATTGATTTTATCATAAATTGTCATTTTAATTACTAAAAAGTATAATTTATTCCCAATCTAACTATTAATAATACAAAATTAACAAAATAAAAAAAAACCGGCTTCACTGGTGAAAAGGTACACTGTAAGCTATTGCACTGATTCCGAATTATTTGCTGCTGTCCGGTTATCCATCTCCGAAGTTGTTCATTACATCTTCAACATTTTTTATGGAACCACGCAGAAAGCCTTTACCTTTAAAAACAAAAAAAAAATCATCAAAATCGGTCCACCTAGAAATAAGTTCTGAGGAAACAAACTTAAAAAAAATAAAAACAATTCGGAAACCAAAACTACGAAATCGAAACGGACGAATCGAACGGGCTCCTCCTTTTTGAAAGAGATTTCTGTCTATCTTTACTTTTACCATGTCACTGATAAAACACACGGAATGCAGACCTTACCCATTGTTCTGTCAGACAAACGTCTTCAAAAGCCAGGTTCTATTTTTAATATCCCTTTCCGCCCTACATTACAGACGTCATTTCAACCCCATAGTGACAGGCAGCGGTACACCCCGTAAGCCAGACGATGGACTGGTGACCTATGCGTCCACACTAATAGTTTGACGGATAGACGACCAGAATTTGTTTCAGTTACCTTGACTGCTCGAGGCATGACATAGAGGGTCGCAAAAGGTCAGCACTATTAAAGTTTTCGAACTGAAAGTTTCGTAAGCACTGCCCAGTTGCACATTCAATGTTAATTCGGTTATTCTTACTTTTGATTATGACATAATAGCGACTACTCTCCGACTTTGTTTGGAAGGCTTGTTCAGTAGGTACTGTCAGTATTCAGAAATACCTATTTATTGTAAAATGTATATATTACTAAAGTATTATAACCATATTCATCTTATAATATTTAACAAAAAAAATCTATTCAATCAAGCTTTTACTCACTTGTATTGAATAGATAACGTGATTTAACAGAAACATGTGCATTGTGCAGCGCAAGTAAGTAAGTTTAAGTAGTGTGTGTGTGTGCGAGGGTGTGCCTGTATGTGTGTTTGTCTTTGGCATCTCAGCTCTTATACGGGTAAACCGAATTGGATGCGTTTTTTTTAATTTCAAAGCAGGTATTCTGCCCAGTGTTCTTAGATTTGTTTTATCAAAACGGGTTCAGCCGTTTATGTGTTATGCTAATATGAAGCTGAAATGTCGGGAGTAATTTAAATGTTTAATTTTGTAGTTTAATTGGATCGGGCTTTCTGAACCCTCCAAGTCTATGACACGAAAGGGTAAAACGTACACACATTTTTTTGCCCGTTCGCGTGAAAATATTTAAAGCGCGCAGAGGGAAAGCGCGCTGTGCGCACCCTTAAGGGTTTCCCTGTTATGATGACGGCACATGTGGATGTGTTAGCATGTAGGTAGTGAATTTCCCTAGTGGTATTGTTTTTAGTTCGTCGAGGGTTTACGAACTCATATGCTGAAGCTCTATGACGGTACGAAATTCAGGGTTGCATTAATAGTCGTCAGCTCAAGCTTGAGCTCAAGTAGGTGATCTCATAAAATAAAAATGCTAATTTCAAGCCTTGGCTATGTCAAGCTTGAGTAGATTAATAAACACTAGCTTGATCTCGACATTTTGTTTCCTGAGTTCACGTACTTGAGCTCGAGCTTGAGATGACGACTATTAATGCCACCCTTAGAGTTTCCTAAATCATCCTAAAATTTCGAAAGAAGGTTTATAAAATAAAAATAAATAAAATTAATAAGTAACTTGGACATTAATTCATGACAATTTCAAACATGGTGATGTTGTTATGATTTGAGATAGTTCATACAGCTTCAAGTGGCACCTTCACTCACACTAGAAGGGTGAAGTGACCACTGGGACGCTGCAATGCCTGGGACATTGTTTAGATGGATTACGCTTGCCCAGCACCTATACCATATACCATATTAAGTATCGTTCTGGCACGTTCATTTGCGAGAAATCTGCAGAGGTAGAAAAGTGCTTGCTTAGCGAATTTCTCCATTCAGAAATCGGGCCTAAGTAAATGAACAAGCAATGTCAGGGTCACTCACACAATATCGTTCACCGCGCAATGAAAAGCCTAGCTAAAGATAGATAGGCAAACAGAAACATGCTTGATAAAAATGATAACATAACACATACGTATAACTGAGGGTGAACGACCTAGCTTATTATCTACTTCGACCTGACATCGAGAGGTGAGTTGGAAAAATAACGCGCCAAAATAGAAGTTAAAAACTAAAACCCGACTACCAAAAGACTTAAAACAAGACCTGCTTATCCTTAAAATAAACCCGTAAACCAATAAACGTATTGACCTTGTCTTTCCTGTGGGCTAGGCCCACTAAGCTGTCAGGATGATATGCTTAAAATAGACTCAATCGTATTCGGAGCAATCGGTTTATGAAATGCGAATGAGTTTAGGGCGCCCCACGGCCGCCATCTTGGATTTTTTGAAAATTAAACTATCCTATGTCACCTGGGTAAAAAAAAAGTAAGATGTAGCCTGTACAATTGTACATGTCCCACTAGCTGGGCAAAGGCCTTCTCTCAGAGAGAGAGTTCGAGCTTAATCACCACGCGTGCTCAATGCGGGTTGGCGATTTTTGCGTTGAGGGTATAATGCCTCATGCGCTCAGGTTTCCTTACGATGTTTTCCTTCACAGTCAGCGAGTGGTATTGCTACTACAAATTCACAAATGTACGTAACTTTGAAATTAAACAAAGTCATAGATATATGCACGCACCGGGAATCGAACCTAGGACCTCTCGCATCAGAGTCCATGTTCTACCCACTAGACCACCATGGCTCACCTGGGTGATTAAGACAAATCCAACGACACCTCATTTTTGTTTAAATCGGCCGAGTAGCTTATGCTCTGCGAGGGAACAGGATGATAACAAAAAATACTTACATACGTAAATATTACGCTGCTAAAATCATAACTCTCCTTTTTGCTTCGCGTAGTCGGGTAAAAACTGAATGATGATCGAATGTTTTCCAACTATTCGATGGGCGTAGTTTTCCCGTGATTCGGTAGTTTGTGTTAGGCTGTGTTTTTGTTTCACTCGATAACTAGCGGTGTCTAGTGGGTAGAAATCCGGCTTCACAAACGTGTTCCAAGGTTTAACCCGAAATTTGAAACTACTAGACAAGCACTAGACACTACAGGCCAATTTTTATATAGCTTTTTTCCTGAAATACGTCAGCTTTTAAATGTAATTTCAAACTAATTTATTCTACGACTTTTTGAAAAGCTCGATATTTTTTGAACGAGCGAGCGAAGTTCTCTGAGTCTACTGGAACAATCCGGCGTTTGTATGTATGTTTGTATGTACGTACGTTTGTATGTATGTATGAATGTTCGTTCAACGATAACTTGAGTAAATTTAGTTGGACCGTCATGAAATTTGGTAGGCAGGTAAATGAGGCAAAGAGAATTTGTAAGTTCGAACATGAGTCAAATCGGTCGAGGGGTTGCAGAGATATGGTGTCGCGAGTTCGGGGCGAACCACTAGTATTTTGTCCTTAGAGCTACGAGAAATATTTTTCTGGCGCGATGCAGGATTGGTAGCGAAGAGAGAGATAGAGAGAGAGTAGTTGCCTAAGGGCGCGTAGCGGTTTCCTGTACGACCGGTAGGGTTCGCTACAATAGGTATGAAGCAAATGGTTCTGCCCCTTTACCCTTGACACTATTTTTTTAATATGGCGCAATGTACAAAATTCAATATTTCACAATTCAAGACAAGACGCATTTCATATTTATACAACGTGTTATATTTATTTGTATTTTTTAATATTGTTTTCATTGACTTTTACAATGTTGTAACTACTCAAAGCTGTGTAAATGCACCTACACACAGATATATTTTAAAATTTGAGCTAATACCAAAAAAAAAAGTTACGATTTTTTTTTTTCAATTTTGAGGTTATAAAATAAAAAAATATTTTTTCAACTTTTTTTTACATATTTGTCATCCTGTTGACCACTAGGTTACACCCTGTAAAAAGAGTTAGGTACTTTTGTAACACCTTGTATTGTACACAATACCCTTACCTTTGAATAAACGTTACAAAGTATAAAAATCAAAGCTCGACCTTGCGCATCCAAAGAGAAATTTATTTAAAAACTTTGTCAATATAAACGCAATAGCGTCAAGGGTAACCCCCAAGGGCGGGCTTAATAGCCAGAATGTAAAAAAAATGCATAATTATCATCGGAGGTAAATCCAAGGGCATGCAAGATTATCACAATCTTTATCAACATGATGTTCGCTATAAGCCGTTGTTGACAATGACTAACCCACAATTAAATCGAAAACATTGAATCACGATTCACGATGCACTAAATCAGACGGTAGCGTAGAGTGTATTCTATCAACACAGTATTGGAATAGAGCAGTTGAATATCTTGACCGTAACCTTGATTGAACGAGCGAGCAAAGCGAGCGAGGTTCTCCGAGTCTACTTGAACTTTCCCTATGACCGTCCATACAAAAGTTACCTACCGCCGTTCTGAAATGTACGGTCGGCCACAGTCCAGGATAACCCATGGTAGCTCTTACCGCGCGCGGAATAAGGGCGCCAATCAAACAAAAAGGGGTATCCTAGCGTGTGGCCGAGTGTACTAAGATCCAATGCGCGTAGACATGAGGCGCATTTTTACAGTTTTTATGTAAAACACGGATATAACACAAATAAGTTTAACCGTTTACGAAATACAAAAAGTTCTTATGTACCTACATTGCGAAATCTCGGGACAAAATATTTTACCCATTTACTAATCTGGGGCCTTAGCCTGTAACACAATGGGAATCGAACCTGACTGTCTCGCTTCCAAGTCCAATGTTTTACTGTGGTTCAACCACTAGGCCAGGGGTCGGCAACCTGCGGTTTGCGAGCCGCATGCGGCTCTTTTGATGAAAGTTGCGGCTCTTCAGTTCCATATGCAAAAAAATATCGAGGGTCATGACGTCCCCAACTATCAACAACAGGGCGTACTTAAATCCTATTTAAAACGGTAATTATTTATTTAAGAAAGTTGATGTTAAAAATCGGTGAATTTTCGATTTGAAATAAATAAATAAATTCTATAATAATGAAACTATATTTTTTTGTGGCTCTTTGAAAACTGGAAAATTATGTTAATTGTAATTTTGCTCTTTAGTCTTAAAACGTTGCCGACTCCTGCACTAGGCCATCACCGCTGATTAAGCCATCACAGCTACGAGTATGTATGAAGATATACTACTGAATATTTCTAAATCGTACCTATCACCTTTAGGACGCGGCGGCGGCGGACGGCCGAGGTCGAAATCGTAAGTGCATTGACATCGTCTAGGTCTTATGTTTGTCTGTCACTTTTAATATCTACTTACATTTTAATTTTATAGTAAACAGATTAACAAACAGAAAAATGCGGTGGCAGCCTATTGGGTAGAACAATGGACCCAGAAGTCAGAGGTCTAGGTTTGATTCCCAGGTTTGGTTTGCTGGCATGCATTTTACTGAGCGAGCGAGCGAAGTTCTCCGAGTCTACTGGAACAATCCGGCGTTGTATGTTTGTATGTATGTATGTATGAATGTTCATTCGACGATAACTTGAGTAAATGTAGTCGGATCGTCATGAAATTTGGTAGGCAGGCAATAGTATATTTCATTACAAGTGTGGAAAGGCTGTCATTGCAACGAGTTCCGACAAATGGCTACCCGAGCCGAGGCGCAGCCGAAGGCGAGGGTTGACAGTCGGAACAAGTTGCAATGACGGTTCCGCACGTGTACTGAACGACTATTTTTAATACAGTTGCGAAAAAATGAAGCAATTTAATAAAATAATAATAACACAATAAACTCAACTAACCTAGCATTTTTTACTTTTCCGGTAAAATGTTCTCCGAAGCATTTTGTGCAATTATACTGAGTTCCTGTGGCTGTTAATTAAAAAAAACTAGGGTCGAATATACTCATTTTGTGCAACAAACAACTAAAGCAAACAAAATTTCTGAAAAATCAAAATGGCGCCAACCGTAGAATATAAGCAGAGTTTTTTTTTCTTCACCCATTCTGGTAGGCAAAGGCAACTATGCATACAGCCAAGTCTTCAGTAGAAGTTTTTTATTGATATGAAATGAAAATGAAATTTAATGAAATGAAACCTAACCAAACTCATTCAATCAAATAATTAAATCTGATATTGAAACAAATTAGTAGCTTCTTTTTAGAAATATACGTATTTGCATGAATCATAAAAACTTTTTTAGTAAAAACTTCATGGTTGGTTTTTCTTTTTAATAGACATTATTTTGACAGTTGGGAAAGAAAACGCACGAGTGCGGGAAAGGTAAAAAAAAAGCACGAGTGTGTAATAGCCCACATCCCGAACGCTATACGTCCCTGCAATACGCCACTTTTTGAGCAACTGTATTAAAACGGTCATTCCTGAGAAAAGCGTTCTTCGCTGAGATCGGTGGCTTTTATTTTTTTTCAAGATAGGTGAAAACTAAAAATACACCGTAAAAGATGGCTTAAAAACTAGTCAATATGTCGATGAGGCACACCTGTAGGCTTTATAGATTAATGAAAAAAAAATCTTCTTTTTTGACAAGCCACCGATCTCAGCAAAAAGGCCACCGATCTCAGATAGTGTCTAAAATTATTATAAACAGTAGTTACAGTGAATAATAAACGTTTTTTCTAAATTTAAACGTCACTCATGAACTGATACAGATAAAAGGGGGCTAAATTAAGCAAAAAAATTCTATTAAACATCATAAAAAATATCAAAAAAATCATATCTTTATTTTCATAAAATCATTGTTAAAGATCAATTCCTAAGCTAAACATGCAAAATTATAGTCAACAAGCCTTCGCATCTATTTATACAGCGTCCAGTGGCACCTTCACTTACACTAGATGGGTGAAGAGACCAGTCGGTGCTGCAGTATCTGGGACATTGTTTTAGATGGGTGAAGAGACCAGTCGGTGCTGCAGTATCTGGGACATTGTTTTAGATGGAGTAGGCTTGCCCAGCACCATACCATCCTAACAGCTTGGTCGGCCTAGCCCACGAGAGAGCGTGTGGAGCCAACTAAGTTGCGGGTTTCATCACGATGTTTTTCCTCACATTAGGGAGGGGTTTAGCTACTTCAAATTTACAAATTTATGTAACTTTGAAAAGAAATAAAGTCATGTTTCATGCCTGCGCTGGGAATCGAACCTGGTTCTCTCGCATCGGCGACCAATGCTCTATTATATGTGTGACTGTAATAATTATACACTAAAATTGTCTGTCTATACGGATTTTGCTTTTTATTTGCGTGAAATTACATTTCCTTGCAAAAAACAGTACCTTAATAGCTTAAATGAAGTCTAAACTTTAGTCCATAGAAACAAACTGATAAATTTTGACTTAGTCATAGCATCTCGTTCGGTGTGGTATCTAAAGAATCTGTGAAATTGATACAATATGTTGAAAACTTCTTTGAGATCCTTGGCTAATAACTAAGATCGGTGGCTTAAATCCACCGATCTCAGTGCCACCGATCTCAGAAATAACTAAAATGTAGCTATTTCTCTTAAACTATAGAAACAATCGTATTTATTTTTACGAAAATTCCTACTCAGGGATATACGCATTCATGTACTTAGGACAGTTTAGTGTAGTCTTGTTTACTATACTAGCAAAACGTGCCACCACTTTCAGCTACCTTACGGAACCAAAGTTTAAAAAAAGTCAAGAACTTACGTAAAAGTTTAGGCATGAAAGATAGCGACACATACGAACCATAATAGTTGACAAGGACCATTTGACGATATTTTGCACCAGTAACTAGAAACTTGCCGCAAATTTAAGCTTGTATAAAAACATACTTTCGTTGCACGATTTAAACTTTGCTCGACGCGTGACATTTCTAGGAATGTTTACAGACACAATAGTTTTCATTCTAATAGAATGCTGGATATACGATTGGTTAGAGGCACTCATTGGGCATTTAGAAAGGTATAAATTAGCAGAGTAGTGGGCACATGAGTGAAACCACAAACAAAAACATACCAGGCCCACACGCGTGTGACATGCAAAATACTCGCAAAATCACCCATTTTTTGACCTTCGAAGGGATATTTAGGCAATTTCCTCTATAAAATATTGTTTTTATTTGATATGCCTCAATGGACCGTTAGTTAAGTAGACGATTAAGTGCTATTTTAGTACTGTGTGATGTATAGTTTAGTAGATACTAGGGTGTGACCAAAAAAATCGACCTCTCAAAGAATGACCCAAAAAGAGAATTTTCAAGTTCAAACATGAGCCAAATCGGTTGAGAGGTTGCTGAGATATGGGGTCGTGAGTTCATAGTTCGGGGCGAACCACTAGTAATAAAACGTGTTACAAAAGTACCTCTTTTTACAGGGTGTAACCTAGTGGTCAACAGGATAACATTTCTGTAAAAAAAAAATGAAAAAAACAATTTGTATTAGCTCAAATTTTTTAACATTTTTGTGTGTGTAGGTACATTTGCATAGCTTTGAGTTGTTGAAACATTGTGAAAGTCAATGAAAACAATAATGAAAAATACTTTTCTCCCGTCACAGCGTTCACAAAATCAACGGAACGTCATAGACAAAAAAAAATATTTAGGTTGTGATCCCTATCACTGGGTGCTATTATAATTACCCTGTAAAAAGAGTTAGGATCTTTTGTATCACTTTGTATAATGTTCGAAGTAAGTATGTTACTTTAGTCAATTGACTTTCAAAAGTTTTCTGCACAGTTTAGTTAACAATCAAATAGGGTGAAGTACGGTCAAGGGTATTCGCTTTTGTTAAATTAGAGAGTATGCAAAACATTACACATATTTTAGAATTAACCTTTGCCCGCGACTTCGTCTACGCTGACGCTGAATACCGCTTAGACAGGGTGTTGTTTTGGTCAGTGCGACCGACTCAGGGACAATAGTTTGAGTAACGCTTGAAACTAAAAATAAGTTTATATTTTTTTCAAAAATGTTTTGATGGACAATTACCTTGTTTAAGGGCCCTGTCTTGCCGGCACCTTTCTCGAATTCGCACGCACACAGCAATCGACGCGCGGCCGACCGCTCACGCACACTCTTGCACGGTCGACTGCGCGAATAGTGATGTAAAATTGAAGAATCGAAAATGTACTTTTTATTTCAAACTAGCATTTGCGCACGTTGTTTACCCGACTGTCCAAAGGAGGGTTATGTTTTTCACGTTCTGGAAATTATGGGAATTATGAACCACCTCCACCTCTCACGATCCTGTGCCAGACGTAGCCACTGTATTCCGGTTACCAATTCTATGAATAACCCATATCTCCTAAACGGCTAATGCTAAACCCATGTTCGTTCATGGTACATACCCTAAGAAAAGGACTCGACAAAATCTACCCGATTCAAGTATCAAAACTTTAACTGCCCATATCTCCTAAATGGCTAATGCTAGATAAGTCTAAGCTCTACCTCTACCTGATGAAAGAAACAAAAATAACTAGTTGTTCGCCCCGAACTATGAACTCGCGACCCCATATCTCAGCAACCCCTCGATCGATTTGGCTCATGTTCACACTTAAAAATTCTCTTTGCCTCATTTACCTACCGGTGTGAAGTTAGCTGACAAAACTTGGCTGACAATAATAATTATAATACTGCTAAATTAAGATGGTAATTTTTTAAATGCATTTTTCAGGCCTTGTAAGTATCCTGAAAGTCAGTAACTGTAAAAAATGATTGCTCAGATCAAAACGGTCAAGTTCGAGCCGGAATCAAATAGTTTTTCTTAAATATGTTCTCAGTTCAATCTTAATTTTATGCAAACCGATTAAGATTCCAGGCAAGATTAGTTTTTTACCACTCTTGACGCTATGATTTTCTTTAGCACATACTACAATCTGTCCAACAACACCAAACTCAGGCTTGGATTCCATTCAGAAGTACTCAAAAAAATTAGCTGACAAAAATAATTTCACGGTTTTTTCAACTATTTTCAGTTTGGTCAAAATTAAAAGCCGCCAGAGTTTTTTACCACTCTAGACGCTATGGTTTTCTTTAGCACATACTATAAGCTATCCAACAACACCAAAATCAGGCTTGGATTCCATCCAGAATTGTGTCTAGAGTTGTAAAAACTCTGACGGCTTTTAATTTTGACCAAACTGAAAATAGTTCGTAAAATTGTGAAATTATTTTTGACATTAAATTTTTTGGGTACTTCTGAATGGAATCCAAGCCTGATTTTGGTGTTGTTGTATAGCTTATAGTATGTGCTAAAGGAAATCATAGCGTCTAGAGTGGCAATAAACTCTGGCGGCTTTTAATTGTGACTAAACTGAAAATAGTTGGAAAAATCGTAAAATTATATTTGTCAGCTAACTTTTTTGGGTATTTCTGAATGAAATCCAAGTCTGATTTTGGTGTTGTTGGATAGCTTTTAGTATTTGCTAAAGGAAACCATAGCGTCTGGAGTGGTAAAATCCTCTGGTGGCTTTTAATTTTGAAAGAACTGAAAATAGTTTTGGAAAAATAGTGTAATTATTTTTGTCAGCTAAATTTTTTGGATACTTCTGAATGAAATCCAAGCCTGATTTTGGTGTTTTTGGATAGCTTATAGTATGTGCTAAAGAAAACAGCAGCGTCTAGAGTGGTAAAAACCTCTGGCGGCTATTAATTTTGACCAAACTGAAAATAGTTGGTAAAATTGTGAAATTATTTTTGACAATAAATTTTTTGGGTACTTCTGAATGGAATCCAAGCCTGATTTTGGTGTTGTTGTATAGCTTATAGTATGTGCTAAAGGAAATCATAGCGTCTAGAGTGGCAATAAACTCTGGCGGCTTTTAATTATGACTAAACTGAAAATAGTTGGAAAAATCGTAAAATTATATTTGTCAGCTAACTTTTTTGGGTACTTCTGAATGGAATCCAAGTCTGATTTTGGTGTTGGTGGATAGCTTTTAGTATTTGCTAAAGGAAACCATAGCGTCTAGAGTGGTAAAAAACTCTGGTGGCTTTTAATTTTGAAAGAACTGAAAATAGTTTTGGAAAAATAGTGTAATTATTTTTGTCAGCTAACTTTTTTGGATACTTCTGAATGAAATCCAAGCCTGATTTTGGTGTTGTTGGATAGCTTATAGTATGTGCTAAAGAAAACAGTAGCGTCTAGAGTGGTAAAAACCTCTGGCGGCTATTAATTGTGACCAAACTGAAAATAGTTGGTAAAATCGAGAAATTATTTTTGTCAGATAACTTTTTTGAGTACTTCTGAATGGACAAGCTTGATTTTGGTGTTGTTGGATAGCTTATAGTATGTGCTAACGAAAAGGATAGCGTCTAGAATGGTAAAAAACGAATCTAGCCTGGAATCTTGATCGGTTCGCCTAAAAAAGGTTGAACTAAGAACAGTCATATAAAAAAATAATACTATTTGATTCCGGTTCGAACAATATTTTTAACAGTTACAGGCTTTCAGGATACTTAGAAGGCCTGAAAAATGCATTAAAAAAAAATACAATCTTATTTAGCAGTATTATAATTATATTGTCAGCCAAGTTTTGGCAGCTAACTTCAGACCGGTCATTTACCTGTCTACAAAATTCAATGCCGATCCGACTAAATTAACTCAAGTTATCGTCGAACGAACATTCATACATACATACATACAAACATACATACAAACATACATACATACAAACATACAAACGCCGGATTGTTCCAGTAGACTCGGAGAACTTCGCTCGCTTCGCTCGCTCGTTCAATAAAAAAAAACGTTCTACCGCGTTTCGGCCCTAAATCTTGCCGATTATTTTCTTTCGACACGGTCATAAAAAAAATACTTCGTAATTAATACTTCCATACATACACGCGAAGAACATTACGTGACATTAATTACCCTCCTTTACTTGCGTAGAAAAATCAGTTTGCAACTTTGATGTGTAGTAGTTCACGAAAACGCGTGGACCAGTTAGTCCTACGAGTCTGCATTTTTTCATTTACTTATGAACACGCCTTCGCGCATTGCAATAACTATACCACGAAGCAACTCTTGAGTCAAGCGACAGCATTCCATTTTTGAAAATCGAATCCCGCGCGCAAGCAAACCAGCTTACGTTGAACCTTACATAGTATGTAAACCTACGTGCCGGCAGTCCTTCATTTATTAGTCCACTTTTGATACAATTTGTCCCCACACTACAGTGGGGCGAGGTCGCGCCACCAATCAAGTCTCTCGGTGGAATCTTAAATTCATTGTATTAAGAACCAAAATGCTTTAACTCATCGGTCTTTTTTCGTGGTGCGAGCTATATTCCTACACATCGGGGCCTCATGGAGCCGAGCGACGTGCTCTCTCCTCGATGGCACGCAGCGATCTGAACTCCGAGACGGGGTCGACGCTTGCGTGAAAACAATTCCGTACTCCATACTAATTCGTATGGAGAAATCGCACGCAAAATTTGGTTATGTTTGACGAATTAATGCTCCAAATACCTTTTGTTTTTTGCAAAAATACAAGGTTCACACCATTCTATATATACTCATAACTTACAGGATAAATATTCAACTACCAAAATTATCTGTGGATTCGTCAACGACACAAACTTTAAGAGCAGTTTTACGCGTTTTTTAGAAACTTTAGATATTTTTTTCTAGCTTGCTATCAATTATATGCCAAAATCAATTGTTATGGGGTGTAATACAACTCTTCAAAAACTTGTGTAATTATTTAATGGTCATAATACTAATATTTTCTGTCATGAACCACAAAAACTGTGCGGTACGTTTAAGTACTAACCCTCCTTAAGGCGCTGTACATAGTGAATAGTCCGCGCACCAAGAAAAATGCACAAAATCGAGTCCTGTACTAGTAGTTCGCCCCGAACTGTGAACTCGCGACCCCATATAAACTTAACAACCCCATATCTCGGTAACCCCTCTACCGATTTTGCTCATGTTCGAACTTAAAAATTCTCTTTGCCTCATTTACCCGCCTACCAAATTTCGTGACGATCCGACTTCATTTACTCAAGTTATCGTCGAACGAACATTCATACATACATACATACATACAAACGCCGGATTGTTCCAGTAGACTCGGAGAACTTCGCTCGCTCGTTCAATCAAATACACAAAAAAAATCGAAATTCACATATCAAACCCTAGAATTAGGTGATACCTATCTAAAACAGCCAGTTTCGTGTTGACATTCAAAAACGTTTTGAAGATATTTTTGATGAAAAAAAATAGGCGGCGCACTTTTTTTCAAACAAAATATCTTGCAATCTGTTTTGGATATCAACACAAAACTGGGTGTTTTAGATATATAATAATAATAATATAATAATAAAGCCTTTATTAACATGCACAGATAAGTTAAGCTAATTACAAGTTATTAATTCAGTTTTAGTTTTCTTACGATTATTCTTTCTTCCACACTTTAATTTAATTTTATTTTATTTATTAACTTATTCAAATTACTCTTCAAATTACAAATTATTATTTAAGTATCACAGACAAGCAGAAAAAAATATAAGAATTCATTTAAAATAATATTATCATTTAACCGTTATTTGTATATAATTATTTCACATTTATATATTCATATCTATTTTCAATATCATTTAAATTAATCGAATTGTCTCTGATATTTATATAATTGGTCCTTTTCAGGACATGGTAGGCCTCTCACCAGGAAGGTAAGGTTTGGTCTAATACACCCTAGCTGACCGGGCTTGTCTGGGTGATTTAGTTTTCTTCATCTTGGCTTTCTTTTGCGATAAATGACTTTGACATCTCATTCCACATGTCTCTATCTCTGGCGTGTCTCCACCACAGTGGATCAAATGTTCTTAATTCGTCAATCCATCTCATGCGTGGTTTTCCAACTTTTCGTCGGCCGTCTCTAGGTATCCACTCTGTTGTTAGTTGGGTCCATCTGTGGTCCTGCATTCTAACTATATGACCAGCCCATTTCCACTTAAGTTTCTTTATTGTGGCGATGACGTCTTGGACTTTTGTGTGCTGCCTAATGGATTTATTTCGTTCTCTGTCTTGCCTTTTTATTCCGAGCATGCTTCGCTCCATTGCGCGCTGATTCACGCTAAGTTTGTGTCTTTGCTTCTTAGTAGTAGCCCAGGTCTGTGCGCCATATGTTATGACAGGTAGGATGCACATATTAAATACTTTTCTCTTTATCGCCGTATGTAGATCGGATTTAAATAGGTATATATTTTAGTGCCCAATATTTTTTCCATCCAATGTTGACTCTTCTATCGATTTCCTTGTCTAGGCGGTTGTCAAACGAGATTAGTTGCCCCAGGTATACGTAGTCCTCAACATACTCTAGCTCGCTATTATTTACTATTATTGGAGTTCTAGAGCTGTTGGTCATCACTTTCGTCTTGCTTTCGTTGAGTTGTAGGCCTGTAGTCTGGATTGTATTTTGAAATTGTGATATTGTGTCTTGGAGTTCTGATGCTGTTTCTGATATAAATACAATGTCGTCTGCAAATCTTAGAGCGGTCATTCTGTATCCATTTATCAGTATTCCTTTATCGTCCCAGTTTATCGACCTAAATACTTGTTCGAGCAGACAGTTAAACAAAATCGGCGAAATAGGATCTCCTTGTTTCACTCCCTTCTTCAATGGAAATGTTGGACCTTCCGAGTCGAGCTTTATTTTTGCCATGCTATTGGTATAAATTTCTTTGAGGGTTTCCACGTATTTCATCTCTATCCCTTGGTCTAGTAGAGCTTTCAGAAGAGATTCGCGACTTATACTGTCGAAGGCCTTTGTGAAATCTATGAAGCATACGTAGAGCTCCTTATTCCATTCGGTGTATTTTTCTACAAGCATGTTGAGTGTGTGTAAGTGGTCAGTAGTCGAAAAGCCCTGTCGGAAGCCCGCTTGGTCGACCGGTTGGTTTTCGTCGACTTTCTTGTAAATTCTGTTTTTTAATGTAGTCATAAATAGCTTGTATAAACTACATGATATAGTAATAGGTCTGTAGTTGTTTATATCCCTTCGGCACCCTTTCTTATGTAGTAGGGTAATAGTTGACGTATTCCACTGTTTTGGTAGAGTGTTGCTGGATAAAATAGCATTAAAAAGTACTTGAATTGGTTCTATAAGATCTTGCATATAGCATTTTAAGGTTTCGTTTGTGATGTTGTCTTTTCCTGAAGCCTTTCTGTTCTTTAATTGTTCTAATGCGTTTCGGATCTCAGATTTTAGGAATATCTCTACTTCATCCGCATTTTTGGTCGAAATTTTTATGTTGGGGTTTTGTTTCGAGTCATATAGATTCCTGTAAAAGTCTGTTGCGCATTTTAGGATATCATCTCTCGTATTTGTGTAATTTCCAGCTTTGTCTTTCAGTGTTGGTATTAATTCCTTACCCACCGATCTCTGTCTCTCTATTTCTTTAATGGAACCGGAAGTTCCCATTATTCTTTCTATCATTTTGTGTTTGTGTTTTAGATAGCTCTCACCTAATTCTAGGGTTTGATATGTAAAAATTTTCGATTTTTTTAGTGTATTCGATACAGGAATCGTTTTTGTGCATTTTTTTGCGCGCGGGCTAATTCACTATGCCCAGCGCCTTAAGTTGTTCTATAATAACCGCGACGTGCGGACACCCCCGCCTTCTCAAAGCGCGCTCGTGATGTAGCGCCCGACTCGCCGCCGCAAGTAGTAAGGGAGGCCACAATTTAATGATTTTTGGGTATTTTTCACTGACATATACAAGGTGTTACAAAAGTACCTAACTCTTTTTACAGGGTTTAACCCACTGGTCAACAGGATGTCAAATCTGTAAAAAAAAGTTGAATAAAACAATTTTTATTTTATAACCTCAAAATTGAAAAAAAATCATAACTTTTTTTTTTTGTTATTAGCTCAAAGTTCAAAATATGTTTGTGCGTATAGGTGCATTTACATAGCTTTGAGTTGTTAAAACATTGTGAAAGTCAATGAAAACAATATTTAAAAAATACTTTTCTCCCGCCACATCGAACACATTTTATTAATTTAAAAATTAATTTAAAAAACTCCCAAAAAAGATCTGCCATGCTAATATTATCCTGCTACACAAAAAAGGCGATAAAAGTGACATTGGCAATTACCGGCCCATCAGTTTAATATCTCACATCTACAAGGTATTTATTATAGTTATACAAAACCGCATAGCCCAACAACTAGACTCCCAACAACCACCAGAACAGGCTGGATTCCGACCTGGTTTCTCGACCACCGACCACCTTCATACACTAAATCAAATAATTGAAAAAGTAAATGAATATAATAAACCATTATACCTCGCATTTGTAGATTATTCTAAAGCTTTCGACAGTATTTCACACATATCCATCTTTAACGCACTCCATAGTCAAAATATTGAACCAATATACATTAACCTTATTGAAACCATCTACAACAATAGTACTGCCGATATAAAGTTGCACATGCCTGGTCCGTCCTTCAAAATCGAAAAAGGGGTAAAACAGGGCGACCCGCTATCTCCTAAGCTGTTTACCAGTACCTTGGAGGAAATCTTCAAAAAACTAACGGTTCTATGGGCGAATAAGGGTATTGATGTTGGCGTTAGAAAGAGGCTAACCAACTTGCGCTTCGCCGACGACATCGTGCTATTCGCCCCAACAGCTCCAGCACTCCAGTCAATGCTGCAAGACCTCAGCACTGCAAGCCTTGAGGTTGGACTGAAGATGAACAGATCAAAGACGCAGTGTATGACTAACAGCACGAAACGTAGGGTTGAGGTAGATGGGCAGGATATACAATACGTTGACGAGTATACTTACTTGGGCCAGATAGTCTCCTTCGAAAACAGGCAGGACAAAGAGATCGATCGTCGCATCGACAACGCCTGGAAGAGCTACTGGTCCATGAAAGACCTGCTAAAGGGCAAGCTCCCACTTGCCCTGAAGCGCAAACTCGTCGACATGTGTATCCTGCCCATCCTAACCTACGGTGCTCAGACCTGGTCTTTGACTGAAAGTCAGAAGTCCAAACTCAAGGTTTGCCAACGTGCGATGGAGCGCAGCATATTAGGCGTAAAGCGGATTGACCGGGTCCGGAACACCACGCTGCGCGCCAAAACGCGAATAAAGGATGTTGGAGCTGCAACCGCCAAATTGAAGTGGAACTGGGCCGGCCACGTTTGCCGCATGGGTCCAGATAGGTGGGCGAAGATCGTCACCGACTGGACCCCACAAGATGGGTACCGGCGCCGCGGCAGACCGAGACGGAGATGGCGGGACGACCTCACAACCTTTCTGCCGGGGTGGCAAGAC
Source organism: Zelleria hepariella (assembly GCA_949319315.1). Taxonomy (NCBI): domain Eukaryota; kingdom Metazoa; phylum Arthropoda; class Insecta; order Lepidoptera; family Yponomeutidae; genus Zelleria; species Zelleria hepariella. Next base: position 29,520,769 of record OX439382.1, on the reverse strand, counting down.
GCAGCCGAGGATAGAGAGGAGTGGAAGAAAAAAGGGGAGGCCTTTGCCCAGCAGTGGGACACTATAGAGGCGACATAAAAAAAAAAAATAAAAAAAAAAAAATTAACGGAACGTCCTAGAGCAAAAAAATATTTAGGTTGTGTTCCCTATCACCGGGTGCTATTACCCTGTAAAAAGAGTTAGGTACTTTTGTAACACCTTGTATAGGTATATTTTTTTATATATTTTCTGGCTTTAAGTAATATCGTGTAAATAATTACCCCTGAGTCGGGTGTAACTTTACAAAACAACACCTTGTATGTATTTTTCCACGTTATCGGTGTTAGCGCGGACAAAGTCACGATAAAAAGCTAGTATATTTATAACTAAGTTTTGCCCGCCACTTCGTTAATTAACGATGCGTTAGACTATTAATCCTATTACTTTAAACGAGCTAATCTTGTATATTTAATTTAAACGGGGGATCTCGAAAACGGCTCCAACTATTTTAGAATTTAGAACAGAGGTAGCTTAGATTTTTTTTAAACATTTATTTACATCAACCACACACACACACACACACGTATATCATCACGCTGGTTAACTTTGGGGCAAAGCAAATCAATAAAATGTAGCGCCACCTATAGTTCGAGCGAAGCTCGGTCGCCCGGGTACGGTCGGCCACAGTCACAGATACCCAATGGCAGCTCTTACTGCGCGAGGCATAAGAGCGCAAATCGAACAAAAAGGTATCCTAGCGTGTGGCCGACTGTACTTGTTCTAAACAGCAAACCTTTGGGTTTGCTCCTGTAATACGGACATTAAAACCTTATACACGAGTAGTTCGCCCCGAACTATGAACTCGCGACCCCATATGAAAGTGAAAGTGAAAAAGTAAGATGTAGCCTGTACAATTATACGTGTCCCACTAGCTGGGCAAAGGCCTTCTCTCAGAGAGAGAGTTCGAGCTTAATCACCACGCGTGCTCAATGCGGGTTGGCGATTTTTGCGTTGAGTTCGCTTGTTCAATTATTGACTGTAAGACGTAAAACAATGGTCACATAAGTTTTAATGTTCTTAAAGCTAAAGGCGTAACGAAAATTCCACTTTTTTAAACCACATAGTTTCAATTGTCCAATAGGTTGTTGTCACGAAGGACACGGTTTTTTTTAAGCAAAAAATAAAAGTTTCTCAAAGATTTCAGTCGTTTGTTAAAGTTTAAAACTCCGTTTGCATGCAACGGTTCCGTTTCCCAATAAGGGTCCTGTCACACCAAGACACTGCAGTCGTGCCAATCAGTTTTCCGAGTGCCGAAGGAAGGTGAAATAAAATTGCTATTTTTAACCCTCGATACAAAGGGGTTTGACCACTGTGTGTGTGTCTATCTGTCTGCCAGTATGTTGTGTGTCTGTGGCACCATAAACGGGTAAACCGATTTGGATGCGGATTTTTTTATTCAAAAGCAAGATTTTTAGCAAGTGTTCTCAGACATGTTTCATTCAAATCGGTTCAGCCGTTTATGAGATATGCTGATTTGAAATTAAAAGCTCAGGAGTTTTGCAATTGTTTTATTCAGTTGTTATGTCTGTATACTCACATGAAATGGTTGAAGTGAACACACACAAACAGTGTTTTTTATGAAACTTTATTTAAGACGCTGGGCATAGTGAATTAGCCCGCGCGCAAAGAAAAATGCACAAAATCGATTCCTGTATCAAATACACTAAAATAATCGAAAATGTTCCCATATCAAACCCTAGAATTAGGTGAGACCTATCTAAAACAGCCAGTTTTGTGTTGATATCCATAACAGATTGCAAGATATTTTGCTTGAAAAAAAGTGCGCCGCCTATTTTTTTCAAGCAAAATATCTTCAAAACCCGAAATGTCAACACGAAACTGGCTGTTTTAGATAGGTCTCACCTAATTCTAGGGTTTGATATGTGAACATTTTCGATTTGTTTATTGTATTTGATACAGGACTCGATTTCGTGCATTTTTCTTGGCGCGCGGGCTATTCACTATGCACCGCGCCTCAATGTATAAAAACACTATTATGAAGCAAAAAAAATAATATGAATATTATTATGAAATTGAATATCTTAGGGAGCCTAGTTCAAATGAAGGAATTTAGTTGCAAGTTTTCCTCACGATGTTTTCCTTCACAGTTAGCTAAATAAACTAGATACCTCCGCATGTTTGAGTTACGTTATAATCCGCGTGGGATGAGAATGGGATGGAACCTTGCGAAGGTCAATCGAAAATATACTTATTTTACTTTGACAAGGTTGTTTCGACGCGAGTTTGCTTACCGCGCGCGTCTCAGTTCCACAAGGTCGCATCCCATTCTCATCCCGCGCGGAATATTTGTAGCGCTGCCACCGTGTCCCGGTGTGCCACGGCCCTTAGAGCTTACCTATTGGACCAATCGGTTAAAAGAAATAAAACTATATTATGGAAACCAGTTGTCGGGCCTATATCTACATCCGGTTAGTTCCTGAAACCGTTGATTTGGGCGAATAAGTCATTGGGCGATAAGTTCGATTTTCCCACTGGTAGTGTAAATTCTTTCTTTTATTTTACGAATGACTACTATGAAGTACTAGATGGCATGGAAGGCGATAAGAACTGCAGCCTTTTTTCTTCAAAATTGTTATCCTTTAAGTACATAATAACATCACTGCACATTAGATTTACTTCGAAGTGTTATTTTGTCAGAAATTGTTTCCTGAGAATCACCCCTTAATCACCCCTTGAACGAAACCAAATTATTGCAGCCATTTTTGTCCTAAAGACAGACGCGAACCAAAAATTTAAACCCCACGGTGCTTAGCCTGCTACCTTTCTTCACAGTAGGGTATTTGACACAGCAGTAAAAATATCAACCTCTCTTCGTTCAAACGATCACATCGATTTTATACACCGTGCAATTTTAGTGGTTTTAAAGCCGAAGGTATTTAGTTGCACTCGTGATTCTGAGCCAAATTCCAAAATTTTACTTCAAAACGAGCGAAAAAAAAAACACTTCCCAATACAAACGGCTATCGCCAATCGACACCATTTGTATGGAGAAATGAATTTTTTTTTTCGCGGGATTTGGAATGAAATATTGTAAATTGGCTCAGAATCACCAGTGCTACAAAATACCTTCGGCTTTAAAACCACTAAAATTGCACGGAGTAGAACCTTGTGAAGCGCTCACAGCCTAGTTGGACTAGCCGTTCTTAATCGATTGGCAAAGTTAAGCAACAACGGCCGCGGTCAGTCCATGGATAGGTGACCGCTAGTGGCAATAACATCTGAGCGCTTCCGTGCTTCGGAAGGCACGTTAAACCGTTCGTCCCGGTTATTGTTGATAAATAACTAGTGATTGGCCCCGAACTACGAAATCGCGAACCCATATCTCAGCAACCCCTCGACCGATTTGGCTCATGTTCGAACTTAATTTTTTTTTAATTTCGTTTACCTGCCTACCAAATTTCATAACGATCCGACTTTTACTCAAGTTATCGTTGAACGAACATTCATACATACAAACATACAAACATACATACAAACATACATACATACAAACGCCGGATTGTTCCAGTAGACTCGGAGAACTTCGCTCGCTTCGCTTGCTCGTTCAATAAAGTAAAATGACGTCACACATGTTGATTAATTCACGATTATAACATTCACGGATGCTAGAAAATTACAACAACATTCCGCATACTATGAATGTCCATGAATGGATTAAAATGAAAACTAGAGCATTAAAATAAAAAAATAGGACAACAAGATTAGGATTTCTCTATTAAATCACGGTTTTACTCAATAGAATTTTGTGTAGCCGACTAGTTTCGGTTCTCATTCGGAGAACGAGCCGGCCTTCACGACCGTTTTTAATAGAAAAATGTGCAGTGCTCACGAAAGTTTAAGTTTAAAAACAAGATTATTCTTGACAAATATCAAATATATTTTTTAAAGTGGCAAATACCAAATTGATCTAACTAAACCATAACAGTTAAAGCGTCAATTTGATGCAATTTTCCTTTTAATATTTCAAACATACTGTACTATAACCCCTCATTTTTGAAGCAATTTTCTTGAGAAGGAGTGGATGGTTGTCAAAGTGTTCCTTATTTATTCATTTGTAAAATTGATTTCTGAGGGCCGAAGACGTAATAAATTACTTGATTGTATAACAGGACAACTGGGTTATATAAAAGTAAATGAAACCGATAAAATGATTAAATTTCGATTGTACCTATTTCGGTTTGTAACCCTTTCTTTAAATCTTTCTATATAATACAACGAGTTATAAAAGGTCATAACACTGTATGAAACACCCTGTATGAAGATACAGGGTGTTTTTTTTTCTATGACGTTTCGTTGTTTAATTAATAAAATTAACGGGAGAACTTGATTTTAAAAATATTTTTTTCACTGTTGATAAAAATACACCTACGCAAATAAACACAAATATTTATTAGAATTAGAACTATTTTTAGGTAACAATGTCTCAGGCACTGCAGCTCCGAGTGGACTCTTGACCCATCTAGTGTGAGTGTAGGTGCCACTGGACGCTGTATAAGTCATCTCATTACGTAGATGCAACGGCCTTAGTTTTTTTCAACTTTTTTTCTTTAACTGTAGGTACTCAGGTTACACGCTGCAAAAAGGGTTACTTCTTTAAGACCTTTTATAAAACGTTGCATTATTATGTAATGTCATAAAATCCACCACCCAGGTTATAAAATTATGTCTAAAAAAAAACTTTTCCCTCCTTTCTTGGGGGCTCCGCCGTCGTCGCACGTGACGTAGCTCATTTTAAAATGGCAGTAAACCGCGGACTAGAAATTGTTTTGACACCACTCCTAATATCACGCTAAGGAGACTGTAGACCAGGAACGCACTTGCTTACTTGTTTTTTTTTTTGTATTAGCTTTAATTTAAAAATATGTTTTCATCTCCCACGCTCGGAAACAACTTACGATCGTGTAAAGGCCGAATTTAAACTATCTGCATTTTTGTGTGCTTCGAAATTTGAACGTGACGCCGGGACAGTCTTTCCCGCGCCCTATGGTGTTGAAAAAGAAAAAAACACTGGCCGTTTAAGTAGATGCCAAATCCCGACGGAAAATAAAACCTCATTCATAGCCTCCTAACGCCCAGGATTTTTTCGCCCAAGTAGTGCTAGACGCCCAAAGCACTTTTAAAAGGTTCACATGGCAGACGCCCAGAGATGTCGACATTCGAAAATGTACTTAAAACTGATCATACAAACGTGGGATTTTTTTGGGTGGATAAAGGATGTGTAAAGACGGTTTTACGCTAGGAAAAAAGCCGAAATGAAACAACCTTTTAAAATGCATCTGGGCCGCAATCACTAGTGGAAATGAGTTTTGTATTTTCGTCAATTTTAAAGTTATTTGAGTGTATGTACTGAAGAACGGTTGGTTTTCACGAAACTATGAGGTAAAAATTCACAGAAAACACAAAATAATAATTTTTGTATTTTTTGCATCGAAATCTTTTTTTCAAATCTGCCCATCAACCAAATAAATGGTAATATTTGTCTAATTTTCTAGTAAAATTGGCATTAAATACTATTTAATGTATAGCTGAATAACTAACCTTTACGGTGATAGTAAATAGCACTTGAATAAATAAAATAATGATAACAATATTTTAAATTTTTGTTAGAGGGGGGCTCAAACAGCTCTTATTGTGATAGAAGCCCGCAAGATTTTTAAAAGTATAGCAATGTTACGTAGCGCATATTTTTTTTTTTATCCGTGAATCAGTCATGATTCAAGGATAATTCAATTTATTATATTATAACGGTAACCTAATGGTTGTTTCTAGAAATAAGCAAATTATTGATACTTTGTAGCAACATATCTTTTATAATATTACAACTATTTACGACCCATAAGCCTTTTAAAATCTATGCAAATGTAGGAACCCATAAGGCTTTTAAAATCTAGGGTAATGTCGAAACCCAGATACCTTCCAAAAGGTCTTCTTAATTTAAGAAGCTATATAAAAAAACTATTGGGATTTAGTCGAAAATCTAAACCTTTTATGAAAACATACTTCATTGGTACCACTTTCAATAATAAAAAATCAAACAAAATAGCAAAGATGGCAAAGAAAAACTATGAATAAATATTCATGTTTACGGCATGCCTCCACCTTCAGTCTCGTTTCGTCGAAAATGACATGAAATTTGATTCTGTTGGCACCGCTGACTGTCCATCGATAATACAGACATTACCGGAAACGTTCGAAAACAAATATCTATCATTCCACATAAAATTTGATACTTTATGGGCAATTGAAAATGAGGGCTTTTTAAAAGGCCCCCGGGCGTCTGGCGGATGAAATCGAACTGAACGCTGGGCGGCTACCACTAACTTGTAGAAGGATTTTTTTTATGCCTTTGGGCGCTAGGAGGATAGTTCGTTTACACGCGTATTTCAGCGAAAGTGATTGTTCGTGCCCATTCTCTATACAAAACTGTTAATGTAAATAATTAAGCATCTTTTAAAAAGGTAAGGTCACTGAATAGAACATTCAGAAACGCGGTTTCTTCTTATAGTCTTTTCAATATTTTGTTCACATATTTATTTTATAATACCATTAAATAAAAAAAATGCTTCGCTTCTGCATTATCAAAAAGATAATTATGATTTGGTTTGTTAAATACATTTTTTCAAACGATATTACTAATTTAATTTTATATCTCCTAGAAATTTTAAATTTTTATGGTCAAAGTTCAGAATGCACCCGGAAAAAAAAAATCTTTTTTTACATTATTTTTGTGTCTGGATAAATAAACTTCAGGAAATTATTAATAAAACGAATGGTTTTAATACCAACGAAGCTCAAAACTTTAGTGCGGCAGCCGTAACAACAGTAAAATATGCTTTTAAAAGGAACTTATTTGACTCACCTGTTTTGCCTGTAAGTAGTTGTCTATAGAGTTTTTCCCGCTTGGCTAACAAAATAATTTCCTCGCTTCTGTGAGATGAAAAGTTTTGTGTTTCGCACGAATGCAATATTATTTGCGTCTCGTGCTTCTGAATACCTCGCTACGCTCAGGTTTCTTTTTTTGAACCACTCGCTACGCTCGTGGCTCAATTTTAGAAACCTTCGCTAGCTCGGATTTCAATACAAGCACTCGCCGCAAACAATAATTTTTCATTCTTGCATAACAAATAACTATTGTTTGTAGGTGCATTTGCGTAGCTTTGAAATAATTTAAACACAGATTTTAACGGATTTAACACTCGTTTTATTAACTTTTTACATTTTCCAACGTTTCGAGACCTTTGCAGGGCTCGCGGTAGACTGACTGACTGAGACAGCTGTCAAAAAAAAAACCGTTTTTTGTTATAAAAAAATCAATAGAACGCTATGGAGCAAAAAATATTAAGGTTGTGAAACATCCTGAAAAATACCTTGTAAAAAGAGTTAGGATCTTTTGTAACTCCTCGTCATAACAAAATATGTCATTACGTTACGTAGATGCAAGCCTGAGGTTTGCTTTTGAGATCCAAGTTTTCTGCCCTACCCCTAACAGTTCCCTGGAATGCCGGCAGAGTTTTTTACGAGTGGCAGACGGCGCTAGGTAATCAAGGCTGCGTTAGCCGGTAATACGCACCGAACGTTTTTAATTAAACGTGATTACATCATTTTGTCTCCGGACTTAAGGCGGCAGGATTTTAACGTGTATTATAGGAATTACGAACATCCGCTTCGCCGATGACATCGTCTTGTTTGCCTCAACCTCATCTGAGCTCCAAAACATGCTGCAAGAGCTATAAACAGCAAGCCTTAAGATTGGACTTTCCAGTTGATTGAACTGGCATGTCGATGGCGTCCCAGCAGAAGGACAAAACCGGGGTTCACTCGTTTTTCTCCTACACCCAGAGAATCCTCTAGAATTAGAATCAGATTATTTTTTGCTGTAGTACAAAAACATTATTAAAAGGACCAACACCATTAATAAATCGTAACTGAAGCCGTCAACTGGGAGCGCATTTTGGCACCATTGAGTTACAGGCTGTTAGCCATGTTAGCCGAATGCACCCGGATAGGTGGGCGAGACCGCAGACGAGGCCGGCCAAGACGAAGATGGCGAGATGATCTCGACAAATATTTGTCGCAGTGGTCGGAGGTGGCTCAGGACTGTTAAATCTGGGCTGAGAGGGAAGGAATCAGAATCAGAATCAATTATTTTTATTTAATATTCCATAAATAAATTATTTACATTGAACGTCAAAATATTATCTAAAGTAAAAAAAGGTATATAAATCAGATACTTATTACTATCTAATACTAAGTATCTAGCTACTTTTTTTTCTCCAGCTTCACTAGCTCTGATCGTTCTTGGAGAAGAAGCATGGTAAAGAAACTTCAAGGATCTCGTGCTTAAAAAAATAATATAAATAAATATATAATAATATAAATAAATATAAATATATAAGGCGTTTGCCCTGCAATGGGACACTATACAGGCTGCATACGAGTAGGTACTAAAGAAAAATAGGAATAGAAGAGACGTTGGAGCTGCAACCGCTAGGCTTAAGTTGAACTGGGCTGGCCCCATCCGCCGTATGAACCAAGAAGACACGTGGGAAAAAAAAATCGCGGGTGGTAGTAATATAATCTCTTGTGTTCGAAGTATGTTACTTTAGTCAATTGACTTTGAAAAGTTTGCTGCACAGTTTAGTTAACAATCAAATGGGGTGAAGAACGGTCAAGGGTATTCGCTTTTGTTAAGTTAGATCATGCAAAAAATATACAGGGTGTAAGTTGCTTGTATCCTTCAGTACCTATTGTAGGATCTTTTTTAAAGGGCACATATTTGAAGGCCGAATTTATTTGTGTCTAAATTCAAAAGGCCTACGGTCAAAACTCCGAAAATAAATATTTGTCTAATAGAGTCATAGTGCCAAAAAATATTTCGCCCACGATCAAAACGGCTACATTCAAAATCCCTATTGGTCAAATCACCAAAATTCATAATGTCTATGTATAAAAGGCTTACGTTGAAACAACATAAGTTTACAAGTCCATAAATGTACCTATCTCGTAAACTAAGGCCAGGTTTCCGAATTGAGAATTTTACTAAGTAAATACTTAACTATCGTTCTGTCACGCTCTTTTGTGAGAAATCTGCAGAGACAGAAGCATACTTACCCATTTGCTTAGCGATCTCAATTAAGAAATCGGCAGGAGGTTTAGCGCAAACAACGAAATTTTCGAACCCTCTGATACTCCCGGAACCAACCCTTTTACACCTATAGGTTTTCTTAATAACCGACATACAGAGTGTCAAACATAGGGCAACCCCTCGACCGATTTGGCTCATGTTCTAATTAAAAGATTATTTTCATTTAATTCACCCGCCTACTAAATTTCATATCGATCCGACCAAATTGAGTCAAGTTATTGTCGAAAACAATAACTTGAGTCAATTTGGGATCGCGAGTTCACAGTTCGGCACGAACCACTAGTTCTAAGAGAAGAATTTTGTAGGTCAATCAAGTAAGTACGGTCGGCCACAATCTCAGATACCCTATGGCAGCTCTTATCGCGCGCGGCATAAGGGCGCCAATCGAACAAAAAGGGGTATCTGAGACTGTGGCCGACTGTACCTGGGTAGCAAAAACCTGTCCGATAAAATTGTTACCGTGATTACCAAATTGGGTTGCCCTGTATTATGGCAGTCAGTGAGTCCACCGTCTTGGTAAATAAAATATGGGATAAAATAAGTCAAAATAGAAAACAAATTAAAAATAAAGTAAAATATTATATCTAAACCCATCTAACGAAATACTTAATTATTTCGTTGCCAATTTCCTAATCGTTACTGAACGATTATGAAATTCGTACTTAGCCTAATCCTGTACGAGCATTGAACCGGCGACCGCTGGCACTAAGGTCGATGCACCACCATGAAATTGAGTCATTCGACTCTTTCGGAAAAATCACTGCAACTTCGTTTTTTTGCTCTTTTCAACGACTTATTACTATAGCAGTAAGAGCTTATTTGCTACGCATTTTGGCAGTATAACCTTTTCAGGGTTCCGTACCCAAAGAGTAAAGGACCCAATTACTTAGGTTGGTATTAGGTAATAGTCGTCTGAGATCACCTACTTGAGATCGATCAAAAGTAGGTGAACTCAGAAACATCAAATGCTAATGTTAAGCCTTGGCTAATGTCAAACTTGAGTAACTTTCAGCATATTAATAGACACTATCTTGAGATTGACATTGACATTAGCAAGGCTTGACATTAACACTTGACTTATCTGAGATCACCTCCTTGAGTTCGATCAAGTGTCGACGACTATTAATGCCACCCTTAGTTTGTATGGGACACGTAGGGCAAGTTTCTTAACATTTTGTTCTGCATATTAAATTGCCTACACTAAACCCTATGCATAAATCCTCCCGCACACGCTCGCACAAAAGCCACCATCTTTGCAATTTCCCAACACAGTGGCACTATAAAAAGCCTTATCAAGGATTCCAATAGGAGCCCACTGAATGTAACAGCTTTCCTGCGAGTGGAAAGCTCGTTAGAAATAAATTGGGGAAGCCGAAATCTATTATTATGTTAAAGAGAGCAAGCGGGGAAACGCGCCGGCTCTGTGCAGTCGTTGCTGACAATAAACAAGTCAGACTGCGCTTTGCATAGCGTTGCATCCAGGGCCGTAGCCAGTTCTGTAAAGCTAGGCGTCCATTTGTGGCGGAACGAGCCGGGCCGCATCGCAAGATTCCTACGCAAAAATCCGCTGGTCTGTATTTAAATTTTTTAATCGAGTCCATGGAATGACAGTTGCTACAAAGGCTTTATCTGACAGTATCATACTGGCAACTGTCATTCCGTGGAATCGATTTAAAAATTAGAGTTTACAAGAGACCACGTCCACTAGCGGCGGATCGGGGCGGGACGGGCCGCAGCGCGCCGCTACTCAGTGGACGCTGTTTCATATAAAATACAGGTAGGCGGATTTTATTTTGCGTTCCGCCGCGGCCCGACCCGACCCGATCCGCTGCTAATGGACGTCTAGCTTAATACAACGTGAATTTTCATGTTCTCATGTTGCTCATGTTGAGCCAAATCGGTCGAGGGGTCGCGAGTTCACAGTTCGGGGCGAACCACTAGTTCTATTAAAATAAAACGATCCTCAAGTGCGTATGAAATTTTAATTAGTATGAGTGTGGAGGGTTAATTATGGTGCATGTTTAATTTTGTGAAAGATCTGTACCTACTGACTGTGTTTTGTTCTTCTTCTTCTTAGCGTATCGATGGAAAAACCGATAGGTACTTAAATCTACTGCTCAGCTGTATCTAAGTGCTCTGTATTCTAAGTGCTGTATGCATAGCTCGCTGTATGCGTGCCCCAACAACTGCACACAGGAGGACCTCATGACGGCTAGTGACGACGCAATTCAGGTAGCCAAATTCTGGGCCAAAACGGTTTAGATTTAAGTATCGGTTTTGCCATCGATACGCTAAGAAGAAGAAGCAGAAAGTATTTAAAACGCAATAGGTCTCACAACTAGCGCCGCCACAATGCAAAAAAAAAAACATAATCTTCTTTTTGGATGCGTTTTTAGCAAAAAAACGCTCCTGCGATTTCTTAACGCGAGGTTTAACTATTTTTAGGACCTAAGATTTGGAATCCAGATCCTATAACTTAAGAATGCAATCGATTCACACCAAAAATGGCCACTTTTGGCGTGAATCGAACCTAAAAATAGTTAAGCTTCGCTTTGAGAAATTGCAGGAGCGTTTTTTGATAAAAACGCATCCAAAAAGAAAATATGATTTTTTTTTCATTGGTGGCGCTAGTAAAGTTGTGCATTGTAGTTCGTCTTAACAGAAAGAAATATTTATAACAGAAATAATAGCGATCTTATTAGATCTTATAAAAACAATTTCTTGCAGACTTCAGGCATCAGCTTAAAATAAATCCACCCCTTGCAATCTTATCAAATACTGAATACGGTCCTGCTTCGTATAGCGAGCTATGCATACAGCACAGTGGGTGCAGTCGTGTCTAGGGTTGGCTAAAAGCTAATTTTGAAATAAAAGTGTACTGTCCTTATGGTTTAACTACCAAACATTAATAGTAATACATGTTATTTCGGTACCTACCAACTCTACCTTTGACGCCATTCGAAAATCAATTCAATAAAATTCAAAAAGTTTATTGCATTGAGTTAATTTTTAGCTTTTGAAGATTGTGGTTTTATTTTTAGGCCAAAAACATTTTTTTAAAATATCTTTTTTTTTTTTCATACAAAAATTCCTCCGACTACTTTGGAAGCCAATTTCAAAGCAAAATGACCTATTGAGGGCCATTTTTTTTAACTATTTGGCAAGCTGATAAACCACAAAAGTTTTTGAAACTAGTTTGAAAGCACGGCACATCCATTTTGTATTTTTAAGAGACTTCTGAAATTTTTGCTCCGTCCATCTCCAATCAAAACTTTTCACTTTCAACTCTTATTTCGGTAACTTAGATGAATAATGTGTAGTTGATTATTGAAAGAGACATTCAAGATAATCAAGCCACGAAAGAAAAAAGTGAAAAAAAAAATACTGGGAAAAAGTTATCGGGAAGAAAATTCGTAAAAACACGTTAAATAAATCATAACTTCTAAATCACGAAAAATCGCTGAACATACATGGGGTATTTTTGGATAGCCCTAGGCGCGAGAAATCTATAAGAAAACATTTTTGGACGTCCTTATTTGGACCAGCCTGTATAAATATCAGTTCTACAACTTTGCCACTAGATGGGGTCGTGATTACCTACATCGCGGTATGGTTGTGTTCAAAATGGTACTATAATATTATTGAATAACACTAGAACGATACTAATAGACCATCAGAATATAGGAAATAACAAATAACAAATTTTTAGACGGACGAGCGTTTGAGCACGCCCTTAACTGATTTACCTACCCGTAGGGACACGATATAGTTCGCGATAACAAGTCCTCATATCGCGACTAACTGCCGGTTTCTGAATTGAGAAATTCGCTAAGCAAATGGGTAAGTATCGTCCTGTTTCTGCAGATTTCTCGCAAAAGAGAAATACGTCTCACAACTAGCGCCGCCAATGGAAAAAAATCATATCTTTTTTTAGGATGCGTTTTTAGCAAAAAACGCATCCTAAAACTTAAGAATGCAATCGATTCTCGCAATCGATTCTGGCCACTTTTGGCGAGAATCGATTGTATTCGTAGGAAATTCAATCCTGGACACCAAACTTTAGGTCCTAAAAATAGTTAAGCCTTGCGTTGAGAAATCGCAGGAGCGTTTTTTGCTAAAAACGCATAAAAAAAAGATATGTTTTTTTTTTCTATTGGCGGTGCTAGTTGTGAGACTTAACAAAATAATAAACCTAATTTTATATCAGCGTAAATGTCCCTGCGCAAATTCAGTTTATACCTTTAGTTTCTAGAAATGATTTTGACAGCAAGATTGTTCGGATTCAAGTCAATTGGAAAACTGTCATGCACCGAACAAAACGTAAAAATAAAGCGTTCGATTGTTCAATTGTATAGAGGTAGGATTTTCTACAGACATCTTCAAACCCACTGGTGTGATTTTGAGGCCATGGGCGTGAAAAGGAAGAGGCCTATTAATACCCAGCGGTGGAGTAATGTTATTGAGCTATAAATCCGAGTTAATTTAAAATTTATCTGGACTAACTTATATTAGGATTCAGAGTTAGTTGGCTAATCCTAGTTGACGCAAGTGGTGGGCCTTATTTTAAGAAACGGAATTCGATAACTACTTTTTGGGAAACAGAAGTTTTGCGAAACGGAAATTTAGGAAAATTACTTTTTGGGAAACAGAAGTTTTGTGAAACGCCGTTTGCCCTCAGGCAGCTAGGTTAGCACCTGCTTGGTTGGATAGGTGTCGTGTTTCCACAGTGTGTGTCGAGCCAACACTACTTTCTAAGGAGGATTTCTTCATTAACCGCCTTCTGCTTAGTCAGCCTCCAGAGTTGGGCGATTGGTATGGTCCGCAGCCAAAAAATCCTTAGAATATTTAGCAGGGTTGAGCTGGATAGACAAATACAAAATCCTAAAGCGTGGCTTGTTACTACCTCCCTTCGTGTGTCGAGTTTTCTTTTGCGCTACTCTTCGGGTGTTCGTGTTGGAAAATTTTCCATTTTCCCTAGTTCGAAACAATATTTTCTCGCATTTTCGCCTTGAGTCCTGATAGTGAAAGGATTTGCGTAAGATGACTAAAGATTTTGCCAATTTTTAGCTCCGTATATTGAAGGTATAGGAAACTAAATGCGAGGTTGGAGATTGAAACAAATTGTAGTAATATCTGGCAATTAGGGTACAGGGTGCAATCGACTTCGATAGCGGAACTCTACTGATTACTACAAAAATATTTTATAATGTGGCAAAAAAAATGTAGCGAAAAAAATATCAGCTGTTCATTACATAATAATATTATATGCAAAGGCTTGAGTTTTGTGGAAAGTGGTAATGGACATTCGGGAAATTTACTTAGCAAATAGTCAAAGGCGTGTGCGTAATCCCGACCACACACATCGCTGTAACGTAGACATTCTGATCGCGTGCGTTCGTTCGCGGCAAACTGCGCAATGGCATAAATTTAATGTTAGAACGCGAGCGGTGCAGGCCTGCTGAGACGAAATAGCTGTCTTTTCTCCCATTTGACCAATGGAAAAATATAACTTGTCTGTCATTTTTATTGACCTGAAAGGTCGTTTAAAATATGTACACATGACAGCACGTCAAAGCTTAAAGTTTGTTGTAAAATCACCAGTAACGCAACCGAGTAGAGTGCTAGCGTGTAAGCGTCTACGTGCTGTCTTGTGTACATAAAAACCTAAAAGGGGACAACTTTACAAATAAGTGAAAAACTTAAGAGGCTACATAAAGAAAAAGTTTATTTTAACGCTAACAAAAATTGTAAGGCCTATTTTGGGAAAGGAAAGAACGATCACTGTGTCCTGCCATCTTTAGGGTTACGTACCCAAAGGGATTTCTATAATACACCGTGGAATTTTAGTGGTTTTAAAGCCGAAGGTATTTAGTTGCACTCGTGATTCTGAGCCAATTGCCAAAATTTTACTTCAAAACGAGCGAAAAACAAAACACTTCCCAATACACCATTTGTATGGAGAAGTGATTTTTTTTTTCGCGCGTTTTGTAATGTAATTTTGTAATTTGGCTCAGAATCACCAGTGCAACCAAATACCTTCGGCTTTAAAACCACTAAAATTGCACGGAGTATATGCGGTGTCTGTTTGCCTGTCATACTGTGATAGAGCTAAACCAACATTTCAATTAGTTCTGGATTCTATACCGTAAGAGGTGGCCAGTTGAAATGTTCACAGAATAAGTGTCTTTACGACAGATTACTTAATAAACAATAAAAAATAAGTTATTTAGCCAGCCCGCTGAAATTGTCGCATGTAGCCCGTGCCTTAGCCAACGCACGAAACATTTAAGATGAAATACGTCTCACAACTAGCGCCGCCAGTGAAAGAAAATCATATGTATTTTTTTTATGCGTTTTTAGCAAAAAACGCTCCTGCGATTTCTCAACGCGAGGCTTAACAATTTTTAGGATCTAAGGTTTGGATTCCAGATCCTAGAACTTAAGAATACAATCGATTCGTAGAAAATCCAATCCTGGAATCCAAACCTTAGGTCCAAAAATATTTAAGCCTCGCGTTGAGAAATCGCAGGAGCGTTTTTTGCTAAAAACGCATAAAAAAATACATATGATTTTCTTTCACTGGCGATATGATTTTTTTTCCATTGGCGGCATTTTTTTAGTTGTGAGACGTATTGCGTCTTAAAATGTATTTAAATTGTTTGAAAATCGCCGCATGTAGCTCGCACCTTGGCCAACGCACGAAACATTTGAGTGTGGAATCAAAGATTTATAACCGTAGATAATGCAGTACGGTTTACGATGTGTTTGTGTATCGTATCGGTATCGTAACGATGAGGCCAATAAAGAGTTTGAATTGAGATCAGATAGGTGTGGGCAGACATATAATTTCCTCCAAGATCGTTGGGTATGATTGTTCGTTATTTGCATAATATTATATTTCTCGAGGCCTGAGCAGACCCTCTACCCTTGACGCCATTGCGTTCATATTGACGAAGTTTTTCATTATAATCCGTGCGGGATCAGAATGGGATAATACCTTTTGGAACTGAGAAGCTCGCGGTCCTGGAGCGTCAGCATTTCGGCAAACTCTAGTTGTCTATGGCAAACTCGCGTCAAAACTTGCTTGTATTTTCTGTGCGCGTGGGTGTCTGCTCGAGTTTTATCACGTTTTATTCAATTAATGCAATAACATTGAATCCTTTTAGATTACAACCATTAAACATGTTTGTGTATTCCCAATTTCATAACCCTATGATAGAACGTAGAACTAGCAATTTTTTTACTGACGCTACTCGAGAACTGTCATTTTCGATTCAGTTCCAAAAGGTATTATCCCATTCTGATTCCGCACGGATTATAATTGCTCTTTGAATTCGCATGACTATGCTTTGATAGTATATACTTCGTAATGTTTATTCAATTGCCCTGTATAAACTGACACAATTTTGCCGCCACCATTTGACATTCGCAGAAATTATCATTGCCAGTTGCAGATAAAGGCACCAACATAATATTTCATTATCTCAACAGTCACTCAGCAGTTCTTGGTAAACGTTGCATTGTAAATGATATTCGAACTGTCGGGTTATTCCTGACTGAGCCGTTTTCAAAGCACAAATAAATACACAGCAGTTCATAATGGCGCTGACAGGCGTGGCCATAGAAGAACCGAAACGCAGCTGTCAAAATTAATCTGTGCTAAGCGAAATTTGACAGTCGTGTCGCGGTTCTTGTATGGGCACGCCTATAATCTATGAAGTGTATTGAATTTGTTGAATTTGAGCAAAATTATATAAATTGTTTTTTTTAAGTGTAAATATTTTTTATCTAGGTAAAATTAAATACGTCGTTACCTACTGCACTGAAAAAGTCAAAGCTTATAAATCGTATATACTATCAACAAACTGACCCACTTTTTTAACTCTTTCCTTTCCATGTTAATATCTTACCTAGCCTGGCCCAGCGGCCCTTTATTTACTAGTTGGGACAAAAAGGACCTTTAATTTAAAATTACAGACTCAAAGTAAATAAATAACTCTCTATCGCAGAATAGAAAAACAAAATTACGAACAACAACATTTTTTTAAACAATGTCCGTTTTTTATTTATTTCGATAGGTACATAATATTTTGCACAATGTTACTCTAATAATATCGTCTAGTTAGGATTTGAACCCGACTCTTTCTACCTATGTACCTTACCTACCTATGTATCTTCATAGCACAGATAACTTCAGTGCTATGGAAAAAACATGGAACATCATTTTGGTTTGGCTTTGCTGGGAATGCACCGACCTGTCAGATGGACACAAAATTGTCTGCAATTTATATAATAACAACACTGCAGCCGATTGGAACTCCTCAAAGGTTTATCTAGTTTTAAGTGAGGTTTTATTACTTGCATTAACTACGCTTATTTGCAACCTGGCTAATTTCGTTTTAAGTTTGCGCAATCCAAAGGGCATTTTCATGATTTTACTGCATTTTCAAGGCAGCTATCCGTTCTTTTCTATTTAAGGCGCCGTGCTCTGTGAATAGCCCGCGCGCAAAGAAAAATGCACAAAATCGATTCCTATGTTAATTATACTTAATTAAATTAATAAAAAAAGTGCTCTTATAGAACCTTAGATTTAGGTGAGTACACACGACAGCACGTCGGAGTGTACACATTTCGATGGCTCCTACGTAAACTACCGTATCCCACAAAATGCCGATTTTCATGTTTTTCGTTTTTTGTCATTAGATGATTATTTCGCATCTATCCCAAAAACAAAAACTTAATAATATCCAAAAATGAAGATTTTTTCAGACGTAAATTATCGTATGTTGATCACGGGCGCGCCGTAAACTATCGTATTGACCACTTGCGGTAGTTTACGTGGGACACATTGCATGCTACGCCTATCGTAAGTATATCTTACCATTCTCTACGTGGGAAGTACGTAGATCTGAGCTTGTGTTTTGTGATGAGGCATGTTCTTACTAAACATGTTAAGTATTCAGTTTTGTTAGTTTTACTGCGTTTTCTATCAATCTTGTTCAAAACTATAGTATGTAACACATACGATTACGTACGTTGATTTTTCGAGGTGGTATGGTATAGTATGTTACACATACCATTTTGTACGACGTCGATAAAAAGTGATGTTGTATCGTATGTAACACTTACGATTATTTACTTGGATTTTATGAACCTGTTAACTATTGTATGTGTCACTTAGATTTATTTACGTTGCAATATTAGGCTGAGCTTATGACAATATCTTACAGATACGATAATTTGTATGGAAGTTGAACAAAAAAATAGATCGTTTATTCGAATAATTCAAATTGTTTTTACCACTTAAAGCAGATTTGATTAATATTAACGTCTTTTATATGTTAGAAAAATATTTTCAATTCAAAACCATTACTGAAATCGACTACTTATCAACTACTTACGGATGGAACAAACTAAAAATCAAAACAAAACCATATCATAAAAGTTTCCGCTTTGTTTATAGTATGGTGGAAAACTAATATAGGTACTTACTTCTAATGGTAAATTACACACTTCTGTTTGGGACCTTCATGAAGATAATCTACCCCTGCAAGATTATCTTAAATACTTTCACTGGAGTTATTTTTAACAAGAATTTGAAATTAAACATAGATGTGGTTTCTTACATGCTTGAGATACGCTTTGGTTGACGATGAAATTTCAGTTACCCGAGTTCTAAATATCCGAGACTAACTCGGCGTAGGCAAACAACCTTTCTTGAGGTAGGATTAATCAATACCAATAGAAGCTGAACACCAAACACATCAAGGTAACAAGAAATTCATTTATAAAATATTTTGTTTACTGAAGATATAAACACTCTCCACAAAGGAGCTTCAAAACAAAGATCAAGATCTCATTTGGTCCATCAAATACTCGCAAACTTAGATCCTAAGGATTTAAAAAAGCCCAATCTTGGGGAAGGTTTGCAACAGACTTTTAGACTGAAAATCTGTTCATAGCCTATAAGTTAATACATTTAAATATTAAAATAATAGATAAATCTGTATTTATTCTGAATGAATTCTTTTGACCAGTTCGATGGACACAAGACTTGTTGAGAACTGTTTCTGTATGCTTGACAAGCTCAGCCGTCACCATGAATTTCATTTGGTCTAGTTCCTAGACACGCAGTGTTTATGTGCATGGTACTACCGAGAAGATGTTAATGGAGCAGTGGCCTATAGATAAACAGTATATTAATGCTTCTATGAACACAATAGTAAGCCAAACTGAAACTCCGATCTGCGTGATGTATTGCATATTCCAAAACTTTCATTGGTGCGTAAGGTACAGGTTTGGCTTGGCTTCTTTTACTAAGTCTGTATAATAATAAGTTAAGTTTCTGACTTATCTTTGGATCACAACGTAACCAACAACCACCACAACCAAAGAGTATATGCTATGTGTCAATCTACGCCAGAGAAAATACACGTCTGAGTCTGAGTGACTGTTGCAGTCTTCTTGGGATAACTATCATGGACTCCTAAGCTTGAATAAAGTTTAGCTCTTAGCCTTTTTTATGTCCTGAGTAAGAATAGGAAAATGGCTGATACAAGTTATCCAGAAACCCGACACTGTAGAATAACTATGGGACAACATCATCCTAAATTACTATTTGCCAGGGTGATAAACTATATAAAAGTAGCACAAAGGTCTATGGAGCGAGCCATGCTAGGCCTCAGACTCGTTGATCGAGTACCGAATGCCGTCATCCGACGTCGAGCGAAGGTTGACGATATCGGCGATCGAATCTCGAGTCTCAAGTGGAAATGAGCAGGACCCCTGGCGAGGAGGGAAGATGGCCGGTGGACAAAGGCAGTGACAGAGTGGCGGCCGAGAACTGGACGACGATCAGTCGGAAGACCAGCAGCCCGATTGTCGGACGACATTGTCTCAGCGGCGGAGGGGCCATGGATGCGGATGGTTAGGGACCGTGAGAGGTGGCGCAAGGGGAAAAGGCCTATACCCAACAGTGAGCAGAGGTGGGCTGATGATGATGATGATGATAAGGGTGGTAAACTCCACTAATTTTATCCAAGTTTTCACCCCGGTGGCAGTTTCGAAGGGGACAGTTGTGAAAACAGGAAAACTATTTATACAAATCTATTGGTGGAATGGAAGTATGAAAAGTTATTTCTTAAAAATATCTCTTTAAACTTTTGGTTTATGTTCTACTAAATATAATGAATGAAGTAAATATTAATTATTGCTTAGATATACATCTAATCCCATTTAAAAAAAATGTATTACCCTATGTATTTACTGATTTAATGTTACATACCATACTATTTTTCATATGATTTACAAAGTAAAAAACTGTAAGTGCTACATACATGTAATTTTACCTGCGATTTATCCATGTAAAACATGGTATGTGAAACATACGATATTTTCAGTCACCTCATCCACGCCGTAAAAAATGGTAAGATTAACATACGATATTTTCTTACTGCGTTACCCCGTCGTAAATAATCGTAACAACAATATCTCCAAAAGCATTCAAAATACAGCTTTTACTTTAGCACATAAAAATCGAACCCAAAATAACCTAATTATGGTAAAAATTTCAAACCAAAAGCTTTAAAATCCAAAGAACGGTTAAAGAAAACATCTTTAAATGGCTCTCCTGGAAAGTTAGCTTTTTGAACATACGGCAGTTTACGTAGGAGCCATCGATTTGTTGTAAAATCGCCCGTAACGTAACCGAGTAGAGTGCTAGCGTGTAAACGTCTACGTGCTGTCGTGTGTACGTATAATAAAACTTTGTCGCTACCGTTTGCCTCAGATCGGAATCACAGACCGATTTACTGACTATAACCAGGCTATTGCATTACCTGAATACAACCTATATAAATTCCTTTGCCCTTTTCAACAATATTGTACACACGACAGCAAGTCAGAGTGTACACTTTTGTTGTAAAGTCGCCCGTAACGTAACCAAGTAGAGTGCTAGCGTGTAAGGGCCGATGTGCTGTCGTGTGAACATTCGGCGACACGCGAGAATAGCCAACGGTAGCTCTGATCGCGCGCGGCATAAGTGCTTAAATCGAACATAAAAGGGGTACCGTAACGTGTTGCTGACGGTACAACTAGGCGTCTCTTCACTAACAATAAATGTGTCGTCTATTTTGAGTGACATTGTGACCAATATCGAAGAAAATGGTGGCGTTTCGATGTTGCAGGCTGTACCTCCGCAATTTCAGGGGCTTAAGTCTGTAACGCAACCGGGGTTTCCTCGTTTTCCTCCTACAACCAGCGAACTAATCCTCTAGTATTAGAATTAGAATATTCTTTGCTGTGCTACAAAAACATTAAACGAAGCGCTCACACCCTATTGGCAAAGTTAAGCAACAACGGCCGCGGTCAGGCCATGGATGGGTGACCGCTAGGGCAATAATATCTGAGCGCTTCTGTGCTTCGGAAGGCATGTTAAACCATTGGTCCCGATTGTTGTTGATTAAAAACAATCGTTAAGCCATGTCAGAGGCCCTTTGGGCGGCCTAAAAACTCTGACACCAGGGGTGGCCACTACCTCATACGATTACCTACCATTAAACGGACCAACATCATTCATAAAGGCCCAGTAGGACGCACAACTAGCGCCGCCAATAAAAAAAAAACATATCTTTTTTTGGATGCGTTTTTTGCTAAAAACGCTCCTGCGATTTCTCAAAGCGAGGCTTAACTATTTTTAGGACCTAAGGTTTGGATTCCAGATCCTAGAACTTAAGAATGCAATCGATTCTCGCCAAAAGTGGCCACTTTGGCGAGAATCGATTGTTCTCGTAGGGTTTGCGTCCTATACTCCTATTGTGCCTTAATCGTAATTGAAGCCGTCAACTGGGAGCCCATTTTGGCACCATTGCGTTACAGAGTCAGGCCCCAGGTCTCTATTGTTATTCCGCGCGGTGCTCTTCTAGTATTTTTCCCTTGAAACTTATGGATTCTGCTTGGAAAACACGGTTGTAAACCACAGTATAGAATGAAATACTTTCGAGAAGCACGCTTCAGTTGTTCCGAGGGTCACCAGTTGGAAGTCAACGTGTTCTGATCTGACCTCTGGTGGCTGAGACTGCAAACCGACGCGCGCTTTCGAAAATACAAATAAGAAAAATATAATTTTGCCCCCGTGGTAGGAACTGTTCGAATCGTATCGAACGGCTTTAGTGTTTGGTTTTACGAGTAAAGTCAGGAGTCGCTGCTTTTTTGGAAGTGATTTGTTTGTTAAGTTTCTAATCCCAAGGTACTATTTTTAAACCCCGACCCAAAAAGAGGGGTGTCATACGTTTCCTTCACTGTGAAGGAAAACATCGTGAGGAAAGCCGCGGCTTAGTATGGACTTTTCTTTCCTGTGGGCTAGGCCGGCTAAGATGTCAGGATGGTATAGTTGCGGGGAAAGCCTACTCCATTTAAAACAATGTCCCAGGCACTGCAGCGCCGAGTGGTCTCTTCATCCATCTACAGGGTGCACTCTAAGTCAATAGCGGAACTTTAAGAAGGCAATCTACTGATCAATACAAACAACTAGGTACTAGGTGGCAAAAAAAATGGAGTGAAAAAAATATCAGCTGTTCCATACTAAAGGTCGCCTCAGTACTGCGCCAAATGTATGAAACAGCTGATATTTTTTTCGCTCCATTTTTGTCGCCACCTAGTACAAGTTGTTTGTATTGATCAGTAGACATCCTACAATATAAAGTTTCGCTATCGACTTAGAGTGCACCCTGTAGTGTGAGTGAAGGTGCCATTGGACGCTGTATTATCTCACTACGTAGATGCAAAGGCCTTAGTTTTATACGTGTGACCGCCATGTGTGTGCGACTATCTGTCTGCGGCACCATAGCTCTTAAGCGGTTGAACCGATTTGGATGCGGTTGTTTTATTTTGATTTTGAAATTCTAGGGTCGGCGGACTTAACCACATAAGTCCTATACAATTTCTATAGGACATAAGTAAATTGTAAAAATTGTAATTATATTTTCCAAGTGGCTGTGTGTTGTGGTATGTAAATAATGTTTATCTTTCTTCTTTCTTTCTTCTATTTGAAAGCAGGTTTTTTAGCGAGTATATATATTTTATAAAATATATATTTTATCAAAATCGGGTAAGCCGTTTATCGGGTAAGCTAATTTGAAGCTAAAAGTTCGGGGGTATTAAAGTTTTTTTTAATTTAGTATTTATTATGACTTCTGAGCAGCTACCATGATTGCTTACTTTCACTGTCATTAAATGTCATTGTCATGAAAGTGACAAGTTGGATAAACAACCTTACCTACTACTATAGTATTAAGATACATGACAGACGTCCGGCAGACGTCCGGCAGACGTCCGGCACAGCTTTTTCGCACACGTGGTAGCTACTCAGGATTCCAAAGCAAAGGACACCTAAATCGTCGTCATGTACACACGACAGCACGTCAGACTGTAAACTTTTGTTGCAAAGTCGCCCGTAACGTAAGTGAATAGAGTGCACGCGTGTAAAGGTCGACGTGCTGTCGTGTGTACTAGTTTGTTTTATAAGTGCAAAGCTTTTTATTTGGGATTTTTGACAGAACCACGTCTGGCGTGTCAGCTATGCTTGTAATGCTATACAAAGGAACATAAAAGTAACTTTGATAATAAAGTAAAGTCAGTTTAGATCAGTGCATTTCAACCTGTGGGAGTCGCGAAGCTTCTTTAGCGGTCTTTAGGAGGGACTTCAGTAAATTTGGTGTATAACCCGTGCCATTAAAGAAACGATATATAAATGGCGGACACTCTCGCGCCCTCTCGCTTTAATCATATCTCCGTCTATACACACACGTAACGTTAGCAAAGTCATTTTAGGCAGTCCTGATTAGTCACCTACGCTTGGCTAATAAAACACGCCAAAATACGTTCGCCTCTTATTGATTTTTTAATGTTTGTCGAGTTATTTCAATATTGTAGTTTACGTTAAGTGTTGTTATTTGTTGAGGTTTGTATTAATTAGGTACTACGTTTTAATATTTTTGATCTTATTTTCAAAAAGATTGTTGTTTAATCACAAACCCAACGTAGAACAATTACCTAATCAATAAAGAAAGCATCGTAAAACAATATTTCCTTACCAAAAATGTAAGAAAGTTTTAAGTATGAACCGAAATCGTATTTTCGTAACCTCTTTTTCAGACCTTACCATAGGTACCCGCCGCCATTTTCATATCGTTTCTCTATTGGCACGGCTTATACTTTACTTTATAGACAAAACCCTGGTAGGGGTCGCGAAACGTTTTTCCACTGTTACGGGTCGCGGCATGAAAAAGGTTCAAATACACTGGTTTAGATGATGGTTGTGTCGGCCCCAGATTCCACGGAGGAGTAATTATAACAAAGAAGAAGAAGTTAAAAGGTTTTCCTTCTACAGGGTGATTTTAAATAGCTTTATTCCTGACGCAAGTCATCTACTAAGGGTGTCATTAATAGTCGTCAGCTCAAGCTCAAGTAGGTGATCTGAGAAAACAAAATAAATCGAGCTTGAGTAGCTGTCAGCAAATTAATAGACAGTTGAGCTTGACATAAACATTAGCCGACTTGAGACCTTCGATAGTGTCAATGTCAAGCTCAAGCGAGTGTATATTAATATGCTGACAGCTACTCAAGCTCGATTGATTTTATTTTTTTTGATCACCTAGGTACTTGAGCTTGAGCTGTGATTGCCAACAACTCTACGACTTCTACGACTTTTCGAATGTTAATTGTTTTTTTATTGTTTAATTTATAGCTTCTTGAGAGAGAATGTTAAGTTCTTACTCGGTGCTAAATACAGTGCTAAAAAATCGACTTTGAACCTCATTATCTCGGAAACTGTTGATTTCCCAGGCATAGCTCCTTGGGCAAAAATGTCCGTCATGGCGAGGACGATACGTGGTTTCCCGCTTTTTTGGCGGTCTTTTAACACCCTGTAGACAACTTTCTATCTAAATCTGTCTCATACGATTTCCTACCCAGAATCACCATCTATAAAAAAAATATACTACAATATAGCTAATAGTGTTGCCTGTAATTCGGTACGCAAAGATTTTTGTTCGAAAGTCCGTTATTGGCTTAATCTTATTTTTTTTTAGACAATATTGAGAAACTAATTTCAATAGTTTTTATTTTGGTTCAGTAGTTTGGATTTTACAACGTTTCAAAGATATGGTTTTATGACGTCACGCGACGGTCTGCATACTGTTGGCGGTCATAGGAACAAAACATTTTAGCGCATAAAAACAAAACTACTGCACCAAAATAAAAAATATTTAAATCAGTTTCTCAATATTGTCTAAAGATAAGTTTAAGCCAATTTTAACGGACTTTCGAACAAAAAACTTTGCGTACCCAATTGGGAGACCTGGAAACCTTAAATCTTTAATCTAGTTTAGGTTCCAGTCTTTCCACAATAACTACAACTTTAGTCTTATCTTACCTTATCTAAGCGGACGAATTCGCGGGCTTTTGCTAGTCTAACATAATGGGGTATCCCAGCGTGTCGCTCACGGTAGGTACCTACTTTAAAGAAGTCCGAAAGAGCAATTTGCGGTAGTCTGCACAAAAATCCTAGCATAACTTGAACCGTGCAACTTAGTGATCCGGGACAGAGCAACTTTGATGCTACTTTATTAAAATTCAAACTAGTCGAAAGTTTTTGCCTGTGGGCTGGCCCGTCTCTTTAAAGTTCGCCTTGTGGTCTTGTTTAAATAACTAGTGGTTCGCCCCGAACTATGAACTCGCGACCCTATATCTCAGCCACCCCTCGACCGATTTGGCTCATGTTCGAACTTAAAAATTCTCCTTGACTCATTTACCTGGCTACCAAATTTCATGACGATCCGACTAAATTTACTCAAGTTATCGTCGAACGAACATTCATACATACATACAAACATACATACATACATACAAACATACAAACGCCGGATTGTTCCAGTAGACTCGAAGAACTTCGCTCGCTCGTTCAATAAAGACTAGTTACTTTTACAGAGTGTTATTTTGTAAAGGGACACCCCACTCGGGGGTAATTATTTACACAATAAGGTAGCAAAAAAAAATATTATTTAAAATACCCAAAAATCATTAAACTGGTCACAGTTTAAACTGATATTCAACTGACTATTACCTATATCCCTCAGGCCCGTAAGATCAATCACAGTTTAAACTGATATTCAACTGACTATTACCTATATCCCTCAGGCCCGTAAGATCAATCACAGTTTAAACCAAAAAGGCTAGTTTAAACCCTATCTGTCGATTAACGTTCATACAAAATGCGAGGTTTAATCTATGGATTGAGTTTTAAACTGTGATTGATCTTACGCGCCTTGCACTTTGGGAAGACGGGGCGGGGTTGTGCGCACGTCGCGGTTATTATACACCGTGGAATTTTAGTGGTTTTAAAGCCGAAGGTATTTAGTTGCACTCGTGATTCTGCGCCTAATTCCAAAATTTTACTTCAAAACGAGCGAAAAAAAAACACTTCCCAATACAAACGGCTATCGCCAATCGACACCATTTGTATGGAGAAGTGTTTTTTTTTTTTTCGCGCGTTATGGAATGAAATTTTGTATTTTGGCTCAGAATCACCAGTGCAACAAAATACCTTCGGCTTTAAAACCACTAAAATTGCACGGAGTAGAATAACTTAAAGTAATTTGTCCATCAAAAAAATTTTAGAAAAAAAAACTTAAGTAGTTTTTGTTTCAAGCGTTACTTAACTCAAACTATTGTCCCCGAGTCGGGTGACACTGACCAAAACAACATCCTGTACATCGTCATTTTAAAATCGTCTCACTTCTTACTTTGGCCTTAAGCCCTTTTAGGATATTGGCCTCCTCCACAGTAGGTATACAGGGTGTGGGTCTGGCAAAAAATGGGTAGATAACTGGGAATAATGCCAATAAAAAGTGGGTGCAAATTCGTGTTTATAGCCATCTCTGGTTGTTTCTTAATATGTGGCCGAAATACTGTAGCTTCCGCTTTCTCTAGGGAAGGCATGCCTGTTTCAAACTATATACCCACGTTTTATGGGTATATTCCCTGTTATCTACCCATTTTTGGGTGCATATTCGTGTATATGCCCATCACTGGTTATTTTTAAATATGTAGCCGAAGACTGCAGCTATACAACGTGTTACAAATCGTCCTAACTCTTTTTACAGGGTGTAACCTAGTGGTCAACAGGATGTCAAATCTGTAAAAAAAAGTTGAAAAAATCCATTTTTATATTATAACCTCAAAATTGAAAAAAAAAAATCATAACTGTTTTTATTTGGTATTAGCTCAAATTTTAAAATATGTTTGTGTATGTAGGTGAATTTACATAGCTTTGAGTTGTTAAAACATTGTGAAAGTCAATGAAAACAATATTAAAAAAATACTTTTCTCCCGCCACAGCGTTCACATTTTATATTAATTTGAAAATCAACGGAACGTATTAGAGCAAAAAAAAAAAATTAGGTTGTGATCCCTATCACCGAGTGCTATTACCCTGTAAAAAGAGTTAGGTACTTTTGTAACACCTTGTATACTGCTATCGCTAGGAAAGGCATGCTTATTTCAAACTAACGTCTACAAAATTTTACTTTTATAAAGCAATAGCATAGCGAAAAGAGAACTAAATCCCTCGCATAGTTGTCTCCGAGCCCCGACGAGACAGACAAAAATAAAAGTAGAAAAAAAATCGCCCTGCACATAATTGAAAATGCCTAAAATAACAGGCCGGGAGAGCGGCGCCAGCATTTTTCCCGATTAAAGTTTTTAGTCCAACCATTCGAGTAATTTTAAAGGGTGCTCTCTTTTTACTAGTGCAAGTTAGGCGTGTAAAGGTTTTATGAGTTATACAGGGTAATTTTTAAATAGCTTTTCCTGAAACGTGTGGAGTGTACTAAGCCACGGGTTTCCTCACGGGTTTCTTGTCTTTCCTGTGGGCTAGGCCGGCTAAGCGGTCAGGATGGTATAGGTGCTGGGCAAGCCTACTCCATCTAAAACAATGTCCCAGGCACTGCAGCGCCGAGTGGTCTCTTAACCCATCTAGTGTGAGTGAAGGTGCAACTGGACGCTGTATAAATCATCTCACTTCGTAGATGCAAAGGCCTTAGTTTTTTTCCTGGAACACCTCAACTTCTAAAAGTGATTTCCAACAACTTTAGTTCTAAAAAAACATTGTTTACTGTAATTGTCATTGCGGGGAACCCTTATTGCGTGATTCCGACTCGCACTTGGCCGGTTTTTTTTCTATCTCCAAAAACACCTGCTACGTAAAAAGCTGAATTCCATACAACAATCCAATGTGACGGCCCCCAAGCTTTTTATTATGGCAATTTCACTTTATGACGTCATCAAAGATAATCCCAATGAGAATTTAATGCGTCACTTCTCACGAATTCATCTCTCTGGGAACTGAATGGCTGTTTAAATTATGGCTTTTGCTTTAAACGTTTCTTTTTTTTCTTGGAAAGAGATAAATGAAATGAAAATACACCGAAAAATAACAAAAACTAATCGAAAAAAAATATTTCATCCAGTTTCAAATGAAAAGAAGCAGAATCCTTAAAAATAATTTGGAAAAATCACAAGTAAAAGTTCCTAAAAGTAAAAGATTGAAAAAGAGACTTACCTACGAGTTAATGTTGGCTCCACGCGTATTGACTTGTCTTTCCTGTGGGCCAGGAAATACATCCTGACAGCCGCCTAAGCTGTCAGGTTGGTATAGGTGCTGGGCAGGCTTACAACATCTAGAAACGATGTCCCACGGACTGCAGCACCGAGTGGACTCTTCGCCCATCTAGTGTGAGTGAAAGTGCCACTGGACGCTGTGTAAATCGTCTCATTACGTAGATGCAAAGGCCTTAGTATAACTATTGGTATAGGTTACTCTATACAACGTGTTACAAAAGATGCTAACTCTTTTTACAGGGTAATAGCACCCGGTGATAGGGTTCACAACCTAAATTTTTTTTGCGGTACGACGTTCCGTTGATTTTCAAATTAATAAAATGTGAACGGTGTGGCGGGAGAAAAGTCTTTTTTAAATATTGTTTTCATTGACTTTCACAATGTTTTAACAACTCAAACCTTTGCAAAGGCACCTACACCCACAAACATATTTTTTTAAATAACTTTTTTTTACAGAATTGACATCCTGTTGACCAGTAGGTTACACCCTGTAAAACGAGTTAGGATGTTTTGTAACACGTTGTATAACCCTCAGCCAGCTAATAGTTAGAGAGCTGGTGACCAATCGAGATATTTTTTCGTACAAGGCTAGGAGTTGGTAGGCTGATAGAGTAGACTTCGCTGAGTCTGGGAAAAATATTTTTTTGGCACGGTCGCGGTTGAAAGTTAGATTTTTTCGACTTTGAAAGTTTAAATGTATGGGTTCAGTATATTTTTTTTGTCGTACAAGGCTAGAAACTTCTAGGTTAGTTGTTGAGACTCCGTTGAACAAGAAAATATTTGTTTTTTTGGCCGAGCGTGGTTGAAAGTTTGATTTTTATAACCCAAAAATTCACACTTTCTAGGTTATAAAAAACAATATTTCTACCGCGTTTGGCTAGTAATAAATAGTGATTTCGTGATCAGCGGAGACTAAAAAGGCAGCCTAAAAACTCCCAGCCTTGTAGACAAAAAAGAAATGACTCAACCCATACATTTAAACTTTCAAAGTCGAAAAAATCTAACTTTCAACCGCGACCGGACCAAAAAAATATTTTTCCCAGACTCAGCGAAGTCTACTCTATCAGCCTACTAACTCCCAGCCTTGTACGAAAAAATATCTCGATTGGTCACCAGCTCTCCAACTATAACCGCTCAGTCGCTCGCTGCAACAACAAGTCTACGCGGCCGTCCTTGCGCGGGGTCAGTGACCGATAGCGCGTGGCGTTGATAAGGCAATCACGATCACCGCCGGTAGACCGACAGGCGACGACGGCCCGATAAGTGTCGGCGAAAATAGGTGGCGGCTTTGGAGGGAAATAATGGCTTAAAAATATGAAAAAAAAAAACCGACTAAGTGCGAATCGGAATAACGCACTAAGGGTTCCGTACCACCATAGAGATAAAAAAATATATGACCCTCGGTGCGTGAGTCCAACTCTTTGCAAGAAAAAAAAAAATTCAAAGCTTTCTGCTCCACATTTTGTAGAGCTAAAAATCCTATTGAATATTAGAGCAGAAATAGTGTTTTTCATGTGGAATTAAAAGTGTCAAGTGTTGTACCATTTTGAAATCTTCACTAAATGCGCCAATTTTTTTGCTGACTTGCCAAGGGTATACATTTTTTTATATTTTTTTTCAATGTAACATCAAACTTTATCTTATTTTAGTCAATTGAAGGACTTTATTGTTTGATTTATCAGTGCGATTTGATAGAATGGTAATTGGGTAGGCAAAGTTTTTTGTTCGAAAGTCCGTTATTGGCTTAAACTTATCTTTAGACAATATTAAGAAACTAATTTAAATATTTTTTATTTTGGTCCAGTAGTTTTGTTTTTATGCACTAAAATGTTTTGTTCCTATGACCGCCAACAGTATGCAGACCGTCGCGTGAAGGTCATAAAACCGTATCTTTGAAACGTTGTAAAATCCAAACTACTGAACCAAAATAAAAAATATTGAAATTAGTTTCTCAATATTGTCTAAAGATAAGATTAAGCCAATAACGGACTTTCGAACAAAAAACTTTGCCTTCCCAATTGAGGATCATGTGAAAAAAATGTTTATAATTTCTGAACTTCTGGTTTTATTTTATTATTTTTCCCTGTACCGTTATGACCTGCATTTCACCCAATTCACGCTTGACATTGAATTACGGGACACCCTGTATATTATTTTAAAATATAAACAGGAATACCCTAGCGACATATGTTAGCAGAGGTACAGGGCCAATTACCCTTAAGGGTAGACGATAGCAAGGTGGCGGGAAATTAAAAAAAATCACAGACTTTTACATTTTGTAGCTGAACTGAACTATTTTTGTTCAGCGATTTTTCGTTCGCGAGAATAAAACCGTATTATTTTCATGATTGTAAACAACAGAACAACAATAATTCAGCCGATTATGTGTTCTGGTCTACGAAGCAGTGGTACTGCCCAAAAAACTTGTCGTAGACCAGAACACATAATCGGCTGAATTATTGTTGTTGTAGTATTGGTTTTATTCTCGCGAACGAAAAATCACTGAACAAAAATAGTTCAGTTTAGCTACAAAATGTAAAAGTCTGTGAAAATTTTGAATTTCCCGCCACCTTGCTATCGTTTACCCTTAACGGTGTTCGGCTATCGGTTATCGACGTTTGTCATTCGGTATATCGCGCTGTGATCAGCTGATCGCCGTGTGACCGTGTCGTTGACCTATTCGAAGTATCGATTTAGAAATTTTACTTCGCCTAAAATGGGCCCTGTCCATGGCGTCCCAGACTCCCAGCAGAAGGAAAAAACTGGGGTTTCCTCATTTTTCTCCTACAACCAGCGAAATAATCCTCTAGAATTAGAATCAGAATATTCTTTGCTATACTACAAAAACATTAAAAGGACCGATATCTTTAATTAATCTTTGTAAAAAGGTTAAATCGTTTTGCTCGCACTTTTTTTAAATAGTAGTAGTAGATGTGTGATGTGGAAAAAACTGACCTACAAGAATTCATTTCAAATTTTAAAGTCCCGCGACAAAGTCAACGTACCAACAATTTAGTCCAACACACTGTGACTTAGTCTAAATATGTCAACCCTAATTTTATAATGTGGGCTTTAAATTAATCGTTCGATGAAAAAAACTAACGAAAATAAACATTAGACGCATTTCTGTTTCACTAATAAAGTGCTAAAAATGCGATATCCTCAATTAATAACAGCGCCCACTTAGAAGTTGAGAAGAGATTAACGACCCATAATACCCGTAAATAAGGTGGAGTATGTTTGTCTATTAGGAAACCGTTTTAACACCTTAGTCCATCATGAAAAGGCTCCCACTAATTTTGAGATTAATAGTCTACTGCTTTCAGCGAATCCCTTTCCGGTCTTACAAGAGAAATTGGGTCTTCTCTAACTAAGTATACAACGTGTTACAAAAGGTCCTAACTCTTTTTGCTGAGTGTAACCTACTGTTAATATGCCGCGCGCTGTAAGAGCTACCAAGGGGTATCCTAGACTATGGTTGACCGTACGTAAATGTTGCATTGCATGCATGTCTTGCTGAATCTTGCATCAAAAACTTGCTGCATCTTTCATTTTTTCCCTACAAAAAACTTCAGTCAAATCCACAGAAACAACCTAGTATAGCTCGGGTGTAAATAAAGCGTATACGACTACGACAGACAGAAGTGTTTAAAAAAATAGAAGATAACGCATTGAAAATAGAGGCCAGGGGGCAATGACCGCGCTAGGTTAAGGGTAATCAAGGTTGGCGTTTGCTTTTGCGCATTAGGTAAGTACGTATTTACAAGTTTTACATTCACATTCTTTTTTTTTTGGGGACCTTTGGGTCGGATATGTTTCGGAGCGGTTTGATAAGTTGATTTCTTTATTTTTATTTTTGTTTTAAATTATGTTTTTTTTATTTTTTATTGTTGTATTTTGACATTTTGTATTGACGTTTTGTATTGAGTGTGTGTGTTTTGTTTTGACATTTCTGTAACTTAAAATTTTTCTAATAAATATTTTACGTTTTTCACACAATACGAAAGAAGAGACTTTACATCTCATACCGAGACTATAAAACGAGACGAGACTAAGAAGAGAGATAAAGAGACCTATAGGTCTACGTATGTCAATCTCTTCTTTCGTGGTATAGGTAACCCGTGTCATTAAATAAAACATTTAGGACGGAGTTAAAAACCTAGCGTTGTCTCGCTTTGACTGTATTAATTAGAGTGAGAGGGCGAGTATTTTGAAGTCCATCCTAAATGTTTTCTTTAATGACACGGGTTATACGCATTGTACAGTCGAGTCGTAGACCGTAGTCGTAGACGTAGACCCTTACACTCGTGCACTCTATTCAGTTACGTTACGGGTGACTTTGCAACGAAAGTGGAAGGGTCTACGTGCTGGTTACTGTACCATCTCAAGTAATGTTTGGTAGTCTCAAAAATTATAGAAATCAATCAGCCCCTCTCTCTACCCTCGACATGATTTATCTTGAGACAAGTAAAATTATAAGTTGTGCGAAATTAAAATATTATTATTACATATAATAATTGCCAATTTACATGACAGTCGATCTAGCTAGATGCAATAACGTCGAAAATAGGAACCAACGTCATTTTTAGTAAGATTATTTCCATCGCATTGTAGTGTTCATTAAATCTAACATCAAAGTATACTACGAGTATGTTCCCAAATACCTATTGCCTGGTAACGTCTCAGACTCTCAGCGTGTGTTTTTGAAAACCGGTTAAAGTCAGTTTCTAACCGGTTCTCACTGGTTTTGCAAGTGGCGCGCTGAGTGCGTTCACGAATTTGTTTGATCAGCCGTTTGGCAGATAATATGTATCTTGCATTTTTTCATAGCATTATACAGGGTGTTAAAAGACCGCCAACAGACCCAAAAGCCACGCATACTGGACACCAAAAGAAAGTACTTTTTCGATAAATTATTGCTGGGAAATTATTTTGGTTTTTGAGGTTATAATTTTGAAAAATATTTTATCACGCAATGGACGTGTAACGCACAGAAGTCATACTGCGCAAGCGTAGGTATCAGTTTATGTTGCTTAAGCTTGAAGTGCCGATGTTCAGAATACATTGCTGGTTGCATTTTTAAAGTCGTTTTTTGTAAGAAATATTCATAATTTTGATATGGCTTCTTGAGAAGGTATGTTAAAAACTAGATACTGAATACATTTCTGCAAAAAAAAAGTTTTGAAAAGTCCGACTTTGAACCTCATTATCTCGGAAACCGTTCATTTCCCAGGCATAGTTCCTTGGGCAAAAATGTTCCTTATGATGAGGACAATACGTGGTTTCCCGCTTTGTTGGCGGTCTTTTAACACCCTGTATAGACCAATTTCTGTATGAAAATTCATCGAAACAAACTACATTTTAAGCAGGAAAACAATAAACACTTCGCGCGCATCAAATGGGGGCAGTTATGTTAAAGCAACTACCGTCCATTTTCGATTTGACAAAGCTCTTCAAACATCGACCTAATCCCCCAGAAAACAAAGGTTAATCTTAATCGACAATTCAATAAAATGACATATAGAAGGGTGCGTTCGAAAAACACAATTTCACGAAACGTTTGATACGGTTGCTTTCTAGCCGATACCTATATGGAGAGGCAATACAATTGCATCAAGCCTTGAGCAGTCTTATTTAAAGGTGCTAAAGGCTAGTTTTCACTGTAGAATATTTTATTGATGGGCCAATATACGGGAATGTCCTTCCAAGTGATATGAAATCTGACATATTGCCAGTTTCTCAAGATATTATTTACGGTCAAACACACTTTGGTTTCAACGCTAGTGTGAAATTGGTTCAGTTGTTTTATGAATCAGAAACATCTTGTCTATACAGATAGCTTTAAAATATGTAACCTGTGAAGTTATTTTCTTTATCGATCTATGCATTTCTTATCATGACATATTTGTAGACTTTTTTTTTCTCTGTTGTATGTTTTTGCCATCATCATCATTATCATCATCAGCCCAACTCTGCCCACTGTTGGGTATGGGCCTTTTCCCCCCGCGCCACCTCTCACGGTCCCTAGCCATTCGCATCCATGGACCCTCCACCGCTGTGACAATGTCGTCCGACCATTGGGCTGCTGGTCTTCCGACTGATCGTCGTCCAGGGCCCTTAGCCTGTAACACAATGGTGCCAAAATGGGCTGTCAGGTGACGACTTCAATTACGATTTGCTAACGCTGTCTGTCCTTTTAATGTTTTTGTAGTACAGCAAAGAATATTTTGATTCTAATTCTAGAGGATTAGTTCTCTTGTTGTAGGAAAAAAACGAGGAGAGCCCGGTTTTGTCCTTCTGCCGGGATGCCATTGACCCGCCATTGCGTTACAGGCTAGGGCCCCTGTTCTCGGCCGCCACTCTGTCACTGCCTTTTGTCTACCGGCCAGGATGCCCTCCTCCCCAGGTGTCCAGCCCATTTCCACTTGAGACTCCAGATTCGATCACCGATATCCTTTTATGCATTCGTTTGAATGATTTTATAAAAAAAGTGCGATCATAGTTAAAAATTCTCCATCTAACAAGAGGAAAAGAACTATTTTAAGGCGGTTCAAAGATAACACATATAATTTTCTCTGAATATTCACGGCCAATGTTTTATTTAATGTCAGCATGTCCTAACAAGAAAACGAGGGTAATGAAATTAATTTCCCCAATCAAGCATCTTACCTTCAACAGACAGCGTTATTTCGGCTCAACCAGTGGTTCCCAAATGAGGGCCTCAGAACTCCGACCATTAAAGAGTATAAGTAGCCATGAGAGTAAACTTAAGTTACAGTAATGCATGGCAAACTTAAGAAATCTTAACTTAGCCAGAAATCTTAACTTAGCCAGAAATCAGAAATCTTCCAGTCCTTGGTGTGGTGAGATAATTTTTCCTCTCCTAAATAAAACTGCTTCGGCTTAGCAGCTTTTGCTGCACTTCTGCTTCTTCTTCTTAGGGTGCCTCTCCGACGTAGCGAAGGTTGGCGGTCAGCTCTGCATATCTCTCTTTGTCACTCGCGATCCCAGTCCACTCCCGTAGGTTTCTTAGCCAGGATTTCGTCCTTCGGCCGACGCGTCTCCTTGCCAGTGACTTTTCTCATCATTGCTGCACTGGATAGAACATATTCAAATTAAAAATATTTGATTCAGACAATGTCCATATTTTTGGTTTAGGAACATAATAGGTTGTCGAACTTCCTTGACCTCCTTCCGTTGATACCTGATGTGGTGGGAGATTATTGTGCCTAAATGGAGCTTTCTTCTACCTGTTCGCCGCAAACCGATTAAGTTTGGGAACCTGTGGCTTATATCAACACTGCAAAATTAATTACAGCAGACGCCTTTGTCAATCTATTAATGGGAAATAAGCCTGTCATTTTCAGGAGATAATATTCGAGGACAAATTGGCTCGATTTAATTGGCTTCTTAATTTTGTCGGGCTGTCTGGTGTGATAGTTAATTTATGGCTGTGATTGAGGTGCCCACTTTGGGATATATTGTTTTTGCTGTCGGTTTGCTTCCTTGTTTTTCTGCGATTAAATATCATGTAATCCCAACTTGAGGATTTTTTGTTCCAACCAATTTTCTATGAATTTGGTGTTTTTTCCAATTTCGGTTGTGTTTCACTTAGTGATTTTATTTTCATAATTATTAATATCTGAAGAAAAATATCACAAAATAAAAAAATAGATTTTATATTTTCAAGTGATTTTATATGATACATGATTAGGTATATTAAAAAATAGGTAAGTACCTGTCTGAAACATAACTAAGTTATTATTATTTTAACATTTGTACCCCGAATAATATTCTCGCTAAAGTCGGCTCGGCGTTCTAAAAAAATCTAAATATAATAACAATTATCTTTCCTAACAGCTACAAAACTCTGTCCATCGCCGCTTAACACTAACATCCGGTCCTTCACAACTTTGTAGGTACTAAGAAGCGATGGATGACAGATGTATCGTAATCACATTTTCACGCTAACCGAATGTGGCTTGATGTATTTTGAATGTATTCAGAGGTTTCAAGAAATATATCATCTAAAAGATTTTGATAGAAATGTACCCATGGACCTGGTGCCAGTTTCGTCAAACTGCAATTATTCATAGTTTATTATGAAAATTCGATTGCCACAGTCTAGGATACCCCGTGGTAGAGCTTACCGCGCGCGGCATAAGGGCGCCAATTGAACAAAAAGGGATATCCTAGCGTGTGGCCGACTGTACTTACATCGAGTAGTCGGATAGTAAGCTATAATTTTTTGTTACCTCTTTTATGTCTAATACATCGAAATTTCATAATAAACAGCTATGAATCGTAGATTTATGAAACGCACACCTGGACCTAGAACTGTGTAGCAAAACAGCCTCTTTTCTGTGTGTATTTTCCGTGTTTGCTAGCGTGTATAATCAGCATGATAACATTTTTTTTTTCGTTTTTATCATTTAAACACACACACTTAAACAATAGGGTCACACTTAAACAATATAGCCTTTAGAGCGGCGGTGAAAATTTAAATCTATAATGAAAATTAACCATTTAATTAATTTCAACGAAAAAATCGCCTATTCGCTGTGGGAGTACGTTTAGTGATCAAGTCCGACCTCTCTTTTTCTAAGCTGTTGCCTGTCATCGATTTATTCTCGGGAATCTCGCATTCGACACATCTCGAAGGAAGACTTATTTGACGGCAAATATCACCTCCTATTCTCATGAAGTCTTCCTCGACATAGGACACGAGATTTCTGCGAGATGTTTGCCGTTTTCGCTCGAAATGACTCGAGTCGTCGGGAGATTGAAATGACATGAGATTTTTCCTTCAAGTGTGTCGAATGCGAGATTCCCGATAATTTTCCCCCTGTAGCCAAATACACTGACGACGTATTTTATTAAACTTTCCTAATGTTAAAAAAACAATGTCCCAGGCACTGCAGCGCCGAGTGGTCTCTTCAGCCATCTACAGGGTGCACTCTAAGTCGATAGCGGAACTTTAAGTAGGCAGTCAGCTGATCACTACAAACAATTTGTACCAGGTGGCGAAAAAAATGGAGCGAAAAAAATATTAGCTGTTTCATACATTTGGCGCAGTACTGAGACGACCTTTTGTATGGAACAGCTGATATTTTTTTCGCTCCATTTTTTTCGCCTCCTGGTACAAATTGTTTGTAGTGATCAGCAGACAGCCTACTTAAAGTTCCGCTATCGACTTAGAGTGCACCCTGTAGTGTGAGTGAAGGTGCCACTGGACGCTGTTATATCATCTCATTACGTAGGTGCAGGCCTAATGTTTCGGAAAACGTTTCTTCGCGAAAACCATTTCCTCCACAAACATTTTCCTTTTCCTTCTCCCTGGATACGAGTTATCAATAACAATCCTTCAGATGATAAATGACGTATTAGTCAAATTATGACTTATCAATACTTCTTCGCTCCCCATCTCTTGGGGCTCGTCATCGGGAGTGCACTAACCTATCGCTTAGTAAACCACGATTACTAAACTGATATTATCTTTGCACGATTAATGGTTTGGCCCTTTATCCAACGTCGATAAATGACGCGGCCCAAAACGTCCTATATCAATACCCTCACAAGCGAAACTCTACCTTGGCTTCTGACTTTAGTCCTTAGTTTCCGCTGTCGTGTCGTGGCTTAAATAATCTAGACAACGTTGCAGAGGACTTTCCACCATGTTGCAAAGCTCTTAGGTGTCGTTTTCGAATGCAGGGGGAAGGACTAACTAATAGTCTTTATGTTGCATTCGGTTGTAAGTCCTCAGGGGACAATAGATAGGTCCGCAGCCGATATATCTTTGGATACGAGACAATTTAAGGAATAACTGGAATATTAGATGCTACCGGTCTAGGTAGGTGTTCAATCTTTATTGCCGGGTCAGTGGTGGGACCGTAGATTGATAAAACACTGAAACGAAGTAGCCGCAAAGACATTTCAAAGGTTCAAAGATTAAAGATTCAAATGTTTTTATTCAATATGCCATAAATAAACTATTCACATTGAACGTCAAATATTATCTAAAAAAAATGCATAAATCAGATACTTACTAATTACTATCTAATACTAAGTATCTAGCTACTTTTTTTTCTCCAGCTTCACTAGCTCTGATCGTTCTTGGAGAAGAAGCATGGTAAAGAAACTCCAAGGATCACGTGCTTAAAAAAATAATACATTTTGTAATGCAGGTAGGTAACGCAGGTAGGAAATTTAGGACGAACAGATTGCTAAAGTTTTTTTTAATTTTTATACAAAGATCAAATGTTTTCAAACCAGAGCTATAAGTACTACTTACTTAGATTTTTTATATTGATTTAATGGTTTCACTTACTTTTATTATTTGTCGGAATAGCCGTCATGTACTGAAAGAGAAAACATGAAGAAAATCTACAAAATCGAGATTTCGTATTCCCCACTTTTCTCTCCTAGTCCAATAAAAAAATAACACCACCGATATCACAAGATACTACTTGATATCAGACGTCGAAGTGTTTTAAAAAAAGTTGTTTAATAGGTATATTGACGAAACATCTTTTGTCGCCGCTTGTACGCATTTTATTGATTTTTTGAAGGTACACAAGATAGCTCGTCAACCTTTACACGCTAGCACTCTACTCGGTTACGTTACGGGCGACTTTACAACAAAAGTGTTGGTATGCTCTGTCTGATTTGCTGTCGTGTGGTCTAGCTCCTGTTAACAATAATTTATCGAAAACATCAAGGACGGACATGTCCCAGCATACCAAAAATGCATGCTCTAGTGCCCAGGGAGGAAATCCGGGACTACGTTTGGGGAAAACACTGCTGTGATATCCTCTAAAAGCGCTTTGTATGGAACTGTCTTTCCCCACTTTAGTATTCTCAGGGTGAAACGGTAAACGGTTATACCATCGATATATCTCTGGTAGCCGTCGTTTTGCTGGCTAGGCACCGACGATTGAGATGCGGATTTAGATAGTGGTGAAAAATAATAGGAATAGGCTACGTCCACTAACTGTTGATAGTGGGGAAAATCGTCACTCTCTCCTTTCGTATGTTTGTCCAACTAATACTCTAAAGACTAGAACTGGAAAAACATGAAAGCATTCCTTATAAAAAAAACCAGCTGTGCGAATGGCGTTCGCAAGTAACACAACATCTGTAACTGGGGTCGCTAGTTCACAGCGAGGGAAGACTTTAACGATCCGGCGTGTATGTATGCATGAATGTTTGTTTGACCATAACTTGAGTAAATGTGGTCAGATTTTCATG
This sequence comes from Zelleria hepariella, assembly GCA_949319315.1. NCBI lineage: Eukaryota > Metazoa > Arthropoda > Insecta > Lepidoptera > Yponomeutidae > Zelleria > Zelleria hepariella. The sequence goes on along the minus strand of OX439382.1, from coordinate 29,480,640 downwards.
AAATTTGTTGGGCGGGTAAATAAAATTAAAATAATTTTCAGGTTCAAACAGGAGCCAAATTGGTCGAGAGGTTGCCGAGATATGGGGTCGCGAGTTCACAGTTCGGGGCGAACCACTAGTTTATACCCTGTTGTAAAAGCTCCATATTCTATCCTAAATTCCTAATCCGCTCAGCAATTTCTAGGGCACCAGATTATTTGCATTTAAAAACCAACTTTACAATCGCAAAGACATTAAAGTAACTTAAAAATCCTACCTGCCCACACACTTTTAGGCTGATTGAATAAAAATTGGCGACGCCGCAAAGCCTCCAAGCTCCCTGTCGAAAGTTTTTAACGTCTTGGAACTTTTCAATCAAATTTCAAAATTTACTAATTGAACTTTACCCAGAGCTTTGAAAGCTAATAGGTTTGCGCTTTGAGTGTGAAAGTAACTTGATGTCATTGTGATGTTTTGATGAGAATATTACGTTACTATGGGGTTCTTTGTTTTGTACATAATTGATTGATCTATATTATGTGAATTTTGTATCAGTTGGTCCTACTCTGGATAATCTCTGTCTCTACCAGATATCCAGATAATTATATACTCTGGATAGCAATAATTTGGTAGAAGAAAAAAGTCGTGGCTCGGAAACTTCAGGGAATGGACCGACGTAGCCAGAATTGATGACCTTATTTGAGTTATCAAGAGAAATAATATAAACGGAATGGATATATGAAATGGAAATGAAGATAAAAGCATTGTACGCCAAGAAAAATAAGAAGAATTTAGAATATGTAGACGGCAACCTCTTCAATGTAAACTAGAAAGCATTCCTGTCAAAGTTCTTGATCCAAGGCAAGCAGAACCTCTAGACGTTTGTTAAAAGTTAAAACACGAAGGCGCACGCCTCAGCTGGCGTTGTATAAAAAGGCCTCGAGAAGCGTCCAACAAACGCCAATTAACATTTAGTAGCTTCGTATCGAGACTCGAGATCGAACCTAAAGGACGGGGCGAGATGCTGCCACGAAGCCAAGACTTCGTAGACTTGGTGGATGTGGCGGTTTGGGCCCAACCGTTGGGCCAAGGTGGCAATCCGTTATCAACCAGTGTGTACAGCCCACCATTAGGTACTTACAATAATGAAAATAATATTTTTTTTCATCTCCCACGCTCGGAAAGTTTGCTGTTACTAGTAACTTACGATCGTGTAAAGGCCGAATCTGAATTTTTGTGCCCTTCGAAATTTGAACTCGACGCCGGGACAGTCTTTCCCGCGCCCTATGGTGTTGAAAAAGAAAAAAAACACTGGCCGTTTGTTTCGTTTGTCTGGTGTTTTTTAGATGCCAAATCCCGATAGAAAAAAGAGCCTCACGAAACAAAAAGAGTTGAACAAGCTCAGTTTAGACCCTGTATATCTATCTATATACAGGGTGGCGCGTAGAGATTAAAAGGAATTCCAAAAATGATAATTTGAATAAGAGCTATTTTCATTTTTTACGATTGACGCGTGAGTGTTTTTTTTTTTTGAGAATGGCCCGTTTTCCACTGACAGTTAAAAGCTGAATTCAAAGCCCTTGGTAGATGGCGCTCATAGGCTTGGCCATACAAGAACCGGGATGTAGCTGTCAAATTTCGCTTAAACAGATTGACTAGTGGTTCGCCCCGTACTGTGAACTCGCGAACCCAGTTACAGATGTGTAACTTTGCTAACGCCATTCGTGCGAGGCGCGCACGAGCGTTGCATATAAACTGTACAACCCCATATCTCGGCAACCCCTAAACCGATTTGGCTCATCTTCGAAGGTAAAAAATATTTTAATTTTGTTTACCCGCCTACCAAATTTCGTAACGATTAGACTAAATTTACTCAAGTTATCGTCGAACGAACACTCATACATACAAACATACAAACGCCAGATTGTTCCAGTAGTCTCGGAGAACTTCGCTCGCTTCGCTCGCTCGTTCAATAATATCTTCAGAAAAAGCGAAATTTTACAGCCGAGAAAACGACTCAAGGACGCGCTGAGCTATGAAATTCGGAAGGCAAAGTTTTTTGTTCGAAAGTCCGTTATTGGCTTAATCTTATCTTTAGACAATATTGAGAACCTAATTTCAATATTTTTTATTTTGGTTCAGAAGTTTGGATTTTACATCGTTTCAAAGATACGATTTTATGACCTTCACGCGACTGTCTGCATACTGTTGGCGGTCATAGGAACAAAACATTTTAGCGCATAAAAACAAAACTACTGGACCAAAATAAAAAATATTTAAATTAGTTTCTCAATATTGTCTAAAGATAAGATTAAGCCAATAACGGACTTTCGAACAAAAAACTTTGCGTACCCAATTAAACCAAAGTTTGCCACATCCAAAGCCTGACCTTCTCACATCCGCGGGCAGTCGCAAAATCGTGAGGCCCTCCATAGCCTACGTAGGCTCGGATGGCAAGGGCCGCGCGAGGCCATGGACCCGGGTTCGATGTCCGCTGCGAGTGCGCCCTGAAGTTTGCTCTTGTCACTGTATAGGGATGGAGCAGTAGGCTATCTATACTCCGTGCAATTTTAGTGGTTTTAAAGCCGAAAGTATTTTGTTGCACTGGTGATTCTGAGCCAAATTACAAAATTTCATTCCAAAACGCGCGAAAAAAAATTCACTTCTCCATACAAATGGTGTCGATTGGCGATAGCCGTTTGTATTGGGAAGTGTTTTTTTGTTTCGCTCGTTTTGAAGTAAAATTTTGGAATTTGGCTCAGAATCACGAGTGCAACTTTATACCTTCGGCTTTAAAACCACTAAAATTGCACGGTGTATAGGGGCATGGAACCTTGACTTTAGATTACTAGTGGTTCGCCCCGAACTATGAACTCGCGACCCTATATCTCAGCAACACCTTGACGGATTTGGCACATGTTCGAACTTAAAAATTATCATTGCATCATTTACCCGCCTACCTTTACTCAAGTTATTTATTTTTTATTTTGGTTTTATTTTATCAGTTATCGTCGAACGAACATTCTTACATACAAACAAACAAACATAAAAACATACATAGAGACGCCGGATCGTTCAAGCAGACTCGGAGAACTTCTCTCGCTTCGCTCGCTCGTTCAATTTAACGAGCGAGCGAAGCGAGAGAAGATCTTTTAGGTATAACCCTCGTTTTATCGGACTTCAAAAGGACACGGCCGAGTAATTCAACTGCTCTTACCCTGTATTGTTCTGAAATTTGCTTTTGTTATCCTTTTACACACCACCTGTTTGTGTGTAGTGGCCTGATAAATGTTATGTTTTTATTACGATGTGTGTGTATTTTTTTGTTGTTGTTGTAATAATATGGCTTGGCTTGTTGCGTGGAGATGAATAGACTTTGTGGAGTGATGACATTGTCACATCTTCGCTGTAAGAGCACGGAGCTAATTCTGGAGAATCTCGCATTCGACACATCTCGAAGGAAAAATCTCATTCGGAAGCAAATGTCACATTACCTATTCTCACGAAGTCATCGTAGGCACGAGATTCCTGCGAGATGTTTGCCTTTTTCGCTCGACATGACTCGAGTGGTCGGGAGCAGTCGAGATCGAAATGATATGAGATTTTTCCTTCGAGATGTGTCGAATGCGAGATTTCCGTGAGTTAGCCCCCAGTTGTTGAGCTTATCACACTTCTTCTTCTTCTTAGGGTGCCTCTCCGACTCAGCGAAGGTTGGCGGTCAGCTCTGCATATCCCTCTTTGTCTCTCGCGAGGCGAAATAGCTGGGCAGCACTCGCGATCCCAGCCCACTCCCGTAGGTTTCTTAGCCAGGATTTTCTCCTTCGGCCGACGCGTCTCTTGCCAGCGACTTTTCCCGTCATTATAAGTTGCAGGAGGCTGTATCTATCTTGTCTGAACACACTAGCGATGTGAAAGCGAAGCGAATGCGGGGCGAGTCCGCCGCGAATTCGTAACGAATTCGCCGTGAGTTCGCCGCGAGTGCCCAGCGTCGACGCCATTTTGTACTCAAGTGTGCTCGCGTTCGACAGCCTTTCCACAGGAGACAGGGTGGCAATAATATTCGTCTGAGATCACCTATGTACTTGAGCTCGATCTCAAGTAGGTGAACTCAGAAAGGTCAAATGCTAATGTCAAGCCTTCGCTAATGTCAAACTTGAAGATGTCAGCATATTAAAAGACACTATCTTGAGATTGACATTGACATTAGCCAAGGCTTGACATTAGCATTTGACTTTTCTCAGATCACCTACTTGAGTTCGAGCTTGAGATGACGACCATTAATGCCACCCTAATAATCTTAGGTAAGTACTTAGTGCAGGCCGTATTAAAAAACAATAAAGGCTATGTAATAAAATTTAACGAGCGGGCGAAGTTCTCCGAGTCTACTGGAACAATCCGGCGTTTGTATGTTTGTATGTATGTATGTATGTATGTATGTATGTGTGAATGTTCGTTCGACGATAACTTGAGTAAATTTAGTCGGATTGTCATGAAATTTGGTAGGCAGGTAAATGAGGCAAAGATAATTTTTAAGTTCGAACATGAGCCAAATCGGTCGAGGGGTTGCTGAGATATGGGGTCGCGAGTACATAGTTCGGGGCGAACCACTAGTATTATGGGTGAATTTTAACCACACTGCCAATTTCGTAGCGTTAATATTATGATTCTTTACTCACACAAAAACGGTCCCAAATACCTAAGCCATAAGAGCTTTCGAGACAAATCTAGGATAGTCGCCTTGCACTATAAATAGATAGCACAGAGTCGTGACCAGTCAAAAAGCCTGCGGCTACGTTTCCAGTTTGGTATATCCTTGATTTAGTATGTTTACTGATTCCCTTGGTCGTTTACTTCGGTTAAAATTTTGTCCCTAGATTCTAGAGACTATCTATCTACAACTTGTATGAGAATGGGATGCGACATTTTGGAACTGAGATGCGCGCGGTAAGCGAACTCGCGTGCGCCGAAGCAACCTTGTCAAAGTAAAATAAAGTAGGTATATTTTCGATTAAATTCGACATGGTTCCATCCCATTCTCATCGCGCGCGGACTATACACTCGGGACCACATCTCAGCAACCCCTCGACCGATTTAGCTCATGTTCGAACTTAAAAATTCTCTTTGCCTCCTTTACACGCCTGTTTATCATTTATCCTTTAGAATTAGATACGATCAGAATATTCTTTGCTGTACTACAAAAACATTAAAAAGACCTACAGCATTAATCAATCGTAATTAAAGCCGTCAACTGAGAGCCCATTTTGGCACCATTGCGTTATAGGCTCAGCGCCTCTATTATCCATAGACTTACTACACCTAGACGGAGTCCGTCCATTCAAAACGCCGCCCGAAATTGAGGCGCCTCGCTTTGTATGTGTGCGTAAAGCTGCTGACTGTGACAATCGCCTACACAACACATGCACCCTAATAATGCTGCCAGCGTAATAAGCTTTTCACAATATTGTGACTTTCCTTCTGGTTGGTAAGGTGATAGACATATTAAATTATGTTTGCGGACAAGAAGTCCATGTTATTTAAAGTAACATTTCTCAATATTTGTGCGTATAAACTTCAAATCTAGGATCTGCGAACTAAACAAAAAAAAAGTTGTACCCGACTGCCCTAGAAGGAGGTTTATGTTTTTCGAGTGTATGTATGTATGAATGTACATTTCTTTGGCACGCTTTGCAGCCTAATTAAACGGCTTGATGGATTTTAGCTTGCGAAGTGTCGTTAGATTCATCTTGATTGTAAGAGTGACACTGGGTATATGAAAAAAACAAAAATAGCCGATTTTTAGCCCCAAACAATGGTATTTTTTATTTTTTAAACCTATCGAGTGGGGAATCAAAATGAAGGGTTTTACAAAAATATATAGGTACAACGTACATTTTATGTTTAAATGTAATTTGAAATGAGAAATGCTAAAGAATAACAAAATTTTCAATTATTGTTACTCAACTTTGCTTTCGGGGGAATTTATTTAGGTGTAGATATCTCCTAAATATCTCATGAACGGCTAAACCGATTTTGATAAAATATGTTGCTGAACCATTGCTAGGAAACCTTCGTTCATATAAAAAAAATCTCATCCAAATTGGTTCACTCGCTTAAGAGTTACGCTGCCACAGACACACACACACACACACACACACATTCACACAGACACAGCGTTCAAACTTATAACACCCCTCTTTTTGGATCGGTGGTTAAAAAAAATATCAAAATCGGTCCGCAAGGTAAAAAGTTATTGTTGAACACCCATAAAAAAGCTACACAAATTGGAAACCTCCTACTTTTTTGAAGTCCCATCATAAGTCATTCATTGTTAAAAGAAAACTAAAACAAAGCTCTCTAGATTGACATTTCTAAAATTGTTTTTTTGTGTATTGTGATTTTCGACATTCTACCTACTGGCAACCCCATAAAAAATGTTGAATGTCATACGGAAGAAAATTGTTGAATCTAAATACGATCTTTTTCGACATAATATAAAGTGGAATCGTTGTAATTACTGGTGTAAAGTGATCCTCGTGCCTTCATCTTTCTTATCCGTGCTGTTTGTGCAGCCAAACACAGCAAAAACCCGTCATTTTGAATAAAATTGCAGGAGCTCCGTTCGCTAGAAAGTGACCTTGAACACTGACATGCCGTTTTGGAAAGCGTACCAATTTGGTATGCATTTATTTGCTTCACTTTGCGAGCACTGATTGCGATTCTAGGTGATCCTAATTCTATGCTATTATCTAAGAAATCCACTCAACCTTTAGACGTCAAAACACTCGAAAATAGCCCGTATTGAAATGAACAATCTTTTATTTGACATTTATAAACAGTGTATTTTTACGGTGGATATTTTAGAGAATTCGGAATGCAAAGTTTTTTGTTCGAAAGTCCGTTATTGGCTTAATCTTATCTTTAGACAATATTAAGAAACTAATTTCAATATTTTTTATTTTGGTTCAGTAGTTTGGATTTTACAACGTTTCAAAGATACGGTTTTATGACGTCACGCGACGGTCTGCATACTGTTGGCGGTCATAAGAATAAAACATTTTAGCGCATAAAAACAAAACTACTGGACCAAAATAAAAAATATTTAAATTAGTTTCTCAATATTGTCGAAAGATAAGATTAAGCCAATAACGGACTTTCGAACAAAAAACTTAGGGTTCTGAATTACAGGGGCAGGCCGCTGGTTTGAATATTGCATTGAGGGCAGACGAGAGTCAACTCTCAAATGTTTATTTAATTTTTGCAATATTTTACGGCAGATTACTTTCAAGCGTGTTAAATTAGGACAGTGGTTCCTAACCTTTTCACTCTCGCTACCCCTTTGACCTCCAAGGAAAACTTTACTGATCTTACCCCCTTCAAAATTTTATTCAAAGTTATCCAAGTAAACAATAGTAGTTAATTATTTTCTTACATTTAACGCAACATTTTTTTTTTCAATAATGTGATTACCACGAAAGTTTCAAAAAGCATAATGTAATTATTCACTTTTAATGATTCGCGATATTTAAACATTATTGTATTCGAAACGGGTCGAATCGCGATTGGTTTTTAGGCAAATTAATAAAAACCAATCGCGATTCGACCCGTTTCGAATACAATAATGTAATTATGATTGATTTATTTAAAGGCTGTTTTCTATAGCTTTGTATTCTAAAGTTTTCTTCTTTATATTCGCTCTGATACGGCAATACACCCATTTATCATGTTGTTTGTCATATAAAAGAGCGCTCGAAAAATCACCTTCTTCAATATTAAAGGTTCTCAATAAAGGCTGCCTTGGGGTGCTACTTTGCGTAATACCCCGGTAGAGACGCTCTTTTACCCCTAAGGGGGTTACCCCCAGGTTAGGAACCACTGAATTAGGACCTTGTAAGTCCTTTGTCACGAGCGTGATTGTTAAGAAATAATGAACGTGTAACCTCCTTCGTGATTGGTGTTTTTAAGAAAACGGCACAGGGAATTGCGACACTCTCAATTTTCTGTTGATTCATCATCAGTTAACAGTCATCGCATCGCGGATAAAGGAATCGATAAGTCATTTGCGAAGTGCAACAAATTTCGAAATATAAGGTCTCTTACTTACGAACAAAAATATTTTTAAACTTCTCTAGCCTGATAGGTGCGGTCCGTCACAGTCACAGATACCCCATGGCAGCTCTTACTGCGCGCGGCATAAGGGCGCCAATCGAACAAAAATAGAAGTTAAAAACTAAAACCCGACTACGGTTTATCAAATGCGAATGTGGTGTCCTCCGACTACGATTAATTATCTATGAGTCTATTTTAAGGATAAGGAGGTCTTGTTTTAAGCCTTTTAGTAGTCGGGTCTTAGTTTTTAACTTCTATTTTTTTTTTTGAGCTTTTTAGTAAATTATTTTGGACGATCATCCAGAATAGAACCAAGAACGGCAAAAAAATACACATTTTGGTATTTTTTGTTCTATTTGTTATGTTGACGGTACATGTGTTATACATTTTTGAAAAGGTCTTTTAAAGCCCTTTCATTTGATATCCATGAAGATGGTATTCGATAATTTTAATTTTTAGGTCCACCACTTTAAGGTGCAGCACCGCCGCCTTCTTGGTATTTTTCAAAATTAAACTATCTTATGTTACCTGGGCGATTGATACAAATCCAACAACACCTCATTTGTTGAAATCGTCCGAGTAGCTTAGGCTCTACGAGGGAACAGATGAACACACAAACATACCCACATACATACCCACATACATACACACATACATACATACATACATACATACATACGCTGCTAAAATCATAACCCTCCTTTTTGCTTCGCGTAGTCGGGTAAAAAGGGGGTATCCCAGCGTGTGGCCGACTGTACAACCGTAAAATAATATCTGCGCCAAACAACCAAAAGTCAATCCGCACGGCCCAATCCAAGCGGCGATGCGAAAACAATGAACGCTGATTGAATTTGCTACGCGCTGTTTTTTGTGCGCATTGAATAACTAGTTTATTCTCATCGATGACACAATAACAGTGCGTACAGTGCTGGGACTTACTACAGGTTTGTTTTGTTACTTTTGGGGACTCTTTGGCCCGGTTTCTGAGTTGAGAATTTTGCTAAGCAAATGGGTAAGTATCGTCCTGTCTCTGCAGATTTCTCACAAAAGAGCGTGACAGAGCGATACGTAAGTATGTGCTTAGTAAAATTTTCAACTGAGAAACCGGGCCTTAGTCGTACAAAATGGTGAAATTTAGTTTAGCAACACATTGAAGTCCTTAAGGACCCAAAACTTAGGGTGGCATTAATAGTCGTCACTGACTTAAGACGTTGGCTAATGTCAATGTCAAACTTAAGCTAGTGTCTATGCTGACAGCTACTCAAGCTCGAGCTTGAGGAGACTGACGCAGAGTTTGACATGCCACTATTAAGACCATCCTTAAGCTCAATTTAAAGATAAACTAGTGGTTCGCCCCATATCTCTGCAACCTCCCGACCGATTTGGCTCATGTTCGAACTTATAAAATATTTTTGTCTCATTTACCCGCCTACAACATTTCATGATGATCCGATCTCAAGTTGTCGTCGAACAAACATTCATACATGCAAACATGCAAATGCCGGATTCTTCAAGTAGACTCGGAGAACTTCGCTCGCTTCGCTACCTCATTCAATATATCCAGTTTGACAGGTCAATTGTTGCATCAAAAGTATTTTTACAGCCAAGCAGTCTAGACTTCTAGATTGTGGATGCCTTTGGCAGCAAAAATAATTATCCAATGAAAACAGTATACCATACCTAACCAATATTGTGGCAAACAAACTCTCTCTCTCTTCTCTTCTTCAAACTATGGCCACTCAATGTTGAGTGTAGGTGCTTTACTAGCGATGAAAATATTATACATTTCTGCTCGATAAAACCAAAACACAAAAAATACAGTAATGTGGTCACCATTTAATCTGGCGTGGCAAATGCCTACTAATTCCGAAATAAATATAACACACCAACTCAGTTTGAGTGACAGCGCGTGAACTCACTGTGACGCGCGATTTCATAACCGCACCAGTGTTCCAATGTATATTTACAGCCCTGTTACTAGGCAGATCTTTGGGCCTCGGTCCAAACGATATTCACTCAGGTGAAAATAGTCATTCTAGAATATCTAGATAGGCGTTAAAATGTGTATAAGACAGACTATGTGCCAAAGAAGGCCGAATTTTTTGGTAGAGTTCGTGTCAAAAAATTATAATATCCTGAACTTATGTACGGGCTACGGGTATACCTACACGTAATTTTGTAAGGAATCTACACTAATCTACCTACACTAATATTATAAAAAGGAAAAGTTTGTATCTTATGTATCTAGGGGGTAATCTCCAAAACTACTCATCCGATTTAAAAAAATATTTTACTGATGGAAAGCTACATTATCGCTGGGTGCTATATGCAATTATTTATTGTGATAGCGGGAAATAAATAAGTCTGCACGGACGAAGTCGCGGGCAAAAGCTAGTAAGGAATAAGGCTATTTAAAAATTGCCCTGTATATCTATGTTTGGGCCGCGACTAAGGCGATGGCTTCAATATAATTTTAAAAAAAGCTCCCCTAAGAGGAATCATATAACTTCCTGCCTATACAGCCTAAAGGCTGGTTTACATTTGCTTTAATTCCTTGCTATTTTTACCCGACTACGCGAAGCAAAAAGGAGGGTTATGATTTTAGCAGCGTATGTATGTATGTATGTATGTATGTATGTATGTATGTATGTATGTATGTATGTATGTATGTATGTTTGTGTGTTCATCTGTTCCCTCGCAGAGCCTAAACTACTCGGCCGATTTCAACAAATGAGGTGTCGTTGGATTCGTCTTAATCACCCAGGTAACATAGGATAGTTTAATTTTGAAAAAAACCAAGATGGCGGCTGTGCTGCGCCCTAAAGGGGTGGACCTAAAAATAAAAATTATCGGATACCATCGTCATGGGTATCAAATGAAAGGACTTAAAAAAACCTTTTCAAAAATGTATAACACATGTAGCGTCAACATAACAAATAGAACAAAAAAATTCCAAAAAGCGTTTTTTTTTTGCCCTTCTTGGTTCTATTCTGGGTGATCGTCCAAAATGACTTACTAAAAAGCTCAAAAAAAAATTGAAGTTAAAAACTAAAACCCGACTACTAAAAGGCTTAAAACAAGACCTGTTTATCCTTAAAATAGACTCATAGATAATTAATCGTAGTCGGAGGACACCACATTCGCATTTGATAAACCGATGGCCTCCGACTACGATTAATTATCTATGAGTCTATTTTAAGGATAAACAGGTCTTGTTTTAAGCCTTTTAGTAGTCGGGTTTTAGTTTTTAACTTAAATTTTTTTAGCATTATTTTTTAGCATGCTTATCTAAAAGAGTGCTAATTAAAGACGACGATTTACATTTGCTATGCTATTTTCATCACAGTTGTCTCAAAAAGCGACGAAAGCTCTCGCATCGCACACTTATGGCAAATATGGAGTCTACCTTTCTAAGCTCTGTACAGTAGGAAGAGCTAATATTCTTAATTTATTTTTAGTTTCACATCCTTTATACTAATGTTTTTTCAATGTCTGCATATGCATTATCTCGAAGAATTTTATTCTTGTATGTTTCGCTGTAGGAATCCCTTAGGCAACTATATTTTTCGTACTCTGATAATAATTGTAGCGTCAAATCCCGAGCCCACTTTGTTTCCGAATTTCCGACGCCATTTTTAATAACCTTTTTTGAAAGCACAAACAGTTTAAAACCAGAAAGCACGAAAGACGATAACAAATCTGACAGTTAATCAGATTTTTTAGAGTGCTAAAAAGCATAGCACATTCACATTAGCTAAATACGTGCTTTTTAAGTATGCTTTGAAATAGCATGCTCAAAACGAATAAAAAAAAAGTAAATGTAAATCAGCCTTATGACGCCGTACGTCTCACAAAGTCGCAACTAGCGCCGCCAATGGAAAAAAAATCATATCTTTTTTTTGGATGCGTTTTTAGCAAAAAACGCTCCTGCGATTTCTCAACGCGAGGCTTAACTATTTTTAGGACCTAAGGTTTGGATTCCAGGATTGTATTTCCTACGAATGCATTCGATTCCCGCTAAAAGTGGCCACTTTTGGCGAGAATCTATTGCATTTTTAAGGTCTAGGATCTGGAATCCAAACCTTAGGTCCTAAAAATATTTAAGCCTCGCGTTGAAAAATCGCAGGAGCGTTTTTTGCTAAAAACGCATCCAAAAAAAAAGATATGATTTTTTTTTCATTGGCGGCGCTAGTTGTAAGACGTATTTCATCTTAACGGTCTTGTATCTACAGATAATATTGTAGACTCCATTTCCACCGTCGTCGCTTTGTTGGTAACTCCAAGAGCCTATTCAACGGTATAGTCAAAGGCCCTTTGCCGAATAACAATCGGAGCCGTCATCGATACTACTGCCACAAGCGAACTCTGAAAATACAGAGCTTGGCCACAGGGGCGGATTTGGGTTTGTTGTATTGATCTTCTACTAAGGCCTTTGCATCTACGTAATGAGATGATTTATACAGCGTCCAGTGGCACCTTCACTCACACTAGATGGGTGAAGAGAACACTCGGCGCTGCAGTGCCTGGGACATTGTTTTTAGATAGAGTAGGCTTGCCCAGCACCTATACCATCCTCAGGAAAACATCGTAAGGAAACCCGCGGCTTAGGTGGCTCCACACGTATTGATCTTCTGGGGGGTATCTTATTTTATTGAACGAGCGAGCGAAGCGAGCGAAGTTCTCCGAGTCTACTGGAACAATCCAGCATTTTTATGTTTGTATGCATACACCGTGGAATTTTAGTGGTTTTAAAGCCGAATGTATTTAGTTGCAACCGTGATCCTGAGCCAAATTCCAAAAACTTTACTTCAAAACGAGCGAAAAAAAAAACACTTCCCAATACAAACGGCTATCGCCAATCGACACCATTTGTATGGAGAAGTGACTTTTTTTTCGCGCGTATTGAAATGAAATTTTGTAATTTGGCTCAAAATCACCAGAGCAACAAAATATCTTCGGCTTTAAAACCACTAAAATTGCACGGAGTATATGTATGTTTTTATGTATGTTTGAATGTTCGGTCGACGGTAACTTGAGTAAAAGTCGGATCGTCATGAAATTTGGTAGGTAGGTAAATGAGGCAAAGAGAATTTTTAAGTTCGAACATGAGCCAAATCGGTCGAGGGGTTGCTGAGATATGGGGTCGCGAGTTCATAGTTCGGGGCGAACCACTAGTAATGACTGCAAACTTCCAGCTACCAATCCCTGAATACATACCTGGCGGAGAATTTCAAAGGAAGGCTCAGACAGGGCAAAGGGTCCATGTTGCTAACGCTTTCAAGCCAAATTAATAGAAGTAAACCCCGCACGCAGTGCGTTAGATAATTGTTTGGACTTACTAAATAAAAAGTTTAAATATTTGACCGTGTCAAGTACCCACGGTTGGCCACAGTCACAGATATCCCATGGCAGCTCTTACTGCGCGCGGCATAAGGGCGCCAATCCAACAAAAAGGGGTATCCTAGCGTGTGGCCGACTGTACCTATACAGATTTAAAGTTTGCCTTTTGGCCCTTACTTTTTTTTATACCGGTCAAACTTACAAAATCCCTCTTTCGGGGCCGGGGGTCAATAAAATTGTTATAAAATATGGTAAGCAAAATATGACCTCTACATTATGATGACTCAAAGTCTTTGCGGTCATTACTGGCTTACTCGTACTTTTCAGCTGAATTTTCTATTTTCATCAACAGGAATGTTAGTTCTAGGAACTTTTTATTGGCGTGTCGATTTCTAAAGTATTAATGACAGACTAAAGATCAAAGAATGGAAGCAATTTGTTGTTTGCAAACACGTTATTTGTCATATAGTGTCATCACTTACGTGTTTTTTCTTCAGCGTACGATGAAAGGCTGCGTACCTGTCTACATAGTTTGTGTATTTCAGAGAAATACAGATTTGTAGCCAAAATCTTTAGTGGAAATGGGCAGGACACCTGGCGAGGTGGGAAGATGGCCGGTGGACAAGGGCAGCAACAGAGTGGCGTTCAAGAACTGGAGCCTGGCTAAGACGAAGCTGATTACCATTGGCGAAAATCGAAGTTCGATTTTTGAAAAAATTACTACCACGCAGTTCATTTTACTGCCACCCAGTTAATTTTTTAAATCGAACTTCGATTTTCGCCAATGGTAATCGGCTTCGTCTTAGCCGGTAGACCCCCTGAGACTGTAACGCAATGATGCCAAAATGGGCTCCAAGTTGACGACTTCAATACGATTTATTAATGATGTCGGTCCTTTTAATGTTTTTCTAGTACAGCAAAGTATATTCTGATTCTAATTCTAGAGGCTTAGTTCGCTGGTTGTAGGAGAAAAACGAGGAAACCCCGGTTTTGTTCTTCTACTGTGACGCCATCAATACGCCATTGTGTTACAGGCTAAGGCCATTGTGTTGGTCATAAGTCTGAAGAAATAATATTAAATGCAAAAGGCCTTTAAAAAATATATAAAGGTTTACGTAATGAGATGATTTATACAGCGTCCAGTGGCACCTTCACTCACACTAGATGTGTGAAGAGAACACTCGGCGCTGCATTGCCTGGGACATTGTTGTAGATGGAGTAGGCTTGCCCACCTATACCATCCTGACAGCTTAGTCGGCCTAGCCCACAGGAAAGACAAGTCAATACGTGTGGAGCCAACTATTCCAGCCTTAATAATATTCTGTTATTATGGCCAACACTAAAAGGCAGTCTTTATGAAAGTTTAAGACTAATATTTTGATAACATAGTTGATTTTTAAGGAATAAGAAATATTTTTGGGTACATATTATAGTTGGGTATTAGAATATAAATTAAAGTTAAAATAAGAGAACATTCTTCACCAACAAAGCGATTTTTTCGTTATTTAAGATTATAAAATTTCTTTTGAGTAAATAAATAAAAAAGTACCTAATTCTTTTACAAGCCGACTTCTCAAAGGCTCTCCATCTAATAAACGATAGGTATTGCAACAATAATGCTCTTCAATGCGTAACCAAGTGCGAAACGCGCTGAAGTGCTAATAGTCAGAGTGCAGAGCGCGGCAATGACCTTGAAGGTTCACGGGCGAGGTCAAGGTCACTCGCTTCTAATACACAAGGTGAGCAGTGATTCAGCTGAAATTTTAATGTAACTGTAGTCAATAGAATTTTGCAAGATTCCATTATACAGGGCAATTTTAAATAGCTTTGTTCCTCAGACACACCAACTTCTAAATGTGGTTCTAACAACTTTTGTATGTACACACGACAGCACGTCAGAGTGTACACTTTTGTTGTAAAGTCGCCCGTAACGTAACGGAGTAGAGTGTTATCGTGTAAGGGTCGACGTGCTGTCGTGTGTACTACGACTTTGGTTAAAGGGAAAAAAAAACATGACAACAACAAACAATGACCTTGAAGGTTCATTAGCGAGATCAAGTCACTCAAAATCCACAGGACACGGGAAATCCGCGATTTTTGGCCTCTATCTTTCTCGCGCGCCGACCAAAGTTTATATTCTATTACAGATTTTTAGTTCAGTTTTGTTATTTATTTATTTATTTATTTTTGTTACTAACATTCATGAATTATTTCTGGTTCTGTTCCGCGTAGGCCTACAAACTTTATTCACGTTTCTTTACCGTCACCTTGAACACTTTAGAAACTTGTTTATTTTCTGAAAACTTTTCGTAAGGCTTCTGAACTAAAGAAAAACGTTCTAGAATGAGGAAAACAAAATAGAAAACTTAACTCTGTGCTAATTCTGTAACAGAAATCCGCAAAGAAAAATATATTTTTTTGACAAATAATACGTATTATTTATTGAAGGGAACATGTACGAAACTAGAACTCTTCTTCTGGATCGGTCCCTCATTTCTGAGGATCGTGGCCATATACAATGGTTCTCTTCTCATCACGGTCTTGGGCGCGATGGGATGCTTTCTTGATGGATCCACCTGCTGCCCTCTTTAGGGCATCGGACCAGCTCATTGGCGTTCTGCCTCTCACCCTTCTGGCCCAAAATGATCTGTTTTTCCAGAGTATGATGTGGTGACCGCATACTATGCCCAAAAAAGCTGAGGGCCCTCTGGCGACAGAGGTAATCGTTTAAGGGCGTAGTGGCCCTAGTGTCAGATTTTTTAGGCCGCCCAAAGGGCCTCTGACATGGCTTAACGATTGTTTTTAATCAACAACAACCGGGGCCAACGTTTTAACGTGCCTTCCGAAGCACGGAAGCACTCAGATATTATTGCCACTAGCGGTCACCTTTCCATGGACTGACCGCGCCCGATGTTGCTTAACTTTGCCAATAAGAATAAGAATAATTTATTTTAGCAAAATGCATGCACAATACAGGGTGTTAAAAGACCGCCAACAGACCCGAAAGCCACGCATACTAGACACCAAAACAAAGTACTTTTTCGATAAATTATTGCTGGGAAATGATTTTGGTTTTTTAGGTTATAATTTTGAAAAATATTTTATCACGCAATAGACGTGTAATGCACAGAAGTCATATTGCGCAAGCGTAGGTATCAGTTTATGTTACTTAAGCTTGAAGTGCCGATGTTTAGAATACATTGCGGGTTGCAATTTTAACGTCATTTTTTGTAAGAAATATTCATAATTTTTATATGGCTTTTTGAGAAGGTATGTTAAGAACTAGATACTGAATGCATTTCTGCAAAAAAAATGTTTTGAAAAGTCCGACTTTGAACCTCATTATCTCGGAAACCGTTGATTTCCCAGGCATAGTTCCTTGGACAAAAATGTTCCTTATGATGAGGACAATACGTGGTTTCCCGCTTTGTTGGCGGTCTTTTAACACCCTGTATACATTAGTAGGTATTATGAATTAAATAAAATGAAATTACAGAAAAAAAGGTATAGTTTGGTACATTGCAAATCTACTTCATGATGACATAATCTATACTTATAATAAAACTCTAGCGAAGTCAATTCTGTACATTGAATATTTTTAGAAAAAAACTAGCAGGGGTTACTAAGTAAACTATACTGAATACAAAAATGCAAAAAAATCGGTCTATGTCTGTCTGTCTGTCTGTCTGTCTGTCTGTCTGTCTGTCTGTCTGTGTGTTACCTCATCACGCGAATACCGCTGAATAGTTTTCAGTCAAATTTAGGACCGTGATAAGTCCTGGTTCTGGGCACAATCTAGGCTATCCAATGTTCAGAATACATTGCGGGTTGCAATTTTAACTTCGTTTTATGTAAAAAATATTCATAATTTTGAGAAGATATGTTAATAACGTGATACTGAACACA
This sequence comes from Zelleria hepariella, assembly GCA_949319315.1. Lineage (NCBI taxonomy): Eukaryota > Metazoa > Arthropoda > Insecta > Lepidoptera > Yponomeutidae > Zelleria > Zelleria hepariella. The sequence goes on along the minus strand of OX439382.1, from coordinate 29,463,309 downwards.
TTTCCGAAAAAAAAAGATTAATTTCCGGAAAAAAAATCCGACTTGGAACCTCATTATCTCGGAAACCGTTGATTTCCTAGACATAGTTTCTTGGGCAAAAATGTTCGTTATGATGAGGACTATACAGGGTGTTAAAAGACCGCCAACAGACCCGAAAGCCACTAGACACCAAAACAAAGTACTTTTTCGATAAATTATTGTTGGGAAATGATTTTGGTTTATTATGTTATAATTTTGAAAAATATTTTTTCACGCAATGGACGTGTCACGCACAAAAGTCATATTGCGCAAGCGTAGGTATCAGATTATGTTACTTAAGCTTGAAGTGCCGATGTTTAGAATACATTGCGGGTTGCAACTTTAACGTCGTTTTTTATAAGAAATATTCATAATTTTGATATGGCTTCTTGAAAAATTATGTTAAGAATCCCCTGAAGCTCTGCAGCCCTCTCGCTCGCACTTTTCAACATTTTAATTTATTGTAAGAGAATGATTCAACTTTGGACGATAAAATATAGTTGCAGACATAGATAATAAAGCTATCGACATGTAGACATACTTTAAATTTCACATTTATAGTTTAAAAATAAATATTACTGAACTACTACTTTTAACCGAAGTTCTGTGAAATCATAGTTTCTTGGGCAAAAATGTTCGTTATGATGAGGACTATACAGGGTGTTAAAAGACCGCCAACAGACCCGAAAGCCACTAGACACCAAAACAAAGTACTTTTTCGATAAATTATTGTTGGGAAATGATTTTGGTTTATTATGTTATAATTTTGAAAAATATTTTTTCACGCAATGGACGTGTCACGCACAAAAGTCATATTGCGCAAGCGTAGGTATCAGATTATGTTACTTAAGCTTGAAGTGCCGATGTTTAGAATACATTGCGGGTTGCAACTTTAACGTCGTTTTTTATAAGAAATATTCATAATTTTGATATGGCTTCTTGAAAAATTATGTTAAGAATCCCCTGAAGCTCTGCAGCCCTCTCGCTCGCACTTTTCAACATTTTAATTTATTGTAAGAGAATGATTCAACTTTGGACGATAAAATATAGTTGCAGACATAGATAATAAAGCTATCGACATGTAGACATACTTTAAATTTCACATTTATAGTTTAAAAATAAATATTACTGAACTACTACTTTTAACCGAAGTTCTGTGAAATTTTTTTATTAGTAGGAATATGAAATCAAAAGTGTGTCCACATGTCGATAGCTTTATTATCTATGTCTGCAACTATATTTTATCGTCCAAAGTTTAATCATTCTCTTACAATCAATTAAAATGTTGAAAAGTGCAAGCGAGAGGGCTGCAGAGCTTCAGGGGATTCTTAAGAACTAGATACTGAATAAATTTCTGCAAAAAAAAAAGTTTTGAAAAATCCGACTTTGAACCTCATTATCTCGAAAACCGTTGATTTCCCAGACATAGTTCCTTGGGCAAAAATGTTCCTTATGATGAGGACAATACATGGTTTCCCGCTTTGTTGGCGGTCTTTTAACATCCTGTATGTGGTCTCCCACTTTGTTGGCGGTCTTTTAACACCGCTCGGTATTCAATACAAGCACTCGCCGCAAACAATAATTTTGCATTCTTGCATAACAAATAACTATTGTTTACCGTTGAGCTGGATAGACAGAGTTATTAGCCGTATGCTTTACTTGCTGGCTTAGCATGGGAATGAGTATGACCTTATCTATGGACTTATAACTTTATCTATCCCACTCTACGTCGAGGGAGATACATATAAACCCTTTTACTTCCTAAGCAATTCTTATGCTAAGCTTCCTGGTATCTTATCACGGGCGATACCTTAATGTAAACAATATATATTTATTATTAAATTTATAAATGTATTGTTTAGGTTAGGGTTTTTATTCTATTTTATTCTATTGCTTTCTTTTGAGCCCTGCTACCGCAAGTTAAGAAATAATAACTATTAAAATACTCCCGACATTTTAGCTTCGAATAAGCATATGTAATAAATAGCTGAACCAATTTTGACAAAACATAACTAAGATCATTCGCTAGAAAACCTGCTTTCAAATAAAAAATCAACCTAAAACTTCCAAATCGTTCACCCATTTAAGAGCTACGGTGCCACAGACAGACACACCGTCATAAACACTTATACAGACACACTCACAAAGCTGTCAAACTTATAACACCCCTCTTTTTTGGTCGGGGGTTTGACTTTTCCTCCACAGTCGAATGTAAATTAAATGTCAAATGTGTAAAAACGCATACGAAGTCGCGGGCACAACTAGTACATGATATTAATGGTGATCTCCACACTAGGCCTAGCCTGTATCGTGGGAACCATAAAAACGCTTACAAGAAAATGTTTCAGCCGTTGACTTGTTGAGGTAAGCGAGTACCTTCCCTATGGCGAGTAAGTATAATTATTATAAAATACATTAAATGAAATTTATTGATTATTTTTGATAAGTTTAAACATAACAATCGATTAAGAATGATATGGCTAGTCCAACTATTTGTGAGCGCTATTTGTATGTTTAGTTACATCATTAAAGTAGGTACCAACATCAATTAAATGTGTAACTCGATAGCTAACCGTGTGATTTAAACATTAATCAAACGCAGACGCTTCGTTCTCACGACGGTATGATTCCACTCGAATTTTCCATGCCATGTGTTGTTCATAGGTTCGCTTACCACTTTTTATCCGAGTGTGTGAGTGAAGGAGAAGTTTACAAAAAGGATAGTGAGTGATAGATATCGTATATGTGGTTTGCTTTGCTCCTAATGTGTTATACTGATCTGCATTCCAAATTCTAAATTTCATTCGAATCATACACTCATACACTCATACTCACCCTGTCACTCACAAACTTATATGAGTCGGAAGTGAAATGGGATGGTTGATAGGATTGAATATAAAAAAGAACCACACAAATCACCGTGTATTTTTTTCCTAAACTAAACTTTTGTCACTTATATTTGCACCGTACCGTAACGCATTAGACAAAGATAGGAAATTTATGGGAGTCGCGCGGGATCGCTCGTATAAACTAGTGGTTCGCTCCGAACTATGAACTCGCGACCCCAGTTACAGATGTGCAACTTTGCTTACGCCATTAGCGCAGGCGCGCGCGCGCTTTGCATATAAACTATACAACCCCATATCTCGGCAACCCCTCGACCGATTTGGCTCATGTTTGAACTTAAAAATTCTTTTAATTTCATTTACCCGCCTACCAAATTTCATAACGATCCGACTAAATTTACTCAAGTTATCGCCGAACGAACATTCATACATACAAACATACAAACATACAAACATACATACATACATACATACATACATGTATACATACAAACGCCGGATTGTTCCAGTAGACTCGGAGAACTTCGCTCGCTCGTTCAATTAATCCTGTAGGCACATAGTTATTTGTACCCATACTCGTATAATCGTAGGTACGCAGAATGTAATTAATATTGACATACGACAGCGGTCTTTTCATCTCACAAGATGTGCCGCGACCGCGTTTCATTGAAATCATCCTATGAGTTACATACATCTAAAGCGTAGGTACTCGTATACAAGGTGTTACAAAAGTACCTAACTCTTTTTATAGGGTAATAGCACCCGGTGATAGGAATCACAATCTAAATATTTTTTTCGCTCTATGACGTTTCGTTGATTTTTAAATTAATAAAATGTGAACGCTGAGGCGGGAGAAAAGTATTTTTTAAATATCGTTTTCATTGACTTTCACAATGTTTTAACAACTCAAAGCTATGCAAATGCACCTACATCCACAAACATATTTTTAAATTTGAGCTACTACCAAAAACAAAAAAGTTATGAAAATTTTTCAATTTTGAGGTTATAAAATAAAATTTGTTTTTTCAACTTTTTTTTACAGAATTGACATCCTGTTGAGCAGTAGGTTACACCCTGTAAAAAGAGTTAGTTAGAGCAGTTTTTCAATGGAGAGCTGGGGCCCTTAGCCTTTAACGTAATGGTGCCAAAGTGGACTCCCGGTTGACGGCTTCAATTACGATTTACTAATGCTTTCGGTCCTTTGAATGTTTTTGTAGTAGGTACAGCAAAGAATATTCTGATTCTAATTCTAGAGGATCAGTTCGCTGGTTGAAGGAGGAGAAAAACAAGGAAATCCCGGTTTTGTCCTTCCACTGGGACGCAATTGATACGCCATTGCGTTACAGGCTAAGGCCCTGGTGCCCCGTTTGATTCTCGGCATCATAATCACAGGGTCTTAAAAGACCGCTAAAGGAGCGGGAAACCACGGATTACCTACCTGCATCATAATTCGGAAGGCAAAGTTTTTTGTTCGAAAGTCCGTTATTGGCTTAATCTTATCTTTAGACAATATTGAGAAACTAATTTCAATATTTTTTATTTTGGTTCAGTAGTTTGGATTTTACAACGTTTCAAAGATACGGTTTTATGACGTCACGCGACGGTCTGCATACTGTTGGCGGTCATAGGAACAAAACATTTTAGCGCATAAAAACAAAACTACTGGACCAAAATAAAAAATATTGAAATTAGTTTCTCATATTGTCTAAAGATAAGATTAAACCAATAACGGACTTTTGAACAAAAAACTTTGCCTTCCGAATTAACATTTTCCCAAGAAATCAACGGTTTACGAGATAATGAGGTCCAATGTCGGAAGATAGGAACTCGGAAGAAGGAAAGAGAGGTAGAGGATGGCAATGGAAAGCTGGTCACTGAGTAAGGGTGGCATTAGGTAATAGTCGCCTGAGGTCACCTATTTGAGCTCGATCTCAAGTAGGTGAACTCAGAAAAGTCAAATGCTAATGTCAAGCCTTGGCTATTGTCAAACTTGAGTACATAGCTGTCATCTTATTAATAGCCACTATCTTGAGATTGACATTGACATTAGCCAAGGCTTGACATTATCATTTGACTTTCCTGAGATCACCTACTTGAGTTCGATCTTCAGTCGACGACCACCCTTAATCATTTATCTAACTGCTAACATAATTAAATACTTTAAAGGCCTAAGATAGTTAAGGAAAAGATGATACCTTCTAAAACATTAAATCTCATAAGGAAAATGCTATTAGATGTCCAGTTTCAGTATAAACGTAAAACCCAAGCAAGACAATAGGTATGTAATTATAAATTATAGCGTTCCGAGAACAGCACAGAACAGTTCGGTTCCTTTCCTGCGGAATAAGCCGCTTTAGATCAGGGGCTTAATTGTCTAACTTTTGAATCTATCGCCATCCCTTTCAAAGGTATCGGCATCGTGATTGCGACTTTAGAATAGAATGGAAAAATTTCCAAGCATCAAAAATAGCACGAGTAACTGTCAAAATCAGTCTATTAATCTATAAACAGCAGATTTAGTTGCGCGATAAATCGCTAATCGCTGTCAGATTTGACACTTGGAAAAATCCCTATTGTCTAAGTTTTAAATCACAATCGTCAAGAGAACGGATGAGTCAAAACGCCATCCAAATTGAATGATATTTTGCTATTTTCTTCACTCAATATCCTTCAGAATCGAGTCGCAATCCCTATCCCTATCCCAATCGCTTTAAATGGCAGAATGTGTCAAATAATTGCAGTCTGAAGTTAGTCAGCACCCTTAAAATGTCAATTTGAAAGGGATCGCGATAGATTTGAAAGTTAGACAATTGAGCCCCCGTTTTTTTTTCTTTTTCCATCAGACCTTGAATATTATTTCTACTACGAAAAAAATACAAATGTTGTGCAATGTAGCAGGATGGTACAATTGGAAGATAGGCGTTAGAGGTGGTAGGTAGTTTGGAACTTTATAAAAACAAATCAAATCAAATAATTTATTCGTCAAACATAGGTTACAGAAGGTCAAAGACAATTTGTGTGCTCTATGTTTTGCCAAAAAGCGTACTTTAGTTACAACCTACATGCCAATTAATTAACTATAGACATATCTACCTAAGAACATGCAATGTTTAATTTTACAGGTAAATTAGAAACATTTTTTTATTATTCACAATGTTTTGACAAATCAAAGTTATGAGTGTTTTTTTTTTTTTTCAATTTGTAGTTATTAAATAGAAAAGTAAGATGTAGCCTGTACAATTGTACATGTCTCACTAGCTGGGCAAAGGCCTTCTCTCAGAGAGAGAGTTCGATCTTAATCACCACGCGTGCTCAATGCAGGTTGGCGATTTTTGCGTTGAGGATATAATTCCTCATACGCTCAGGTTTCCTCACGATGTTTTCCTTCACCGTCAGCGAGTGGTATTGCTACTACAAATTCACAAATGTACGTAACTTTGAAATGAAACAAAGTCATAGATACATGCCCGCACCGGGAATCGAACCGAGGACCTTTCGCTTCAGAGTCCACTGTTTTACCCACTAGACCACCACCGCACCCGAAATAAATAAAAAAAAAACAACTTTTACTTACAGCATTTCGCTGGTCCCTATTAAGAAAGTCGGAACTACAAAATGACAACTTTACAGGAGAGCAGTTTAAAGTTAATTTTAAAGATAAAACCTAAGTAACAAGTTATTACTCTAAAATTTTTACTGTATGTTACTTGGATAGTTCTTCGTCAATTTGTACGTATTATTTTATGTTATAATATTTTGTAGTTTTTGAGAAAAGCTATTAGTGACAATATTACTCGGACAAAAATAGAACAAAATTGTCGGATGTGCTACATGCGACATTTTTGTTTGGGTTACTCACTACAACACATGCTACATTTTAAGTAGGATGTGGCATATACTACATTTTTTATTGAAATTGTTAAAAAATAGCTAGGTCGCATCTGCATAGTGAATAGCCCACGCGCAAAGAAAAGTGTAAAAAATCGATTCCTGTATCAGATACACTAAACGAATAAAAAAATTACACATATAAAACACAAGAATTCTATCTAACAGCTCTCTCTCTAAATCCGAAAAGATATCTAAAATAAAGTCAAAATGGAGTTTGGCCATCTTCTGGACAACTGCAATCTTAAATCTGAAATCGTAGAGCCCATCAGAATCCCAGAAGTTATCAGAGGCATACAAGATGCAAAAAACAATAAATCATCGGGTATCGACTAGATCCTACCAGAATTTCTGAAGCACCTAGGGCCCCTCGCACAAAAGTGGTTTGGAGACTTCTCAGATATAAAATAAACTCCCCAAATAGTGGAAATCGGCAAAAGTGGTTGCACTGCTAAAACCAGAAAAGAAACTAGACGATCCATCTAGCTACAGACCCTTTTCGCTCCTTTGTACAACCTACAAGCTGTACGAGAGAATACTACTCGCACGCATTACACCAAAAGTCGAACTACATCTTCCCGTCGACCAAGCAGGATTCCGCCCAAATCGAAGCTGTAGCAATCAGGTTGTCGCCCTGACATCACACATAGAAGCGGGTTTCCAGAGAAAGCAGAAAACTGTAGCGGTGTTTGTAGACCTCAACTCAGCTTTTGATACCGTTTGGAAACAGGGACTCTTGCTGAAGCTGACTAAAATCTTCAGGTGCAAACATACGTTGAAGTTGTTTGACGCTATCCTCTCAAACAGACTATTTCAAATGAGCATGGACGGAAAGTTGAGCCACCTTAAGTCCCTGAACAACGATGTCCTACATGGCTTGGTCCTAGCCCCCACGTTGTTCAATATCTATCTAAGCGACATAAAGGAGGTGACTGGGCGCCGATTTATGTATGCTGATTTTATTGCATTGACAGCACAAGCTCCGACGATAAATGAAGCCTCTACCGTCGTACAAGAGGACATTGCTAAGCTGCAATACTACTTCGCAAACTGGGCTCTGAGACCTAACCCGCGGAAAACAACTAGGTGCTGTTTCCATCTCAACAACAAACAAGCCAATGAGAAAGCGATTCTGGTTTTCTGCAAGAGCCTGTAAAACACGACCCAAATCCAGTATACCTGGGAGTCACACTTGATAGGACTCTTGCCTTTAATGCTCACCTTGAAAAGGTCAAAAAGAAAGTTTCTGCCAGGTGTAACCTCATCCGGAAGCTAGCAGCAACTTCATGGGGCAGCAATGCGAATACACTGCGCACATCAACGCTGGCTCTAGCCTTCAGTGCAGCCGAATACTGTGCACCAGTGTGGGCAAGCAGCCACTATACTAATCTATTCGATGTGGAGCTTAACTCTGTGCTATGAGGACTATATCTGGCACCGTACAGCCGACACCAACTATTTGGCTTCCGGTCCTTTGTCACGTCCTACCTCCGGACCTCAGAAGGGAGCTATGCGTTCGAAAGGAGTATGACAAGATCAGTCAAATGCCGCAGCTTCCAATACACCAAGAACTGGAACACACAAGAAGCGATCTACGCCTCAAATCACGTAGACCATTTGGACTGATGGTGTCAGAAGCCCTAGAAGCTGACAAAACTCTCAAGGAAAGATGGTCAGAAAGGTGGAATGATTCTGATGTGACAAATAGAGCTCTTGTGTCCGATCGTTATGTACGAATGCCAGGCATCGATCGAAAATACTGGACTCAAATAAACAGGTGCCGAACTTCGCAGGGTAGCTGATGTGCTGAGCTGATGTACAGATGGAAATTTGGGACGGACCCGCACTACACTTGCGGGGAGATGCAGAGCATGTCCCATATCACGGACCATTGCCCGCAGTGGTCAATAGAAGGAGGGATCCAAAAGATCTACGAGGCCCTTGCGGAAGTGACAGATTGGATCAATGACCTTCCCTTTGATATTATATTCGCTGCATAATGTGCCATACATACGCAAAATAAAAATAAATAACTGATACATTTTAATGTAACCTACTAATAATTTATTTTTTTCTCTTAAGACTTAATTCATATCCTGCGAAATAATGTACCTAAATGTTAATTAAAAATGTGGGTAGTGCCATATCCTACATTGATAACCTAACCAATCACATGAAACAATGTCGGTTGAGTCAGATGCAACAAATCATCCTAACTTGTGATAACTTAACAATGTCGTTAGTGGCATATCCAACAAAAAGTAAAAATCAAGTTTCAGATAATAATGTTGTAACTACCTGAACCAACAATTTTATCCGTCTCAGATTGGAATATTGTAACATTGCAATTTCATACGTTTTTCACAAAAATACGAAAAACCAATAGCACGTTTGCCAATATTTATGCGCTGGCGCATTCCCCAGTAAAATTGTCAGTTATGGTACATACGACTACGCCCGTGCGCTCAACCTCCGGTTAACAAAAGCGGTACGTAACTACCGGCCTTTTTGCATGGACATTATTGCTACAAACGACTTTTTTTTTACTGGTAATTCCTTCATATTACGAGTTATCACAAAAATAAAATGTTGTACCTATAGCTCTTCGAATTTATAACACACTGATGCAAAAAAGTCAAAAATGACAAAAATGTAGTTCCGACTTTCTTAATAGGGACCAGCGATTTTTTGTTGACCAGGTAGGTCACACCCTTTAAAAAGAGTTTTGTAACACGTTGTATTATTATTACTCGTAAGTGTTGCTAAAATGTGTCAGTCACAAACATAGAGCAGCGATATTTCAAAGAGAATTTCCTCGCACCGCGCGGTTCATCGGTCGCCCGTTACCTTCACCGCACCCCAAGGTCTCGGGTTCTCTTGGCCGGTTCCTGGTTGGCGCTTGCCAACTCTGCCGATGATTGGCACGCTGACGTGTGACCAGACGACGAGGTTGGGGCTTTAATTGCTAACATATTGGTGGAGTGTAGACATGTGTAGGTAATGCTCGTAATATTGCAAAATGACATATCACCACCGAACTAAATCCCTTAGAATCCGCATTACGTATAAAATCACAAAAAACTTGTCCCCACAGAAGCAAATGGTAGCAGCAATAGAAAAATGCGAAACATCATTTCGACCATACGTCTAATATTCAAATGCCAACCTTATTGCATTAGTGTACAGTTTTACATATTATATTGCATTGACTACGAGCAACTTTAAGTACCCATAGACAATTTGGGCATCTAATTTTCCAGACACATTTCAGAGTTATATGTACACACGACAGCACGTCGACCTTTACACGCTAGCACTCTACTCGGTTGCGTTATGGGCGACTTTTCAACAAAAGTGTACAGACTGACGTGCTGTCGTGTGTACTATCTAGTTTTATCCTTGATCGAAGCATATCGACAGTGTCATGAAATACTACTCATGACATGGGAGAATAAAGCTTGATACATGGCATTTCAGCACACTTACTGCACTGCACTGTACTATTAGGTAATGAACCGTGCTGAAATGCCATGGGCATGGGCCATGCTTCATAGCATCTGGTGTAATGAAATGAATGAACTGTATTGCAGTGAATTGTCATGTTTCATGACGTAAGTATGCTGAATTGACATGTTTCATGACGTGTGCTGAATTGTCATTGTGTCATGTTTGGTGTCATAATAATATAATGTAATATCACGCGGTATGAAATGTTCATGCATTACTTTGAAGTGCACTGTTTCGCGCATGTCTAGTCGAGTGCTTAGCCGACAACGTTTGGGCTTTTACCAACTTCAAAAAAGCAGGAATTACTCAATTTGATCCGTATTTTTTTTATGTGTGTTACCTCAGAACCTTTTTTCAAGGCGAACCGATTTTGATGATTCTTTTTTGTTCGAAAGGGTATACTTCCCATGCAGTCCTCATTATCTCGGAAACCCAGATTTCCCAGACATACGTAGTTCCATGGGCAAAAAAGTACATTATGATGCGGGCAATAAATTCACTCCATTGGTGGTCTTTTTATGTTAGAAATCGCGAAAAACTTCTCCACGTACATTTTGTACGGGGGAAAGTTTTTGTCGCTTTCTGTCATTTCTAGCACTCAAACCTCAGTTGGCTCTTCAGAGTTTTTTGATCTCTACATGAAAGAGGATGGATTGGCATAAAAAAATTGTTATTGTATTTTAGCATTTTTTTGTTGACCGCATTTTTTTTTTCAAAAATCTGTGAATGCAGTTCTATCTCAAAAAGTTATGGAAGGCCTCGTAAGATCGTTTTCCTGTAACAATAACGGTTAAGGTACCTGCCCTTACTGCCCCGTCTAAAAAATCCACCCTGTATAATATTATATTTACATGCAAGAGTTTTAAACAGACCCAAAATTGACAGGACGAAGAGCCATACCTACGCTCTACATAGACTTCAAGTCACTACGAAAGTACGAAATAAGATGCTCGGTGACATCGCAAGCGACGCGAAATTGCAATAAAACTGTTCCGAGTTCCCGGAAAGTTGACTCGAGTGTCGCAGCCATGGGCTTGTCGAGATGTGGGCTTCACGACTGTGTGTTTTAGCCACCGAACTAAATCCCATAGAATCCGCATTACGTATAAAATCACAATAAAAACTTGTCCCCACAGAAACAAAAGATATCAGCAAAAGAACAATACGAAACATCATTTCAACCATACGTCTAATATTCGAATGTCAACCTTATTGCATTAGTGTACGGTTTTACTTTAATTGCGTGGACTACGAGCAAATAAGCTCCCAAAGGCAATTTGGGCATCTATTTTTCTAGACACATTTCAGAGTTCTATGTTGTATCTAGTTTTATCCTTGATCGAAGGTTTTAGCCCTCATCAGTTCAGGGGCCTTAGCCTGTAACACAATGGCGTATCAATGGCGTCCCAGGTAGAAGGACAAAACCGGGATTTTTTCGTTGCTCTCCTACAACCAGCGAACTAATCCTCTAGAATTACCTCTAGAATCATAATATTCTTTGCTGTACTACAAAAATAGGTAAAAAAACTTTTTAAGTTAAACGGTTTTATGTTAAACATAGTATTGCAATGTTTAAGATAAATGTACTAAAAACCAAAAAATAATAAAATAGATACAGTCGTGGGAATTATAAACATATGCATAGACTAGACTAAAATAAAACCGTGGGGCACGTCAATTGTCTACAATCGTTGATTAAAATGTTTGTTTTGTAATGTTACACTATAATTAGGCAGTTGACGTGCCCCACGGTTTTATTTTAGTCTAGTCTATGCATATGTTTATAATTCCCACGACTGTATCTATTTTATTATTTTTTGGTTTTTAGTACATTTATCTTAAACATTGCAATACTATGTTTAACATAAAACCGTTTAACTTAAAAAGTTTTTTTACCTATTTTTATTTTCTAGTTTTTAGTTTTTATTTCGCATTCTGTTTAATTCATATAGTACATTGTATTATACTGGTTGAGCACTTTCATTTGATACCCATATTGATGGGATCGATAAAACCTACGTTATCCGCCATTTTGTAGCGGCCGCCATCTTGTATTTCAATTTTTTATAGTATATTGTATTCTGCTTGTTGAGCCCTTTCATTTGATACCCATATTGATGGGATTGATAAAACCTACGTTATCCGCCATTTTGTAGCGGCCGCCATCTTGGATTTCAATTTTTTATAGTATATTGTATTCTGCTTGTTGAGCCCTTTCATTTGATACCCATATTGATGGGATTAATAAAACCTACGTTATCCGCCATTTTGTAGCGGCCGCCATCTTGGATTTCAATTTTTTATAGTATATTGTATTCTGCTTGTTGAGCCCTTTCATTTGATACCCATATTGATGGGATTGATAAAACCTACGTTATCCGCCATTTTGTAGCGGCCGCCATCTTGGATTTATAATGATAATGAATAAACATAATTGTATTGTCACCAAAATCCAAAGTGTATACAAAATTTCAGATTAATCGGTTGACAGGAAGAGGGTGAAATTTGAATTACTAAATTTGACCCAAGAAAGACTAAAGAATAAAACAAACGGGGTGAGCTAAATAAAACCGTTTAAAAACATTATAAAAGGACCGACACTGGACCGACAGCATTCATAAATCGTAATTGAAACCGTGAACCGGGAGCCTATTTTGGCACCATTGCGTTACAGGCTAAAGGCCCTGTACACATCGCTGCCTCTCTTCTTTTTCATTTTTCTCCGTCTCAGCGAAAGTTGGCGGTCAGATCTCTCTTCGTTTCTCACGAGGTGAAATAGTTGGGCAGCACTCGCGATCCCAGTCCACTCCCGTAGGTTTCTTAGCCAGGATTTTCTCCTTCAGCTGACGCGACTCTTCCCAGCGACTTTTCCCATCATTATAAGTTGCAGGAGGCTGTATCTCTCGTGTCTGAATATGTCCTAGATACCTTTCTCCTTTTGATGGTGTTCCAGAGCTCTCGCTTCTTGTTGACACGTCTTGGGACTTCCTCGTCCGTAACCTTATGAGTCCAACAATTTTTTAGCACCCGTCTGTAGCACCACATGTCGAATGCCTCTATATGTTTCCCGAGATTATCTTCAATAGTTCAAGCCTCACATCCGTATAGAAGAATGGGCCAATTGTACTCGTAGCATTGTAGCAGACGACTACGCAGCGTAGGTAATGTTAAGGCAGCTGGTAGTACTTTTTTCAAGGGATTAAGGCCTCTCTACTCTCGATGCTAAAGAGTCAAGATAGAAGAATTCGCAAAAATCACGAAAAATCCGAAGTTTTACGAACTTTGTAATGTTTATCCAAAATAAAGCTACGTTCTGTTCTGTTCTGTTCTAAGGGTTCTGCGTTCCACGTTCAGAGTTCGTGCTAGCGATTTTTTTACCTCATTGTAGAAGTTGTAGCCATGCTGCTTTGGAGTTTGTCTTATTCTTTAGGCTACCCGTACCTAACTTCACTTTTCTCTGTTGAGTGTCTGAGCTCTTCTTATTCTTTGTAGTCGGTCCTTCATGTCTGAAGATCGTGATTAATGCTCGTCAATTTCCGGGAATGGATGAATCTTCTCCATTGATTTCTATCAGTGGCCACTCTTGCCACCGTCTGGAATTTTGTAGTTTGGTCCTCTTTAAGCTGGTCGGTCTCCCAGAAAAAAACTCGCGGAAGAAAATTTGACCATCCGTGATCTTGTTTCTTTCTGTACAGCGTGATCAGTTTCCACAAAAATATATTTATTTTGTTGTCTCCACCGATCCCGGGATCACAGGATACAAACATTAACTTAATTTTTATGTTTCCACTGATCCCGGGATCGGTGGAGACAACTCGGCGTGATCCGTGGAGACATCCATCTGATCCCGGGATCGGTGGATACAACTCCCCATAATCGGTGTTCTGCCTCGTGATTTTCCCTTCAACATTTCCGATGACGATCAGCTTTTCGAGGCCTTCGCTGCGTCTCGCTATGTGGCCAAAGTATGACAGGATGCGTCGGGAGACACGTCGCGCCCTTGGAGTTCCTTAACCATGCTTCCTTGATCCTTGGAGTTTCTTTACCATGCTTCTTCTCCAAAAACGATCAGAGCTAGTGAAGCTGGAGAAAAAAAAAGTAGCTAGATACTTAATATTAGATAGTAATAAGTATTTGACTTATATACTTTTTTTACTTTTGATAATTAGTTTACGTTCAATGTAAATAATTTATTTCTGGCATATTGAATTAAGAAACTTTGACTTTGACTTTGCCATCTCTGTGTAGAGTGTCGAAGCTCACACCTCGACAAAGAAGCTCAGCCTCGAAGTCGCGGGTGAAGGCGAGCGCGGTTGTCGAACCGATGGACTGCGGTTAAATAAGTAAATATGTCTGGACTGGGCGGGCTGTTCGTAACCGACGCATCAACATGAGCCACACAGAACTCTTTTTCCGGAATTCTGTTCTTGTTCTTTTTTTTTTAATAATGTTTAATCAATTTATTTTATTATATTATGGCTATGATCACTATTATTCATTGTCATCTGATAGTAATATGTTTTATCTTATTGCTATTATCCATGGATGAGTGACCGCTAGTGGCAATAATATCTGAGCGCTTCCCTGCTTCGAAAGGCACGTTTAACTGTTGGTCCGGGTTGTGGTTGATTAATAACAATCATGAAGCCATATCAGAGGCCCTTTGGGTGGCCTAAAAACTGAAACCAGGGGTGGCCACTAACTCATACGATAACCTAACCTATATGGGTATTATTTGTATCATTAGGGAATGGACCAGTCGCGGCTCAGTCTCACATCCCACTCCTGCGCACTTTACGATCTAATTATGACGAGTTTACAACCGTTTACACAGAATCACCTTTTATGCTGTATTGTTGCCTAAATAATAATAATAACACGCATAACATAACCATGTTGACCATAACAAAGGACCGCTCTGCTGCGCTCTCGTCCATACAAACGAAGTAAAGTCGGCCACAGTCTCAGATACCCCTTTTTGTTCGATTGGCGCCCTTATGCCGCGCGCGATAAGAGCTGCCATGGGGTATCTGAGATTGTGGCTGACCGTACCAAAGCGAAGTAGTCGTTTTGCTACCCCTAAATATTATCAGATTTTGGCAATGACATTTTGGATTTTGGTGTCTGTCGTTTTTGTAATTTTTTATCAACCATGTACCTACAAGAATATTACTTTTTTTAAATAAAAAAATAATTTTCATCTATTACGAATTCGGACGACATTGTGTCGGCGGATCCTCCATGGATGCGGATGGGGGTTCCTAAAATATGCAAGATCTCTTATTTGTGAGGAACTTAGCCGAGATTTAGGCCGAAAATAAATAAGCTACAACTGTAACTTACACGCAATATGTCCTAGTTCCTTCAAGCAAAGAAAGTTTAACAGTCACCCTTATCACCCTAGGCTCAGAGTCGAGATTCGGCTGTATATCGAATATGGCTGAGGCTCCGTAGGAATTATGACACACAACATTACCGACGACTAATGGTGATTACTCGTCTCCATGTAATGTCACCACTCAGTACATTAAAGCCTATGTCTCTCATTGTAATACCGACATAGTACACACGACAGCACGTCAGAGTGTAACACTTTTGTTGTAAAGTCGCCCATAACGTAACCGAGTCAAGTGCTAGCGTATAAGGGCTGACGTGATGTCGAGTGTACAGTACTTTACGTTCTTACTCTTTGCCTTACTTAGGTACTTTCGGGCAAAACTTGGATATGTCTTTATTAAAGAAAGACAAAAGTTTCGCCACAACACACAGCGTCACACGATTTTTAATCAATTAATAATGTGTCAATAATTGTTTGTAGTGTTGTCAATAACTTTTTATGTAATCAATTTCTTTGATTCAATTTTGCCTACCTTTTAAAATATATGTTTAGTGATTATGGTACTGTTTTTTCTTCTTTCTTTCTTTCTTTATTTTCTATAATTCTAAAAGCCCTCTAAAAATCACTCTCGTTTGAAAAGATGATTGTTTATTTCAACAATAAACTACACTAAGTCGATTTGACCGAAGACTAAAAGTAATAGACTCGAAGACGTAACATTTAAATGGCTGGACCAACTTACGCCAGTGTTTTGAACGAACCACAAACTACTCGTTTTTTTTAGCGTTTGTCGAAATAGCCAAATTGATGACAGCCTTCGATAGGAGCCGCTCTTCTCTTAGAGATAGAGTTCAAACTTGATTACCACGAGTTTAGGTTGTCCTTACGATATATTCCTTCACAGTTAGCAAGTGGTAAGTATTATAAAAAATGCAGTTTAAAACTCGTGAACTCACAAATTGCTTTCAAAATTAAGAACATAACAACTGTACCTTCCAAAAACGTTTCCCAAATTGGTGTGACTTTCTTCACAAGCCCAAAAACAACCTAACGGTTCCAAAAAACCTTTTTGCAAAAAAAAGAGGAAGATTTTGACCTTTTTCATCTGAACTCGTAAGTCAAACTCCACAAAATATCGGAGACCTCTAACTGTATACAATATTCTAAAGCGCCTTAGATCACCAGATGTAAGTTTACCAGTTTAGAAATGGTAGGCCTTCAATTTCATAAGATTGAGGAAGCCTGCGAGGTTCACCGGAAGCCGGTCGTTTGTTGGTCGTTTTTCTCTTTTTATTGGTAATCTTATCATTGGCTGTGGCGATTTTAATTAATTCTTACTCATCGGTAACGGGCTGCCGTGAGTCATTGGTGGCCAAAGAGGTAGGAGCCAAAATATTGTTCCCTTTTGCCACTACGAGTACCACATATCGTCATCTTACGTCGATTGATTTAGAAAGTTCCATAATATCATACTTAAATCCTCAATACTACGTTGTATCTCTTTTCAGCACACCCACAATAATAATATCTCTTTAGCAGTATGATATTATTTTCTTTTCCCTATTTGCAAAAAAATCGTGCGTGTCTAATGAAATAAAGAAATGAAGGCCTGATGATTTATATAGCGTCCAGTGGTACTTTCACTCACTAGATGGGTGAAGAGACCACTCGGCGCTGCAGTGCCTGGGACATTGTTAAAGATGGAGGTGGCTTGCCCAGCACCTATACCATCCTGAAAGCTTAGTCGGCCTAGTCCACAGGCAAGACGGGTACATGTGGAGCCAACTAAGCCGCGGGTTTTGTCATGATGTCCAATGATACTTTATCAATCCAGCAATACTGCAGAATTTTACAGCTACCTACCTTGATATTATGTGTTCGGTCACAGACTATATTCTGAGGGTTCGGTCGTGAATTCGTGATGGATGCCTTATTGCTTTCATCCAAACTCCGCTGGTTTAGCGACCCGAATTGGGTCTTGAATTGGGTCAGAAATGAAATGAAATTCTTCGTCTAAAGAAGTTCCCTCCAGTGGTATGTAGGCCAATTGATCCTTTACTTTCTGTGTGACCGAGTTGGTAGGATTTGATTTCGCCAGTTGGATGATGTTTGGGTTTGAAAATCAGGTCCTCGATTTCCTTCAAGACAACCACAAAACAATATTTAAATATCAATACCTATCAAAAACTGGTGCCGAACTTTGCAGGGCAGATGTACCAAGCTGATGAATAGATGGAAGTTTGGGACGAACCCGCACTGATCTTGCGGGGAGGGGGGGGGGCTCATATCACGGACTATTTGCCTGCACAGGTCAATAGAAGGAGGGATCCAAAAGATCCACGAGGCCGATGCGGAAGTGAAAGATTGGATGAAGCCTCCCCTTATAATTTAATATTCGCTGCATAATGTAAGCATAAGTACGCAAAATAAATAAATACCTATCGATAAACCCAACGTAGAATTAAGTTCTTACTACCTCTTTGACATTTAACGCGTGAATCGTTTTCAAGTCATGCATGTTGGTACAAGTTTTATCGTTGTAGACCTAGCATGAATATCCGACTGTAACTTTCCATTGCTTACTACTACATTGACGCATTTCATGAATCTTTTCTAAAATAATAGCATCAAAACAAACAATGTATTGCGTGTTTAGGAATAGACACGCGTTTTAAATTTCCATGACGTTATCGATCGGATGATACGATAATTTTCTAATGGCTTGTTTATGGAAATGGTATAACATGTTGTGACATGTCAATTTAGTGTATATGGAACAACCATTTCGCAATATTTTAGAGAGGATTGTAAAAAGGTACCAAAAGTTACAAGCATATAAGACTGTGAACATGATGTTTTGCCGGATTTGCTTCGGACGTCCTTAAATTTGGTTTCAAATCAGGGAGAAAAGTACCTACTACTTGCCACTAGTCAATCTGAAATAGCGTAACCATATTTAACATCTCCACGATGATTAGTTAGTGATAGGTATTGAGTGGTTTCTTTGGCATTAAGTTTGTAACTTTAGTTCCAAAGTCTACAGTCTAACTAAACGATATAATACAAACTTACTACGAAACAAGTAGGCTACACCAACATAAACATAAGAAACTTAACCGCATACGAAGTACAAGATACTTATAATAGTTATTATAATACAAAATTAAAAACCGACTTCACTGGTGAAAAGGTAGGTATACTGTTATTAAACTATTGCACTGATTTCGAGTGATCTACTGCTGTGCTTTGAGGAATTCCATTCTCCATCTCCGAAGTTCTTTATCAGATTTTCACAATTTTTTTATGGGACTACACGGTAAAAATATCCTTTCAAAAAAAGAATTAAAACAAAAACCGCTGCACAAAAATAGCTCAGTTTAACTAAAAAATTGAAAAATCCGTGAAAATTGCACATTTTCCGCCACGCTACATTAGAGGTAGTTTACCCCAGAAACAATAGTTTACTATTGAATAATCGAGGGCTCTACTTGAATTTTACGGCAATATCTTTTACAAAACGGATACAATTTGTTTCTAGTGAGTTCTAGCCATACTTTATTGACATTTCATTCAACGCTAACCTTTGGATATCTCCTCTACAATCAGTGTTGACTCAACAGCCTTGGTATTAAAGGCGAATTTGATCGTCTATTTATCTCATCTCTAACAAAGTTTTTTGCTGAAATCCAGCTCCTACCTAATCTAGGCAACCAATTAATCTTTATCATCATAAAAATAGGTGTAATTATTAAACTACCTATTAAACTAGACGTAGGTGACTAGTCTTCTAAGCAGAAGGTCCAGTTGAGTTGAAACTTAGATAATATTTTTTTCTATGTCTACAGGGTGCACTCTAAGTCGATAGCGGAACTTTAAGTAGGCTTTCTACTGATCACTACAAACAACTTTTACTAGGTGGCGAAAAAAATGGAGTTTACTAGGTTTTTTCGCCACCTAGTAAAAGTTGTTTGTAGTGATCAGTAGAAAGCCTACTTAAAGTTCCGCTATCGACTTAGAGTGCACCCTGTAGTATATTCTAGCCTAGTAGGTAAAAAAAACGCTACTGGGGCTTTGCCTGACGATATAGCCCAAGTAGCCGGAAAACAGTGGTTGCCCCTAGCACAGGATCGTGAGAGGTTGCGTGAGCATGAAGAGACAGGCAGTGGATGTTAACAGGCTGATGAAAATGAAACAAAAAGAACCGGTTTCATTTACAACCAGCAAATAATCCTCTAGAATCAGAATCTGAATATTCCTTACTTCTCCACTGAAATCTAGCTGCTCGTCACTTTCTTTTAACTTTAACATTCCCGTTGACGATCCGGCTTTTCGAGGACTTCGCTGGGTTTCGCTATGAGGCCAAAGTATGGCAGAATTTGTCAAAATGCGAATGATCTTGACTAAAGTCTTATTTGAGGTCCCTAAAGCAGTGCAAAATCTACATTCACGCAGCTTTTCTGTTGTTTCATTAAGCCTGCCTGGCTGGTAACAAAATAAAAACGAAAAAAAAAGGAACAAAAACTTGTCCAAAAATAGTCCAGTCGCTCGGGTCGAGACGCGTTTTCAATTTGAAATAGAACGAGAACCTTGGAGTCGTAAAAATAAGTCTGTAACAGAGATTGTGCTGGAAATTATTAAGATAATAAGCGGACACTTATATTTCGGTCACGATCCAATTGACAATGATCGGTACCGCGCGGAAATAGTGTTGCGCGAAATGGGTTTGCCAGTTCATGATATCGACAGTTCATTACACACTGAGTTTTAGGTTGGACGATAGATACCAACGTGGCGGGAAATTGAAAATTTAAAGTTATTTAATTTTTTTTCTAAACTGAGTAGCTACCACGAGTGCGAAAAAGCTGTGCCGGACGTCTGCCGGACGTCTGTCATGAATCCTAATACTCTAGTAGTAATGTTGTTTATCCAACTTATCACTTGGCAGTGACAGTAAGCTCCCGTGGTAGCTGCTCTGAGCTAATTTTGTTCAGCGATTTTTCGTTCACGGCAATAAAATAGTATTATTTTCATTATTGTAAACAACAGAACAACAATAATTCAGCCGATTATGTGTTCTGGTCGATACATCAGTGGCACTGCCCAAAAAACTTGTTGATGACCTGAACATAATTATAATCGTAAATAAAGATAAATTTTAATTTCGAACATGAGCCAATTCAGTCGAGGGGTTGCTGAGTTATGGGGTCCCGAGTTCACAGTTCGGGGCGTGTAGTTATTACATACTCACGGATATCGATACCTCATTCCATGTGCAGTTCCAATCCCATCACTACAATAAACCAACCTTTACTCAGGCGAATTCGCTTTTGCGAGTTTAATCATGCATCCGAGCTGACTCGTGATGCAATGTTTCGTAAGTCTGGACCACTTACAAAGACCTCCTCTTGAGAAAATATCTTATAGCTTCGTAGATCACCAGGTAGAGCCATCTAGTGTAGGGCTCTAGTACATTTGTGGATTTATAGTACAGCCAACAGCACGTAGAACCTTGCATTTTCGTTCCAAAGTCACCCGTAACGTAACAATAGAGATAAATAGAGTGCTCGCGTGTAAGAATCACGTGTAGTCGAATGTAACAATTCCCTAGCTTACTTTGAAGGACAACATCGTGTAGAAAACATTGATTTTTGAAAAAATAAATATCACCTAGCTTTTGCCTACCTCGTCCAGGAAGATTTCGATTTGTTCCCGTGCTAAGCGGGCATCGACAAGTTATTTAGAAAGATATCAATTTTTTTTTCTTCGTTTTAGTGCGAACTTGAAGTTTGTTTTTATTTTTGTTTTAAAATGTTTTATGTTTGATCACTGTCAATGAAAAAATAATGGGTAGGTAATATTATACAAAATAACATCGCACTTAGCACTAACAATAACTACGAGAACCATTAACATTATAATGTATTCGCATTATTATATCACAAATGGATTAACACGTGCATAAATTTTAAACATACGTATATGTATCTACTAGAAAAAAAAGATAGCTGCCACATATCAAATAATTTTGAACATGGTCTAGTTTGCTTGTTTATTTGTAAAAGGTAGAGTCGAAAGTGTATTTTTTTAAACAAAAGAACTTTCCGTATTAAGACAAACCTTTGTAGTATCAAAACTAGTTTTAAATTGTTAAGATATAACTCACTTTTGATATGTTTGTTTTTGTTTTTTATTTACCTATGGGAATAAAAAGTTACGGCACGTTAAAAAATAATATTGGTTGAAAACAATATTACATTTTTTTACGAATATGTCTACTTTGGTGGAAATTGATGATGGGGCCTACGATAGAGCGATTTTACCCAGTAGAAGCATGAAAAAAAAATGCGACCCATACTATCGTAAAGTAGAGACGTGTATGTATAAATTTTACCCTATTTAATTTCTGTACGCGGGAGTTCATATAGTGGGTATGGTTTCCATATAAAAGTGCCCAGTGACCTTTCGCGGCAGTTTGAGAATCACCCAGAAGTGTATGGAGAGAAAAAAATCATTCTATTTTGAAAAGAGCTGTCTTATAACTCTCCATTTTTATTATACCTAAATAAATAATATTAATTATTTACAGGCAGATCTGTGCCATAGTACTAGTATCACACAATCCATCGAAACAATACTGTCATTATTGCGCGTTTTTTTCGTCATATTCATACATAAGGTAACGGCCGCAGTTCACTCACCCCTCCCTGGGTCAAAGACTGGCACTAACCTCGGTCAAATGCACATTTTATAATTTATTTAAAGGCTCTCCTTTATGTATGAGTCAGGTGCAACTATTCACACCAGACATCAACATCAACATACTATTTATAAATACAGGGTGTTAAAAGACCGCCAACAAAGCGGGAAACCACGTTTTGCCCTCATCATAAGAATCATTTTTGCCCAAGGAACTATGCCTGGGAAATCAACGGTTTCCGAGATAATAAAAATTTTGAATATTTCTTCCAAAAACGACGCCGAAATTGCAACCCGTAATGTATTCTAAACATCGGCACCTCGAGCGTAAGTAGCCTAATTTTATGTCAACGCTTGCGCAATATGAATTGTCTGCGTTACACTTTCATTACGCGATAAAATATTTTCCAAAATTATAACCTAAAAAACCAAAATTATTTCCCAGCAATAATTTATCGAAAAAGTACGTTGTTTTGGTGTCTAGTTTGCGTACCTTTCGGCTCTGTTGGCGGTCTTTTAACACCCTGTATAAAAGTTTTTGCCTGCGATTTCATCCGCACAGACTATTGAACTAAGGCCCGGTTTCTGAATTGAATATTTTAATAAGTAAATACTTAAGTATCGTCCTGTCACGTTCTGTTGTGTGAGTAATCTGCAGAGACGGAGCGATATTTAAGTGCTTGCTTAGCGAATTTCTCAATTCAGAAATCGGGCCTAAGGGTGGCATAAATAGTCGTCAGCTCAAATTCAAACTCAAGTAGGTGATCTCAGAAAACAACAATGCTAATGTCAAGCCTCGGCTTATGTCAAGCTTGAGTACCATAATAAATAGATACTAGCTTGAGCTTGACATTGACATCAGCCAAGTAGCTGATCTTGTTTTCTGAGTTCACCTACTTGAGCTCGAAAATAGCTTTTGCCCGCGATTTCGACCGCACAGACTAATGGAGGATCTAAACGGGCAATATTTTTTCAATAATATTTGTGGCTGCAATACAATTAAATATGGAGATTTCGCACTTGGTCCCTAAGTAAAAGTTGCTTGTATTGGTGAGTTAAGCGACCCTTTTCAGTGTCACAGGATCTTGTTGTAACACCCTATATAATAGCATTTCATCGAAATCCGTCCAGCCGTTTCAGCGTGAAATAGTAACAAACATCCGTCACTATAAACTTTCGCGTGATTACGTAGATTCGTAGGCCTAAGATTATTTTATTCTTTATTCTTGACGAACCGCTCCAAGGATTAAGTAGAATAAGGTACAGTTAAGAAGAACAATGAGTGGACAGAAACCCGCAAATAAAATAAATAATAGCTAGGACTTACAAAAAAATATAAACCGACTTCACTGGTGAAAAGATACACTGTTTTAAGCTACTGCACTGATTACGAGTAATTTGGTGCTGTCTGTTGAGGAATTCCGTTCTCCATTTCTAAAGTTCTTCATCAGATCTTCATCATTTTAAAACTTCACCATTTTATGGGACCACACCGGAAGTATACCCTTTCAAACAAAAAAAGAATCATCAAAATCGGTCCACCTAAAAAAAGTTCTGAGGTAACAAGCAAAAAAAAAATACGGTTCCATTTAAGTACCTCCTCCTTTTTTGAGGTTGGTTAAAAATAGACAGGCCAATGGAAAAGTTTGATGTCAAAATTAGCAATTTGTCTTAAATGGCCAGTCACTCTGTCAGACGCTGATAAAAAAAAAAGATTAAAAGTCTAAGACGCATTGATTCTGCATTGGTTCCGTAGCCCTCCGTTTTTTTTACTATGGGGAACAACGAACATAATTTTATTACTAGTGCAACAAATTCTTCTTCTTCTTAATCGATTCCTCATGGCTGGGGATCGTGACCATGTCGTACTCGCTTCCATTGGGAGCGGTCTTCCGGTCATATGAACTGACCGGTGAATGCTTCCTCCAGCCGCTGCCCCTATCGCCTCAGACCATCAAATCGCGCTCTTTCATATTCTTCTTCTTTGCGTGCAGTCTATTAGTAGCTTTCATATTGGCTACCATATTACCATCATCATTAGCCCACCTCTGTCCACTGCTGGGTATGTGCCTTTTCCCCTCGCGGCACTTCTCACGGTACCTCGCCATCCGCATCCATGGACCTTCCGACGACACAATGTCCGACCTTCGGCTGATGTTCTTACCACTGATTACCGCCGTCCGTCAAAAATTTTAGAATTTTGCGTACGTAATTAATGGACGACCCCTTATTGATCGAAAAAAAGCCGGTTTGAGAATTAGCAACTGTACGGATTTTTTACAGAATAAGCACATAGGTCCAGGTTTAGTTTAAACGAACTCAACTTGTATTTTTAGGTTTTTCTAAGAGATTCCAGGAAGTCTTATTGCCTACGATAAAGATTCCTTTCACAACTACGGATCTCTAAAAAATAACGCCAAATCAATCAATGTAAAAAGTTGATCGTATCAAAAATTTCGAGCCTGAAGCCCTCCCAAGACAACCATTGTTGAGCGTTTTTACTTGGCACTCTTTAGTTCCGGTTCTGGTAATGACCTCAATGGAGAACCTGAGCATTACCCGACCTGGGGCAATGAACTTGCTGACGGTTACCGAACTAGAAATTATTGTCATTATGAATGACGACCGAAAGGAAATTAATAGACAAAAAATTTAAAAAAAACCCCGACTTATTAATTTTAAATTAGCAAACGGCTGCAATCAATCAATCGATCGGCTGCGATTAGCAATCGTTAAGCCATGTCAGAGACCCTTTGGGTGGCCTAAAAACTTTGACACCAGGGGTGGCCAATACCTCATACGATTACTACCTACCCTAGCAAACGGCTGCACCGATTTTGATAAAACATGATCGTCTAAGCACTATCGCTAGAAAACCAATAAACTAGTAGTTCACCACGAACTGTGAACTTGCGACGACCCCATAGCTCAGCAACCCCTCGACCGATTTGGCTCATGTTCGAACTTAAAAATTATCTTTGCCTTATTTACCTGCCTACCAGATTTCATGACGATCCGACTTAATTTACTCAAGTCGAACGAACATTTATACGTACCCACATACATACATACAAACATACAAACGCCGGATTGTTCCAGTAGACTTGAAGAACTTCTCTCGCTTCGCTCGCTTGTTCAAATTTTATTAGTCCTTTCATTCATATGTTAGTAGTTCGGTGGTTTTTACCCGGCTGCCCACTTCCAATGTTTACTATTCCAACATGAGTTTTTATTTAAAAAACATGTCAGTCTTGTCTTTCAGCATCAGTTCAGTCCACATCGTACGGCACAAATCATCGCCGCTTATTATAACCCGTTCACAAATAAATCAGACGACATTCCCTCTAATAATTTCTGCAAAAGCTAGCTCATGGTGGAATCCAGAGAGATATTGGAGCTATAAATCATTGAAATATAGCCGCTTTTTAGGGTTCTGCGATGGTAATATGAAAAACCCCTGCTTGTTATTTTTTTCATGTTGAAGAATTTGCGATAGCTTACTGTCGGTTTCTGAATTGACAAATTCACTAAGGCCCGGTTTCTGAATTGAGAATTCTACTAAGCAAACACATATATTCTCTGTGTTTGGCCCCTAACACTGCCTTTAAGGTTGTTGTTCCTAGTGTCCAATTTTGCTGAAATAATATGTCAAACTTTGTCTATTAATCTATGGTTTTTATGGAAACCACAGATTAATAGATTGAGTTTGAAATTTATTGCAGAGAAAATTTGACACTTAGAAAAACGTTCGTTGCTAGAAATGACAGAGGCAGTATCTTTTGTATCGAAGCATAAGTATGTCCTAAATAACTTAACTTCTTATTTTTGATGAATTTTACCACGATTTACTTCTTCGGCCTAAATTTAGCTTCTTCTTCTTGAAGTGCCTCGCATCATTGGAGGTTGGCAGTCAGCTCCCTGCACCGCTCTCATGGCTGTCCTAAATAATTGTTCCACGGTTTTGATGCCGGTTTATTCCTTGATATTACCCAGCCATGTCATTTTCCTCCTTCCTGGCCTTCTTTTAGCTCTATTTTACCCATCACTGGTGTGTGGCAGCTGGTTACGTTTATAACTTAAAACGTGTTCTAAGTAGGCAAACTTTCGCTGCTTGATGCTTGATGGACTAGTTTTACTTTTTTGTTTATAATTTTAGCTACGGAACCTTTTTCTTTTTCCTTCAAACGCTTGGCCATTTTCCTCTATATTTGTCGGAACCGACGAGGCACGCAAGAAATGCATATTGCACTAGGAATGGTGTCTGGAATTCTTCAGGCATCTGTCTACCTACTACCTCCTGTTTATCTCCATGACATGATAAAGTCAGAAAATGAAAGTTGTCTGCAAACACCGTGTTTTGTTGGTCTATGTTTTAGCTGGGTTGTCCAGGGGCTTTAGCTTGTAACGCAATGGCGTGTCGATGGCATCCCAGTAGAAGGACAAAACTGGGACTTCCTCGTTTGTCTCCTACAACCAGCGAACTAATCATCTAGAATTAAAATCTGAATATTCTTTGCTGTACTACAAAAACATTAAAAGGGCCGGCAGCATTAATACCGGGAGCCCATATTGGCACCATTGCATTACAGGCTAAGGCCCCACATTGAAAGATGTGTTGATGGCGCTCCCCATCGTCCGTAAGAAGAGTATCAATGAGGTTGGAAAATTCGCATCGACAGTTACTTGACTCGGTAGCTCAATTGGTAGAGAGCCTGCATGGTATGCAAGAGGTTGCGGGTTGAAATCCTGTCCCGAGTGAATGTCTTAACCTTATAAAAATCTCGACTGAGTTGGTCCGTATTGGGCCACATCGGGTCCAACTAAGGTTACGGGCCAACGTTCGAAGTCAATGATACCCGCCGATTATGTGGCTATCTGCCGATTTCTCAATTGAGAAATTCTCTAAGCAAGCACTTATTATTTTTTAAGTACCTACCTGCATTACAAAATGTATTATTTTTTTAAGCACGAGATCCTTGGAGTTTCTTTACCACGCTTCTTCTCCAAGAACGATCAGAGCTAGTGAAGCTGGAGAAAAAAAAGTAGCTAGATACTTAGTATTCGATAGTAATAAGTATCTGATTTATATAAATTTTTTACTTTAAATAATATTTTGACGTTCAATGTAAATAATTTATTTATGGAATATTGAATAAAACATTTGAATCTGAATCTGAATCTTAAGTCACACTCAAGTGTCGTCCTGTCTCTGCTGCAGATTTCTCACAAAAGAACGTAACAGAACGATACTTAAGTATTTACTTAGTAAAATTCTCAATTCAGAAACCGGGCCTATGTCATGTTACAAAGTCCCAGGCACTGCAGCGCCGAGTGGTCTCTTCATCCATCCAGCGTGAGTGAAGGTGCCACTGGACAATGTATAAATCATGTCATTACGTAGATGCAAAGAGTTTATGTTAATAAATATGGTACAACGATATACTTCGTGCAATTTTAGTGGTTTTAAAGCCGAAGGTATTTTTTGCACTGGTGATTCTGAGCCAAATTACAAAATTTCATTCCAAAACGCACGAAAAAAAAAAACACTTCTGCATACAAATGGTGTCGATTGGCGATAGCCGTTTCTATCGGGAAGTGTTTTTTTTTTTCGCTCGTTTTGAAGTAAAATTGTGGAATATGGCTCAGAATCACGAGTGCAACTAAATACCTTCGGCTTTAAAACCACTAAAATTCCACGGTGTATTTAATGCGATCGCACCTTAACTCGACTGAGTTGGAGTAGGCGACATCTCGGACAAAATATTTTCGGACACTTTGTCCGAAATGTCGCTTTATTATTTTAATATTTTTGAGGCGACATCTCGGACACTAAAAAATAAAGCTGTTTTGTACAGTCGGATAAAAAACTCCCTACGATCTTATTTATGAGGAGACTAATAAAAAATGTTACGAACCCACATGCAAATAATATCTTGTGTACTCATGCAGTCTTCCACGTTTGCTCTCCCGCGCAAGTGTTTCGCTCGCGACACACATTTTATTTCATCAATTTTATGTAAGCATATCTTAAGTATATTATGTTGACAATATTTGAATGTTTTGCCCCGTGTACCAACGTTTGGCAATCTGCCCCCGCGTCTCATGTCACTGCGCAGGTAACAAAGGCTCAGCACAGCCAATAAGTTCACTAGTAATAGTGTTTTATCAAGACGTAGCGTTAAATCAAATCATTTTTGACGAAAAAGTACTAGGCTTACATAAGTTGGTAGGAGGATCACCACCTCAGTTCTCACATCATTACGCGGGGTTAGTTAGGAACAAAATTATGTGAGAACTGAGGTGATGATCCTCCTAGCACCTTATGCAAGCCTAGTA
This sequence comes from Zelleria hepariella, assembly GCA_949319315.1. NCBI lineage: Eukaryota > Metazoa > Arthropoda > Insecta > Lepidoptera > Yponomeutidae > Zelleria > Zelleria hepariella. Next base: position 29,434,680 of record OX439382.1, on the reverse strand, counting down.
CTTTTTCATCAAAAATGAGCCGAATGTGATCTGTGTGCTTAAATTCAGGCTTTAACTGTCAATGAAAACGGCTTATTTAAGCCGCTTTAGCTATCCTAAAATAGGCAGCTGTGGTAACGCTCTTTCTCTGTGTATTATATTTGAATACTTTTGTATCTGACAGTACGATACGTACGACAGTAGGTTCAATATTTAGAGAGTGTCCGAGATGTCGCCTCAAAAATATTAAAAATACAAAGCGACATTTCGGACAAATTGTCCGAAAATATTTTGTCCGAGATGTCTCCTACTCCTGAGTTGGTCCGTATTGGGCCGCATTGGGTCCAACGAAGGTTAGGGGTCAACGTTCGACGTCAATGATACGCGCCGCGTCGAAGCGTTTGCGTAGACTGGGTTCGGGATAGAAGTGGCATTTATTTTTGTTGACCATTCATTTTAGTTATAAATATTATTAGACGAGGTATTGTAGGAGTAAATTTCAATATATTCTAAAAGCCCATAGCTGAACATTTTTTTTTTGGTGATAAATTAGTTATCTGAGAGCCTAACAAAAAAAAATACTCGGAAAAGTTAAAAGAAAAAAAAAACAATGCTAGGTAATTTGTTTCAAAAAAACATTAAAAGCCTCAAAATTTCCAAACGAAAAAAATGCCATAACATTCAGGGGGTATTCGGGTAGCTCTTGGTATCAGCCACAGATGTGTCAGCTTTCTACATGTTCTCGCTTGACGTCTATGTTTGGGTCACCCTGCAGTATACAACTGTACACGAAAGAATACATAGGTACCCTTCTTTATTCCATTAGTTTACTTTTGGCACGCGTTGTACCATGAGGTATCCTAGCATGTAGCTGACTGTAGCAACGCCGACTGCTGTTGCTGATTAATAACAATCGTTAAGAGGATATCACAGTAGTGTTTTCTCCATACAAACGTAGTCCCCAATTTCCTCCCTGGATAATAGCACTAAAGCAAAAAAAATTGGTATGCTGAGACATCTCCACCCCCGGCACGTCCGACTGTTTAGATTTTTACGATACATTATTGTTAGAAGGAACTAGGACCTACCGAAAATAAAAAAAAAATACGTATTTAAAAGCGGCCTACCTACCTACTTTTCTGAATTTATTGCTAAATAATACACCGTGGAATTTTAGTGGTTTTAAAGCCGAAGGTATTTAGTTGCACTCGTGATTCTGAGCCAAATTCCAAAATTTTACTTCAAAACGAGCGAAAAAAAAACACTACCCAATAGAAACGGCTATTGCCAATCGACACCATTTGTATGGAGAAGTGAATTTTTTTTTCGGGCGTTTTGGAATGAAATTTTGTAATTTAGCTCAGAATCACCGGTGCAACAAAATACCTTCGGCTTTAAAACCACTAAAATTGCACGGAGTATAATAAAATTCTGTCCTATCTGTGCATCGCCTGACTCTTCACTGCACCCAGCGGACGGATCACGGCGCGGCCTGCACGCCCCGCAAATTTTCTCGAATAGAGAAATAAATCTATTTTACATTTGTTACTGGTACGATCTATCTACATATTAAGAAGACTGCCAGGGATCTTTGTGTGTACGTATTTACCTTAATAATTGGTATGTCTGTGAACCGAATACATTTTATTCTGTTTGCTAATAACATAGGCCTTTATGATTTGTACGGCATCCAGTGGCGTCTTTACTCACACTAGATGGATCGAAAAAGTTCCTAGAACACTAGAAATAGGTGAGTGAGAGTTATCTAACACGGCTAGTTTCCAGTTTCGTGTTGACATTCATAAAACGTTCTGAAGAGAAAATTCTCTGAAAAAAAAAATTGGCGGCGCACTTTTTTTCATATCAACTTGAAACTGGCTGTGTGAGATATTCACTTACCTTTTAATAATTCTAGTGTTCTATATGTTTGTGTGTACTTTTTCGATTCGTTTAGCGTACTTATCTGATACAGGAATCTATTTCGCGCATTTTTCTTTGCGCGCGGGCTAATTCACTATGCATGCACGGCGCCGTAAATGAAATTAAATAGGAGAAAGGTGCAACATAGAGTATGTCCACGGACTGCACCGCGCCACTTAATTCTGTGGTAAAGCATCATTAGTGGAACACGAATAGCATAAAATAAAAATAAAAAAAAAAAAAAAAAAACTCAGTATTCAAAATACACATTAGCAAATTTAATTCATAATGCATCAACCTGTGTATCGCTGACGCCAAAAGCGGCAACCAGTGATCGCGTAGATGAAAGTGGTTGCCGCTTTTGGCGTCAGCGATACACAGGTTGATGCATTATGAATCAAATTTGCTAATGTTTATTTTGAATACTGAGTTTTTTTATTTTTTTATTTTTTTTTTTTATGCTGTTCGTGTTCCACTAATGATGATTTACCACAGAATTAAGTGGCGCGGTGCAGTCCATGGACATACTGTATTTTGCGAACGAAGTCTGGGGCTAAAGCTAGTGCCGAGAGAAATAAATCTGTTTTACATTTTGTTATTGGTATTGCCGCACCATGTTTTACGTGTTGGCAATTTTGCCATTTGACCGAGTCGCCCCTAATGACACGGTTTTAGAGGCGAGTTTAATTTGGTTCAGTGATTCTGCGATTGGCCAGGGGCCTTAGCCTGTAACGCGATGGTACCAATTTTGGGCTGCCAGTTGACGGCCTCAATTACGATTTATTAATGCTGTCGGTCCTTTTAATGTTTTTGTAGCACAACAAAGAATATTCTGATTCTAATTCTAGAGGATTAGTTCGCTGGTTGTAGAAGAAAAACGAGGAAATCCAAGGGCCTTAGCCTGTAACGCAATGGTGCCAAAATGGGCTCCCAGTTGACGGCTTCAATTACGATTTATTAATGCTGTCGGTCCTTTTAATGTTTTTGTAGCACAACAAAGAATATTCTGATTCTAATTCTAGAGGATTAGTTCGCTGGTTGTAGGGGAAAAACGAGGAAATGTTGGTTTTGTTTTTCTGCTGGGACGCCATCGATACGCCATTTCGTTACAAGCTAAGGCCCCGGTGGGTCGCTTTTGGAACTGCTGAACTGTGCTGTTCAGTTTTCCATAATATTTGACGCCTAAAAATGCAATTGAATCATCATTATTATTTCGCTTATTGATTTGAAATTATTGTAGAACTAGCTTTTGCCCGCGACTTCGTCCGCGAGGACTACAGAAAAAGGATATAATGCTTTACTTTGCTCCTAAGTGTAAAAGCGTGATAATATGTAGCCTATGACATTTATTATCCCTATAACATAGCCTATAACACAAGTTATTCTGATGTCTAAACTATCTCTATTCCAAATTTCATCCAAATCCGTTCAGCCTTATCGGCGTGAAAGAGTAACAAACATCCATCCATCCATCCATCCATACATCCATCCAACAAACTTTCCCAAACATAATATTAGTACGATAGTTATTGGTGTTACATTCAGATTATTTTTTTGATGCTAAGTTAATGTCTAACCTGTACTAACACGAGTCAATGCACTAAAAAAAGAAGAACGTGTTGCATTAATGATTGTGTGTCATCATCATCAATTGCAATCATGCAGTGTAACATTGTATTCTATGACGACGTGATAGAAAGATAATCGCAGCTGGAACACATTTTTTTGCAACTGAACTGGGGCTTGATTCAACAACTACCTCAAAGGGATTACATTGTGATTATTATCGTGATTTAAAATGCACCTATAAGTAGCGAATTCTGGTAAAAGTGGTTCGCCCCGAACCGTGAACTCACGACCCCAAATCTCAGCAACCCCTCGACCGATTTGGCTCATGTTCGAACTTGAACATTGTCTTTGCCTCATTTACCCGCCTATCAAATTTCATGACGATCCGGCTAAAACTCAAGTTATCGTCGAACGAACAGTCATTCATACATACAAACATGCATACATACATACATACAAACATAAAAACGCCGGATTATTCCAGTAGACTCGGAGAACTTCTCTCGATTCGCTCGCTCGTTCAATAAAAAGTGGCCTACACTAGAGGTCCCGGGATCAAGTTCCGACTCGAGCGAAATTCTTAATCCCTCGTCACCAGGGGGTCTACCGGCTAAGACGAAGCCGTTGGCGATGGCGAACCATGGCGAACCATTGGCGAAAATCGAAGTTCGATTTTGAAAAATGTACTGCCACCCAGTTTATTTTACTGCCACCATGTTCTTTTGCCATAAATCGAACTTCGATTCTCGCCAATGGTAATCGGCTTCGTTTTAGCCGGTAGACCCCCTGATTGATTATGGTTGAAGTAAGACAATAGGCCCCGCTCGGAATCAAAGCCCAGACAGGTCGATGGCGTTTAGCATCGGCTGTCCTTGTGGCAAGTCAAGGACCGGGCCGACGGCCATCGATCGGGCTTGCTGGCGAAGCCCTATTCTAGGGCTCGCGAGGTAAATGTCAATGCATTCTAAGGGTCCACTGCAACTTTAAGGGCTACAGTTTTAGTGCTCACTAGTTGGCGCCACTATCAAGTAAGACCATGACAATGGTAATGGTAAAACGGGCTGTTTTCCGCAACTCGACGTCTCTATTTGCGTCTATTTTGCGTCAGGAAAAGAAGCTCAACCCTTCCGCTCGGTATACGTATATTAAGGCGCCGTGCATAGTAAATAGCCCGCGCGCAAAGAAAAATGTCAAAATTGTACAAAATCAATTCCTGTATCAAATACACTAATGAATCGAAATACTAAGTAAACATATCAAATACTAGAATTAGGTGACAGCTATACACAGCCAGTTTCGTGTTGATATTCATAAACGTTTTGAAAAAAATAAGCGGTGGCGTTTTTTTTTCAGCTAAAATATTATCATGAAACTGGCTGTGTCTCTCACATAATAAAATTCTAGTGTTTGATATGTGTACTTTTTCGATTAAGCTGATAAAAATGTCAATAAGCTAGTAAAAATAATAAATATATTTTCTAACGACTTTCGGACGTCACTTGCAATCTTCATTAATTTATCAAGAATGAAATAATATCTTAAGTAGGTAGTCTTTTAAGGTATAAACGGTTCAAGACAATCGGTCATAAATAACACACTGTTATCCTCGTTTCTAGATCAGAATAAATAGATAGCGACCAAGTGCGAGTCGGACTAGCGCACTGAGGGTTCCGAAAAATCATACAATTAAAATAATTCTGCTAGTACGGACCCGGGGTTTGTGAGTCAGAGTCGCACATGGCCGTTTTTATTACACTCAGTTCCCGTGTGGTGATACTCATACCTATATATTAGATCTTGTGTTTCCTGCAATTTAGGGCTTTAAAGTAAGCCCTATAATGACGCCAAGTTTGACGTCTTTATTACTGTTTTTTGGAAAGAGCAGAAAGAATAAAAACACATGTTTAGAAAGGCCTATTTTAATTATATTCATTAGTTTTGTGTCTCATTTTTATACCATTAACTCATATTCTGTGAAAATTTCAACAAGCTACTTATTACGCTTCCAAAGATACAGCTATTTACGGTTAAGACAAACAGATGGACAGACAGATAGTGGAGACAGAGTAAAAGGGTCCCATTTGTCACTCTTTGGGTACGGAACCCTAACAAATTGTACTTAAGCAGCAGGAAAACTGTAATAATGGGCACATGAAGCATGCTCATTTCGTAATGCATACGATTGTACACACGACAGCACGTCAGAGTGTACACTTTTGTTGTAAAGTCGCCGAGTAGAGTGCTAGCGTACTTACGTACTTGTGACCATTATGCAATAGAGGGTATAAATCGTATTCCAATACATCTTTCACTAGATGCAATTTGCTACGTTTCTAGAACATTCTGGAGTTGAGGTGCAAACAGGCGCGAGGAAAAGTAACTAAGAAATACATACATAGTCTGTTGTTTACCCAAGAATTGTTAATTTATTTTTCAATTCAACGTGTTACAACGTGTCCTAAATTTTTTTGTAGGGCAAGAGAATGAAATTTCTGTAAAAAAAAGGTGAAAACAATAAAATGTAAAAAAAACGTTGGCAAAATGTAAAAAGTTAATAAAATCGAGTGTTAAATCCACTAAATATGTAATTTAATTATACAGGGTGTTAAAAGACCGCCAACAGACCCGAAAGGTACGCATACTAGACACCAAAACAAAGTACTTTTTCGATAAATTGTTGCTGGGAAATGATTTTGGTTTATTAGGTTATAATTTTGGAAAATATTTTATCACGCAATGGAAGTGTAATGCAGAGAAGTCATACTGCACAAGCGTTGACATAAAGTTGTGTTACTTACCCTCAAAGTGCCGATGTTTAGAATACATTGCGGGTTGCGATTTTAACGTCGTTTTATGCAAAAAATATTCAAAATTTTGATATGGCTTCTTGAAAAGAAATGTTAAGTACTTGATACTGAGCAAATTTCTGCAATAAAAAAAGTTTGAAAAGTCTGACTTTGAACCTCATTATCTCGGAAACCGTTGATTTCCCAGGTATAGTTCCTTGGGCAAAAATGTTCAGTATGATGAGGACAATGCGTGGTTTCCCGCTTTGTTGGCGGTCTTTTAACACCCTGTATAGGCAATTGTGCAATCCTAAGACTTACTTACTAAGAAGAATTATTTTGAATTATTGAAGTGTCATGCAGTTTACCGTAGAATTGGCAAAATGTAAAAAGTTAATAAAATCGAGCGTTAATACCGCTTAATTTCTAGAGTGCTCGTGCAAAACTAAAAAAAAATTTTTATGAAAATAAAATTATATGTTTAAAATCATTTTTTTTTCATATTTTATTTTACAGAGGTGTCATCCAGTTGGCCATTAGGTGACACTACTTTTGTATTTTTTTGTAATGCATTGAAGTATTTTTTTTACTCTCTGTCTGAGAGAAGTCCTTTGCCCAGCTAGTGGGACATGTACAATAAAATTGTACAGGCTACATCTTACTTTTTAAAGAATGTTCTCCCCGACTACCCTTTAAGTGTTATCCTTACATCTCGCCTGCGCATACACATAGCCCCGCTTGTTTGGCTAACCTCGCGGCAGTTTATTTACTCTAAAGCGTACGCGTGATTTACACGTGGCTCCCAAGTGCAGGGCCCTTAGCCTGTAACACAATGGTGCCAAAATGGGCTGTCAGGTGACGACTTCAATTACGATTTGCTAACGCTGTCTGTCATTTTAATGTTTTTGTAGTACAGCAGAGAATATTTTGATTCTAATTCTAAAGGATTAGTTCTCTGGTTGTAGGAGGAAAACGAGGAGAACCCGGTTTTGTCCTTCTGCCGGGACGCCATTGACCCGCCATTGCGTTACAGGCTAAGGGCCCAGTTTGCAATGAGCAGGCTGAGGCTTAAGGCGCTGTGCATAGTGAATAGTCCGCGCGCAAAGAAAAATTTACAAAATCGATTTCTGTATCAAATTCACTAAAGAAATCGAAAATGTTCACATAATATCAAACACTAGAATTAGGTGAGAGCTATTTAACACAGCCAGTTTCGTGTTGACTCGAATTCATAAACGTTTTCAAGATATTTTTGCTGAAAAAAAATAGGCGGCGCACTTTTTTTCAACGAAAATATTTTACAATCTGTTATGGATATCAACATAAAACTGGCTGTATTAGATACTTAGCTCTCACATAATTGAACGAGCGAGCGAAGTTCTCCGAGTCTACTTGAACCATCCGGCGTTTGTATGTATATATGTATGTAAGTTTGTACGTATGTTTGCATGTTTGTATGTTTGTATGTATGAATGTTTGTTCGACGATAACTTGAGTAAATTTAGTCGGATCGTCATGAAATTTGGTAGGCGGGTAAATGAGGCAAAGATAATTTTTAAGTTCGAACTTGAGCCAAATCGGTCGAGGGGTTGCTGAGATATGGGGTCGCGAGTTTGTAGTTCGGGGCGAACCACTAGTTATAGCGTTTGATTTGTGAACATTTTCGATTTGTTTAGTATGTCTGATACAGGAATTGTGTCAGAGTTTTAGACCGCAAAAAGGGCCTCTGACAAGGGAAATTTCCCTTTATAGCTGAGGAGCATGATCACCGCTTTATTTTTGTCTTTCGCTTTCGCTAAGTTTTCGCGCAAAATAGGCTCATTAGCTTCGAGTTGCGGAAACCTTCACTGTTATTAAAATATGAATAGGGTTTAGTTTCCGGCCAAACTTCGATAGTCGGTAAAGCTAAGCTAGAACGTCCTATTAGATTGATGTTGTTGGAGATTAATCAATCATGTTAAATAATAAAATAGATTGTATTCGAATGGGTCGAATCGCGGTTGGTTTTAGGCAAATTTAATTACCTTATTTATCCCGACGTTTCGGCCGCGTTACAGCCGTGTTGAAACGTCGGGATAAAATATAAGGTAATTAAAGCCTAAAACCAACCGCGATTTGAACCATTCGAATTCAATAATGTGTGAATATCGCGTTAAAAGTGAACAGATTGTATAAGGGAGAGATGGTATAACTTTGTAAGGAGCTTGGGTTAACTTTCAACAATGTGTGTTACATCCAATGTTACAATGTGTGTATAAAGTCCATCTATCGCGAGTATCGCGACACTGCAATCTATCCAAAAGTCTATAAAACCCCGAAACAAAATATCGCGAAAAACCGGCCAAGTGCGGGAAGGACTCGCGCACTGAGGGTTCCGTACCGCCATAGAATTAAAAAAAAATCTCGAGAGAAAAATGAAATCACACATAGGTACAATAATTCCATTTTACCCTACCAGTGGGGCAACTCTGGTGGGGCAAAATGGAATGGTCCTCGGTGCGTCAATCCGACATGCACATTGCGGTTTTTTTTATTTTTGTTGTTATACTATAAGGTAAAGCCTGTTTTTGCGATAGAGCAAAAAGTATAAAGAACATGTTTATTACATACGCTCCCTAATTTTAATTATTATTTTATTTTCATCATTTGTTACGGTTCCAGAGATACAGCTAGGACAAAATCCTTTAGTAGTAGTAACATAAATATTCTGTGAAAATTTCAACTACCTGCCTATTACTGTTCTAAAGATACAGTAATAGGGTCCTGTTTGGCACCCTTCGGCCACGGAACCCTAAAAATCAATCCGCGAAAAATACGGGCGTATTCCTAGAGAACTTTAAACCCGTGTTTAGTAAACTTAACGCTTAGTTAACCCGAGATTTATCGCACACAACGGTACCGGGTTAGTCTTGGCTTAGTACCAAATCGCGCGGCAATCTGTCCTCTAATGACGTACTTCCGCTTGGAGACAGCGCGGGAAAAGAAAAAGGTAGAGGTCGCGATCCGGTTGACCTTGGATTCTATTTCCTAAGCTCAGATACAATGTGCGCCATGCATTTGATTGGAACCTTTATAAACTCAATCTGCGAGTTTTAATTTAATATCATAAAGTTTTATTGCAAAAAAAAGGGTAACATTTTGTTTCCTGGCTCCCAAACTAGGATATGTTTGCGACAACTCCGTTAAAATATTATATTCGGTCACTTTTTCCGTTACATATTCAATGTTGCAATAAGGTCCGAGTTGTTACTAAAAAAAAATATTAAGTGTCAATTCCAATAATACAATTCGGACCTTGACGCCAACTCAAATCTGCGCGGACGGAGTCACGGGTAAATTATTTTTATGAATGTTATTTATGTTGGTTTATGGGCGCAATATAAGAGATGTCTCTATGTAGTAAAAAATTAAGACGCTTTCCGCGTCTATCTGTCTGTTTGTTCAACCGCTAACTCCTAAACCAGGCAAGGTATCTTGCGGCATCGTCAGTTTGATATTTTTTCACGCCAGGTTCATGCAGCGCACTTTTTTTTCTAAATGGCACCCGTGCAAAGTCAGGGCAACGTCGCTTGTTTATTATAATTTAAAAAAACCTTGTTTTTCTAATATTGCTTTAAAAAGCGCCTTCTGTCCTTAAAACTGTTGTGACCGCGCCCGTTCTCAAGGTTGACTCTGGAATAGATTTCTTTTTCTTCTTTTTTTTTTCGGTGTGGGAAATAGCTTTTTCTGATTATCGAGCCAGTGTTTTCACTTAATTGGTTCTTAACTTGGACCTTTTTGTTGACAGTATGTTTTGATGTGTATTGTCAATGTATTATATTCTTTTTCGATTGTGAAACTCTACTCCCTACTCTACATTACCTAGTTCTCTTTCAGAAATCTATCTTCATTTATTTATTTCTAGGCGGTTAACTCTGAGTTAATTTGACATTTCCATACAACTTTACTCAAGTTATCGTCGAACGAACATTCATACATACAAACATACATACATACAAACGCCGGCTTGTTTAAGTAGACTCGGAGAACTTCGCTCGCTTCAATTACTCAATTATCATGAAGCAAAAAAAATACGAAGCAAAAAATGTATTTTATTATGTTTCACAAATTTTGGATTGATCAGGGTAAAGCTCAGGTTTCCTCACGATATTTTCCTTCACTTTGACACAAAAAAAAACGGGTTTTCTTACGTCCTGCAAATTCACGGTTCGCACTAATTAATTTCCCTACAGCGGGCTCACTACTTCTGACAGTGCCATCTGATATAAAGTTACAGCCAACTAAGTTGAATTTATTGCATCCAAACTTGTGCTAATAAATCAATCCTAGGCGACTTGTTAAACAACGTTATTTAAGACTCAATCCGGAGATTTTAAAGTGAGATTCTGCATGTTATGTTATGTTGCGGCTAATCCGCGGAGTTGGGGATGGTTCAGTCCATTTTTTTTTTTTCGAATTATGTTTTTTTACGATTATAGAAAAAAAACTCCCCTTATTTCGTTTGATGCTTATTTTATGTGTCCGAATCTGGGCAAAAAAAAAACCCTAAAATAAACTAAAAAAAACTACTGGGTATTTCAGAAAGATCCTGTGACACTGAAATGGTGAGCGACCCCTTACAAGCAATACAAGCAACTTTTACTATGGGACCAAGTGCGAAATCTCGGAAAAATATATAAAGAAAAAACAGGATAAACCACTTTTTGCTTTTTTTTAAACCACTAACCCGTATATCTAAAGTTAGTTGTAATTTTTTTCCTTGTCTGTATTTATATAAGTGTACATTAAATAATATTTTATCTTTTTTATCTTTATAAAAAGTTATTATGAATGGCGAAAAACCGCGACAGGTGGCATGACAGAAGCCTATATCCATAGTTAGGTGTAGGCTGAGTGTGAAAATATGATGCAAAATGTACATTTAAATAGATGAATCAAGAAGCGGTGGTTGAACCCGGATCACAATTATTGGAGCCTCCACCACACCTTTAAATAATCACTCTTATTAGTACGGCTGTTAAGGTAATTAATGCATTTCTAAATTCGTGCCATCAATAATAATCAGTGAATTGGATTCGATTCGATACTAATATCATTGATGTTTTGGTAATGAGGACCAATGAGCAGAACTTTACGAGGTACCTACATCCTGTATTTAAATACGTCGATTAAAGTATACGTACGGTTATTTATTTCATTGCTACTGAAAACTAAACAAATACCTCAAGGCTATTGGGTAACGTTTAAAAACGTTACTAGTGGTTCGCTCCGAACTATGAACTCGCGAGTTTTCACTCGCAGTTACAGATGTGTAACTTTGCTTACGCCATTCGCGCAGGCGCGCGCGCGCTTTGCCTATAAACTATACAACCCCATATCTTGGCAACCCCTCGACCGATTAGGCTCATCTTCGAACTAAAAAATTATTTTGATTTAGTTTACCCGCTTACCAAATTTTATAACGATCCGACCAAATTTACTCAAGTTATACAAACATAAATACATACAAACGCCGGATAGTTCCAGTAGACTCGGAAATCTTCGCTCGTTTCGCTCGCTCGTTCAATAAACTTAACACAATCTCGCTCGACAAAAAATTTCAATAAAAACCGGCCAAGTTCGAGTCGGACTCGCGCACGAAGGTTTCCGTACCATTATCTGTAAAAACGGCAAAAAAATCACGCTTGTTGTATGGGAGCCCCCTTAAATATTTATTTTATTCTGTTTTTTAATTATGTTGTTATAGCGGCATCAGAAATTCATCAACTGTGAAAATTTCAACTGTCTGTATATCACGGTTCATGAGATACAGCCAGGTGACAGACGGACAGACAGTCGGACAGCGGAGTCTTAGTTATAGGGTCCCGTTTGGAACCCTTCGGGTTCGGAACCCTAAAAATAGCCAACTTTTTAATTTCAAATATTACATATTTCAACCTTTATACAATCTTGCTCAAAATCAGTTACCTACATAAAAAAAACAGCCTCCAACCTGATAAATCTAGTCAATGCAAACTCTCAGCTATTTCCAATAAAGCTGCAGCGCGAAGGTAAGTATATAGGGTTTCCTCAGAAAATAACGTCTTGTTACGGCGCCTGTTATTAGACAGGTCTCAACAGAACCAATACTGCAACTAAGCTTACGTCCTGGGGCCTTAGCCTGTAACGCAATGGTGCCAAAATGGGCTCCCGGTTGACGGTTTCAATTACGATTTATTAATGCTGTCGGTCCTTTTAATGTTTTTGTAGTACAGCAAAGAATATTATGAGTCTAATTCTAGAGGATTAGTTCGCTGGTTGTAGGAGAACAATGAAAAAATCCCGGTTTTGTCCTTCTGCCTGAGACGCAATTGATACGCCATTGCGTTACGGGCTAAGGCCCCTGGCTGGAAATAAATCACCCCTTTTAGGTGTTGAAGTGAGTTAAAATTAAAATTGTTATTGAATATTGCTGTCGGAGCTTTGCTTTGTTCTGCTTGTGTGAATTTCTTATTTTTAATCCTTCCCGACCCGACCCAAAAATAGGAGCGTTATAAGTTTGACCGATATATTGTTTGTGTATGTGTATGAGGGTGTGTGTGCGTGTGTGAGGGTGTGTCTCTCTGTGTGTGTGAAAAAAAATAATACAGAAAATAGGTTAATTGTATGTCAGTACGGAACCCTTAGTGCGCGAGCCCGACTCGCACTTGACGGTTTTTTCTTCGCAAGTAACTTTATTGTCGTCATCATCTTATAGCATTTTAGTCATCATTATAGTGTAGGAGCCTGAGTTATGTCGATTCGGTATCACCGTAAGACCTCTAAATGATTAATCAAAATTACAGACCTATCATCGCTACAAGACCAAAGAAGATAGAGAGAGAAAGAGAGAGAGAGAGCGAGAAAGAGAGAGAGAGAGAAAGAGAGAAAGAGAGAGAGAGAGAGAGAGAGAAAACACTTTATTCAGAAGATGTATTGCGTAAAAGGAACATAGCATCGAGCATAAAATTCTCTAAAATGGATTGGTTGGAAAAGTTCTGGTACGCATAAGAGGTCATGGTTTCTACCCTCTGCTATAATCGGTGCGGGATCAGAATGGGATAAAACCTTTTGGAACTGAGAAGCTCGCGGTCCTGTAGCGTCAGCATTTCGGCAAACTTTAGTTGTCTATGGCAAACTCGCGTCGAAACTTGCTTGTGTTTTTTGTGCGCGTGGGTGACTGCTCGAGTGTTATCACGTTTTATTCAATTAATGCAATAACATGCAATAACATTGAATCCTTTTAGATTACAACCAGTAAACATTTTTGTGTATTTCGAATTTCATAACCTTATGATAGAACGTAGAACTAACATTTTTTTTACTGACGCTACTCGAGAACTGTCATTTTCGATTCAGTTCCAAAAGGTATTATCCCATTCTGATTCCGCACGGATTATACTATGTACCTAATCCTATTAAACTAAGGCAAATAATACACCTCAGCATAACTACGTAGTGCTTCCAAAACCAGACTTAAAGTTTCTAATACGAATTTTCGCTCCGCGCAAGTCCGTCAAGCAAATATTTGTTGGGACGCTCAAACTGAGGTCAATTTCCCATACGCTACAACGAAAAGCTCCTAAGTCCAAAGGAAACTCAACGAAAACAAGACCTAAACTCTCAATCCATGGGTGTCAAATTCCTACAAACACCAGGGAGTGTCGTAAAATCCTCGACTGGATTTAACGATGCAATTAAATATGCATCTTAAGGACGTGCATTACAGTTTATAATCGAAATTCGAGTTGATGGGACGTTCTGGTGCGTAATGACGCATGACATTTTACGCCGTCAACTGAAAATGAACGTATTAACTTCAGTGCTAAAGTCTAGTTTAGTTTGTAGAGCTGTAAAGTTCAGTGAGATGCACTTCGCAACACCTAGACTGATTTATTGCTTATAATAAATATATGGTTGTTTAATGTTCGAGATAATACTAGTACGGAATTATGGCTCGTCTTAGCAAGCGTTTTAATGCAGTTTTAACATGTTATTTAGAAACTTGGCGCGTATTGTGGATTTAAATTGTTATGTTGTGTCAAACAATTGGCAACTTCATTGATTGTAAGGCCTGATTTTTTAATCATCAGTTAAAAACCAAGTTAGTTATTCGACCCCCATATAGCCCATACAAAATTAGTTCCATTTTCAATTATTTCTAGGAATAATAGTGTTTACATACCTAACACTTTTAAGAAGTCCTGGGTAGAACAATGACTCGAAAACGAGCGACCCAGGTTCCATTCCCGGTGCTGGCATGGGCCTATGACTTTTATTTATTCCAAAATTACCTACGTTGTAAATTTGTTTGTAGCAGCAATACCACTCGCTAACGGCGAAGGAAAACATCGTGAAGAAACCTTAGGGTTTGAGGCATAATACTCTCAACACGAAAATCGCCAATACCCGTGGTGATAAAGCTCGAACTCTCTTTAAGGCTGGAAGATAGCAGCGTGGCGGGAAATTCAAAAATTTCACAGTTTTTTACATTTTGTAGCTAAACTGAGCTATTTTTGTTCAGCGATTTTTCGTTCGCGGCAATAACATATTCTTTTAAATACTGTAAACAACAGAACAACAATAATTCAGCCGTTTATGTGTTCTGTCTACGAAGCAGTTGCATTGCCCAAAAAACTTGTCGTAGACCACGCTGCTATCTTCCAGCCTTAAACTCCGACTGGGCGGGAAGAGTTTAAACAGCTGGAATACCACCCTAAGAGAAGGCCTTTGCCCAGCTAGTGGGACATGCACACAAGTACAGCCTTCATCTTACTTACTAATTTAAGGCTTGCAAACAAACATGCCTTCCAATTCCTTCCGGCTCATAGAGCGAAATATATAAAACACCTTACGTTTCAGAAAAGAACGGCGAATATTCTCAAGGCACCGTTTAGGAGCTACAGCGTCCGGCTCTGGACCCTCAGGGACCGTTTTATTGCACCCACTGGGTAGATGGACCCATGCGACTTTAGTTTTGACCCTAAAGACCAATGTTTACGACGCTCACTCCCATAAAAACAAAATGAAAGTTTTGCTACCCTTAAATATTATTATACGATTTTGTTGATCGTTGAGATTTGTCCTTTTGAAATTCGTTATACGTAGCTCAAACGTACCTATTTTTTGTTTATAAATAAGTAATAAAAAGCTCAGACTTTATTTTTGTATTTTCTAAAGCACTAAACCGTGCTAGGGAACATTATAAGGTTACAAAATTCACTCGGCACAGGACTTGAACCCACAACCTTAGCTCAGACTTAGTTAAAAATCTATAAAAACGATTGACACCAAAATTAACGAAATCACCCATATCTCGGCAACCCCTTGACGGATTTTATCAGGTTCGAACTCAAAAAATATGTATGTCTCATTTACTCAAAAAAGCTCGTAATGTGGACATTAATTCGACAACCTTCTTTGAGCAAAGTCGGACTTGCGGGCTACTTGGATTAGGCGCCAGAAAAGTTGTATGGAATTTCATTAATGTCTTGTGTTTTGCGGCCAGAAAAACATTAATGTCGAGTTTTGTTTCATAAATAGAACTCAAACATCAGGTGCAAAAAGTATTTATTTAGAATTAGGCTGTATGGGTACTGGCAGTCGACACATTGCACAGAAAAAAAAAGAGCGGCCATATTGTTTTCGACTTTTCGCGCGTTGTTCGAAGTGATTTTTTTCTGTGTTTTTGTTGAAAAAGTGAACTCTCAAAGCGACGAATCCTCGGATTTAATGTGTTTAACACCGCCGGACATTCAAAATCAAGCGAAATTAGTAATTGGAAATTTATTGCCACCGAAGTCAAAAGAAAAATACAAGCAAGCTTACCAACAAAAAGTTTGCGGAATGGAAAATCGACAAAAAGTACTTAATCTACGACAAATGGTAAGCTAATTAAATTACTATGTTAATTACTATTCTAATTAATATTTTAATTACTCGCATTGTTTGAGTAAAGCACTATACAAGCCTTGGTCTGCAATGAGTGCGCTTCTGGCCACGCTATGATTGCCTCGAGCTTAGCTTAGCTACGCTCTCGGCCCTCAAGTTTGGTCATCATTGCAGCCCTTGCTGGCCGCGCTATAAAGGCCTCGACCTTCGGTCTCGGCCTTCATTTCAGCTTGTCCATCAAGGGCTGCAATGCTGACCGCATTGTGAGGGCCTTGAGCTGCGCTACGCTGCGCTCTGTCGGCCATCAAAAGCGCGCCAGAAACGCACTCATTACAGATCGCGGCAGTAATGTACTATTACTCGCCTACCAAACCAAATACCGAACCGCATTAAATGACAGCTAGCAATGAAGTCTGAGATTTTTTTTTTTTTTTATTAGGAAAGAGATCATTATTGGTGTAAGGAAGTTATACATTTTCACCGTTTAACATTTCTGTCGAGCGCTTCCGTGCTTCGGAAGGCACGTTAAACCGTTGATCCCGGTAGTTGTTGATTAATAACCATCGTTAAGAGGCCCTTTGGGCGGCCTTAAAACTCTAAAACCAGCCCCTTGACGCATTTTTTCGAATACGGCCGCAATATGGCGAAATTTACAAAATTTTATATTTTACTAATTAAGACGCATTTTGTGTTTTTATTTAATAAAACAGCCTTACCTTTGAATAAACATTACAAAGTATTTAAAATCAAAGCATTACTATGCGAATTCAAAGAGATTTTTTTTTTACTTTTTCAATTTGATCGCAATAGCGTCTGGGGGGCACCAGGGGTGGCCACTACCTCATACCGCCGATAACCTAACCGTATCGTATGTTGAATTTAATTTGCGGGTTTTTTTTTTGCAAAATAAATAAGTGAGAAAGAGCTTAGGGTCCAAGGGGTCCAAACCCGGCGTCCCCCCCTTATCACACGTTTTATCGGGCTATAAACGGGCACCGGCTCCGAACAAAAACATAAAAATGCTAAAATCGTGATACCACTTCAAAATAAACCTTAAATAAAACGCAGCCTCCGCCGGCGGCTGAAGGCTTTCAGTCATTTGTCTAGCCGAGACTTCTTCTGTTGACAAGTCTTCTAATGAGCTGTTTTCAGCACAAACTCACAAAGCATTTCATAGATGGCGCCTACAGGCGTGGCCATAGAAGAACTGGAATACGGCCGCCAAAATTAATCTGTGCTTAGCGAAATTTGACTGCCGTATTCCGGTTCTTCTATGGCCACGCCTGTAGGCGCCATCTATGAAATGCTTTGTGAATTTGTGCTGGAAACGGCCCATTCAACGATTTAATTCCTTCCTTGCTGAAATTATTTACTTTCGATGGATAGGTTGGTGGGAAGCGGTGGTGGTAGAACAATGGACTCTGAAGCGAGAGACCCAGGTTCGATTCCCGGGCATGTGCCTGTGACTTTAATGTACTTCAAATTACATTTAATTTTGTATATTTGTAGTAGCAATACCACTCGCGGTGAAGGAAAACATCGTGAGGAAACATGATTGAGCACGCGTAGTGATTAAGCTCGCACTCTCTCTCTGAGAGAGGGCCGCTAGTGGGACATGAACAATTGTACAGGCTAAATCTTACTTTTTTTACTTCTATAAAACAATATTTTATAACAGAACGATATATTTTTTGTATTGCTCTCGCGTGACTAATACAATTCTAATAGTAATGATATGTAATGTAGTAGTCAAATCGCTACAAACGAGACCAAGCCGCAGTCAAATCGGCTTCGAGCGTCATTACGTTTAATTTAAATATTCCGTCATCCGAGCGAACGGCCGGTTTAATTTTTATTATGAGTAAGTACAGGTGAAAAGAAAAGTCACACGTTGTCTTGGCTTGAGTGGTATTTGTTACTGTTTATAAGGGGTTTAAACAATTTAAAAGTAACTATTGATCTACAGATAGCTACATCGTTGCCTGTACCTAAGAAAAAGACCTGGAAATACAAAAAACCTGATCATTTGAGCTAGTTTATTTAGGCAGTCAGTTCAGTCTTTAATTCAGTCTTTCTTCATTATGTTCAGGTAAATAGTTTGATTTGAATGTGTAACTTATCCACATTTGATTTTTCAAATTAAAATCCAAAATATTTTTGCGAAATATTTATAGATTACATGCAGCAAGGGTCTTAATACCTAAAGAGTTAAATGTAATCAACCGCTTTATCAGTAGTATGCAAATTGTACCTACTAAAAGTATTCAAAATAATTCGGCACAATCGATTATTTAATAAACACTTGTCTACGCGATTGTAATGTTGCCCAAGCACAATTTTCTCGTAATGACGATTGGCTTCTTGTTCCATTCGAATTTCTTTCCGTCAATTTGATTATTATTAAACTAAATTTGCATTACTTTGAGGCCTATTTTGGATATTTGTGTGGGGCAAAAGGCAGTTTATTTTTATTCGTTAACATTGCAATTCTGCTGATGTCACCGATTTTATTTCAAAGGATTCCTTTTTGTTCGATTGGCGCCCTTATGCCGCGCGCGGTAAGAGATGCCCTGGGGTATCTGTGACTGTGGCCGACCGTACATATTTAAAAATGTACCTACGTTACTTGAGTGACTACATCCTACGACGTAGCACTGGAAATCAAACCTCAAACCTCACACTCATGAGTAAACAGTTCTACTCATACCAAAGTTAGTTGTTAACTCAATAAATACTTATAATCTTCATCATCATCATCATCAAAAGCCTACAATGCGACGTGAGCCTCGAATTCAAATTTAAAGGCAAAGTGTGTTTTTATGCCTTTTATTGCCGATCCGATATTGAATAAGTTTACGATTATTTAAAATTTATGCTAATGGCACTAAATATATACCTTCTGATTTGTTCGGGTTAGGCGCCACCGAGACAAAATAAATTCATACAGATGGTCAGCTTCTTTTCTGTTCTCTGATCTCAACGTTCGAGCGTCAAAACACTCGAAAATAGCCCTTATTGAAATGAACCATCTTTTTTTTTGACATTTAATAACGGTTATTTTTATGGTGGATATTTTAGAGAATACAGGGGCAGATCTTAGAATTGATCACTTCATGATGTGGCCACAAATTTCATGAAATGGTTGTATTTCATGGAATGAAATAAAAACCCGCTGCCCACATCATGATATGGCCTGGCCAGATCAATGAATGAATAATCAGCGTTTGACGATAATATGAACATCTAAACGCATGGCAACTTCATGATGTGGCCATCCATTTTGTGATCATAAAAACAAGGTGTTGCAAAAGACCCTAACTCTTTCTACCTACAGGGTAATAGTAACCGATGATAGTCATCACAACCTAATTTATTTTTTTGCTCTATGACATTTCCTTGATGGGAGTCACTGCAAAGAGATAAACTTTTGTTCGGATTATTTAGTTTGTGATCGAAACGAAAAGATTTATTTTATTAACAGTTTTTTTTCTGTTGCCTTTATGTTAATCTGAATTCGCTGCTCGATTTATTATTTCAAGTTTCTAATTTTTTGTTTTTAGGCCTTTTGTTATAAAATTAGACTGATTTTTGCTGCTTTTGAATGTTAACTACATTAAACCTTATTTGTGTAAAGCAGTATTTTCAGATGTGATGTTATATTTTCAGTCTGTATCAATAAATATTGAGTTACAGTTAGATCCCGTTTGTTATTTATTACCAGTTTGTCTTTAGTTGTCAGTTTGTCTTTAAATTCACTTTGCAGTTTAGTTGTTACTGCAGCTTATTTAGCTCACCCCGTTTTTCTTTTAAGATAATAATATGCGTAACAGTTTTCACTGAATGTCATATTACAAAGACTTCTCGTAAACAGTCTATCCATTCACCAGCCAAAACGAAAAAAAATCTATTCCAAGTTATCACCATTTTCTCAGGTCAGGAATATGGGAAAAACGGAAATAAGACATAGACATAGACATTTTTATTGGTTATATCAATTACAGGTCAGTAAGGTCAGTAAGTTTTCAATCATGGACAATTACAGGTCAGTAAGTTTTCAATCATTTATTTCGGAGCAATGCTTGTCGTATGTACGGTGGGCCACAATCTCAGATACCCCATGGCAGCTCTTATCGCGCGCGGCATAAGGGCGCCAATCGAACAAAAATGGGTATCTGAGACTGTGGCCGACTGTTCGATGCTACGAGGCATCGCCAGTTATTTCAGTTATATTATGGATCTGTGACTAAGGGTGGCATTATTGAGCTTGACACCGATTTTAGACCTTGGCTAATGTCAATGTCAAGCTCAAGCTAGTGTCTATTCATACAGGGTGTTAAAAGACCGCCAACAAAGCGGGAAACCACGTATTGTCCTCACCATAAGGGATATTTTGGCCAAGGAACTATGCCTGGGAAATCAACGGTTTCCGAGATAATGAGGTTCAAAGTCGGACTTTTCAAAACTTTTTTTTGTAGAAATGCATTCAGTATCTAGTTCTTAACATACCTTCCCAATAAGCCATATCAAAATGCAATTTTAACTTCGTTTTTTGTAAGAAATATTCATAATTTTATGAATATTTCTTACAAAAAACGAAGTTAAAATTGCAACCCGCAATGTATTCTAAACGTTGGCTCTTCAAGCTTAAGTAACATAAACTGATACCTACGCTTGCGCAATATGACTTCTGTGCGTTACGCGTCCATTGCTTGATAAAATATTTTTCAAAATTATAACCTGAAAAACCAAAATCACTTCCCAGCAAAAATTTATCGAAAAAGTACTTTTTTTTTGGTGTCTAGAATGCGTAGCTTTCGGGTCTGCTGGCGGTCTTTTAACACCCTGTATACTGACAGCTACTCAAGCTCGATTGATTTTGTTTTCTGAGATCACCTACTTGAGCTCGAGCTTGAGCTGACGACTAGGTATCGTACAGTCCGCCACACGCTAGGGTTCTCTTTTTTTGTTCGATTGGCGCCCTTATGCCGCGCGTGTTAAGAGCTACTATGGGGTGTCCTAGACTGTGGCCGACCGTACACTGCAGTTTTGAGTGCGGAGCGGATTTGGTCGGTCCAACGTATCGGGGATCTCGGTTCTGGCAGATTCCAAAACTGCATAGAGTAATACTTTTTGGAGTCTATTTGAAGGACTATTGGAACATGCCCGTCCGTAAATTTAGAAAGCATCCAGTTACACGGAATCGGCTTCATGTCGTAAAATGTCAATTATATTTGATGGATTTCCATCAGGAAGCCAGTGCAGCGCGGATCATAAACCGATGATTTATCGCCACCAAAATGCAGTGCCTAAGAATACTAATGTATTGCTCGTATCGGTGTTATATTGCTGCGCAAGCAGACGGGAGTTGCGGAGTTGGTACGGTCAGCATGCTAGGATATCCTTTATTGACCGATTGACGCGTTTAAGCCGCGTGCGATAACAGTCTAACCTAAAATCTTCGATCAAGGATAAAACTAGATACAACATAGAACTCTGAAATGTGTCTGGAAAAATAGATGCCCAAACTGCCTTTGGGAGCTTATTTGCTCGTAGTCTATGCAATTAAAGTAAAACTTGCCACAGAGTTTTGTTTGCCACAATTTTTGTGTTCATACAATGTTTCCTGTTTCAACACACTTTCCAAATAAATATTATTTTTATAATTTTTGCTTCCACTTTGCCACACTTATCTAATAGTACAAACGGCAACAAAGCTTTATGAAATAAATGTTAGTTGGTTAGACAAAAGTGGCTCCCATAATAAACATTCCTCTATTAACGTTACAAGTCCGTATTTGGATCACCGATTTACATTATATGTACCGTTCAGTAGTTTCGGAGAAAATTGGGTGTGACAGAATGACGGACAGACAGACAGACACACAAGTGATCCTTTAACGGTTCCGTTTTTTTTCTTTTTGAGGTACGGAACCCTAAAAATACACGTTTCACGGCAAAAAAGCTGGACTAATTTTAATTCAGCTACATAATTATGCAGGTAGCCCGATATAATGATCCCTCCCACCCTTTTGATCTTCATAGAGCGGGACAGATATCGGTGAATCGAGCTGTAAGCCTCGACAAGGCCACTCATGCTAAGCCAGCTACGGTTGATTCAACGAGTGAGCGAAGCGAGAGAAGTTCTCCGAGTCTACTGGAACAATCTGGCGTTTGTATGTTTGTATGTGTGTTCGTTTGACGATAACTTGAGTAAATTTGGTCGAATCGTCATGAAATTTGGTAGGCGAGTAAATTAAATTAAAATAATTTTAAAGTTCGCACATGAGCCAAATAGGTCGAGGGGTTGGGGGGTTCAATGGGGCCGACCCCATTTGCCAAAATTGTTAGATATAATTCTAAAACGATAACCTCTGTTTTAAGTGTATTTTTTTTTAATGTAATGTTTTGGTTTTGGCAATAAATAATGTTTTATCTTATCTTTATCTTATCTGTACACTAATGCAATAAGGTTGACATTCGAATATTAGACGTATGGTCGAAATGATGTTTCGTATTTTTCTATTGGTGATATCATTTGTTTCTGTGGGGACAAGTTTTTATTGTGATTTTATACGTAATGCGGATTCTATGGGATTTAGTTCGGTGCCTAAAATATGTGACCGAAGTTCCGTCCGTGGCTGATTTTAATTTCGTCTGATATGACACACCATAAGCGCGGAAATTACGCGACGGAAATTCGGTCCAAACTCATATTTCTAAAGAATTCGAACTGAACTTCGGTCGCGAATAATGTATTGATAGAATACGTTGGTGCCGAATTGCCGCCGAACTTACGCCTGACCGAAGTTTCGCTGTATACTATAACGCGACGGAATTTCGGCATAATGTGTCGTTAGCAGAGATGGGCACATACCCGAATATGGACCCAAAAATGGGTAGATAACTGGGTTTTTCTATCTGTACAATGGTGCTACAGGACGTAACAAAATTAGACTGACGGTTGAGCCGAACAAAAGTATATAACAAACTATTCAATTTAAGAATTTAGAATTTTGTCCAAAAAGTTACGTGCTCCACAAGTTCAAAATTTTGGGTTTTTCGACCAGTAGCGCATCGCCCACATCGGTGACTGTATTATAGTTTTCCATTTGAATTTCAAACTTGGCCGCTTGGTTGGTTTTTATGCATCTCTCTAACCGAGCTTACTGTGCGGCGGCGAGATACGTGAGTGGACTGGCAGGCCTGCCGACATAGATTGTTTACAACTAGACTAGACAGATGCGGTGGTGGCTTAGTGGAAAGAACATTGGACTCGGAAACGAGAGACCCAGGTTCAATTCCCGGTGATGGCATGTACCTATGACTTTGTTTCTTATCAAACTTACGTACATTTGAAGAAGTAGCAAAACCACTCGCTAACGGTGAAGGAAAAATATCGTGGGGAAACCCGCGGCTTAGTTGGCTCCACACGTATTGACTCGTCTTTCCTGTGGGTTAGGCTGACTAAGTTGTCAGGATGGTATAGGTGCTCGGCAAACCTACTCCATCTAAAACAATTTTCCAGGCACTGCAGCGCCGAGTGGACAATTTATCCATCTAGTGTGAGTAAAGGTACCACTGGACGCTGTATAAATCATCTCATTACGCAGATGCAAAAGCCTTCGTTTTTTTAGACAGATAAGACTAGACGCAAATGGCGTTGGCTGGGAGACACGCTGCAAAGACCCGATCACCACATCCCGAAGGTGGCTCTCGACTGGAAACCCGCCGGAGGCTCACAACGACCCGGAAGACCGTACCAGACGTGAAAGAGATCGGTTCTCTCTGAAGCGAAAGAGAAGGGAGCAACTTGGTTAGAGCTGCCCTCCCTAGCCATGAACACAGATAGAAGGAAAGCCCTTGTGTCAGCCCCAGACTCCACGAGGAATAAAGGGACAAAAGAAGAAAGACAGATAAGCGTTGATTCTATCCTTATGGGCCTGCCACACGCAAAAGCTTCACCACAGTTTTTCCTGCGGAAACTAGCTTGTTTAATGAACACTGCGCGTGTAATTGGTAAGACGGTAATATGCGCCAGAGTGTGGACGCACAGTGTTCAGCGTTCAAGCTGGCTTGCGCAAGAAAAACTGCGGTGAAGCTAGTGCGTGTGGTAGTTCCATTAGGGTGCTTACGTAAAGAAACAGGTTTACGATACAGACAAACCCTCGCGGGTCGGAGAATGCGTCTCTACATAAATTACATGTTCTAAACTTCCGCGTTCCGAGTTGAGAGTTCTAGCTTCACGAGAACTCCGCGTTCTAACCGCTTCAGTGTGGACGGATCAAAGGAGCCGTATAGATTTCAGTGAACTCGGAACTCAGAACTCTGAACGCGAACCGCCGAACTCCGGGTGGTGTATGCGCCTAACACACTACCCCGGAATTCCGGAAAACTAGTTTATGACCAGGGGGTCTACCGGCTAAGACAAAGCCGATTACCATTGGCGTAAATCGAAGTTCGATTTATGAAAAATTAACTGGGTGGCAGTAAAATGAACTGGGTGGCAGTAAATTTTTCATAAATCGAACTTCGATTTTCGCCAATGGTAATCGGCTTCGTCTTAACCGGTAGACCCCCAAAACACATAATCGGCTGAATAACTGTTCTTCTGTTGTTTACAATTTATGAAAAGAATACTATTTTATTGCCATGAATCAAAAATCGCTGAACAAAAACAGCTCATTTTAACTTCAAAATTTAAAAAAACTGTAAAAAATGGGCTTTCTCGCCAGTGGTTCTGAAAGCAAGTAAGTATCTTGTCTATGTTGCACACTCTTTGCCTAGCAAACCCATATCGACTACAAATTGGACTCGGCTCGGAGCGTGCCGTACGAAAATAATATTGTTTCTTTGGCAAATATTTACCCTGGACGAATGCGGTTGTCTTTTTGCTTCGACTAGTTTTCGGTTCGGTTTGGTATTTCCTGTGGAATAGGCTAACTAAATTGATAGAACAGTGGCCCGTAAAGGTTTTATCTGCTAAAAAGGTTACCGGTTCCCATTCGGACAGCTACTCAAGCTTGAAATTAGCCAATTTTGTTTTCTGAGATCATTGCACCTACTTGAGCTGCCGACTATTATTGCCACCTCAAGTTTCCAAATTTTGTCTATTTTACAAGCCAGGCTTTTTTGCACAAAAAAATGCAAATAAATAAGAAATTAAACCTAAAAGGTAAACGGACCCAGGCTCATTTAATTGGGCCCAGTTTTCATAGCGTCCATAAAACCTGAAAATTATTTTCGCAACACACACATACATGCAAGGGCGAATGTTTTCATTCCTGTATTTGATTACCGTTAAAACCAACACATAAATAAAGCTCAAAGGGGTTTACTACGCGCGACGGATTCTGGTTGAATCCAATATACAGTCTACTGGAACAATCCGGCGTTTGTATATTTGTACGTATGTATGTTTCTATGTATGAATGTTCGTTCGACGATAACTTGAGTAAATTTAGTCAGATCGTCATGAAATTTGGTAGGCAGGTAAATAAGGCAAAGAGAATTTTTAAGTTCGAACATGAGCCAAATCGGTCGAGGGGTTGCTGAGTTATGGGGTCGCGAGTTCATAGTTCGAGGCGAACCACTAGTTATTATGTTTAATTTTTCGATTCGTTTAGTTTTATTCGTTTATCTGATACAGGCATCGATTTTGTGCATTTTTCTTTGCGCGCGGGCTAATTCACTGTGCAAGGCGCCTTAACTTTGCTTAGTCCAACTAGGCTGTGAGCGTTTTTTGTTTTTGCTTGTGCGTTTCAATACCTTACAATGTACACAAAATTGTTTCCAATAGCTTTGCAGGTTACCAACAACAAATGGGTGAGCGTAATAAACCCACAGTCCAGACTTTAGCAAATGTGGGCATCATAGCGGGCGGCGAAGAGGGGACGTTTATTTTTAACCGACTTCGAAAAAAGAGAAGGTACTCAATTTGACTGTATGTTTTGTTTTAATGTCTGTTACCTACCACAGTCGCACAGATGCAAGGGCTACTTGAAGCTACTTTGACCAAATTAAAGAGGAAGTGGATGTCGTGACGTACCAGGCTGCGAAGGTACAGTATGCTTAGCATGGTCGTTTTGACACTCTCTCGAACTCGAGTGACAGACGTGCCATGTCTATTTGTGCGAGCATGGCAGGCGGGATTCGAGATGGCAATAGATTAGGGTCATGTCGAGCAGAAAGTAGATATTGCAATTTTTTATAAAAGTGTTGTATTTTTGTCTCCATCGCCATGTTGGCGTAGAGCCAACTCGAGCCCGACCGACAAGCTGACAGTTTTGCAAAGAGTAGGGCCTATCTCGGGCTTACCATGCTGCACGTACTGGCCTGTGATCGAAGTGCATGGAGAATGCTGCACCAACAAGAGGATAACTCTTATAATGATGATGATGACCTACCATCCGTTTTTCTAGGTGAACCGATTTTGATCATTATTTTTTTGGTTGAAAAGGTATACTTACTTCCTATGTAGTCCCATAAAAAAATGGTGAAGATCTGATGCAGAACTTTGGAGATGCAGAACGGAACTCCTCGACGGACATCAGCAAATCACTCGAAATCAGTTCAGTAGCTTAAACAAAGTATACCTTTTCACCCATGAAGTCGGTTTTAAATTTTTTGCAAATTTTCGTTATTATGCTTTGTGCTTTCCAATTCATTTTCGTGCCAAATTATTTACATACCTTCGCGCCGGCGGAAAAAAAATACACCCGGACCCGGGGGACTAATAAATAATAAATGAAAAATAAAATGGAAACTCTTGTTCAGTGGGCGATGTGGTAAAAGCTTCGACTCGTAATTATGGGGCCTGGGTTCGTTCACAGGACACACCTTGTATTGTAGCAAAGTGAGTTTTTGTGACAAGGGATGGAGTAGCAAGCAATGCAGGGACTGAATTACAGTATTCATATTCTTATTGTTATTCATATTCTTCATAATAATTGAACGAACGAGCGAAGCGATCGAAGTTCTCCGAGTCTACTTGAACAATCCGGCGTTTGTATGTATTTATGTATTACATGTATGATTGTATGTATGAATGTTCGTTCGACGATAACTTGAGTAAATTTAGTCGGATCGTCATGAAATTTGGTAGGCGGGTCAATGAGGCAAAGATAATTTTTTAAAACTCATTTACGGTTCAGTCGGTCAGGCTGTGGAATGCCTTGCCACAGAGTATCTGCACCAGTCCTCCTGTCGGTATCTTTAAAAAGCGGTTGAATGAGCAGTTTCTTTCTCCATCGTAACTCCAAGTATTTATATTTATATATATTTTATGTATTTTTACGAAATAGGTATTTATTTCATGTAGTTTATATTATTATTGTATATAGCAATTTTATTATGAGTAGGTATTTGTTTAATACATTGTTTAAGTAGTATATTTGTGCACATCATGCACCCCCATTTTTTTACACCAATTTTGATCCCCCAAGGTTTGCTGGAAGAAATCTCTTACGGAGATATGCTTTCCTTTGTACATTTGTGTTTTCTTATGTATTGTCCTCTATTTTGTTTGTGTGTGCAATAAAGTATAATAATAATAATAATAGGCCTACTATTCCAAGTTTAAGACTTAAGAAGGCTAGGGGCTCATTTCTTGGAAACTGTATCTCACCAAAAACATTTTCATGTAAAATGTTGCCAAGACGAGACCAACCACCTCGCACTGTCAAAAATCGCTATCTCATGTAAAGCCAAGCTTCTTACTCTACACGCCATAACCCTACTAGCCCTAACTTCACAAACTCTACACCTAAGTCAAAATATGTGGCTTGGCCATTTCGGTACCAGGGCGGTACTGTCAAACGTTCAGTAATAAGGGGGGTAGGTAATCGTGTGAGGTAGTGGCCACCCCTGGTGTCAGAGTTTTTAGGCCGCCCAAAGGGCCTCTGACATGGCTCATCGATTGTTACTAATAAACAACAACCGGGACCAACGGTTTACCGTGCCTTCCGAAGCACGGGAGCGCTCAGATAATATTGCCACAAGCGGTCATTCATCCATGGACTGACCGCGCCCGATGTTGCTTAACTTCACCAATCGATTAAGAATGGCTAGTCCAACTAGATAGATAGATAGATAGAGAACTCTTTATTGCACAACAGAAAGAATATAACAGATAACTTTTTCAACAAAATTTAATTAATAATTATTTTTTTTTCCTATTCCAACTATAGGCTGTGTGGGTAAAGAAGTTTAGGTTTAGGCATTATGTAGTTACTAAGATTTTTTGTTATGTATTATGTAGTTACCAAGATGTTATGTTTTAAGTGGGTACGATGGGACTGTCATCGTCACCATGTGACAAAAGTTCCGAAAATAAAAAAGATTATAAAAAAAAAAAAAAAAACTAGGCTGTGGTTCAGTAATTAAAAAGTATCGAGCTACGAGAAAAGTCGTAGAACAAAAGTTCTTAGAAAACACATTTTAAAATTGACGTGTTTCATGAATAAAGTTATTTAAAAAGTGCCCTGCATAATTTATTTATTGAATAGTGAATCACTCAGCTAATCCACAAAGGAGCCATTACCGTTAATAGTTTATTTGACGAGTTGGTATTACAGAAGGGGCGAGCTGTATAGAAAAAACCGGCTAAGTGCGAGTCGGACTCATGCATGCGGGTTCCGTACCGCCATACAATAAAAAAAAACTGGTTATACGGACCCTCGGTGCGTGAGTCCGACTCGCGATTGACTATTTTTTTATTATTTTGTTGTTATACTATAAATTTAATGAATATATGAATTTATTAATTATAATTATTTTAAGGTTTTGCTGTACTAACGTAATTCTTAAGATTATACTAACAAAATATGGATGCAAATCTGAAATAAATTGAATTGAATTGAATATAAAATAAGCTGTAGGTATAATCATTCCAAGTTTGATGTTTGTATGTATTACCGTTTTTGCGATAGAGCAAAAAGTATGAAAACACCTTTGTTGATCGGGGAACGCCCGATTTTTTTTATTATTATTGTTTTATTTGTTGGGTTATCCGCCATAATAACAAATAATCTGTGAAAATTTCGACTGGCTATCTATTACGGTTCCAAGATACAGCAGTTTAAAGTTAGGACAGACAGACAGTGTAGGCAGAGTAATAGGTCCCGTTTGGCACCCTTCTGGTACGGAACCCTAAAAACGGGCGTGGATGAAGTGAGGACGCGACGAAAGTGTATACAGGGTGAGGCGCGTTGAGATGGGTCTAATATATATGGATAGGAAGCATGTTCTAAGTCACCATGAATAATAAAATAAGAAATGGACGTAAGCCGGTCGTCACAAATAGCATCGTGCATAAGTTTTTTTTTTTCGATTTTATAGTATGGAAGTAAAAATGTTTCACTTTGGATTTTATGTTCACGAATGTTTGTAAAAGAACGATGTTTAAAAAAAAAAAAACTCCAAAAAAATCCCCACAGTTTCTTCCCTAAAGGTGTTGTTTCTTGATAGTATGGAGCTCAGGCTAAGACTGAAATTAAACAAGGACCAGAAAAGACAGACTATTAATTCAATGCTAAACCATATTTTAACAACCATTCCTCAATATCTAAATAACTGGTTCCATGGATAAAATGTTTTCATTTGATTGCAATGGAACATACACTCCACACTGACAAAATGGTGAACTCTGTGGTGAGCCGTGTGCACAGAATAGTGGAGCTGTCAGCTGTCAAAGTCACCGACTCATCAACACGCCACGAACGAAACACCACAGATAAAATTCGCAACGAAGGGAAACGTTCCAAAACCAAAACATAAAGTTAGCGCGTTAGTAAAAAAATAAACTTCTGTCAATAACTTAAGCATAAAGCTTGATAGTAAAAAATGAGGGTCTATGTCTCGAATGGCAAGTTTTACGCTAGGTATATTTGAATATTGTTATGTTTGTATTTTGCGTAAAACATATTGTTTTAAAATCAAAAACATTTACCTCGCTCGTGTAAACCAGTATCTGAACGCCTATAATGGAACTTTCATGAAAACAAAAACTGTTCGTACATGAAAATAACACTGAAATAAAATCTTTTAGGCAGCATATACTGTTCAGGGGATTTTTCTCTTTGATATTGGGGGGTCATAGTAAACTTTAATGCGATTGCAAAATTAAAAAAATATATATTAGAAAGAAACAAAACCTTTCTGAACTAGAAAGTTAAATCCCACCAAAAACATTCTGTAAAAACTAGCCAGGTCTCCATGGATCTGCTTGTTTATCTCTAAAAAAGTAATGAAATCTAGACAAAGTCGTGCCAAGTCTAAGGTTCCTTACTGCGATTTCTTTATTATTATAGTTAATGTTGTGAGACTTGGCCGTTGAAGGGTACACAAGCGGTTCTGGCGACAGATTGGTGCAATGGTGTCATGGAGCACCTGGTTTTGTACCCTTGTGTACCCTTCAACAGCCAAGTCTCACAACATTAACTATAATAATAAAGAAATCGCAGTAAGGAACCTTAGACTTGGCACGACTTTGTCTAGATTTCATTACTTTTTTAGAGATAAACAAGCAGATCCATGGAGACCTGGCTAGTTTTTACAGAATGTTTTTGGTGGGATTTCACTTCTTTTTGTAGAAACGAGGGCATATTGATTAATTTTATTAGATTTTCTTATTTGACACAGTTTTTAAATTTGTGTAATGTTCGAGTAGAATAAAGTTAATCGTCCGACTATTTCTTGTTGAACGAGCGAGCGAAGCGAGCGAAGTCCTCCGAGTCTGCTGGAACAATCCGGCGTTTGTAGGTATGTATGTTTGTATGTATGAATGTTTGTTCGACGATAACTTGAGTAAATTTGGTCGGATCGTTATGAAATTTGATAGGCGGGTAAACTAAATTAAAAGAATTTTCAAATTCGAACATGAGCCAAATCTGTCGATGGGTTGCCGAGATATGGGGTTGTATAGCTTAAATGCAAAGCGCGCGCGCGCCTGCATGAATGGCGTAAGCAAAGTTATACATCTGTAACTGAGGTCGCGAGTTCATAGTTCGGAGTGAACCACTAGTGGGACGCTATAGGCTAGATTAAATGAAGATGTGTCCAACTACGCTGGATTTTTGCAATGACAGTCGATTTTTTTATGTACCAATAGTAGAAGGGGCATTACCATAATATGTCTAATAAAGCTGATACCAGCTGAGGGTTCTTCATCAGATACTTCAGACCTTAGATTTTTGACATCAAATGAAGCGGCCCACCAAGTTGAATATTTTTTGTAAGGGCGGTATATGTCGATCTATAATAGTTTGGTTGGGCTCTTGTGTTTTCTAATCAGGGTCATCAGGTACTCCAGATCTTCGATTGTCCTAGTTTTTATAGTTTTCCCTTTATGTGCCCATTAAACCCTAACTCTGTACCAAATTTCAGCTCTCTGAGTTTATGGGAAGTACTAGTTCTATTAGGGCTCTTGTGTTTTCTAATCAGGGTCACCAGGTTCTCCAGATCTTCGATTATCCTAGTTTTTATAGTTTTCCCTTTATGTGCCCATTAAACCCTAACTCTGTACCAAATTTCAGCTCTCTGAGTTTATGGGAAGTACTAGTTCTATTAGGGCTCTTGTGTTTTCTAATCAGGGTCACCAGGTACTCCAGATCTTCGATTATCCTAGTTTTTATAGTTTTCCCTTTATGTGCCCATTAAACCCTAACTCTGAACCAAATTTCAGCTCTCTGAGTTTATGGGAAGTACTAGTTCTATTAGGGCTCTTGTGTTTTCTAATCAGGGTCACCAGGTACTCCAGATCTTCGATTATCCTAGTTTTTATAGTTTTCCCTTTATGTGGCCATTTAACCCTAACTCTGTACCAAATTTCAGCTCTCTGAGTTTATGGGAAGTACTAGTTCTATTATGATGATCATGAGTGAGTGAGTGAGTGAGTGAGTGAGTGTGTGTCATAAATGCGAAACTTTGCTTTCGCTTAACTTCGGAACTAAATGACCTACAGACTTGAAATTTTGGATTTTAAATAAGTGATTATAGCTTACTAGATGACGAAAATTTCTGCGTTCTGGTCTTATCCGGAGGTTCTCAAATAGGGGCCTGAAAATGCGGCGAAATGATTCCAGTAAAGAATGGTACGGCAGTGTTTGCTTCGCGCTCGACCTGGCGGGGGCACTGCCGTGCCCCCAGATACCATCTTTAATTAGAGCAAAAAAATTAGCGTTACGCAAGTCTTGCTTGAAGGATTAATTTGGTAGTATAACGTAAACAAGATGTCGCGGATTCAAGTCCACACTTCAGTGAAGTTTTTTATTCCTCAATACCTACTGAAACTTCGGGACAGACAATTCAGGATTAAAGTGGAGTAAATACCTAGATCTTTGCCTGATAGTGGGATACGAACATCTCTGCAGCGTAAAAATCACAGGCATTTTTGAATATGATAAACATTGGTCGACAGAAATCAATACCAAAGCGGTAAATTGTTCTCGCACAAGGCAGTCCGCCATTCTGAATAGCCGATTGGATCACCCTAGTGATTTGCTGCACCCTTCCGTATCTAGGCTCCTTTAGTAAGCCCTAACCGGCTATTTTCATCTATAATTACCGTGAAACGTCATCATATGGCGGTTTTCCCAAGGCTGGTATTATTATCGCTATGATGTACCTATGGATTATTATCATGTTAATATTGGTTGAAATGACATTATGATTTGAAATGAATTGAAAAGAACTTAGCAATAATAATAATTGAATATTTGAAATTATTATAGACACACGCTCAACATGCAATTTTCTTCAATAATTTAATCGAACGAGTCCGATTCTACTGGAACAATCCGGTGCTTGTATTTATGTTTGTATGTATGTATGAATGTCCGTTCGACGATAACTTGAGTTTTGGTCGAATCGTCATGAAATTTGGTAAGTTGGTAAAAGAAATAAAAAAAAAAACGAAGTTTGAACACGAGCTAAATGGGCATTGTCAAATCCTATTTTTTATTCTATAAATCAAAAATATAGACTAATTTGAATAATATTTTCTTAATTATTATATAAATATTTTTTTTAATTTCTAAAAGTTTTGTGTATGACGTCACTACTGGCATTATGTACTAAGTTCATTGCATTCATTCATGCTTTAAAAAAATAAAAATACATGTTGATGTTTGACAAAATGTCAGTGTCAAGTCAACAAGAGTTGTGTGTTTTGAAAGTTGTTGTTGTTGAAAAACGTATTTTTTAAAATATTTGTAGGCAATGGAACTACCGCATTAGAGCCAATGATGACGTCATCGAAAGAAAAATTAAGTAAGTAAACATTTTTGGCGATAAATATTAATAATCCGTTTAAATTTTACTTATTTAAACCCCTAATAGGTAGTAATAATCCCTACTCCTCGAAATGGTTTTCAATTTACGACAATCGATGCCTCCCTGATCAATGCCCATTGGTTGAGAAGTTGCCGGGATATGGGGTTGTAAAGTTAAGAAATAGGCAATGAATGGTTTTAGCAAAAAGTGACACATCGCGAGTTCACATAATCAGCATAATAATATCGATGGCTCCTACGTAAACTACCGTATCCCACAAAATGGCGATTTTCATGTTTTTCGTTTTTTGTCATTAGATGATTATTTCGCATGTATCCCAAAAACAAAAACTTAATAATATTCAAAAATGAAGATTTTTTCAGACGTAAACTATCGTATGTTGATCACGGGCGCGCCGTAAACTATCGTATCGACCTCTTGCGGTAGTTTACGTGGGACACATTGCTTGCTACGCCTATCGTAAGTATATCTTACCATTCTCTACGTGGGAAGTATATAGATCTGAGCTTGTGTTTTGTGATGAAGCATGTTCTTAGTAAACATGTTAAGTATTCAGTTTTGTTAGTTTTCCTGCGTTTTCTATCAATTTTGTTCAAAACTATAGTATGTAACACATACGATTACGTACGTTGATTTTTCGAGGGGGTATGCTACGGTATGTTACACATACCATTTTGTACGACGTCGATAAAAAGTGATGTTGTATCGTATGTAACACGTACGATTATTTACTTGGTTTATATGAACCTGTTAACTATTGTATGTGTCACTTAGACTTATTTACGTTGCAATATTAGGCTGAGCTTATGACAATATCTTACAGATACGATAGTTTGCATGGAGGTTGAACAAAGAAAAAATAGATTTTTTATTCAAATATTCAAATAATTCAAATCGTTTATACCACTTAAAGCAGATTTGATTAATAATAACATATTTTTTATCTTAGAAAAATATTTTTAATACAAAACCATCACTGAAATCGACTACTTATTAAACGGATGGAACAAACTAAAAATCAAAACAAAATCATTACATAAAAGTTTCCGCTTTGTGTATCGTATGGTGGAAAACAAATATACTTATTTCATGATGGTAAATTACACACTACTGTTTGGGACCTTCACTTTCACTAGAGTTATTTTTAACAAGGATTTGAAATGAAACACGGATGTGGTTTCTTATAGACTGACCAACCGTTTTTGTATGCATGCTTGAGATACGCTTTGATTGACGATGAAATTTCAGTTACCCGGGTTTTAAATTTCCGAGACTCGACTTGGCGTAGGCAAATCAATACCAATAGAAGCTGAACACCAAACACATGAAGATAACAAGAAATTCATTTATAAAATATATTTTTTACTTCAAAACAAAGATTAAGAGATCCTCATTTGGTTCATCAAATACTCACAAACTTAGATCCTAAGGATTTAAAAAGGCCCAATCTTGGTGTAGTTTGCAGCAGATTTTTAGATTGAAAATCTGTTCATAGCCTGTAAGTTAATAAATTCAATTATTAAAATCATAGATAAATCTGTATTTATTCTAAATGAATTCTTTTGGCCAGTTGGATGGACTCAAGACTTGTTGAGAACGGTGTCTGTATGCTTGACAAGCTCAGCCGTCACCATTAGTTTCATTTGGTCTAGTTCCTAGACACAAGGTGTTCATGTGCATGGTAACGAGAAGATGTTAATGGATCAGTGGCCTTTTTATAGACAGTATATGAACGCTTCTAAGTATGAACACAATAGTAAGCCAAACTGAAACTCCGATCTGCGTGATTTATTGTATATTCCAATACTTTCATTGGTGCCTAAGGTACACTGTGTTTGGCTTGGCTTCTTTGACTAAGTCTGTATTAGGGTTTCTCATTTCTCGACCTTTTTTATTTCCCGGAGCACGAGAATTCTCGACCACTATTTCCCGGGAATTCCCGGGTTGTCGAGAAATACGGAAATTTTGAAAAATATGTGTGACTTAACAATAAAACTACGCTTTTTATGAAATATTCAACAACATTTATCAATTAACAACGTTAATTTTTAGTTTCATGTGACTTTAACTTTGGAAAACTTTAATTAAGCGAAATAAACTCTAGCGAGATCTTTTTATCATCATTACAAACAATTAGGACTACATAGTCTTTTTCTTTGGAAAAAACAAATAAAATATCTTCTAAAAACAATGTCACAAACAGCACTAAGGCTTTGGGAAAGTTTTTGAAATTAAAAGAAAATCCTTCAGACCTCTACTTAATTTTTTCTCCATACAAACTATTCCAGTGATGATTTCTCGAAAACAATATTTTTGACTTTGGATCGAAATTGCGGTAACTTCTAGAAGTCCATAGCTAATTATTAGTTTACTAGTAATAGATAAATTATCTGAGACCCTAAAGAATAAAAAATATCTGTGAAAAGTCGAAAGAAAAAACAGTTAGAAAATAAAATCCAATGCTAGGTATTTTTTTTCAAAAAAACCTTAAAAGCCCCATAATTTCTAAACGACAAAAAATGGGGGTGATTCGGGTAGCCCTCGGTGTCAGCTATCTTTTTCTCGCTTGACGTCTATGTTTGGGCCACCCTGTATGTGGTTGACAAGTTCACCGACAAAAGAATTGAGATCTAAATGGGTGCCGCCAAGTTCTGTAGACAGCATCATTTTAAAACACAATCAATTGTTTTTTTACTGCTACAACAATGTTTGCTATTTAAAAATATGACATTTAAATTTAAATAGTAGAATTATTTACACAAAACAAATAACTTATGACCTATTGAAACTCAACATTTACTTGGGTAGTTTTAACGGCTAGAAAACTAACTACATAACTTGACTAACATATGAAAACTAAAAACTAAAGTCGTTCTTGAACTTGGCTCTTTGACAAGCTGCTTTTATTTAAACTGAAACTCAAACGATCATTTATTTTGTTCAATACCACAAATAACCATATAAGAATTGAAATAAAACGGACGAAGCAACATAATTATACTAGTTTATAAAAAGAAAACCCAAGAATACATAAACACAGCCGCGCGCGAGCGCAAGCGCGTTATTAAGTTTTAAAATTTTTTACTGAATTTCTCGATTTCTCGATTTCTCGATCACTTTTTTCAGGTCTCGAGTAAGGCAAAATTTCCCGGGAATTCTCGGTTCGAGAACTCTCGAAGAGAAACTCTAGTCTGTATACTAATAGGTGAAATGTCTGACTCATCTTTGGATCACAAAGTAACCAACAACCACCACAACCAAAGAGTATTCTATCCGTCAATCTACGCCAGAGAAAATACACCTCTGAGTCTGAGTGACTGCTGCAGTCTTCTTGGGATAACTATCATGGGCTCCTAAGCTTGAAAGCTTACGTAAAGTTTAGCTCCTGCAATGCTTCTGTTTTGCATGTCCTGAGTAAGAATAGGAAAATGGCTGATACAAGTTATCCCGAAACCCGGCCCTGAAGAATAACTATGTGACAACATCATCCCAAATTTCCAAATACGAATTCCCAATACAGATTCGTTAAAATTTACAGGAATTCTTAAGATTGTTCATATCTTACTAATTTACAGTCTTTATTTCTAACTGTTTTCTTTCAAACTGTAACCGGCATGGTGTTTGAGAAAAAATTGCTGCGTTTACCACCTCAGTGGCAAATATGAATTTTATTTCCCAACCGTCCTTTTCGAGCTCATCAACGGATAATATCGGGGTTGGTTAGCCTAAAGTAGGCCTCTTTAGAGTTTATGCAAGCCTTTAAAGAAAAACTAGTAATGAGAAAAGCACTGAGGCAGAGAGTCTACAATGGGCCACTCCTACTTTATTTAAGTCTAGTACTTTTTCATTAAATATCTTGAAGTCGGAAAGAATAAATAGTTGATTCGGTCGTGAGCTTCAAGGAAACTGTTGAAATTAAAATTACTATTTGCCAGGGTGGTAAACGCCACTAATTTTACCCAAGTCACCACCCCAGTGGCAGTTTCGAAGGGGACAGTTGGGAAAATAGGAAATATACAAATTGATTAGTGGAATGGAAACATAAGGAAGTATAAAAAGTTATTTCATGTAAATGTTTATTTAAAATTTAGGTTTAGGTTCTACTAAATGTAATGAATGAAGTAAATATTAATTATCACTTAGATAAACCTCTGGTCCCATTTAAAATTTTAATATTTCCCCATGTATTTACTAAATTAATGTTACATACCATACTATTTTTCATGTGATTTACAAAGTAAAAAACTGTAAGTGCCACATACATGTCATTTTACCTGCGATTTATCCATGTAAAACATGGTATGTGAAACATACGATATTTTCAGTCACCTCATCCACGCCGTAAAAAATGGTAAGATTAACATACGATATTTTCTTACTTCGTTACCCCGTCGTAAAGAATCGTAACAACAATATCTCCAAAAGTATTCAAAATACAGCTTTTACTTTAGCACATAAAAATCGAGCCCAAAATAACCTAATTATGGTAAAAATTTCAAACCAAAAGCTTTAAAATCAAAAGAACGGTTAAAGAAAACATCTTTAAATGGCTCTCCTGGAAAGTTAGCTTTTTGAACATACGGTAGTTTACGTAGGAGCCATCGATATTATCTAGGTGGGTATCATAAAAAATGTATACCTTACATCTCCCGGTTTGGAATAAAACAGGATCGCCAGAAAATGCGTGAGGTGTCAAAACCGTCGCTTGAAGTAGGCACGGCTCAAAGGGGACGCAGTGGGCCCTCGATACATTATTGCCTTTAAGGGTGGACGATAGCAACGTGGCGGGAAACTCAAAATTTTCACAGTTTTTTTACTCTTTGTAGCTGAACTGAGATATTTTTTTTCGGCGATTTTTCGTTCACGGCAAAAACATAGAACAACGGTCTACGAAGCAATTGCACTGCCCAAAAAACTTGGCGTAGACCAGAACACATAATCGGCTGAATTATTGTTATTCTATTGTTTACAATAATGAAAAGAATACTATGTTTTTGCCGTGAACGAAAAATCGCCGAACAAAAATATCTCACTTCAGCTACAAAATGTAAAAAACTGTGAAAATTTTGAATTTCCCGCCACGCTGCTATCTTATAGCCTTAAACAGTAATCTGACGAAGACCATAGCTGAAATAATAAAATACATTCAAAATGGGAAAATAATTATGTCCACTAGCGCCGACAATGAAAAAGAAATATCTTCTTTTTGGATGCGTTTTTTGCCAAAAACGGGCCGTCAAATGAGAATAACTAGATGGAATAAGGGAATCCCTAGGCTTAACTATTTTTAAGACTTAAGGCCTAGATTCCAGATCCTAGAAAAAAACGGCCACCTTTGACTTGTGCGGGATTTATTCGTAGGTTCTAGATCCTAAAAATAGTTAAGCCTAGGGATTCACATTTGACAGCTCGTTTTTAGCAAAAAATTTAGGTTTCCAAAAATAAGATACGTTTCTTTTGTCATTGTTTTGTCTTAAGAGGAAACGCGGGTAGCCGCCGCTCCATACAAAAAGGGAGACCTGTTTCCTCCCTGGATAATTATTTTAGAAAAAATATGTTTATGCCATTCAATCTATAGGTACCTCTGCCATGTCCCTATGTTTTCCTCTTTTTCTTATTTTAATTATTTAAATAAATGTTATTAAATTAATTAAAATAATAAAAAAAGGAAAACATAAGGACATGGCAGAAGTACATATAAATTGAATGGCATAAACATATTTTTCTAAAATAATTATTCAGGGAGGAAACAGGTCTCCCTTTTTGTATTTTTTGTATGGAGCAGCGGCTACCCGCGTTTCGTCTTAAGTTTAAGTAGTGATTTTCTAAATTGAAATACCAGTCCTGAATCCATCTCTGGACTCGGTCCGAGTACATTTTTAGAACGTCAATGTCAGGAGCACGCAGGAAGTGGGACGGGCCGTACGAAATGTTTTCCTAGTACTTACTTTTATGTTTTTTTGGCAGTTTTTTTTCTGTATTTAGGGTTCAGCTGAAAAGACAGGGTGGTCTTGTGGAAACAGGTTGGGTTTATAAATTATTGTGTTACTATTACAATCCTTTTCAATTTGATATTTCTAGGGTCAGCGGACTTAACCACATAAGTGCTATACAATTTCTTTAGGACTTATGTGGTTAAGTCCGCCGACCCTAGATTTGGAAGATGCTGATAAACTTTAGACCGGATTTATTGGACAGAAGAAGAAAATATTTTATTGTTCCTACACATTGAGGATGTGATGGTTATTGAAAATAATAGCAAGAATAGTACACGAAAATCATTCACTTCATTATCTCAAATCAATTTTGACACATTCCTTGATGTACGGTCGGCCACAGTCACAGATACGCCATGGCAGCTCTTACTGCGCGCGGCATAAGGGCACCAATCGAACAATAAGGGGTATCCTAGCGTGTGGCCCAGTGTACCTACAAAAAATATCGCGATCATAATCATTCGAAAGCGATCGAGATTGATATGGAAATTAAGCATTTAGACCCGAGTTTGTGGTGGTCGCATTGTAGAAGTTGCGGTCAACGTTTTAGGGTATTTTTTTGCGGTGTTATAAAATATCCTAAAGCACTTGTTAGTTGGTTGCGGTAGAAAGTGTGGTAATTTGATAAGTAGGATGTAGTTTTGTGTTTTGTAAACGGTTAAACTTACTTGTATTATGTCGGTGTAGCCGACTAGTTTCGTTTCTCATTCAGAGACCTTAATCATGGAGCTGAGACGGCCCTCGCGATGCCGTGACACCGACATAATACAAGTAAGTTTAACCGTTTACGAAATAAAAAATGTGCAGTGCTTACGAAAGTTAAGGATGTAGTTTTTTACATGATCAAAGGGGTAACGAAAGAGCATAGACTGTCATTGTAATTTATCTAATTTTTTTTTTGACAAATCTGTACTGCAAGCGTTGCATAAGGCTTGGTTAGGGCGTATCTATGGGTTTATAACTATTTGTATTTCACTCTTTTGTTTGACGTAGACCGGGATAGACAGAGTTATAAACCCATAGATACGCTCTAACCCAGCCAGCCTAATGCTACGCTTGCTGGGAGGTCAGTTTGGGCGAGGAAAATTTTATCTTATTTTCTTATGAGTCGTAAAATGCCAAACTATAGTGAGGCCTTTTAAAATAATACTGACCGCGGTAATAAATAACCATACAATACATGCGCAACGCGTACTTGACCGCTTTTTTCATTTGACATTTTTGGCAAAAGTCCCCGCACAGAGCTGACTTATTAAAATGATAACTTTTCAATGTCAACTCGGTGGCCGTTTGCGGGGATTATTCTCGAATGTTTGCGCGGAGTCCCGCTCGATTTCACTTCATGTAGTGGCAAGTGGCAACCCAGTGGGTAAAATGGCAATCTCAAAAAGTTGCTAGTTAAAATTTCCGGTTAGGTATGGCAGTACCTATTATTCGTTTAATTTTCTATGTGATGTTCAGCAGCTGCAGCACGTTGTATGTTTCCTATGCCATTCACACTCTTCGTAATATATGAAAACATCCTAAGGAAACCACGATTTAGTTGTCTATTTGTATTTCCTAGTATCCCTATTTGGATGTACTTAGGCAGGTAGGTAATCGTATGAGGTAGTGGCCACCCCTGGTGTCAGAGTTTTTAGGCCGCCCAAAGGGCCTCTGACATGCCTTAACGATTGTTATTTATCTACAACAACCGGGACCAATGGTTTAACGTGCCTTCCGAAGCACGGAAGCGCTCAGATATTATTGCCACTAGCGGTCACCCATCCATGGACTGACCGCGCCCGATGTTGCTTAACTTTGCCAATCGATTAAGAATGGCTAGTCCAACTAGGCTGTGAGCGCTACACTCCGTAATAGTCTCGGGATTTGTTACGCGGATTTTTATTTTTAACTAATTAGAACAGGCAGGTAAGAAAAATGGAGAGCGGTAGCGCGTCGCGTGAAAAAATATTCGGCTGTCACTGCACTGCCAAGTCTCGCCACACCTTTATTCATACGGACGGATACGTTTATTCGTTTATTTTTTACCATTTCCCTTCGCCAAATTGTGACAAGAAATTATTGTGAGGAAATTCAGTTGTAAGAAAATTATTTTGAGTCTTGTAAATTTTGTCCGGATAACACATGAATTGAAATTAAGCCCAATACCTGGACCGAATGATTTGCCGCTAGGGGCGCTTGTGTAGCGCGAGGTCGACGCCATTTTGTCACCGAACTAAATCCCATAGAATCCGCATTACGTATAAAATCACAATAAAAACTTGTCCTTACAGAAACAAATGATATCAGCAATAGAACAATACGAAACATCATTTCAACCATACGTCTAATATTCGAATGTCAACCTTATTGCGTTAGTGTACAGTTTGACTTTAATTGCATAGACTACGAGCAAATAAGCTCCCATAGAGGATTTGGACATCTAATTTTCCAGACACATTTCGGAGTTCTATGCACTATCTTGTTTTATTTTTGAGCGAAGCATTTTGTACACTCGCGTTCGACAGCCTTTTGAGAGGCAGTAATAATTTAATAACTCCTCATATCCTAAGTAATGAGATTTAATTTTACCCATTTATAAATGACCCTCCATAATTTTCCTGCACTTGTGTTTCCGTCTTCCGTTTTTGGCTTGTCCGTCTGCATATTCTTAAAATAGCATTTCCTGTTAAGTTTGGCATTGTTTTCTTAGAGCAACAACGTTTTGGTGCTAAATTCTTGCTTCCTGCATGCCTATAGTAGAACTTGTGTATGATTTGTGTATGGGACAGCTGATACATTTTCCCCCAATCCTTTTGATTTTGTTGATTAATGTAGCTATTGAATTGCTAGTTTTTTAGCTATTCAAAAGTTGTTTCTAAGTAAGGTACAAAGACTGCATATCGTTCGGCTACCGAATTTA
The DNA here is from genome assembly GCA_949319315.1 of Zelleria hepariella. NCBI lineage: Eukaryota > Metazoa > Arthropoda > Insecta > Lepidoptera > Yponomeutidae > Zelleria > Zelleria hepariella. Next base: position 29,392,327 of record OX439382.1, on the reverse strand, counting down.
ATTGAATCGTGTACAATCTCAGTACCAAAACTAAATTACTTTCTCAAACTTAAGTCCTATCTCGACCTACCAACATAAATAGACATAGAGGGGACAAAACGGTACCGTGCCCATTAAACAGAGACCTTTTACCGCCTGTTTCCTTGCAAATATCCGTGTTTTTACGATAAAAGACCTTGTGTGCTGTACAAATATTACGTAGGTACCTACTTGCGAGCATAGAGATAGGCGTCCGGTCTCCGTGCTAAGTGGAGCGAGCCAATATTTTAATTAATTTGTCCTTTTTAATTTAACTTTTACAAAAGGTGGAAAAATACTCAAATGTTACGAGAAAAATAATAATTAATTTTTTTTTATTAAGGGTCTTTTTTTTGATAAACACTGAATTTTAATGTCTTTTTTGGCTGTGTAGACATTAAATCACAATTGAAGTTTATTCACTCGAATAATATATTGAAAAAATAATTTCATATTGAAAAACCATGCATCCAAATTTCATAATTACATTAAAATTCACATTATGCTTCGTAAAAAAAATAAAAAAAATATTATTAAGATATTCAATTATTCTACATTTATAACGCGAAATTCCCTAATACCCATTGTGCACGAGCTATCTGAGAGAAGGCCTTTGCCCAGCTAGTGGGACATGTACAGTCGGCCACACGCTAGGATACCCCTTTTTGATCGATTGGCGCCCTTATGCCGCGCGCGGTAAGAGCTGTCATGGGGTATCTGTGACTGTGGCCGACCGTACAATTGGCCGACCGGACTGTACTGTACAGGCTACATCTTACTTTTTTTACAACCCTAGAAAACCCATATGTGAAACTATGTTATGCATTTCTTACCTACTAAGTCCAATGTCATGTCACAGCTAAACTAGCAAGAAGACGCTTCTACATTCTTCCCGGCTCATTACCATAGGCGACATGCCTAGGCTATTACAATAAACAGTTTTCCGGATTTTTTCACCATTACTAAGTAAGCCTCTATCAATCGGTGATGTTTCAGTGACACCTGGTTTCTATCTGTTTCGTTCGATAGCTAGGCCACCAGATAAGGACTAGGCTGGTCGTTGCAATTTGCTGCCTTTGGGTCCTACGTAATGATCCAATTCGAAAGAATCTTCACTGAGCATTATGACTACAATACACAAATATACAACTTACATAAATCTGCGGATCAGTAAGGACAATTTTATTAACTAGAAAACTAGGTAATAGGTAGCGCTAATTTAAATAAAGTGGGTTGCCAATAATAGACGAGGCTTTGATTAAAATTTCAATGGCTTGTCAACTCTTTCAAACAAAAAAAGGAATCCTCAAAATCGGTCCATCTAGCTAGGTCTGAGGCAACAAAAGTAAAAAAAAAATACTGGTCTAATTGAGTACAGGTCGCGTCTTGTAAAAATAACGCTAGAAAAAAGTGCGTGGGGTGTGTTTGTACATGGGTTTTTTTAAAGGTTTTTATTCTTTCATATTAGTACACTCGCGCACGAAAGCACTAGGCCTACTGTTATATTTTTGAACTAGCTAAGCTACTAGCTAGTATACTAGTAATAGCTACTAGCTATATAGACCGATAAATCGCCTTATAGCTGCCTTATAGCTTGACCGGTAGCCAACCGTAGGTGTGGCTCTGTTGTCAATTAAAAAAATGTTGCCCACCAATCACGGAAAGTCGCTACACACTAGAGTGGAGCAAATAGCGGCTTGTCATTTTAGTTCCTCTATTCGACGCGCGCAGACTTAACGTGCGCCGCGCACTCTGGCGTTCTTTTTACATGACGCGACCTATACCTCCTCCTTTTTTTAAGTCAGCGAAAATGGCATCAGAACGCTAGCTCTAAGAGCAACAAACGCACACGGAATGTACCCGCATGGCCGCCAAAGCGCTGTCAATGCCATAAGGATGTGCCGATAAGGGGAAAACAATGCGCTGCCATGTACCAGCTAATGTTTTACGTGTTGGTTTATTTAAATTAACAGAGCCACGGTTTCCCACTGCACTTAGTTGCTACTTACATGACTCTATCGAGTGATTTATCGGGTACACAAAGTGAAGAAAACTCACGAGTTAGGTCCTACACATTACTTTTTGGTTCGAAATGGGTCGAATCGCGGTAAGTTTCACTCACTTCACTTACCTTCTAAACTTACCGCGATTCGACCCGACCCGTGAATATCGCGAATCATCAAAAGTTACATAACTTTTTTGCTGCCCATCGTATACTTTTTGTCTATAGGAAAAAAAAAAACAAAATCGTTTCATTTCAGGGGCCTGTAACACAATGGCAAATCAATGGCGTCCCATGTAGAAGGACAAAACCGAGATTTTTTCGTAGTTCTCCTACAACCAACGAACTAATCCTCTAGAATTATTAGACTCATAATATTCTTTGCTGTACTACAAAAATATTAAAAGGACCGACACTGGACCAACAGCATTAATAAATCGTAATTGAAACCGTCAACCGGGAGCCCATTTTGGCACCATTGCGTTACAGGCTAAGGGCCCTGTTCTTTTCTCGTGACGAAAGCGTCACATTTCGTAACCCCAGAAACGCGTCAACTGGGTGGTGCTGGGGTCGCCTGCTTTCAGTTTAAATTAGGTTTTGAGTATTGGTACTTTAGATAATGTTTTTTGTTGGGCCACTTCATACGTCACGACAAACATACTCGTACTAGAATATTTCACCTACTCAACTTTCTTAGGCCGAAAATAGGTAGATTTGTGCAAAGCTAACTTTGCAGTGGAGCATCCGAAATAGTAATTTGGGTACGTTGCTTTTGTATGTTTTCACCATATTTTCAATATTTATTTATTTTCCATATTTATTTTCCATATTTTCACGTAACATGTACCACTTGTAGAACTTGTAACATGTACCACTGCAACGTACGGAAATTACTATTTCGGATGCTCCACTGCAAAATTAGCTTTGCACGACTCTACTCATTTTGATATTCAAGAGATGTATAGAGAAAGAAGTACTTACTGTACAAACAGCATCACTAGAAATACACTGAACTCTCTCAGCCCTGAACCGCAGCAAGGTCCAATTAGTACGAATCCGCGCCTCTGTTTACCCCGAGCTCCTCTTTTACGGACTATAAATTTGTGTGGAATAAACACTGAAATCATTAATTTCAGTGCAGCCGCTAGCCTTGGGCGCGAGTGCAGTTGCTCACAGTTTACGTTGGCCGTTCCAAATTTAAACGTTGCACTTCCTTTTGATCTTCGCGACGCGACATGCGCATGCGCTGGTAAGCTCCTGTTCGGTCTGTTTCGTTTATTTGTTTATGGGGCTGATCAGTTCTGATCTGAATGATTACCTACAATACAAAACTGATTGCTTTTTAATTTTATCTATAATCTACCTAAGTAAGTCTACCTCGATCGGAAAACATAGAAAAGCATATCCCACCAAAAACATTCTTTAAAAAACTAGCCAGGTCTCGATGGAGCTGCTTGTTTATCTCTAAAAAGTAATGAAATCTAGACAAAGTCGTGCCAAGTCTAAGGTTCCTTACCGCGATTTCTTTAGTATTATAGTTAATGTTGTGTGACTTGGCCGTTGAAGGGTACACAAGCGGTCCTGGCGTCAGATTGGTGCAATGGTGTCATGGAGCACCTGGTTTTGTACCCTTGTATACCCTCCAACGGCCAAGTCACACAACATTAACTATAATACTAAAGAAATCGCGGTAAGGAACCTTAGACTTGGCACGACTTTGTCTAGATTTCATTACTTTTTAGAGATAAACAAGCAGCTCCATCGAGACCTGGCTAGTTTTTAACACGCTTTTATAAGCTTGGCCTGTATGTATGTATACAGTATGTAGTTGTTTGTAGTGATCAGTAGACAGCCTACTTAATGTTACGCTATCGAATTCAATTGCAATTTATAGAGAGGAGAAGTGACGACTCAGATACCGTGTTGAACTTTATGTTTGACTATGATAATATTAAAATATGCGTATACCCTTTAGTCCCGTTTCGCAAGTGTATGATAATGAAGTTCACACAGGAACAACCCACAATGCCTGTCCGTACTAATGCAAAATTCGTGTTGCTATCTGCGTTAGGCCTTGAAAATTTGCAGCAATGTAGAGATACACAGGGTGTCCTCTTGCGTTTGTGTCAGTAGAGAAGGTCGGTTTTTCCATACATTAAAAAGTTATACAGGAGACCATTCACGTTCCATACTAAGTTGGGCCCAAAACTCAAAGTTCCGGCCAATAAAAAATTACATTCCCAAATTGTTACGCATATCGTTCAGAATATTGATACCATCACCATCACACCTAAACAGTGAAGCCAATAGTTTAGCTGCTATCAGACATTGAACATCTGATATTCCCATACATTTGACCAAAAATAATTGCACGTGTATAAACAGTGAGTTTTTGGGCCCAATTTGACTGGTCTCTTTTTGATAGGTAATAGGATAGTTAGAGTAAAGTGCACCAGTGTAAAGGTCAAGGTGCTGTCAACTTCTTTGGACGTTCCATCGGGAAAATATCGCAAGTTAAATAAAATTATGTGCCTCACGCGAAAAAAACTTAACTCTAGTTTAGGGGTTTAGCCCTTGTTTATACAAAAATAAAGAATAAACTAAGGGCTAAATCACTAACTTAATTTATTTTCTCCTACAGAGATACATGGGATAGCTATAGGATATTTTGGTTCGAATTTTAGATGAAAAAGCTTCATTCTCTGACACCAGCTAATAACTTTATAGACTGAATCATTTTGTTCCGACTAATCGCTTTGTTTTGAACGTTTCTCGGATCGGCTGTATGCGTTAATTGGCTGTTGACAATTTTCTCGTAACATTTAAGAGAACAAAATGAGAGGGTCTAAATTTAAGACGTCTCAGAAGGAAAGGAAAACGTAGCTCCGCAGAAACAGAAACATCACAGAAAGGACGGATGCCACCAGCGTTGAAGAACTATTTAATTATGCTGCTGGAGGGTGATCAATCGACATAATATTTTGTCGTACACACGACAGCACGTCGACCTTTACACGCTAGCAATCTACTCGGTTGCATTATGGGCGACTTTTCAACAAAATTGTACAGACTGACGTACTGTCGTGTGTACAAGGCTGGGAGCTTCTAGGCTGGGATATTTTTTCGATGGAGAACCCATGTATGGATGGCCCAGAACCTATACCTTGCTTAAGTGGCATTGAATTAGATTCCAAAAATCGAAGAAGATAGTGACATCTAAACATACAATAGGTAGATACTGTTTGAGTAATTTAAGCTACCGTAGAACATACATCCAGTGAATCGATACCTACTAAGGCGGAAGCTGGACAGACAGAAAAAGAAGCGCTCGAAATCGGCTTATTAACATTTATGCAGTCGGTAAAGACAAGTGGAAAGGACAGAATGCCTATTTGGGCTCATTTTCTGTCCACGGTGCAGGACAAACCCATTTTCTTGAGAAATTGAAGGAGGAAAACTCTACAAAAGGAATGTGGTAACTTCGCCCGAGTTAAAAGAGAGATAGAGGAAAGCGGGGCGCCCTATTTTGACCAAAGGTACCCACAATACTAGAGCAATCCTTCGCATCAGATATGCCCCCGAGCGCTTGTCAAAACCTTGACTCCTCAGACGATGCCCTATCTCCCAGACAAAAGCCCTGCCTTCCGCACTCCAAGCACCAGATGTTTCGAAGGCCAGCGGTACGAAAACGTAGCTGCCAAGGAGAGTGGGGTGCAGCCCCGGATCTACGATATTGACAGAGCCTTATAGTAAAACAATTTCCAAAAAAAAAAAAATTTTTTCGTGATTGATTGGCGTTTTTCGTGATTTTTTCGCGATACGTAAAGTTTTACGGGCGTGGATCGCGCCACATTGATACACACAGACATCCAGACGGCCAGGATTTTAAATGATTTTGGCGCCCCCTGGAACTGCAGCCCGGGGCACGTGCCCCGGTTTGCCCCCCCCCCCCCTAGATCCGGGGATGGTGGGAAGGTGGTCAGTTGAGACTTCTGTACAGCTCCCAGAGCCTGCGTTAATGGGCGCAAGTGGCCTGCCCGTGTGAGACAAACACCGAGCGTTGTTTATTGTAGCTCCGGCAAGGGTAGTGACCGTACTCATTATAATGTAAATTATAACGCAAACACTCCAAGGTCCATACTGCAATGAGGAAGGTGAGAGAATGCAGAAAAACATATTCAAATACATCAAGGCATCAAGGCACTGATTGCTGTAATACAGTCTTCTAGTCTAGCCCACCAACAGAAGCTAAAATCTTGTCCTGATCAACAACACCTAGTTAAAATATTTCTGCAATATTCTATGTATACGTAAATAAACTTATTTTTATTCTTAATGAAAAAAACTAAAAACTAGGGCCTTTGCATCTACGCAATGAGATGATTGGACAGCGTCCAGTGGGACCTTCACTCACACTTCATGGGTGAAGAGACCACTCGGCGCTGCAGTGCCTGGGACAATGTTAGATGGAATGGAGAAAGACAAGTCAATACGTGTGGAACCAACTAAGCCGCGGGTTTCCTCACGATGTTTTCCTTCACGGTTAGCGAGTGGTTTTGCTACTTCACATTCACAAATGTACGCAACTTTGAAAAGAAACATAGTCAAAGGTTCATAGTCCTGCCTGCGCCGGGAATTGAACCTGGGTCTCTCGCTTCAGAGTCCAATGTTCTACCACTAGACCACCACCGCTTACTAAATTATGGAGTAGATTTTTTTTTTTCTATTAAATCACGGTTTTACTCACTACATTTGTCGGTGTAGCCGACTAGTTTCTGTTCAGTTCGAGACCAGCCGCGGCGTCGCGAGGGCCGTCTCGTTCTCCATGAAGAAGGTCTCCAAATGAGAACCGAAACTAGTCGGCTACACCGACAAATTACTAGGGAGTAAAACCGTGATTTAATAGAAAAATGTGCAGTGATCACGAAAGTTTAAGTGTAGAATTTAGCGCGAATAATGGCGCACCACGGTCAAAATGTCAAAATGATGTTGAGAATGCCAGAAGCCCGGTATGTTTCCGCGTCCAGAATCTTCGCTAAAATCGGTCCAGTTTCGGAGGTATTCCCTCTTGGCCGGGGCGGCTCGACGTCACTTTGCTCGTGCTGACATTTTTGGCAGACGCTCAACTGTCACACGCATCGGCGCATGTATCGTCGAGTCCGGCGCTACACTGCAAGCTAAGCTAACGTTTATCCCTCCTAGCAGAGCGACCAGATTACGTGTCCAAATAGAAAGAAAGAAAAATTTGAATTTGAATTTGAAAAACATTTATTTACATAAACCACACACACACACACACGTATTCAGAGAGCACAAAGAAAGAGAAAATATTTTACACATGCAGCAAAAAAGGCACAAAAACAATTTGAGCAAAATACAATATACGAAGTAAGTACAGGAGAGGAATGTGGATGTGGAAAATGCAAAGGGGCTCTGACTCAGCATGTGCTGGAGAGGCGGACCGCTCCAGCGCTGGTCTTCCGTCAGTACCCGTTACCCGTACCAGTAAAAACGTTTATTTACACGCCACAATACAACAATTTCATTTACAAAAGAGATACTTAAACCTAGATTGGTACGTTGTGTGAAATGGCCGTAAAAAGGATCTGGCTCAGCGTTATGCTACGGTTACCCGTAGCGCTGGTATTCTGCCAGAACCTTTCCTTAAATCGGCTTATATCGCAACCGAGGTCGCCCAAAAATACGATGGCGGGACGAACTCGACCAATACATAATGCCGGAGTGGTTAGATGTTGCTCACGACCGAAAGACCTGGTCTGAAGGGGGAGGCCTTTGCCCAGCAGTGGGACATCCGATAGGCTACGTAAACAAAAAAAATATCCGTCTAGGGCAGGTCGATCCTGACCGGTTCTTGTTAAGGCCCAGTAGGACGCACAACTAGCGCCGCCAATGAAAAAAAAAAACATACCTTCTTTTTGGATGCGTTTTTTGCTAAAAACTTTCTTGCGATTTCTCAAGCACCTAAGGTTTGGATTTCAGATCCTAGAAAGTGGCCACTTTTGGCGAGAATCGATTGCATTCGTAGGTTCTAGGATCTGGAATCCAAACCGGGTCCTAAAAATAGTTAAGCCTCGCGTTGAGAAATCGCAGGAGAGTTTTTAGCAAAAAACGCAAAAAGATGATATGTTTTTCTTTCATTGGCGGCGCTAGTTGTGCGTCCTACTGGGCCTTAAGACCCCTTCAGGACCGTGGGAACTCGGCGATGGCCAAGCGCGTGAAACACTGTTTTCTATAGCTGTTTCACCCAGAGCAAGACGGAGCGCGGGAAAAGTGAGAGGCAATTCGGCTGTATGAGTCTACGTGTGTTCGTGTCCTTTCGCGAGTATGTAGTTGTAGTTCTTTTGTAATAGATCTAATTTCCCAAAATTTTTCGTAGTTCAGCTGCCATTTCTACATTTTATTGACTATTTAAAAAAATTTTTTTTTTCTGACAAATACATTATTGATGTTCCCAAGGTAGTTAGACTCCAATAGACAGTGTAATAATGTAAGTAAATAACAGCTGAAAGTAACCCCTTTTTCGGCGCGAAAAACGCATCGTTCTAATTACTTTCAGGCAATTTATTTTATTATAAAAACTATTTGCAAACCTCCGTACTGATCATCTACTGATATAAACCAAGTTTCAGCAAAATCCAGCCTGTAGTTTAGAAATTAAACCGGAACTACGTTTGTATGGGAAAATGGTGCTCTAACGCCCTCTTAACCGATAGGAATAATAAGAACACTAGCTCGCAGTGTGCCCTGCACCCGACACGCGTTACCCAGGAATTCCTATCCACTGCGGGCGGTATTAATCTCTTTCACATTTCTGCCGCGCACCGCTGTTATTGCTCAATGTAGTGTTTAATAGTTGGACTCGTACACGGATGCAGCAAACAACCACTGTGCGTCATGCTGGAAGGATTCGGAATTGTTGTACGAGATTGGAGTCGGGATTTGGTATATTTTACTTCGATATAGTGAGGCCAAGGATAGTCATCGTCATCATCATCAGCCCGTTAAGAGGGAACGCGGATAACCTCAACTCCATACAAAGGGGGAGACCTGTTTCCTCCCTGGATAATTGTTTTAGAAAAAATATGTTTATGCCATTAAATCTATATTTACCTCTGCCATGTCCCTATGTTTTCCTTTTTTTATTATTTACATTATTTAAATACATTTTATTAAAATAATTAAAACAATAAAAAAAGGAAAACATAGGGAAATGGCAGAGGTACATATAAATTGAATGGCATAAACATATTTTTTCTAAAATAATTATCCAGGGAGGAAACAAGGTCTCCCTTTTTGTATTTTTTGTATGGAGCAGCCGGCTACCCGCGTTCCGTCGTAACGCCCACTGCTAAGTAAAGGCCACCTCTCACGATCCTGTGCCAGACGCAACCACTGTTTGCTGGCTACTTGACCATCTGGCTGGTGGACTTCCAAGCGATCTCTTAATTCCCCTCTCGGTCGCCACTGGATTTCGTCCACCTGCCGTTGGCCAAGCCTGAAGGCGATTAATGAAGAAATCCTCCTTTGAAATTGGGGCTGGCTCGGGCAGTCATTGAGCAGATCTGACACATACCCAACAAACCGTCCTATCCTGGCAACCCGAGGGCAAACGCCGGTGTCGCCCTAAATCCACGTAGTGCTGATCGGACACCAATGAGTCTCGGAAAGTCTGTTTTGACTGCGAAAGATGACCGAAAGTGGAGAAACTTTTTTCGAGCCATGTCCCTCCTAAAAAAACTAAGGCCTTTGCATCTACATAATGAGATGATTTATACAGAATCCAGAGGCACCTTCAGATACTAGACGGGTGAAAAGACCACTCGGCGCTGCAGTGCCTGGGACATTGTTTTAGATGGAGTAATCTCGCCCAGCAACTATACCATCCTGATAGCTTCATCAGCCTAGTCTACAGCAGAGATAAGTCAATACGTGTGGAGCCAGCTAAGCCACGGGCTTCCCTCACCGTTACCGAGTGGATTTGCTACTTCGAATCCACAAATGTACGTAACTTTGAAAAGAAACAAAGTTAAATATGGTCCCTCCTTAGGGATAACAGGATTTCCATCCATTCAGTCGTTCCCTCAGTGCTGAGGATCGTGAGCATCATTGAAGGTGGCAGAGAGTAGAGTTCTCCATTGCGCTCTATCACTCGCGATGTGGATCAGTTTGTGCAGGTGTTTTTGCGTGGCTTTGGTCATAATATCCGTCCATCCAGCGGGTGGTTTGCCTCGAGCTCTCTTTCCCTCCACCTTTCCTGTCATAATTTGTTTTTCCAGGCTATCAGGTGCTCTACGGGCTATGTGTCCAAAGAACGTTGAGATACGTCGTAAAATAACAGGATTTGTGTCAAAGTAATTCGAGTACTGTGAGGCCGGCTTGCCTCAATGCCAGCAGTAGTTCATAGTTTTTTTTCTTGAGTGATGATTAATATTACCATGGGAAGCACTTATTTATCCATGGGTGCTGCTGTCACATCAAGTTGAAGTAAATGATAAATGAATACCTTATTATTATGCTTTGAAATGTTTGATACAGATTTATTAATTTAAATTATAGTGATAGGAGAGATAGGCAAAATTATAGCTGGGAAACATGAAAGAATAACTAGGATTAGACGTAGAAGAAGATTTGATTCGTGTGGCCAAAAAAAGGCTCTAGCTAGATGAAGACAAAGAAGAAGACTGTTATGAGACTTTACCATGAGTTTCCTACGGCACCTGCAAAGCCAGTTTCTTTATGGCAAGACCTGAGGCTCTACCACGAGTTACGTCCGGCAGACCTACGGCACTGGCAAAGCAAGTTTTATTATGGCAAAACCTGAACATGAAGACATGAAGTGAAGACTGAAGTGCTTTCCGTGATAAGTCGACGAGATCTTCCGTATCTGGTGGAAAATCGGTTCTCAATTCGTAACGATGAGCAGAGTAGTAACCACGAGTGCTTACTGTCACTGTCACTAGGTAGGTAGGTAATCGTATGAGGTAGTGGCCACCCCTGGTGTCAGAGTTTTTAGGCCGCCCAAAGGGCCTCTGACATGGCTTAACGATTGTTATTAATCAACAACAACCGGGACCAAGGGTTTAACGTGCCTTCCGAAGCACGAAAGCGGTTAGCACTAGCGGTCACCCATCCATGGACTGACCGCGGCCGTTGTTGCTTAACTTTGCCAATCGATTAAGAACGGCTAGAACAACTAGGCTGTGAAAGTCACTGAAAGTGATAAGTTGGAGAAACAACCTTACTACTAGAGAATTAGGATACATGACAGACGTCCGGCAGAGCTTTTTCGCACTCGTGGTAGCTTCTCAGAATGAAAATTACACTACTTTTGCTTAAGTTTTTCTACAACGGTATGCTTCTATGCCTACCTAAGTAATTTTTGACTGTGTGTTTTGGTTAAGCTTATCACATTTTCTTTCTTTTCTCTAAAGGTCTGCTTGCAAATCATCATGACAGTTTTTGTTGTATTTTTTTTTAATACCTTGACTCAACGTCTCATCATTTAGCCAACCAAAAATAGCACCATTTCCATGTAGCCCAAAAGCGGCATCTCACCAAAAATCGCAAGACACTGAGCACGGTTGGGTTAAACGTCGTTTTCCGTTCGCAAATTATATCCGGCTTAAGATTTTCCGCTTGGCCTGTGGACGCGCACTAAACTCTGCCAACGGCACACGCCCGTAGAATAGTGGGGGACAGAAAGCTAACTTTATTCTGATGGTCCGGACGCCGAGCCGAGGTAATTTGGGTCACTGACCAGCCCCTCTACCCTTGACGCATGTTTCCAATGCGGCCGCAATATGGCGCAATTTACAAAAATTTATATTTTACAAATTAAGACGCATTTTGTGTTTTTATTGAATAAAACAGCCTTACCTTTGAATAAACATTACAAAGTATTTAAATCAAAGCATTACTATTCGAATTCAAAGAGAAATCAATTTTTATACTTTTTCAATTGGATCGCAATAGCGTCAAGGGTAACCCCCCTGTTTATACGCATCTCTGTCACTCCTAAGAGGCAGGCCCTAAAAAGCGCTTGATTGACTACATTGAATGGGGATTTTTCCAAGTGCCAAAATTGAATGTATTAGTTGGAATCACTGTCAACTGGAGCGCTCACAGCCTAGTTGTACTAGCCGTTCTTAATCGATTGGCAAAGTTAAGCAACAACGGCCGCGGTCAGTCCATGGATGGGTGACCGCTAGTGGCAATAATATCTGAGCGCTTCCGTGCTTCGGAAGGCACGTTAAACCGTTGGTCCCGGTTGTTGTTGATTAATAACAATCGTTAAGCCATGTCAGAGACCCTTTGGGTGGCCTAAAAACTCTGACACCAGGGGTGGCCACTACCTCATACGATTACCTACCTACTGTCAAACTCAGTCTATTAATCTGAGTTTGACAGCGATTCCAACTATAATAATTTGACACTTAAATCCATATAAACCACAGATTAATAGACTGGATTTTTACAGCGATTCCAAATTATATATTTGACACTTGGTTAGAAAAATCCCCATTGCATTTCCCTGGCGGTGCAGCGGGGGAATGCTATCGTCTCATGGGAACCTTTGTATCGTGTGTTGCTGCGGGCGGTATTTTTGATTTATTTGGTATTTGTTTTGTGCTGCTTTTGTGACCTACTTGTGTTTATGTTTTTACTTGCCCCTTTTTTGATGAACCTTTCTGTCAGTTTGTATTTTTATGTGTTTAATAATAATTTTAAGTATACTTTGGAATAATGGGAAACCTAGCCCTAGCCCTAGATCCTAAGACAGAGGTTATCTGTGTGACGATTAAATAAAATAAGAGACACTTCTCGTTAGTGTTTTTGGGAGTTGGTCTTCTGTTTATTTCAAATTCAGCCAAACGGCCTCTGTTAATGTTTTAGTTTGCACATAAATCCGTAATGTCTTAAAATATTCACGAGGATTTTAACTAGCATTAAACGAGAAATTATTGTCGACTGTTACATATCTTTAGAGTCGCATTCTACTGCAGGGCTGTGGAATGATGCGCAAATGCTTCAGAAAGTGCTTTATTTTGTGCCATTTGTAAATGCCAACTTTGAAGTGTACCTACCTATAGCAAATACGTAAAACGCGATGAGTTCTATCTGCAGATGCTATACTAGGTAGTAGGTACATCTTAATTAAGTTATCCCGGGAACTGCAATGGCGAAGTAGAATAGAATATTCTTTATTGTACAAGAAAACATTTTAAGGGCAGACAGTATTTAGAAGTCGCTTCATTCATCTACAGGGTGCAATCGAATTCGATAGCGGAACTTTAAGTAGGCTGTCTACTGATCAATACAAACAACTTGTACGAGGTGGCGAAAAAAATGGAGCGGATTTTTTTTCTGCTGTTCCATAGAAAAGGTCGACCCAGTACTGCGCCAAATGTATGAAACAGGTGATATTTTTTTCGATCTATTTTTTTTGCCACCTAGTACAAGTTGTTTGGATTGATCAGTAGACAGTCTACTTAAAGTTCCACTACCGACTTAGAGTGCATCCTGTAAATTCCTGTAGTAAAGGTAAATATTCAATTTTGGGCGCTGAGAAAATCATAATTATATGCAAAGGCACATAGTATACAAAGACTAATTAAATGAAAATAAAGAGTAGTTTTGACTATGCGGTGGTGACGTAGTGGTAGAATAATGAACTCGGAAGCGAGAGACCCAGGTTCGATTCCCGGTGCGGGCATGAACCTATAATTTTTATTAATTTCAAAGTTGTAGTAGTAATAGTTATCTATGAATCTATACCAAGACTATGTTCGTATTTTGACCTACATACCTAAATAAAAATAAAAAAAACAATTGGACCAAAAAGGACACTTTTATAGGCATAGGCGACAAAACAAAACATAAACAAAGCCAAATAGAAAGTTACATAATGCTATTATCAATCAATGCAATCGTAAAGCCAAGTACCTTTGACAATGAGAACCATTAGCATACTTTGAGATTTACGGCTTTCGAATACAATGCAAGGGATTCAATGAACCACATCGCCTCATTATTAAAACTTTATTCAATTGCAAATTTTATGTGCGGCCGGCCTGCAAATCTTTTCATAATGTGTAACTGTTTGTGAAAAATTCGGTCACAAAATGCGAAGTCGGATGTTAATTTGCATGATACAAAAAACAGTTATGTTGACACGTCAGCGATCGTTGATCCTTACGACATTTTTAATTGTAAGCCTTTTTAGATTCCCGACACACACAACCTAAGATTTTTCTAAATTCTACTCTTCTTTTTAACCGACTTCAAAAAAAGAAGAGGTAAGTAGGTCGGCTGCACTTATTTAAAACACTGAATCAACCATTTATAAAATTTTACAGTAGAACGTTTTTAGTGTAGTTGTTAATATAAAAGGTTTGCGAAAATATATATTGTTTAGCTATTGAATAGTAGATGAGAAATGGTCGACTTTATTTTTCCATGAAGGTAATATATAGAAAAATAAAAGGTAATCTAAAAAAAAACGTATTTTAATAAAAACTATAGGTATTTAGTAACTCCTTAGAACAAAAAACCTTCTTAAAACACTGAATCGTACTATTCTGTGTTTTTAAATGGTTTTTGTTCTACATGACCTTCAAAGGATCTAGCGAACTACAAGAAAAATCCACTACTTACCTATCTACTTTGAGTAAAATAAAATACGTAATTTAATAGGTATATTTTAATGTTTATTCACCGTTTTCACAAATGTATTCTCCGCCTTCAACTAAATCAACTGCATTTTGTGTTTCAGCTATATTTTTCCAGAAAGAAGTTCTGGTTGTTGGCATTAATTTGACGAGTTTGTCTATTATTGTTTTTTACCCGACTACGCGAAGCAAAAAGTAGGGTTATGATTTTAGCAGCGTATGTATGTATGTGTGTGTATGTATGTGTGTATGTTTGTGTGTTCATCTGTTCCCTCGCAGAGCCTAAACTACTTGGACGATTTCAACAAATGAGGTGTCGTTGGATTTGTCTTAATCACCCAGGTAACATAGGATAGTTAAATGTTGAAAAAAAAACAAGATGGCGGCTGTGCTAAAGTGGCGGACCTAAATATAAAAATTATTGGATACCATCTTCATGGGTATCAAATGAAAGGGCTATAAAAGACCTTTTCAAAAATGTATACCTAACACATGTAGCGTCAACATAACAAATAGAACAAAAAAATACCAAAATATGTTTTTTTTTGCCCTTCGTGGTTCTATTCTGGATGATCGTCCAAAATAACTTACTAAAAAGCTAAAAAAAAATAGAAGTTAAAAACTAAAACCCGATTACTAAAAGGCTTAAAACAAGACCTGCTTATCCTTATAATAGACTCATCATAAAATTAATCGTAGTCTGAGGACACCACTTTCGCGTTTGATAAACCGATGGCCTCCGACTACGATTAATTTTATGATGAGTCTATTATAAGGATAAGCAGGTCTTGTTTTAAGCCTTTTAGTAGTCGGTGGATATTACTTCTGGCCTTTTGTCATTGTCTCTATCAGGTCACGGAAATCGTACACGTTTACACGGAAATTGTACAAATTCGTTTTTCTTATCTGTTTTTCTATATTACCATGTACCCCGTCTGCACTCATATGAGTGTGGCCTTTGGTTAAATATTTGAAAGTGACCGATTGCAGATTATGGCCTACTATACTGGAATTTAAAATATTTACCATAGCAGTGAACAAAATCATTGTTCTGAGCACAGCAATTGTCCATCCAAATAACGAAGTTTTGAACATCCCTTTCCTCTCTCAAAAAAGTCGTTATAGCGTCAATTATTTGGGGCGCGTCTCTCCCAGCCATGCCCTCGTGCCACAAAATGCAGTAGGCCATAGATTTTTTCTTTAGAGAGGCGAATGTCTCGTTAAATGCTACTCTGATGAAAAACGCATCTTTAATTTTAGGCATGTGTGGTATAAGAAGAACTGACAAATAACACAGAATATCCAATTAACTAGCATAAAACCCAGAATATCCAAGGATATTCTGTGTTCTTAATTGGTCATTGTGATATTCAGTGATCTAAGCTTGCTTTTTTGTTTTTTTATTATTTTGTTTGGATATTCAGTGTTTATTGCACCTAAAGTAAGTAGAATGAGCGGTCGTAAGTAAAAAAGAGTCTTTGATTTAGGTGCAAAATAACAAGGAATATCCGAAAATGCAAAAAAAATTTTTTTTGAAAAATGGCGTATTCAGTGTTTTAAGTTTGTGCAGCCGAGGTACATACCACTTAAATCGACCCGCATATTTATTTTTTATGTTTGATACCTTAGAACTTTCTAGGTTGACCGATTTTGATGATTTCGCGTAGTCCCATAATGGTGAAGATCTGATGAAGAACTTCGGAGATGGAGAACGGAACTCCTCAAAGGACTGCAGCACGTCACTGGGAATCAGTGCTGTAGCAGTGTAGATATACCTAATTACCAGTGAAGTCGGTTTTTTAATTATTAATTTAAGTTATTTGTGCCGACAGCATCTTCTTCTTTACGTCATATCTCACCACTTCTAAACGTTATTGTCAAATCCGGTAATGTGATTGTCGAATGAAAGGAGAAATGCCCTCCGATAATTTTATTACGTGTTTGACAATCTTTTCACCTGGGTCAACCTTCTAAGGGTGGTATTAATACTCGTCTGAGATCACCTATTTGAGCTCTATCTCAAGTAGGTGAACTCAGAAAAGTCAAATGACATTAGCATTTGACTTTTCTGAGATCACCTACTTGAGTTCGATCTTGAGTCGACGACTATTAATGCCACCCTAAGGGTGGTATTCTAGAACGATACTTAAACTCAGTTCAAACTAGAACGCTACTTAAACTCTGTTTAAACTCAGTTCAAACTAGAAAGCACCTTGTACTCTGTTTAAACTTAGTTTAAGTAGAGTTTAGTAGTGTCGAATGTCGATAAAACAGTGCATGTTTTGATTTGATATCCCTCCCTTCATATCAAAACATGCACTGCTTTATCGACAGTCTGAACTCTGTTTAAACTGAGTTTAAGTAGCGTTCTAGAATACCACCCTAAGAGATCTAGCTGGCTACTCAGTGTAGCGTCAGTTCAGTTGTAGTGGTGAAATAATAGTGAAACCAGGTCTGCAAGTTTTAAAAGAATGTTCAAGGAGACAAAGTCGCAGTGGGACGCCAGTGTATAATATTATGCTGAAAAGGCGTGACACTATGAACCTCAGTAGTTCATGAAAACTACTCAAACTGAAGAGGATCCTCGATGGAGGGTCAAACTCTGCTCATTTTAAGACGGCACAATATAGGTATATCTGCTTTTAGTCTACGAACTGAATGAAAATAAAAATAAACCGGCTAAATGCGAATCGGACTCGCGCACCGATGGTTCCGTACAAACTGTAAGGAGGAAAATTTAAGTAATTTAAGGTGTAAGTATATTTTTTTAATCTTTCGTCATTAGGTAAGTAATCGAAAACTATGCATTAAAATTAAATTAATTAAAAATATGTTTTAGCTTGTGCTAATGAAGCCCTTTTATACGATACCCCACCTTCTTGCGCGTTTTTGCGACACATCAAACAGTTGCATCGTACGAAGAACCCGGAAAGTACACAATATTGTTATGAGCAAACTTGTATTACGCACAAACGATTGTACGCTAATAACCCTTTGGTCGTCCGTTGTTTCGTTCCGTATTATAATGACAAGAGCCGCAATAATTATACAAACGCACCGATTCTCAGAACATCAGTGACCCAGTGTCACTAACTCCATGTTACACAGGGCGCCTACTCAGTTTATCATCGTCATAGGCTTTATTTTTCATTGCACTTGCTTTGGCTCCTTTTATTTTGGCTAAATAGGCCAATTCGGGATTAAAATGGCGAGGAGGGAAGATGGCCGATGCATGGACAAAGGCAGTGACAGACAAAGTGATGACTCAAGATTTACTCCATTCACAACAAACGTAAATTTCATATTAAAAAAATAAATTAGGTAGTTCTAACTGACTGTACCACAACAACATCTAATATAAAATGTATTTATTTATGAATAATCATTGGAGCACTTTAAGACTACTTTTAAAATTAAATATTTCTCATAATAAATTCTTTGGAGGAACTTGAGACTCCAAGTACGGAGAGTCTTCTTTTTCGGAAACAAAATAATGGATGACTTTGAGACTAACCCATTGGCGGCCTAGAACTGCCCCTCTACCCTTGACGCATTTTTCCAATACGGCCGCAATGTGGAGAAATTTACATAATTTAGTATTTTACCAATTAAGACGCATTTTGTGTTTTTATTGAATAAAACAGCCTTACCTTTGAATAAACATTACAAAGCATTTAACATCAAAGCATTGCTATGCGAATTCAAAGAGAAATTAATTTTAAAACTTTTTCAATTTGATCGCAATAGCGTCAAGGGTAACCCCCCTGGACGACGATCAGTCAGAAGACCAGCAGCCCTATGGTATTATATTGAATGGTAAGATATTATCTTATTTTTGGATGCGTTTTTTGCAAAAAACTCTTCATTAGGTTATCAATGCAAGGCCTTACCTATTTTTAGGACCTAAGGTTTAGATTCTACATTCTATAATAAAATCCTTTATTGCAAAATGTGGCCACTTTTGGCGATAAAAGATTTTATTCCTAGGTCCCACTGCTCAAAAGAGGGTTATGGTTTTTTGTATAGAATGAGTTTTTGTTTTAAAAAAAATCTGAATTGGGTTTCTGAATAGTAATTCCAACTGTTTGGAGCCGGCCTTAGATAGTAGATGCGTGTCTCGTTTCCTGATTATTTGCCAGATCATCGAACCATACACTCATTCCCATTTAAGGTGAATACCTAGCCACAACTAGCGCCGCCGCCAAGAGAAAAAAAAAATCTTCTTTTTGGTTGCGTGTTTTGCTAAAAACGAAACGTCAAATGATAATCTTCAAGCTTAACTATTTTTAGGACCCAAGGTTTAGATTCCAGATCCTAGAACCTAAGAATAAAACCCGCCGCCGCCAAAAGTGGCCACTTTTGGCGGCGGCGGATTTTATTCGTAGGTGTTCTACGTTGGAATCTAAACTTTAGGTCCTAAAAATAGTGAAGCCTAGAGATTATCATTTAACGTTTCGCAAAAAACGCATCCAAAAAGGAGATATGATTTTTTTTCCATTGGCGGCGCTAGTTGTGCCTAGGTTTGGGCCTTAAGGGTGGACGATAGCAATAAATACTTAAGGCTGGAAAAGAATACTGTTTTATTGCCGCGAACGAAAAATCGCTGAACAAAAATAGCTCAGTTTAGCTACAAAATGTAAAAAACTAAGAAAATTTTAAATTTTACGCCACGCTGCTATTTTCCAGTCTTAAGTATTTATTGCAATCATGTCACGGTAAAAGGTGGTAAAACAATAGGACCTGTCCATGGGTCTATATCTATCATAATATTTTGTAATCCCTTCTTCAACTAAAGAGGGTTGTGGACTGTAATTATGACCCGTTTCGTCTGTAATCATGCCAAACATACAATAACGTTCCTTTACCATATTTTGTTACACATCAACAGTTTCGAGTAGGTACTTTTATGTGCAGATACCGAGAATAATTCAAAGTTTTATTTTCAGAGTAGGCCTTCTCTTTTGTGAGCAAATCAGTGGGTGAAAAAGGCATAAATATTCGCAATCATTTGTCCATCATGGACAATGCATCACCGTTAGGTACTTGTTTCCATACACGTTTCCATACCACAACGTTAGTGAGTTTAGTTCTGAGCTACGTTCGTTTTTAGTCGTGGCTATCCATATCCATATTACCGACGCATCCTGTCGTACTTTGGCCACATAGGTAGACGCAGCGAAGTCCTCGACAACCTGATCTTCATCAGAAATGATGAAGGCTTCCCTAGACTTCGAGATAGAACACTGACTAGTGAAAGTGGCCATTGATAGAAATCAATGGAAAAGATTCGTCCATACCCAGAAATTGACAAGTAGTTATCACAATCTGCAGACATGAAAGACTGACTACAAAGAATTCCTACCTTTGAGCTGATGAAAGATTCATAATTGACAAGTAGGTATCACAATCTGCAGACATAAAAGACTGACTACAAAGAATTCCTACCTTTGAGCTGATGAAAGTTTCATCATCATCAGCCCTGTAGTGAGGTGACACGGCCCCCCACGGGACAGATACAATAAAGGAGAGTCGGAGTAAAGACGTGTGTATATCAATTAAATCCAGCCAATAATAGGCCCCACATCGCACGGCGACCCTGCCAGGCCGGCGCTGCTGGGAGCGGCGTCGGTGGGCAAAATAAAGTGAAAACTAATAAAATTAAATAAATAAGTTTTAAAATAAGAAAATAAATAATCGTATAATATAAAACCATACAATCGTGAAATAAATGTTATTATTTTAATACCAAATACATAAAAAAAAACGAAATAAAAATCAAGAAGAAAAAGACAGTACAGCAGTGCAGTGAAAATAGTTCTGAGGTAACATAAAAAAATAACACAGTGGTCGAATTTAGTATAGTTTTTAAAGTAGGTTCAAAAAGTTTTGAAGGAACTTTTTATTGGATAGTTGCTCGTTTGAAAATGGAAACAGTTCCATTGCAGCAAGCAGAAAACGTCCCTCAAATACTAGTTGGAGAGCTGGTGACCAATCGAGATATTTTTTCGTACAAGGCTGGGAGTTAGTAGGCTGATAGAGTAGACTTCGCTGAGTCTGGGAAAAATATTTTTTTGGTCCGGTCGCGGTTGAAAGTTAGATTTATTCGACTTTGAAAGTTTAAATGTATGGGTTGAGTCATTTCTTTTTTGTCTACAAGGTTGGGAGTTTTTAGGCTGCCTTTTTAGTCTCCGCTGATCACGAAATCACTATTTATTACTAGCCAAACGCGATAGAAATATTGTTTTTTATAACCTAGAAAGTGTGAATTTTTGGGTTATAAAAATCAAACTTTCAACCACGCTCGGCCAAAAAAACAAATATTTTCTTGTTCAACGGAGTCTCAACAACTAACCTAGAAGTTTCTAGCCTTGTACGACAAAAAAAATATACTGAACCCATACATTTAAACTTTCAAAGTCGAAAAAATCTAACTTTCAACCGCGACCGTGCCAAAAAAATATTTTTCCCAGACTCAGCGAAGTCTACTCTATCAGCCTACCAACTCCTAGCCTTGTACGAAAAAATATCTCGATTGGTCACCAGCTCTCTAACTATACCTAATTACATATTTTTCATTGAAATGGCTCTGATCTCGTTAAGGTGTAACGGAATGCATTGAAAATCACACTTTTCCCGTTGAAAGCCACTGATGACTGTTTGTGTGGTAGGTTTAGGGTTCCGTAGGAAGTTGAAGAGAGGTTGTTAGGTGGAAACTGTCAATTGCCAGTCCAGGCCAGGAATGTTTCGAAGGTTGATTTCACATAATCTGATTTAGACGAGACCTGGCGAGACGTACCGATGGCAGATGGACAAAGTCCATTGCGGAATGGCAACCCCAAGAGGGGAAGAGATCGATTGGCAGACCACCAGCCACATAGTCCAACGACAGCCAAAGTAGCCGGAAAACAGTGGTTGCGTCTGTCACAGGGTCGTGAGAGGTGGCATGAGCATGAAGAGGCCTTTATTCAACAGTGGGTGTTAACAGACTGATGATGATAATGAATCTGATTGAGAGATCGAACATATTTTTCTCAAGACAGAACTTTACAACGCGTAAAAATACACAAATTATTTTGAGTAACTCATTACAATATAATAAAATTAATTTCACATAATTATTTCACAGCCATGCGACGTTTTACAGCCAACATTAAAACCCGGCCACTATTTTCGCTAAAAAACTCTGACATCTTTATCAAAAGCATTAAATAACGTGAAAAAAGTAAACTGCAGACAGTTTTACTGTTTACAATTCCAAATTGCATGTAAAAGCTTTGAAGAAAAACAGCCAGTAATAATTGCCAAAGTCCTTTGACTCCAATACGTATGCGAAGCCATTAAACAATTAAAGAGATATAAAATTAATTGTACGGAACCATCTCGACCACTCAGAACTCGAGTCACCTTGGTGGATCGTTTTTTCAGAGTGCATTGACACAGTGTCGATGTCAAGAAGATTTAGTACGCGCTTTCTAAGAACGTACAATTATAAAAAAAGTGGGGAAATACCCCTAGACTGTTCATCTACATCTGTTAGGTACACACGACAGCACGTCAGAATGTACACTTTTGTCGTAAAGTCGCCCCTAACGTAACCGAGAGAGTGCTAGCGTGTAAGCGTCTACGTGCTGTCGTGTGTACATCTTATCTGTTCTGTATCGATTCGACAACAATACTTGAGTGGAATGAGAAATATTTCTATCATAATTTTATTTTACTAGATGAATGGAGTATGTACGAAGTATCCACTAGCACTGCGCGACTATTCACAAAAAAAAATCCACTCACGCGTCCATCTTGTTAATTTTTTTTCATTCAACAGGAATTATGGTAATTTTTTTTATGGTGCCATTGTATTTTAGGGATAACAATGGTTGAACAAGGAATCACGAATGTTTTAGTAGTGTAAATACTTCCCTCGTTATTTGAGTTTGGATGCGTTAATTTGAGTGTTGTTGCGAAACCAAATATTTTTTCTGTTTAAGTTAAGGAAACCTGAGTTTGCCATCGTACAGTTAAATAGTGTTAAAAAATAAGGCCTTTGCATTTACGTAATAAGATTATGTACATATACAGCGTCCAGTGGCACCTTCACTCACACTAGTTGGGTGAAGAGACCACTCGGCGCTGTAGTGCCTGGGACATTGTTTTAGATGGAGTAGTGTTCCAAGCACGATAATTAATTTGGTTATCTAACGTTACCTATAGTGTTATTTATGATATAATTAATATTAACCAGGCTTTATGTATATTTCCTTACACCCATTTATTTTTATTAAGTTATGCAGGCATAGTAATAAAATCCTTATTAAAATTTAATTAAGTGTCTTAAGTGTGAATTCTGTGTTGCATTTTATAATCAGTCGTAAATTTACCCTTAGTTAAAACGCAAAGTTTTGATCATTATAATTACTTTTTAGTCTGAGTGCGTGTTAAGTCTGAAATATCATTAATCAAACAAAAGATCATAGAATATCTACCTCATAAAATTGTGTAGAGTTTGGAACACTTTTAATGAGATGCTAGGGAATACTTTTACTAAGGAAATATTTTTATTAAAGTTCATACCTAAAGCTCTAGCAAAAAGTTACTTTTAATAATTCGCGATACTCACACTTAATTTTCGTTCGAAACGGGTCGAATCGCGGTTTGTTTATTTGGTAAATGAATTCTTTATTACCTAGCGAAAGGCCTTGAAAATTGTATATTGTCCTTAAAATCTACAGATTCATTAATTAATCATAGTTGGAGACTCCCATCACATTGACATGATTTCATAATTTAATCATCAATCAAACCACAAAAAGTAGGTCTGTAATGTATGTTCTGTATGTAATGTAATGTAATGTAATGACATTAATAACCTGACTATACCTACAAAATAAAGGGGTCTGGGATAATTTTCATACACGAATATTTTGTTTAACTTTTATATTTATGTGATTTGTACCTAATAGGTGTCTGCTTCGTATTTATTGTATTCTCAAACCCCTAACAATATTCATAGTTTTTGTCAGACAGAACACTAAAACTAGATTTATCTAGCTCTAGACTCCAAACGGAACCATAAACTAGGACCTTAAAACCGGATCAAACTGGATTTTCACCATAAAACACAAAATAACCTACAGTAGCCGGCTGAATAAAGGCAGAGTTAGAGCCACTAAAAACCGAATACATTTGGAATGCATCAAATGTGCCGCTCTAAAAAACGTTCCAAAGTTAAAAGAAAAAAAACAATATTAGTACCTAGTACCTACCATTTTAGTAAAAGGTTTAAGATTTATTTTTTTCTTTAATGTGTAAAGTTTTTTTTTACTTTGTGAAAAAAATAATAATCTGTGAACTTGTCCTCCCCGCGCTCTACATATTAAGGGTGGACGATAGTAACGTGGCTGGAAATTCAAAATTTTCATATTTTTTTATACTTTGTAGCTAAACTGAACTATTTTTGTTCAGCGATTATCCTAGAAAAATATAACAAAATGCTACAAAATAGCTACCATAGCTTTAAAATGTAGAAAAACTGTGAAAATTTTGAATTTCCCGCCACGTTGCTCTCGTCCTACTTTAATATACATATAGTCTATATCTTTGCTTTTGGGCACGGTCTCTCATTGAACCCAATAAAATGTTTATGTAAGATGACAATTTGACAATATTACGTCAAACTGTCATACGAGTAAATACCTACTGCTGCTGGTGTATACTGCATTATTATTTTTTTAAATAAAAGTTATAAACTGCTAGTACACATGAAAGCACGTCAGAGTGTACAACTTTGTTGTAAGGTCGCCCGTAACGTAACCGAGTAGAGTGCAAGCGTGTAAGGGTCGACGTGCTCTCGTGTTTACCTAATTCTGGCCGTCGAAGTCGAACTTCCATGCACTTTATTTAATTTTGTACACACTGTCTTTTTTTTAAGCCGCAGCAATCCTTGCGGCCCGCGTTTCTACACGTACGGCAAAATTTATTACGATGCCAGTTTTGAGAATAAAATATTTAATTACCGCATTATCTCCATACAGAGGAGTGGGCTATAAACCACGGCGTGGCTCAGCCTTTATTAGTGAGTGATGTGTAAAAAAGTGCGCTTTAAAATAACTTCACACATAAGCAGCGGAATCGTAAGGTTTAGCCAGAAGAACAAGGGCAGCTTAAGGCACCGTGCATAGTGAATTAGCCCGCGGGTAAAGAAAAATGCACAAAATCGGTTCCTTAAACATACAGGTACACTAAATGAATCGAAAAAGCAAACATATCAAACACTAGAATTAGGTGAGAGCTATCTAACACAAAAAAAAAAACATAAATGCCACAGAGATGCTGTTGTTGATGCGTTCCAAAATAAAATTATTATAGATAGAAATTTGTTGATATTGAAACGCAGTGTTTTTGTGTCTGTGGGCAGGGCTGACAGCCCGCATTTTTGGTGTTTTTTGACGTTTTGTTACTATCTGATTTGTAATATGTGCTCTGATTGGTCTGTCTGATTTTCCTCTCATGGAAAAACGTGTGTAATAAAAATTGTGTATCGCAACAAGGTGTTTTTCAAGCGCATGTCCAACCGCCAACATTTACAGATGCTGTAAAATCATCTGTACCAGCCCCTCTACCCTTGACGCATGTTTCCAATGCGGCCGCAATATGGCGCAATTTACAAAATTTTATATTTTACAAATTAAGACGCATTTTGTGTTTTTATTGAATAAAACAGCCTTACCTTTGAATAAACATTACAAAGTATTTAAAATCAAAGCATTACTATGCGAATTCAAAGAGAAATTATATTTTAAACTTTTTCAATTGGATCGCAATAGCGTCAAGGGTAACCCCCCAGATTTAAAGGCCCTTGATGATGATATCTAACACAGCCAGTTTCGTGTTGATGTATGTAACTGTAGAAGCTATAAAATGAAAGCTTTACAGGTTCCATGTCCCCATACAGAAAAATCGAACCATCCTATTTTGTCCCAGTTAGGTTTAAACAAAAAAAAACTAAGATAAGTAAATTTTTGCTAACTTTTTTCTTCTTATTCCAAATATAAAACAAAAACTTAAGTCTCAAGTGCAAGCTAAAAAAATATGTTTTAAGTTGTATGGACTCCGTGACTCAAATCTTGGGTCACGGTATTGTCATCACTTCATCAGTCGTATCTTGAGATTTTTGGCCACATATCCCGACCAGAAAACAACTCCATTGAGCGCATTGTAATGCAGGGAAGGGTGGAAGTCACCAGAACTCGGGGAAAACCACCGATGCGATGGACTGACCGAATAAAGACCACCGTGGGGAAAACACTGTTTGAATGCACCCGGGCAACCTTTAACCGAGATAAATGGCGTGGCATCATAAGGCGCGCAACATCAGTCACTGATACTGCTACATGTGGACCACTACTGCTCTGACAAGAGCGTAACGACGAAGAAGAAGAAAAAGAAGAATTGTCATTTCATTTTGTCGTGACCCCACATTTGTGACACGTGGCTGGGAACGTGTTAAAGCTCCATATAAGAGCTTTTAGCTGTATTTGCTCAGTGTTCCAACAGTTGGACTTACAAAGAGTTTGATAGCCAATAAAGTTGACATTTAGTTTTGAGAAAACACATTTGGCCTGAAGTCAATGAATCGCCAACATTGTAATGTAAAGAGCGCGAAATAAAATACTGTGTTCAGATGGACTTCACAAATACGTAGGTCCGGTGCTTTGGTAAGTTTTACAACTTGCCATGGAAAACGATATAATCCGCGCGGGATGAGAATGGGATCCGACCTTTTGGAACTGAGACGCGCGCGGTAAGCAAACTCGCGTCGAAGCATAACCTTGTAAAAGTAAAATTGTACAGCAGGGGAGAGCGTGTGCAACTCTCACAGCTGAGATGTTGAATGTAGGACGGTGGTGGAAAGAAGTAGATGATGTAGAAGTGTTCATGTTTATTGTTGTACTGTTTTTTTATAGGTATTGTTATATGATGAATGACTGTTTATGATGAGAGGCCAACTAACTACAGGGCATTGTAATAAGGCACGTGAGCTCGGCTGCGCTATGCACAGTCAGCACACGGGAGACCTAGAAAAGGTGGACGGTGCTTGCCCGTACAAAAATAAAGTATATTTTCGATTGGCTTTTGTGAAAGCCAGGTTCCATCCCATTCTCATTCCGCGCGGATTATACCAGCTGCTACACACCTTAACCAAAGGCCTTCGTTTCTACTTAATGAGATGATTTATGCATCGTCACTCAAACTATAAATGGATGAAGAGACCACTCGGCGCTACAGTGCCTGGGACATTGTTTTAGATGTAGTAGGCTTGCCCAGCCCATCCGGACATCTTAGTTTCTCGTGAGAAAACCCGCGTCTTAGTTGGCTCCACACGGATTGATTATTTTTTTCTGTGAGCAGTCGTCAGATGCTAACCGTGAAGGAAAACATCGTGAGGTAACCAGCATTATATTCTTATTTCAACTAATCTTAAAACTTTGAACCTTTACATAAATGTAAAGTGTAAATGCTTGAGTTTGTTTAAATAATACTATGTTCCCCTTGTTCTTCGTACATAACTGAGTTACATAACTAGCTATTGTTCCTATTTGAAAGGCTTTCCATGTCTTGGTTGTTGCTGCAACGAGAGAAAGGATGATTCGACTACTAAAACCTTATTTTTTCTTCGCTTTTGCCTAATGCAAATATGTAGGAACCAATTTCTGTATTTTGTCAACTTTCTAAACCGTTTACTAAATACAAAATGTGCACATTTGCACCACTTTTATGAAAATACTGGCACTCAAAGATCTCTAACTCTAACTATAGGAAGAAAAAGTTGGAATTTGAATTTCGAACACACGCGTTGGGGCCATTCCGTAAATACACGACTCGAGTCGAGCAATAAAAGCGCGATTTTGCATACAGTTCTTCGGTTACTTCCATCAATACCCGTAGTAGTTGACCCAGTGGAATAATGGCCTCTGTCAGAGAAGTTGAAATTTTATCGTAGTTTAAAAAAAAATAGACTGTCATTAATTAATTAAAGATGCGACAGAGAAAGTCAGTGCAGCAGTGGACAATTAATGTGGGCTGATAATATTGATGATGATTGTACCGTTTATACAAGGTGTTGTTTTGTAAAAGGACACCCGACTTAGAAATTGTGGCATTAAAAAAATTAAGTTTTTTTTTTCTGATTGTTGGGTTGTATACCTAGATGGAGAAAAAAAGTGGGACAAATTAATTGGGTCTTAGCGGAACAGGCCAAAGTTTCTCCGTCGCGTTACCGATTGCTGAACGTTGACATCTGACGACTGGGTGACGTTTATTATGTTCTTGGCTGTCAAATTTTACACTCGGCCCTGTCAAAGTGTGCGTTGTTGACTGCGAAAGGAGACTGGATGACTTTACACTTGTTTTGGTCGATGAGCTTTGTTTTGGGAGTCGAAAGGAGGCATGAATTTTCGTATAAGTTTAATGCTTGGTTAGCGATGGGCAGATCTGTCCTCTCGCTAATAAAAACGGAATACTTATCACGATTTTGTTTAATTATTTTGTATTCAATATTTCAGTTTCTCGGCCATAATAATATTACGGGCCTCTAATCCTTACCTACCTAGGTAAGGATAATAAATGTAATAAAGCTCGAGCTTGAATTGAAAGCGCAAAATCTGTCTAAATGAAAATCGTTTTGAAAGTCTTGTACATGAATAGAAACATAGTTTTTTTGTGGTTTACAAACTGAAATATCATGTTACTTAAAAAAAAAAAAAAAAAAAAACAATGTATAAACAATTAACACGTCTTTAAAGACTGTTTTAATCATATTCTGTTTAAAATATGCCGGAAATCGATGATGATTTCTAATAGCGACACGAGGAATTAAATACATATCTACACTTGAAAAACATAACCCTCCTTCTGGCGCAGTCGGTTAAAAAGGTAGATTTGCTACATACAGTCTAAAAATATTATCATATCAAAACAAAAACACATCGGTTGCTATGCAAAAGAAGCTGTACCGATACAAAACCAAACGTGCGTGCGTCGCACAGTGGTCGATTTGTACGATTTAGGCGGCCAAAAGTCCATTTCTCAAAGTTAACTTATAACAAAACTAATTGATTCCCGGAAAAATAGACACCCCGACTGCCCAAACCCCACCCCTCCCCAGTTCCTAGAACTGCGTGCGCGCCCCCACAGGTAGTCGGAACTTGATCGTCGCGCAAGCTGTACGCGTTCGTTCTCGACACTCTTAGCGCAACCGATATTCTAAAGTGAATATTTCATTGGATATTATTCAGTTACAAGTGAAAGTGATGGAAGTCGAAAATTCAGGTAAGCTCCTTCAAATATAATTTAAATTAAGATAAGGAATATCAATATTTAGTGCAGTTACAACGTATCAAAGATCGCCCTTTTTCATAGAAAATATTATCATTTTTTTATTTTCAATAGTAAAAATGTTGTACTTCCGAGACCGTCCGAGTTAAATTCCTTATGGTTTCTAATAGTATAGCTCTTTGAGCAGATAACCACAAAAAAAATAGCCACCACCTTTGACCACTTCGCGAGAAAAATAATAATTCATTAACTTAGGCAGAAAGTGAGAAAAATTCCTTTTTTGTTTCTTTTGCGTTAAAATTCCTTTTCGTTGTTCTAGGTTCATCAAGTTACTCGGGCATGGAGGTAGTAACTCGCAGATATCTTTTTGATAAGATGATTGAGGAAAACTCTCCATCAATAAACGACAAATTGGAATACTTACAAAATTATTTGTTAGTGTCTTACGGGGACTCCGGCGAAGACAAAAAGTATATAAATCATAAATTTTCATATTTTAAAACAGAAATAAAAAAGAGATGGTCCAAAGCACGCAACACGCTAGAAAAATTTCTTATAAGCAATGATGCATGGTTAGCAGGAACGTTCGAGATGCCCATAAAAACGCATAATAAGTCAGGACGACCTAGCAAAACATTCAGTGAATGTAGTGAAAGAACTAAAAGGAGGAAAACAGAAGAAGTTCGCTCCTCTGTAGGCAAAGAAGTGATAGTTCACGCAGCGCAAGTAATTTTACAAAAAGAAGGAAAAAGAAATGCCTCGCAAGTCCTAAAAGATATTACAAATTCGCCTGCAGCCGCAAACGAATGTAAAAAAAGACATTCCAAATCAAAGGCACAAGATCCCCTTACGCCTCGGGAGGCACTGCGAATGTGCGTGGACGCTGATTTGACACGAAGTCAATATGAAATTGTGCGAGCAACCAACAGAAGCTTTTACCCGTGCTACGAATTAGTGTTGAAGGCTAAACAGGAATGTTACCCACCCAAAGAGACGCTACGAGTGACCGCTTCCTGTGCTGAAAGTGATCTACAATCTTTGTTAGATCACACCGTCACGCGATTATCAATTTTCCTCGAAGAAGTACTAATGACTCTTACAGAAACTGAGAGAAATTCCTTGCAGATTATCTGCAAATGGGGTTGTGATGGTTCACAACAAGCTCAATACAAACAAAAGTTAATGAATGACGCCGACTCGGATGCAAATATATTTTTGAGCTCATTCGTGCCTCTACAAATTGTTTGCGGCGAAGACAAAACAAAAATGGTTTGGCAAAACCCGACTCTTTCTTCACCACGATATTGCCGCCCGATACGATTCAGATTTATAAAAGAGTCTACAGACATTACAAAAGATGAAATAAATTACGTTCGGGACAGTGTGAAGTCCCTAAAAGCCACGGAATTGGAACTGAATGGGCAAAAATTCTCGGTTAGCCACAGTCTTAAAATGACCATGGTGGACGGCAAAGTTTGCAATGCGGCGACTGACCCCAAATCAACGAGTAGATGCTACATATGCGGAGCCACTTCAAAAAACTTTAATGACTTAAGTAAAAAAAACGAAATTCACCCAGAATCGCTTGAATTTGGCCTATCAACTTTACATGCCAGAATTCGATTATTCGAGAGTATTTTACATTTAGCTTATAAATTGCCCGTTGGGAAATACCGTGAAAAAAGAACCAAAGCAGAAAAGATGCTAGAACAACAAAAAAAAAAAGAGATTCAGCGAAGATTCAGAGAAGAAGTAGGTATCTTAGTAAAGATGCCAAAATGTAATTTTGGTAACACAAATGACGGCAATACTAGTAGAAGATTTTTTGAAAACCCACATCTGGCTGCTGAAATAACGGGAATAGACTTTAATTTTATTTATAGAATTAAAGTTATTTTGGAAGCCATATCAAGCGGTCACAAAATAGATGTCCCGAAATTTGATGAATACGCCATGGAGACAGCAAAACTGTATGTAGAGTTATATGGTTGGCATTCTATGACTCCTACCATGCATAAAATTTTGGTACATGGTGGAAAAGTTATAGAAAATTCTCTAGTGCCTATTGGTCAACTTTCGGAGGAAGCTGCAGAAGCTCGTAATAAGCACTTTCGCTCATACCGTCTTAACTTTGCTCGAAAGTTTTCACGCGAAGACTGTAACCTTGATATTTATCACAGGTTACTCTTGACATCAGATCCACTCATCAGTTCAATGAGAAAAAAAAAGAAGATCTGATCAAAACCATTTTTGCAGGAAACTTTGGAGCTTTTGCTTCCTGCAGAGCCAAATACAAAAGGCACTTGTGATAAATGCATGGAAAGTGACGGTGAGGAAGAATTGTCTTTTAAAGAGTAACATAACAATTTGTATGTTAAACTTTCATAAAATATTGTCTTATTGTTTATGATTCGGTACCTAACATTGTAAGTAACATTTAGTATAATAATGTGGTAATAACTGTTGACCATTTAATTTTAGTGTATACTGTATTTTTTTGTCATCCATATTTTATTTTCAATTTAAATAGGCATGCAGACTGTAGAGAATAAACATTTTTTTTTATGTACGGCCGTCTTTTACTTAACAAATTGTGATAATTCTTAACCCAAATATCAAAAACTACTAAGCCGATTTCGATAATTCAAATGAACTCAAAATATATATTTTACACCAGAGGGAGATTTAAAGAAAATTTAAAAACATTGGCGCTATTTACAAAAATATTTTCACAGAAATGTTTTTTTGTATAGAAAAATACGCTTTCAATGAAACGAATAGGGATAAACATATATATTCACTCTAAAATACCAGATTAGCATTTGTTGTCGTATTTATTACTGAAATAAAGCATAAAATAGTTTTGGCCGCCTAAATCGTACAAATCGACCACTGTGCGTCGTTCAACATAATAACACAACAGGCTCGGCCTAATAAGTCTTCGCAATTCGCCGACAAATGGAAAACCTTTAACGTATAAATATAACAATATATTTGTTACATCCCTCCCAGTGACACGTGTGCGAAATGTACGGGGTTGAATATAATAGAAGGGTACAGAAGACGGTTGCAGGTGCAGGCGTATTGGTAAAAGAAGAAAGTTGTGGCTCAGAAACATCAATGAATGGACGGCACTAAGCCGTGTCAATAAAGAAACGTCGTAGGTAATATGATTATACTAGTGGTTCGCCCCGAACTACGAACTCGCGACCCCATATCTCAGCGACCCCATATCTCAGCAACCCCTCGACCGATTTGGCTCATGTTCGAACTTAAAAATTCTCTTTGCCTCATTTACCCGCCTACCAAATTTCATGACGATCCGACTAAATTTACTCAAGTTATCGTCGAACGAACATTCATACATACAAACATACAAACATACATACATACATACAAACGCCGGATTGTTCCAGTAGACTCGGAGAACTTCGCTCGCTTCGCTCGCTTCGCTCGCTTCGCTCGCTCGTTCAATGAAAATGGCAAATGAGGAAAAAGAGGTAACGAAAATTACACGATTTTGGTTCAAACATTTTCCTAAAATTTTCTTATATTTCCGGTGATAAGAGTACCTATATTCTGTTGTTTTAATTGTTTGGGTAATGGTTCCAAATAAAATTAAATGCATATTATAATGGTGGAACGGAAAAACCACTCTTATTTGACCGGTTTTTTAAAATATTTGTTACCTTAGACCTATTCCCACTCGCATTTGCCCGGTTTTCTTAAATATTTGTTGCCTCAGACCAATTTTCTTGGAGGACCGATAAGTATTGATGATTATTTTGAATCGATAACTCAATCTCGAAATGTGTTTTTCGAATAACTCCATTCCGAATGAACGGCACTTCGAAAAACGCAACAGCGAAATATTTCAATACTTACCGAAACACTCGATGCCGAATGCTCGCCAATTCGAAAAACTCAAAATCGAACGTCTTTACTTCCTGGTTTTATTTGAAAGGGTATATTCCCGCGTGGTCCCATAAAAAAAATGTGTTGGAGAGTTCCAGTGTTACAGTGAAGCCTTTCAGCGCTACAGGACCTTTCTTAAATACCCTGTACTAGTGCCCCGAACTATGAACTGTACCCCGAACTATGAACTCGCGACCCCATAACTCAGCAACCCCTCGACCTAGACCCTCGATTTGGCTCATGTTTGAACTGAAAAATTCTCTTTGCCTCATTTACCCACCTACCAAATTTCATGACGATCCGACAAAATTTACTCAAGTTATCGTCGAACGAACATTCATACATACATACAAACATACAAACGCCGGATTGTTCCAGTAGACTCGGAGAACTTTGCTCGCTTCGCTCGCTCGTTCAATTATCTATAGGTAGGTGTGATAATAAAGATGGAACGATTACAAAAACAAAAAGCGATAAAAGCACTTGCAGGAGACTTATAATTTTGAAAGAATCCACCAAATATTTACAGTACCAAGTAAATTATGCGCGACCGTATAAAACGTCTTATTTACCACATTATTTACTCGGAAACCTTTTCCGAGGATAAACAAAAACGGCACACCGACATTTTCAATATTGTTTATTTAAACAATGCACTCACATAAACATATCTCCAGGTGGGATCTTCGGGATTCTCGCCCTTAGCTTTAAGGTGATACAGGTGGCGTTTGTTTGTAGGTCGTCGGTGATAAATTTGAAGATTCGGGCTGCAAATATTGTGCTTGGCCGCTTGTACGATTCCGTTTCACCTGCAAACAGTTGGAGCAGGTCCCTCGTTCCGAATCGATTGGGATGTGGTCAGCTGTGGCCGTGTTTGCTCAGAACACGAAGTAGGATTATGAATAAAAGACGATCAGTGTGCTTATTCTGTAAAAAAAAAAACCGCCTCAAAACCTGTTTTGGGCTCAAATCTTGATAAGTTTGATTTAACTCCTCCGCAAAACCACACACCTAGAGGTATTTCTTGAAATTTTCGCCTGGCTAAAAACCTACTTTATATCCAAGATACTACTCTCGCTCGCATTTTCTGTTTTTTTATTATTATTGTAAGAGATAAGTATTGCTGGGTCGAATTGAAAAAATAATCATAATCATAATCATAACGTTTATTGCTTCATGTGGTAGTTTTACAATATTTTAAAGATGTTACAATAAATAGAGTCCCATGACATGAGCCCTGTAACGGTACTGCAATTTTAAATGCCTTATTACCTACACCTACATACATAATATAGGCTGGTAATTTAATAGCTAGGTACTTAATATCTAGTTTTATACTTTTTTATGTTGGTACCCCTGCAATATGGGTATCAAATTAAAGGTTTGACTTAAATGACGATTGCAAAAATATAGAGTTGATGCTAGAAAAAATATCAAAAAATTAAAACACCAATCTAAATCAGACCTGTTCAAACAGCATAATATTATTATTATAGTCCCGCCTGCTACCGTGATGCATTTTTTTGATTTTTTGTTATTTAACAGTTTTTTTATGAAAAATTTATGACAAATAGGTATGACTCATGACGGGCATACAAAATAAAACTGTGGACATTTGGACACTTTTTTGTTTTCATATTCCTCTTTCTTCAATTCATTAGAAAACGGTATCCTGTAGTTAAAAAACGAAAGTATATCTACCGTTTTCAAAGGGGTCTCTTAATAAAGGTAGGAGAGATGGACAGAATAGATGTACAGACAGCGGAGACTTAGTACATTTAAGTACAGACCTCAGCACATGTACCTACAGCTTCTACAGTTTATTTTGTAAACTCGCCTTTATCAGAACAGAAGAAGGCGACGTATAAAAGCCGACCCCTGTCAACTAAATACCTGAATACCGCTACCTATCGGGAATTGAAACTAAAATTAAATCTCTCGGGCTCCCCACTCGTATGAAATTCAAAACTTACTAATTATAATTTCCAACTAGCTTTGCTAGTACTTCGTACTAGAGCTTTGTACTTTGTACAACAAGTACTAGCGAAATTTCAGCCACCCACCATCAAAATGTTTAGCCCAAAAGCACTTAGCTAGGCTAGCATTCCACTGTTTCGCCTTTCATAGTGCAAATTGTCGACGGAGTGAAATGATATTCGCAATTAGTGTAAATACGGGCGAGTGTCATTCCACTGTCTGGAGAGCCATGCTTCCCGATGTAATAGGAGAGCGCTGCACAGGGTGACGGCGGTGCAGGATGAGGACCAAATCGCAAATACTAATAAAAAAAAATAAAAAAAATAAAGATGTAGCCTGTACAATTGTGCATGTCCCACTAGCTGGGCAAAGGCCTTCTCTCAGAGAGAGAGTTCGAGCTTAATCACCACGAGTGCTCAATGCGGGTTGGCGATTTTTGCGTTGAGGGTATAATGCCTCATACGCTCTAGTTTCCTCACGATGTTTTCCATCACAGCTAGCGAGTGGTATTGCTACTACAAATTCACAAAGGTACGTAACTTTGAAATTAAACAAAGTCATACATGCCCGCACCGGGAATCAAACCTAGGACCTTTCGCTTCAGAGTCTACTGTTCTACCCACCAGACCACCACCGCATCAATAAAATTCTATGAGACGTTTTAAAAAACTGCCCGATATTCCTCCATCTGTAACGAGCGAGCAAAGCGAAAGAAGTTCTCCGAGACCACTTGAACAATTTGGCGTTTGTATGTATGAAAGTTCGTTCGACGATAACTTGGGTATTGTTGATCGGATCGTCATGAAATTTGGTAAGTGGATAAATGAGACAAACATATATTTTTAAATTCAAACTTGAGCCAAATCGGTCAAAGAGTTGCCCAGATATGGGGGTCACGATTTCACAATTCGGGACGAACTACTAGTATTATTTCAGTTTCCCTACACGATCAATGTGATACTAAAGTTATCATCGAACAAACAAGTTCAAGTAGACTCTGAGAACTTCTCTCACTTCGCCCGATCATTCAATTAATATGGAACTTCTATAAAAATTGCATCAAAAAAACCCGAAGTAGGACTTGGCCTATGACACAAGAATTTGCCACTGGTCCAGCTCCGTCTCCTTCCAGTGAAGCAGTTTGCTTTGCTCGCTCGTTCAATAGCTTTTAATTTGACCCAACCCAATGACCCAGCCGTACCACTGTGCACTGAACGCGTTTCGAGTCAAATGTGCGTCGCGGGAGCGGCGGAATCATGTCGCAACCAATAAACGCGCCTTCTGACACCCCACTGCGTTTTACACATTGACGCTAACTTGTGGAAATCGTAGGCTGTGACGTTGTCTGTCAACAATAACAACTAAATACAAAATTATCCGTTTAAGAGCTACGGTGCCACAGACAGACACATAGCAGTCAAATAACACACCTCTTTTTGTATCGGGGGTTAAAAATATGAATGTCATTGGTCCATAAAGCATAGGTACAGAGCAGATGCCACGATTGGTACTGTCACTGTCACTGAAAGTGATAGGTAGGATAAACAACCTTACTACTATCGTGGTAGCTACTCAGTCCCTTACTGCGTTTTGCCCATTTCCGATAGGTAATTTGTAAAATTTTCAGCTTATTCGAAATAAAATCAATTCAACAACATTTAAGCAAGACATTATTTCGTTTGGTTTGGAAACAGTTTTATTAAAAACGTAATTCGAAATAGTAAAAGCTTGACACGTTGTTTCGAAATGGCGTGTCAAAACGGTTCCCTTTCGATTCAACGGGTTAGTACCAGATGGCTAAAACGCAACTGCTCGTCAAAAAAGTATCAATGAAGCGTCTCGTCTGAAAATCATAGTGTTAACCTGTCACAATTAGTATCAATTTGGCCTGTCATCTATGTCATATTATGTTGGTGATCGAATCGCGAGTCTCAAGTGGAAATGAGCAGGACACCTGGCTAGGCGACAAGATGGCCGATGGACAAGGGCAGTACAGAGTGGAGGCCCAGAGAAGAAAGGCGGTCGGTGGCAAGACCAGCAGCTCGATGGTCGGATGACATCGTTGTGTCGGCGGAGGGTCCATGGATGCGGATGGCGAGGGACCGTGAGAGGTGGCGTGAGGGGAAAAGGGTCTAATACCCAACAGTGGGCAGAGTAAGTAAGTAACTCTTTGTTAAGGTTGGACTATAAGGTTCAGGCGATAAAGTGTTCTGGTCTACGAAGCAGTGCCCAAAGAACTTGTTGATGACCAGAACACATAATCGGCTGAATTATTGTTGTTCTGCTGTTTACAATAATAAAAAGAATACTATGTTATTGCCGCGAACGAAAAATAGCTGAACAAAAATAGCTCAGTTTAGCTACAAAATGTAAAAAACTGTGAAAATTTTGAATTTCCCGCCACGCCGCTATCGTCCAACCTTAAATCAGAGGTGGGCTGATGATGATGATGATGATTTATACATTTAGGTGGTCTAAATAGCTGGTAGCATTATACGGGTTGCTTTTTGAGGAGCTGTTTTTCCATATTTACCTCTTGCCACTTGCGTTTTCGACAATCTGGTTCTAACCCAATTCAACCAGAGGCACGCGAGGTACTTGTTACCGATATCACTGTTACTTTAATCGTTTTTTTGTTTTTATGGCTAAAGTTTCCGGCGTTTCGTTCGATGCATTGGTTAAAATACACGTTTATGTTTTAACTCACTTTGGTGGTAAACTAAAAGAGGTATGGGTACAGAATTGAGTGATTTAAAAAGCGAATAACTAAATTGGTGGAAAATGTAGTCTTTCAAACCTTTTTTTAGTGCCTCGGCGCTTCAGTGCCTGGGATATTGTTTTAGATGGATGGAGTAGGCTTGCCCAGCACCTATACCATCCAGACAGCTTAGTCGGCCTTACCCCACAGGAAAGACAAGTCAATACGACGTGTGGAGCCAACTAACTCACGGGTTTCCTCACGAGGTTTTCCTTCATGGTTAGCGAGTGGTTTTGCTACTTCAAATTCACAAGTGTATATACGTATTTTTATAAGGTTAAAAAATTCGCTCGGGACAGGATTTTAACTCGCAACCTTCTTGCATTCCGTGCAGGCCGCTCTACCAATTGAGCTACCGAGTCAAGTACTGTCTTTGCGAATTTTCTAACCTTATTGAAACTCGTCTTACGGACGATGGGGCGCCATCTAGTGTAATAGTTTGCACTTATCTACCTGTCCCGAGCGAATTTTTTAACCTTATAAAAATCTTTATAAAAGTGCCCTAGCACGGGTTAGTGCTTTAGAAAATACAAAAAGTGTATACCTATACGTAACTTTGAAAAGACACAAAGTCATAGGCCTGCGTAGGGTCAGGAACTAGACAAACGAGCGCAGTACGTGCAGCATGGTAAGCCCGAGATAGGCCCTTCTCTATGCAAAACTGTCAACTTGTCGGTCGGGCTCGAGTTGGCTCTACGCCAACATGGCGATGGAGACAAAATACATCATTTTTATTAAAAATGGCAATATCTACTTTCTGCTCGACATGACCCTAATCTATTGCCATCTCGAGTCCCGCCTGCCATGCTCGCACAATAGACATGGCACGTCTGTCACTCGAGTTCGAGAGAGTGTCAAAACGACCATGCTAAGCATACAGTACCGATCGTCGATGTAATGCTCTCACTATCCGCTGCGTAGGCGTCGATCCGATAGCAACATCTGGCTGACCTCAAAGTTTATCACTTGCGTAGTACTACGAACAGATGCGGAGCGTATTATAAACAATTAGTCGCTGCACATGTTTAGAAATACAGTTTTTAACTAGCTCTTTCATCTGGGCAAAGGGGAATCAAAAGCCACCACCAAAGATGGCCATTTTTGGCGGCGGCGGGATTTATTCGTAAGTACTAGGATCTGGAATCTAAACCTTAGGTCCTTAGGTTAAAATAGTTAAGCCTAGGGATTATCATTTGACGCTTCGTTCTTGGCAAAAAACGCATCCAAAAAGAAGATATGATTTTTCTTTTTCATTGGCGGCGCAAGTTGTGCCTATAAATGGGCCTTAATGGTGGACGATAGCAATGTGGCGGGAAATAAAAAAAATAAAAAACAGTTTTTTTATATTTTGTAGCTAAACTGAACTATTTTTGTTCAGCGATTTTTCGTTCGCGGCAATAACACAGTATTCTTTTCATTATTGTAAACAACAGAACAACAATAATTCAGACGATTATGTGTTCTGGTCTACGAAGCAGTGGCAAGAAAAAAATACTATGTTATTGCCGCGAACGAAAAATCGCTGAACGAAAATAGCTCAATTTAGCTACAAAATATAAAAAACTGTGAAATTTTTGAATTTCCCGACACGTTGCTAACGTCCAACCTTAAGTCAAACAAATCATTACAAATAGGAGAATTTACAACACATCAACTATCACAGCAACTCGGGCTTTTGTATAAACAGCTGTAAAGTGTGCGCCAAAGCGTTCACAATTGACTGTAGGGGCAATAAATAATCGTAACAGTAAAGAACAAACGAGAGACGAAATTCACGGCAAAATTACTTTGACACCTTTATCATGCTTTTGTGGATCTTATTATTTGGTGTGAAGGGCTAGAATTGCTTGTTCAAATGTTATTGTTGGTTGGTGGAACGGTCTGCTGTGCAATTTTAAAACATAGTAAGAGCCATTTGAAAAATTTTACAGGAGAGCCAAAAAAACGGTTTGGTTACTTTGTTTCGATGGACTGGTAAAACTATGAGACACAGCCGAAACTGACCATTTAAAAACAAAAAAAAAAAACATCAACCATTTTAAAACCCAGTGAGGGATCCCTTGCTATGGTTTTAAGTGGTCGATGGCTCACACTAGGTCTAAAATGGTTTTCTGGACCTGTTTTTTCATCGTGGTGGACTTACTAGTTTTTTTTAACTAGTGTTTGTATTCTCAGCAGTTTCTTAAGATTTTGACCATGCAATTTCGTGGGCAAAATCCTAAAATGATTCATAAATAAAAAATGCGTTTTTGTTTCACATGTCGCTTGCTAGGTTTTGAAATTGCACAGCCGAGGTATAGAGCAGGTAAACAATCAAACAGTGAATTTATTCCTGGGCTAAGCTGCATTTGCATAGGTGCACTTCGGTTTCATTTTAGTGGTGGCTGAGCTTTCTATTGTCCAAAGAGTAGCACTTAATTTCATGTGTGTAGCGAATCAAACCAGCCAAACATCGCCAAACCAAAAATCATGTTAAACCAAAGCATTTTTGAATTCATAATTATATTAACATAATACAAGGTTGTGCAAAAGTAATATCTTAACTTAAAAGTGATTTGGCTACCATGTTGTTAGAAAAATTAAAAAAAAGTTTTCATGAATATGCTGATTTGTTTTGAAGTCGACAAACCAATGGTATTGCCCACAAAAAATTGTTTTATGGACAGGACACATAATCTGCTTCTGTTGTTTACAATAATAAAAATAATACCGTATTGCCGTGAAACAAAAATCGCTGAATATCTCAGTTAAGCTACAAAATTGAAAAATCCGTGAAAATTTTGCATTTCCCGAAGCGCTAGTTTCTTTGACCCTTAAGATGATTTAAATATTGCAATTAATAGCCTTAAAAAAAGGTCCCAACTCTATTTACAGTGTGTTTTAGCTTGGTCACACAATATTTGCAACGTTTCATCAAAATGCACGACGTTTGTTAGTGGAAATCAAACTAAGTTCCAATGAAGGCTAGTTTAAAACAGTGACTCGTAAAGTCGTAAATAATTATAAAATACGTGGTATTTTTTATTAGCTTTATTCCTGAAAGACGTCAACCAACACTCAACATCAATGTCATTTCCAATAACTTTTGTTCCACGAACTTGGTTAAAGCGCAGGTTTATTTTTCAAAGATTTATTCGCTTTTTGACGTTTCAGGACTTTAAAGCTTATACGTAAAGCTGATTTAAAGCTTATTAAAAATAACCCTTTGTATGTGTAGATAAGGAACAAGGATTTTCTTATCAAGTGGGCAACACTACAGGGTGCACTCTAAATCGATAGCGGAACTTTAAGTAGGCTGTCTACTGATCAATACAAACCACTTGTATGAGGTGGCGACAAAAATGAAGCGAAAAAAATATCAGCTGTTTCATACATTTGGCGCAGTACTGAGTCGACCTTTTGTATGGAACATCTGAAATTTTTTTCACTCCGTTTTTTTCGCCACCTAGTACAAGTTGTTTGTAGTGATCAGTAGACAGCCTACTTAAAGTTCCGCTATCGACTTAGAGTGCACCCTGTAGTCCATTTGTTTACCTAGTTATTTTCGGCTGCAACGCCCAATGCGAGGTGAAATTTAATTTTAACTCGCGAACCGAACTCGAATGCACCGTGCACCTAATTCTAGGCGATGGCGAGTTCGGTCTGCATTACCTGGCTCATTTGGTGTAATTTAAATTAAAAAATAAAAACCCGGCAGCCAGAAGTCTTCAAACGAGACAAGACCCTTGTGAACTACTCGTATGGTGCACCCTGTAGTAAAAAAGCATCGTCAGAATTTCTGAGCGTCTGAGACAATTCACTTTTAGCAGTTGACGTGTTTCAGGAATAAAGATATTTAAAAAGTACCCTGTATTGTATTAATTAAGGTTCCCCATGTCGTGTCCCAAAATTGTGAATAGTTCGCACACAGGTTTTCTAAAATAGACAGACCTTGAAGCATTGAAAAAATGCATACCTATTACAGGGTGCACTCTAAGTTGATAGCGGAACTTTATGTAGGCTATCTACTGATCAATACAAACAAGTTCCACTAGGTGGCTAAAAAAATTGAGCGAAAAAAATATCTGCTGTTCCATACAAAAGGTCGACTCAGTACCTACTGCGCCAAATGTATGAAACAGCAGATTTTTTTTTTCGCTCCATTTTTGTCGCCACTTAGTACAAGTTGTTTGTATTGATCAGTAGACAGCCTACATAAAGTTCCGCTATCGACTTAGAGTGCACCCTGTAATAGGTATGCATTTTTTCAATGCTTCAAGGTCTGTCTATTTTAGAAAACCTGTGTGCGAACTATTCACAATTTTGGGACACGACATGGGGAACCTTAATACAATACAGGGTACTTTTTAAATATCTTTATTCCTGAAACCCGTCAACTTCTAAAAGTGAATTCCAAAAGCTTTTGTTCTATGACTTTTCTCGATACTTTTTATTCATTTAACGTTTCCCATTCTTAAAAAGTGTGCGTTTGTTCAATTTCAGCGCTGCCTGCGTAGCACGCTTTTGTGCCCCTTCATTATCTACCAACTTTCCAGCCTCTCCTGCTACTACTTGTTGCTCCACGCCGCAAATTACGCAAAAAAGTGTTTTTTTTTTTTGTACAGTCGGCCACAGTCTCAGATACCCCTTTTTGTTCGATTGTCGCCCTTATGCCGCGCGCGATAAGAGCTGCCATGGGGTATCTGAGATTGTGGCCGACCGTACCTTCTGAGAAAATAAATTGCGCTTAGGTACATCAAATTCGTACCTACAACAATATTCGTTGGAAATAATCTTATAAATTGACGGGCTTCAGGAATAAAGTTCTACATATATTACCCAGTACCTATAGATAGGCGATACCGATATCATCTTCGCCAAATGAAATTTTATTTTAAAACTAACTAACTTTCTTCTTATGCACTGACAGTGACACACTCAAATACAAAAGTTGGTCATCATGGGGTATCTTACTGACCGTAAAAAGCTTTTTATGCGTAAGTATTGCAAAATAATTGCACAGTGAAACACGATAATATTGGCGAAACTTTTTAGACGCGGCGCAGTCTAAAATACCTTTATTGTAAAGGCGAAAGTTTGTTGCTATTTAGCCAATTAAAACTGGCCAGTTATTTTATTCGTAGTCAGCTCTCTATCCGAGAGTTCGTCTTTGAGCGCAAACAAAACAAACGTAAATTTTAACGAAACAAAAGTTCGGCTTTTAATTCGCTCGCGTCCCCGGTAATGTTATTTAGTTTTCGGGTGCTCTGAGCAATTCGAAAACAGGGACGAACTATGAGTAGGAACGAATGTTATTAAAAACTATTTCTAATCCTTAGAGAAAGATAAACTATTACCTATAGCTCTTGAAGTGGTGGTGGTCTAGTGGGTATAAGCCGTGCCAATAGAGAAACGATGTGAAAATGGCGGCGGGTACCTATGGTAAGGTCTGAAAAAGAGGTTACGAAAATACGATTTCGGTTCATACCTAAAACTTTCTTACATTTTTGGTTAGGAAATATTGTTTTACGATGCTTTCTTTATTGATTAGGTAATTGCTTTACGTTGGGTTTGTGATTAAACAACAATCTTTATGAAAATAAGATCAAAAATATTAAAACGTAGTAAATAATACAAACCTCAACAAATAACAACATTTAACGTAAACTACAATATTGAAATAACTCGACAAACATTAAAAAAACAATAAGAGGCGAACGTATTTTGGCGTGTTTTATTAGCCAAGCGTAGGTGACTAATCAGGACTGCCTAAAATGACTTTGCTAACGTTACGTGTGAGTATAGACGGAGATATGATTAAAGCGAGAGGGCGCGAGAGTGTCCGCCATTTATACAACGTGTTAATTTGCAAGCGTGCCATATTTTAGGACGTGATTATACTGCTGATAAAGAACAAAAATCAATCATAAAAGAAGGGGCGATTTTTTTTATTTCTTTTTCAGACGTCACAATTTTTATCGACAAAGACAACGCCCAG
Source organism: Zelleria hepariella (assembly GCA_949319315.1). Lineage (NCBI taxonomy): Eukaryota > Metazoa > Arthropoda > Insecta > Lepidoptera > Yponomeutidae > Zelleria > Zelleria hepariella. The sequence goes on along the minus strand of OX439382.1, from coordinate 29,348,660 downwards.
CTCTAACATCGAAATATCTCGCCCATCCCTAAATTTTAGTGTTCACCAGATGAAACGACGAACGGTTTGGCAACAACTCGCACACATTCGCACCCCGCCCGAGCGGGAGCGGCATATGCCGTTAACAGTAGATAGAATAGAACAAACACACCGCCGCGCGCGAGCGCACCCCCCCGCCCCCATCAATCAGCCTAGCCGCCGCCCGCCAGGCACTCAGTGACCGGATATCCTTTGTGACGTGTGCACGTAGCGCACGCTCCTTTACTACCTACCTTTGCGCGCGCGCCGGCCGCCGGCGCCGCGCCGCCGCCGCCCGCCGCCGCCGCCGTTTCGTAATCGTTGATGAGATGTTGGGCGACGTGCCATTGAACGTTCATCAAAACCTCAATTGTCAGCAGGACGGAGCTCCTTCGCACTACGGACTCCAAGTGCGCGAGTACCTAAATTATATTTTTGGTGACCGCTGGATAGGAGTTAGGACGTGGAAGCCCACTGGCCTGGCCAGCGCGGTCCCCGGATCTTACCCCCCTAGACTTTTATTTGTGTGGGAGAAGTGAACAGTGCGGTTGTGTTACGTGAAAGGATTATTTCTTCTGCCTTCCAAACTGTTAGTGAAAAAAGTGTTTGTGTTGCAAAATTGAAAAAGCAATTTGTGTCGCCGTGCATAGCGCAGAATGTTAGCCACTTCGAACAATAATGCTCCATACAACTTAATAATTGTAAGTACCCTGTAAATAGCGTATCAATTAGTGTAATTTTTTTAACTTTTAGATTTTTAACTACGCCAGATCATCGATTTATTTGAAGGTAGGTTAGTACCTACTTGGGTATATCATCTACTTCCTACTTTTTATTACCTACCTGTAAATAAACTAGTAACACATTTGCGCAATATTTTCCTACCTACTAACCGCCTACCTACCAAAGAAATTTTGTTTGGTCGGTCCTAAGCCCGTGAGAGTAGGAAGGGAGATCTGAAATCATCCGTTTTGTTGTTGTTATTGCTGTCTCTTTCGATCGGTGCCAACTTGGCAACGCGGTCTCGGTCTCTTCCCAATACGTGCGTAGTCATAGCACCTCTAAACTTAGGTTATTCCTATTCACACCCTAAAAAGAAGTTTAATTTTTATCTTCGGTTTCCTTGAATCTGTGAGACTGTGAGTAGGCTACATTAGCTGGTAACATGAATTACATTTTTTTCTTTAAATATGGCACGCTTGCAAATTAACACCCTGTATATCGTTTCTTTAATGGCACAGGTAATAGAACAGTGGACTCTGAAGCAAGAGTCCCCCGGTTCGATTCCCAGTGCGAGCATGTATCTATGACTTTGTTTAATTTCAAAGTTACGTAGATTTGTGAATTTGTAGTAACAATACCACTCGGTAACTGTGAAGGAAAACATCGTGAGGAAACCCGCGGCTTAGCTGGCTCCACACGTATTGGTTTGTCTTTCCTGTGGGCTAGGCTGACTAAGCTGTCAGGATGGTATAGGTCCTGGTCAAGCCTACTCCATCTAAAACAATGTCCCAGGCACTGCAGCGCCGAGTGGTCTCTTCACCCATCTAGTGTGAGTGAAGGTGCCACTGGACGCTGTATAAATCATTTCATTACGTAGATGCAAAGGCCTTAGTATACATATGTAATGCGGAGTCGGATTCTATGGGATTTAGTTTGGTGGTTACAGCTCATGGTGCGAGCCGAGTTGCTCAATTTGTATTTGACAAAACAGATTTGCAATTAGTGCCAGCCCGTGCTATCTGTGCTTGTTGCAAACGGAATTTTTAGCTAATGAATTGCTTTGTAACTGTTCGGCGTCGGCCGTGCATTCTAATAATTAAATATTTGCCAGTTAGAACGGTAAACATGCGCTCTGTGAGGCTGTCCAATTTTAGCTAATGTTTCAAATGTGCGCGGATAATTTACTACTTATTTAAGGGGCTGGAATAAATCATTTATATTTCGTTTATTTCTAAAACCTTTTGTGCGTTTAACTACTTAGGTTTACAGTCAGTAACACGTCGAGATACCCCCTTTTGTTCTATTGACGCATTTATATCGCGCACAGACCTCCGCGAGTTCAAGCGTTGGACTGGGACTGAAAGTGCATTGAAACGCTTCAAACGTTGTAAACGCTGCTGTAGATACTACTACTGTTATAACGCTGGCTCAGCGACCCGAATTGGATCTTGGCCTCCACAACCAAAAGACGCCATCTCTGTCTGTCCTGCGCCACATCCTATCTTCCACTTGAAGTTCGCGCAAGTATTTTGGGACTTCGTCAATCCAGCAATACCTGGAACGTCCAACTGGGCCTTGAGTCTGTAACGCAATGGTGCCTCGATAGCCTCCCAGTTGAAGGCTTCAACTACGACTTACTTACGACTAATGCTGTCTGTCCTTTTAATATTTTTCTAGTACAGCATAGAATATTTTTATTAGTTCGCTAGAGGTAGTAGAAAAACGAGGAAAAGCCATATTTTTCCTTCTATTAGGAACCTATCGACACGCTATTGCGTTACAGATAGATTTCAGTCCCTGGTCAGCGTTCAAAAGGCAGATATCTCAATAAAAAACTAAACGTTCAGTAGCCCTGCTTGTAAGCTTAAAACAATGCCCGCTTGCGTGTGGCTGCCCATACTCGAGTGTTGACAAATCCTCCAACAAGTCCAATCTTAACTCGTCTAAAATCCCACTAATCATCCAATCTTCATCGTTGACACAGATTGCTACTGAGTACTGCCAATGCAGTCAACAGCTTTATTAGTAGGCCATTGACCTCACACCTATCAAGCACACGCGTCGCGTATTATCTAATGGTCACAAGTAGCGCAGTTTGTAAACTCTAGCGCATTTGTTGCGTCATGGTTTGTTTAGTAGGTGGGTAATCATCTTAGGTACTAGTGGCCACTGGCCACCACTGGTGTCAGAGTTTTTAGGCCGCCCATAAAATCTAAGGCCTTTGCATCTACGTAATGGGATGATTTATACAGCGTCCAATGGCACCTTCACTCACACTAGGCGGATGTAGAGACCACTCGACGTTGCAGTACCTGGGACATGAGAGCTGTGGAACACCATCAAAAGGAGAACATGTTTTCAGACACGAGGGATACAGCCTGTAACTTATAATGATGGGAAAAGTCGCCGGCAAACGCGTCGGCCGAGGGAGAAAATCCTGGCTAAGAACTATTTCGCCTCGCGAGAAGCAAAGATAGATATGTAGATCTGACCCCAACCTTCGCTATATCGGAGAGGCATCCTAAGAAGAAGATAAACTCTCCAATCAGATGCGAAGGTCATAGCTACCTACTCTGGTAACTGAAACCCAACCGTCTTTTTTTACTTGGTCTAAAGTTACCTCACCATCATCACCATCAGCCTTTTAAAACCGACAGCTGAGTAAAGGCCTCTTCATGCTCACGCCACCTCTCACGATCCTGTGCCAGACGCAACCACTGTTTTTGGCTGCTTGGGCTATGTCGTCGGACATCTGGCTGGTGGTCTCCCAACCGATCTCTTCCCCTCTCGAGGTCGCCATTCCGCAATGGACTTTGTAAATCTGCCATCGGTGCGTACCTATAGCCAGCTGGTGTCCTGCCCATTTCCACTTCTAGCTAAATCAACCTGGACATACTCTTTGTTTCTCAGTAATTGAACGAAGCGAAGTTCTCCGAGTCTATTGGAACAATCCGGCGTTTGTATGTTTGTATGTATTTATGTATGTATGTATGTTTGTATATATGTATGAATGTTCGTTCGACGATAACTTGAGTAAATATTGTCGGATCGTTATGAAATTTGGTAAGCGAATAAATGAAATTAAAAGGATTTGTAATTTTGAACATGAGCCAAATCGGTCAAGGTGTTGCCGAGATATGGGGGTTTTAAGTTTATATGGGGTCGCGAGTTCACAGTTCGGGGCGAACCACTAGTAATTAAATAGGTACCTTCCCTACATAGTGACATCAGAATCAAAAGCAGCTGCCTCTTTAATTGCCCTCTGTATTCACTATTTAGTCAAGAGCAAATTTATGACCATCTCGTTTGTGATAAACAATTAAGTTTCAATCACGCCGCCACACTGCGGTTACTGTATTACGCGCACTGTGTATTGGGTCAAGCCGGCTAGATCAAAGCCTGTGCAATGTAGACCTAAAAAGCTACTACAGGGTGCACTCTAAGTCGATAGCGAAACTTCAAGTAGGCTGTCTACTGATCAATACAAACAACTTGTGCTAGGCGGCGAAAAAAATGGAGTGAAAAAAATATCAGCTGCTCCATACAAAAGGTCGACTCAGTACTGCGCCAAATGTATGAAACAGCTGATATTTTTTTCGCTCCATTTTTGTCGCCACCTAGTACTAGTATTTTAGCGTAAGTTTATGTAGTATAAGTAATATCCCGTATAAGTAAGTTTATTATTTTTTTTATATTGCATTAGTTTATTATATCATACCTAGGTTTTTCTACCTCCTCAGTCCCGAGCTGTTTTTCTTGAATAAAACCTTGAGAACTATTATATTATACAATAAGTTATATATTTTTGTAATCAGTATGACCATACCAACTGGGTGGTTTTCCGGAAAATCGCTTTCCACTATGTCGATTTTAGTCGACATGAGGTCTCAAGTCTAAAAAAAGTGCGAAAAGTTCCTGTTAAATGTGAGTTTTACAAATGGATAAGGAAAGGCAGATTTTGATTTTTTATAGTAAATTTTAATGAAACTTATCAATTAACACACAAATTAGAGCTGGTGATACAATTTGTAACAATTTCTGGAAGAATTGAGACACAAAATGACTTTGCATTTGGGGCAAAAATGTCGTGCTCCGTTATAGCTGGTAGTCGGCATCGATTTTTCTTATCCAATAAATCACGTAGGTGATCTGCTCGTGACATTCTTACCAAATCTGATGGGTGTTGTGTTTTTGCTCGCTTGAAAGGACGACCAATGGATGAAGGACCAGCCGCTGCGTCATCAGATACATTGCCGCGCTGCATGCTTGCCCCAAAATGGTATCATCTGCTCGTCCACTGACACCTCCTGTGATCAACCAATGGTTTAGCAAGCACCCATTTCGGACAGATTCCAGGATTGGCTGCAGCTTCCAGAACTTGGTCACGGACTAAGTGTTTTCACTCACTTCAGCATCGATTACGATTTTCAAATTTGAACGTAGCCGGAAGTATCGATCCCGAGTCATTTTCTCTGCAATTGCAGGAACTCTGGTCTTTTCCTCGCAATACATCCTAATTCTGGGAAACTTCAAGTAGGACATCATCACAGTCAGACCAAAAAAAAACTCTTATTTCTTGAACCGACAAGTTGAGACCTCTACCTTTCTCCAAAAGGTACTTCTGGTCAGTACAAAAAGCAATTCTTGAAAAAATTTCTTCCGGTATGTACTTGGAATGGTAATCGTACGGTCTGAGTGGGATTGCTGGCTGTGGCACCTCAATAAAGTCGGGAGCTGGAGGCAAGGGCTCGAAATCATCGGTGGTCTTCCAGTACTCTTTGCGTGCTTAAGATTGCTGTCTATCATTGCTTCTAGAAGGCCCAGGGCTACTTACAGTTCCTTCTACATGTTCTTGGACCACGGCAGGACTTTCTTCTTCAGAGTCGGAGCTTTCTGGTTGTGGTACATAGCTGTCATCACTGGCCCAGTCCTCATCCTCACATGCAAAATCAACATCTGAATCATCGCCATTTACTATGTCATTTACCAGCTCGTCAAGAGTGTCGTCTGAAAAAAAATAAAGAATAATATAGTAAGTAATATAAACAAACAAAATATTTGCAAAAACTCATAAAGGAGGGTAAATAATCATGATCACTAGATTACGAAAACACAGAGAATATTGGCACTTTTTGATATATAAAGACCCGATGTAGACAACCGTCGACAAACAAATGTTCGCGTAAGTTGTGCGGTGGAAAAAACTTGTATCAACAAGTGCATATTTGCAATTAGTGCAAAATTTAGTCTAAAAGTTATGTTCCGTTCAAGTTCTTAGTTTAGTCATACAGTTAGAAAAATATCATGTAATTACCTTCACAGGGCACACCAATTTTGAATTTTTTTCGGGAGCTTATTTTTCAATCCACCTTCGTTCTCACTGCATCGGTAAACATGGTGCCGAATTGCATAGAAATATAACGCCATCTTCACTGAATGTAATTAAACTAAAACAATAACCATCTGACCAAAACTACGGAGTTCACACAGTTTTTCCCAGAGGGCGTCGTATGTCGACTTGTGTCGACGCAGGGTCCGAGGAGGTTAATGTAAGTATTTGTGTGTATATTAGTATGTATTTGTATGTTATCAATTATTTATGTGTTGTTTGTTCATGTACGTCTACTTTATTGGCCGTCTCCCGCCGTCATTCAAAACAATAACTCACAATTAATTTGGCTGGCTGGAAGAAATTTCTATTGAAATAAGTCCGCCCTTGTATGTAATTTCTCACCATTGTTATTTAAGTTTTTATTTTGTGCAATAAAGTGTAATAATAATAATTCAAGTTGTTTGTATTGATCAGTAGACAGCCTACTTAAAGTTCCGCAATCGACTTAGAGTGCACCCTGTAGACATACTTACTACGTTGGCTGGCTGATTGTTGTTGTTGGTTGGTTATTGTTGGTTGTTGTTCCACCTAATTTCTCACAGCCTAGTTGGACTAGCCATTCTTAATAGATTCGCGAGTTAAGCAACATCGGGCGCGGTCAGTCTATGGATGGGTGACCGCTAATGGCAATAATATCTGAGCGTTTCCGTGCTTCGGAAGGCACGTTAAACCGTTGGTCCCGGTGGTTGTTGATTATAACAATCGTTAAGCCATGTCAGAGGCCCTTTGGGGGGTCTAATAACTAAACTTCAAGGGGTCGACAATGTGACGGAGTGGAAAATAATGAAAAAAAAAAAAAACACGGGCATTGACAGAGTGGCGGCCAAGAGTTGGACGGCGGTCGGTAGGAAGACCTACAGCTCGATGGTCGGACCACATCGTTATGGCGGCAGAGGGTCCATGGATGCGGATGACGAGGGACCGCGAGAGATGGCGCGAGGGGAGAAAGGCCTATACCCAGCAGAGGATCCAGCAGCAGAGTATAATAGGTAATAGTAAAATTCAAAGTCTCTGTCTTTACATTTTCGCAGCTCTATGGGCCTGAATCATCCGCACAGCCTACGGCTGCGGTCACAGATAAGAAGTGTTATTACGAGGAAATGAATTGCATTAATTGTGCTAAATCATTGTTGCTTATTGTTTTTTACCAGCGAGCAGAAGAAAACATGGAGATCTCACTAGCCCTGAGAAATTACCTATGGATATGGTTCTCGTGTGGGCGGAGTCTACAGATGGTTCCTCTCACGATTTTAGTGGTTCGATAGAAGTTTGTTTGTCTGTTTGTCACACTTTATAGCACCCAAAATATACAGGGTGTTGTTTTGTAAAGTTACACCCGGCTCAGGTGTGATTATTTACACGACACTGAAGCCAGAAAAAATATTAAAAAAAAAAAAATTCAGTGTAAAATACCCAAAAATTATTAAATTGTGGCCGCCCGTACTATTACACTAAAGCTAGCGGCGAGTCGGGCGCAACATCGCGCGCGCGCTTTGTGAAAGCGGGGGTGTCCGCACGTCGCGGTTATTATAGAACAACTTGAACAAGGTGATTTATGCATCAACATTTTTTTTGAAAAAAAAAGAATTTGTTTTTAGTTTCAAGCGTTGCTCAAACTATCGTCCCTGACTCGGGTGTTACTGACCAAAACAACACCCTGTATAGACTTAAATAACAATGTAAGAGAACGTGTACAAAGGCGGACTTATTTCTAAAGAAATTTCTTCCAGCCAGTCTCAGTTTGTCGCTGTCAGTATAATACGTCCAATAACATCAATAGCGCGAAAACTATCCACACGGAGTTTCTGGTTTTCTTATTGGTTTAAAATATTTTTTAACAGAGCTGTCTGCGCAAGAAGATGCGTGTGCCAATTTTAGAGGATGGATAAGCTTGAAGAAATGCTTCCATGTTTTTTTCGATCGCTGTTTTTTACACAAGCCTCTCGGCACGTCGACGCTTACGCGCTAGCACTCTACTCGGTTACGTTACGGACGATTTTACAACAAAAGTGTACAGTCTGACGTGCTATCGTGCATTAGCTTGGCTGATTTATTGCGAAGGAAAACGTGGTGTGGAAACCCAAGCGAGGTTTCGAGGTCGTATTCGTGGTTTTCATATTTGTATTTTAATTTACCTACCTAGCAACAATTTAGGTTCGTCAAACCGTAATTTATCGGACTTCATTGTATTGGATAAAACGGTAATTAGGAACGTCCAAAAAACGACACATTGTCATACGTTATACGTTCCATACCTATTTGTTTAGTTAGATCTATGGCCATATCTTTTTCAGTTCGCTGGATCATACATCCTAAGGCCTTTTTCATCTACGTAATGAGATTATTTATACAGCGTCCAATGGCACCTTCACTCACACTAGTGAACTGTGGTGTGAAGAAACCACTCGGCGCTGCAGTGCCTGGGACATTTTTCTAGATGGGAGTAGGCTTGCCTAGCACCTATACCATCCTGATAGCTTAGTCGGCCTAGCCCACAGGAAATACAAGACAATACGTGTGGAGCCAACTAAGGCGCGGGTTTCCTCACGATGTTTTCCTTCACGGTTATGTATTGGGTCATATATAAGAAAAAACTAATAGAGCAACAAAAAGAGGCCGCATTCACAAACACATCATTACTCAATGACAATAACTCCACAATATACCTTTCAGTCAAGCCTAAAAGCACGCATAATGGCATGATGGTTAAAATGATACAAATTACTCAAAGCTAACCTAACATATTTCAAATATATTACCAAGGTCAAGCCAATTCTTGCCAACGCAACCTTTTGACCTCTTCGATGGAAAATCGGTCTTATTCCTCTCAGGAAAAGGGAGGCAGTAACAGCAGGGTTGCCCTTGTTGTTTTTCTTTCAGGGAAACATGTGATAACCACAAACTCTGTAGGCTTCATACATTTAGCGCTAACCGCATAAGATTAATGTCCTACGGAGGAAAAGCGACGGAAAATGCTTTAAGAGAATCGTGGATTTGTACCGGGATTATGAAAATGGAAACGATCATTACGTACAGTGCCCCGTGAGCGTAACTTTACGCTTATATTCCTGAAAGAGTTAAAAAGACCCCATTTAATTTATCCGATCTTCATTTTGATTTAGGTTAGGTTATTGATTGTTATACCTATTATATGAGGTAGTGGCCACCCCTGGTGTCAGAGCTTTTAGGCCGCCCAAAGGGCCACTGATATGGCTTAACAATCGTTGTTAATCAACAACAGCCGGGAACAACGGCTTAACGTGCCTTCCGAAGCACGGAAGCGCTCAGATATTATTGCCACTAGCGGTCACCCATCCATAGATTGATCGCGCCCGATGTTGCTTAACTTCGCCAATCTATTAAGAATGGCTAGTCCTAGGCTGTGAGAAATTAGGTGGAACTTATCGTAGTTTACCAGTTCATATTGGGGCTTAACTTGACATAAACTTAATTTAATCTTTCTTCGTACAGTATCATACGATTCTCAAGAACAATAATTACCAGTTTTCCTTTTCAATAGCATACAAATATCGTAAAAAAGTCTCGGACTGAAAGGCTGAAAGGCTATTATGTCTGTGACAGAAGCTAGGATAAAAATAAATACTTTACTTACAAGTTTCCTTAATAAAAAACATGTGTGAATACAAACGAGGTCACAATCCGAGTCGATCTTATCTAGACCGACCCCAAATTCTAAACTTAGCCGAGTGCAGATGCTGTCTAAACGCTAACAACGACTGTGTTTTGTGTACTTAATAAATAAAATAAATAAATAATGATGCCTTTATTACGAGAAAAAGATACGACCAAAATAAACAATTACAACTGAATTTATTAAGCGTAGTAGAGTAACAAACATACGTACGTACAGCTATACAACTGCAACATTATATTATTGCGCCGGAGTTGAATACTCGCGCGCGAATATTTATAGCCTGGGGCCCGATTATATAACTTCAACCTTTATAACGATATATTTTCAAGTTGTACTATTTATTGCAATCATGTAGTAGTAACTTGTAACAGGTGGTAAAATGTATATTCGAGATATCCATAATCGGATCTTACAAAAATAACTTTGAAAGAAATCGTGATTTTATAATCTCGATACCTTTCAAAGGTAATTGCTAATCAGGACTTTAGAATGGAATAATTGACCAAGTTTTGAAGCAGAACGGATGGGCGAAAACGTCATACAAATGAAAGGATTTTGGGTGAACAAATCACCGATTAAGATCATTCATAAAAAAATTAAAAAGGATTCGCGATCTCAACCATGATCACAATTGCTTTGAATGACAGCTCTTGTCTGTGTCTATCTCTATCTCTACATCGTATAAAATAGTCAGTTTTCACGTTTGCCTATGAGACTTTGATTTTGGTCCGTTAGATATTATAATTTTGTCACGGAAGCTTTGTTATACCTTTTTGCACCCGTGCAAAGTCGGGTGGATCGCTGTATTAAATAAATGCGGTTAGTCAAGAATCAAGATCTTTGGAATATACGTAGGTATCGATAGATGTTAAAGTTAGATAATCGGACCCGTGTAAACAGACACGCACACATGTAGACTACAGTTTACAGACACAGCACGTGCGGGGCGTTGTCTATGTGTGCGCCAATGCGTATAACCCGATTGTGCATCCGACATCTTTTATAGGACATACCTAAGTATGCGCTGCTAAAGGCAATAGTGAATAAAATTTTAACCTTTACTTCAACTGGTTTAATCATGCAAAAAAAAAACACAGACAAAATACAAACAGAACTCAATTAAACCTAAACACCACAAAAAAAACACACACACAAATGAACAAAAAATCACAAAATGTATCGCAAAAAAAATAAGTCAAAAAACTATTAAAAAAGACCACCCCGGGACACATTCGACGCAAAAAACTTCAACTTGAGAATAGGAGTAAGTACATAGGTAACTAATTAAACTAAATCTTATGACTTTATAACCCTAAGAGAATCTAACACAAAAATAAATTGGTAGGTATCATTATAGATAGATAGAGAACTCTTTATTGCACAACAGAAAGAATATTTCACATCACTTTTAACACATTTACCATCATCAAGGAAGTCACTAAAAATTTAGTAATTTTTTTTAAAAATTATCCGAATTGCCAAACTAGGGGGCCAGGTACACTTGTACTGGCTATATTTTTTATGTTAGGAATCATTAGGTACAGTTGGCCACACGCTAGGATACCCCTTTTTGTTCGATTGGCGCCCTTATGCCGCGCGCGGTAAGAGCTGCCATGGGGTATCTGTGACTGTAGCCGACCGTACTTCTCGTTAGTTCCAAAAAGACTCAATTATTACCCAATCAGTTTTTTTCCATATTTTTTTTGTCTACGTGCTCCAAGGATTCTCTGTATTAATATTGAATGCGTTTTTCAGGAACATTAAAATAATATAAAGCTACTTGTTGATTTATTTTTTTATTTATTTAGGCTCCATGCCTTACCTTCGCCACAGTTGGGAACTTTGCTTGACAATGACTCCCTGCGCGTAGCGGTTGCATTGCGCCTGGGCTGCAATGTTTGTCACCCTCACCGTTGCATTTGTGGCGCGGAAGTTGATGCTCGGGGTCGACATGGCCTGCATCGTGTACGTAGTGCAGGTAGGCTTTCTCGGCACCATGCGATCAACGACCAAGTGAGGAGGGCACTCATTGCGGCTAACATCCCTTGCGTCTTGGAGCCGCAGGGTCTGAGCAGAACAGACGGAAAGCGCCCTGATGGATTGACCATGATTCCTTGGGAGAGGGGACGTTGTCTGCTTTGGGACGCCACGTGCGTTTGCACATTTGCGCCCTCCCACATTATTTCAACCACTGCTTCTTCTGGCGCCGCGGCGGAAGAAGCTTCAAGACTGAAATGTCAGAAGTATGGCCCTCTCCTAAATAGTTATATTTTTTATCCTCTTGCTCTTGAAACCACTGGGGTTTGGGGAATTCAGGGCAAGGTTTTTGTCAAAGAGATAGGTCGCCGATTGAGGAACCGTGGGTTTGACTACCGCTCCGGGGCATATCTGATGCAGAGGATCTCCCTGGCGGTTCAGCGTGGTAACGCTGCTAGCGTCATGGGGACCTTTGGATCGGATGTGGCCCGGGGTGGTTTATTTGAGTAGGTATTATTGTTATTATTAATTTTTTCTTTGTCATGTTTTTTGTGTTTTATTATTGACATTATTTCTTTTATTTTAATTTTTTGGACGAAGCATAATGTGAATTTTAATGTGATTATGAAATTTGGTGCATGGTTTTTAATTGTTGTATTATCTACCTTGATTGTGTTTTTTTTATCACATAAATAAATAAATTTTGTTCATCTTGTAAAAAAAAAAAAAAAAAATTTATTCAAAAGTGTTGCCAATATTTTTATGAAATATAAGTTCACGTTTTAAGGAGAGCGTTGTGCCTTGTATATTTAAAACAATATTTATAGAGGGCTTCTGTACAGGGTGTTTCAAAAACGTCCTGTGCCACTAAAAAGGGGCTCTTAACTCCAATACCAATACCAATACAAGCAACTTTAACTTTTTTAAGTGCGAAATCTCAAAAAAATATATATTAGCTATTCCATACTAAAACTTGATACCTACTGCACTAAATGTATGGAACAGCGGATATTTTATTCGAGATTTCACACTTTACCCCATAGTAAAAGTTGCTTGTATTGATAAGTTATTAAGCGACCCTTTTCAGTGTCGCAGCACCTTTCTGAAACACCCTGTAGATTTTTTTTTTTATAAATGAGTTAATTTTTTTTTAAATCGATTACTGTTATTCAGAATTGTAGAGTCTGATTTCCGGTACGAGTACCTTAACTATCATAAATAACCATAAAGCTAGCATAATAGCACTGAGCTCAGCGATGAACTTTTCTAGATAACAAAACGAAACAATTACTAATAAACGCACAAAAAAAAACAAAACATTTAATAAACTCAATGTTTATCTCCACACACACACACACGGCCAACACCCACACTGCGGTCAGTTGCCTCGTGTGTGTTTGTGAGACTGTATTCGTATAGCATTGAGTCAGGTCATGGCCCTCAGATGGTCCAATCGCCTAGAAAGACGCAGAAGCACAGTTCCCGGCGTATAAATTGGTCGTCTGCTATATTACTGCCGCTTGGCCGCGAAGTAATAGGTGAGGGTTTTGAGTTGGCACTCTTGCCCCGTGCGTCTTCTCCGGAGGCATCAGCTCCCGGGACTTGGGTGTGCGGTCCTTGCGATTTGGTCAGTGGGGCTCCGAGCTGCTGGAGTCTTGCAGCTCAAGGAGCTCCCGCGGGTACGGACGTCCTCTTTCTAGCCGGTTGGGGGCAATATGGTGGAGGTGCTGGTGCGGCCCATTGTCAGCGAAGTGGAACATACGACGCGACAGACGGACCACAAACTCCTCCACACTGTCCACCACTAGGTCGCGGGCAATCACGTCATTGCGGACGTAACGCCCGGCCCCCACTATAGTCCTCAGGGCAATGTTCTGCTGGGCCTGCAGCTTCTCTCGGTTGGTCGCGGAGCACAAGACGTACCACGCCAGGAACCTAAACTATAAAAAAAGGCATCGTAAAACACTAGTGGTTCGCTCCGAACTATGAACTCGCGACCCCAGTTACAGATGTGTAACTTTGCTTACGACATTCGCGCAGGCGCGCGCGCGCTTTGCATATGAACTATACAACCCCATATCTCGGAAACCCCTCGACCGATTTGGCTAATGTTAGAACTTAAAAATTCTTTTAATTTCGTTTACTCGCCTACCAAATTTCATAACGATCCGACCAAATTTACTCAAGTTATCGTCGAACGAACATTCATACATACAAACATACATACATACATACATACAAACGCCGGATTGTTCCAGTAGACTCGGAGAACTTCGCTCGCTTCGCTCGCTCGTTCAAATATTTACTCATCAAAATTTTTTGAAAGTTTTTGGCATGAACCGAAATCATATTTTCGTAACCTTTAAAAAAGACCTGAAACAAAGAGATACTTCTGTCCGTTTTGAGCTATATTCTCGATGCGATTATTCTATTGGTACGCTAATTCGAGCTTCAAAGGTGCACACTGATGCAAATTATTATTGTAGACTGTTATCATGACTGTATTTGTTGCGTTTTATTGTTATTTTAATTGTTAGTATTGTTATGTTTCCTCGAGCCATTAATCTCTGAAACGGAGTCAACTTAAGATCCTTAACAAGATGGGGTAACCGGCCTGGGGGGTTACCCTTGACGCTATTGCGATCATATTGATTTTTTTAAAATTAATATATCTTTGAATTCGCATAGTAATGCTTTGATTTTAAATACTTTGTAATATTTATTCTCAAAGGTAAGGCTGTTTTGTTCAATAAAAACATAAGATGCGTCTTAATTCGTGAACTATTTCATTTTGTAAATTGTACCTTATTGAAAAAATTGCGTCAAGGGTAGAGGGGCGTTTGCTTAAAATCCACTACCGTTTTTGACTGCAGTTTTCAACCGCAGTTTTTCTAAAGTTTTTTATTTAAGTAGATTTCATGCATGGTAAAGGCTCCTTTACGCTAAATCAAATGGCTAATTCAAAATATTTCTAGTATCCATCGGATTTTACTGCGGGTTACATTAATAAGAAAAAAAAACTCAATCTGAAAGCCAAGGTAAAGTAAAACAAAACAAGAATCATTAGCAAACGATAGCCTCAGAAATGTTCCCTGCATTCTTCAGTATTTATTGCTTCTGAATAAAAAAATCCACAAATCACAAAAGAAAATGAACATAAGACTCGGGAAGGGCCAAGTTTACAGAGATACTTTTAAGCCACAAAATAGAGACTCACAAAAGAACGGCTCAACATAATAAATAAGCCATTGAGAAAGGGCTCAACTCCATGGCCCCGCCACCAAGAAATTCTATTTCTACAGGGTGTTGTTATAGATAGTTACTCCTGACTTAGGGATGCTTATTATGTTTTAGTAACGCTTGAAACTAAAAATGATTTTTTTTCTTAAATGTTTTTGATTCACAAATTACCGTGTTCAATTTGTCCTATAATAACCGCAAAGTGGGGACACCCCCGGCCGCCAGCCGGTTCTCAAAGCGCGCGCGCGATGTGGCGCCCGATACTGCAAGTGCGGCCGCTAGCGATAGTATAATAGTAAGGAAAGCCATGATTTAATTATTTTTGGGTATTTTTCACTGAATTAAATTTAATTTTATTAAATATTTTTTTGGCTTCAGTTTCGTTTAATTATTTTTGGGTATTTTTCACTGAATTAATGTACCTAAATAATCTCCCCTGAGTCGGGTGTCACTGACTAAAACAACACCCTGCTCCCTGCACCCTGTTAAAAGACCGCCAACAAAGCGGGAAACCACGTATTGTCCTCATCATAAGGAACATTTTTGCCCAAGGAACGGTTTCCGAGATACCTAATGAAGTTCAAAGTCGGACTTTTCAAAACTTTATTTTTGCAGAAATGCATTCAGTATCTAGTTTTTAAAATACCTTCTCAAGAAGCCATATCAAATTTATGAATATTTCTTACAAAAAACGACGTTAAAGTTGCATGTATTGTAAACATCGGCACTTCAAGCTTAAGTAACAAACTGATACCTACGCTTGCGCAATATGACTTCTGTGCGTTACACGTCCATTGCGTGATAAAATATTTTTCAAAACTATTTTAAAAAACAAATCATTTCCCAGCAATAATTTATCAAAAAAGTACTTTGTTTTGGTGTCTAGTATGCGTGGCTTTCGGGTCTGTTGGCGGTCTTTTAACACCATGTATATCGCTTGGTTGACCAAGACGATTTTCTTCGCGCCATTTAGCACTTTATCTCCAAACAGTAGAAAGTTCCTCTGTATCTTCTTTCCGAACTTAAACTGCTTTTTAAACCGAGACAGAAAACTTTGGCAGGTAATTAATCTTGCGAGTTAAATCACAAAATCAATATTTGAACGCGCTCAGTGGGTGCATTGTACAGGGGTTTTTCCGCAATACAACGTAACTGGGCGAATGTGTTGGTTTTTATTCTTAACAACTGTTTGCAGAAGGGTTTGTCTTACAGTTCGTTTAACTGTAAGATGAACCTTTTTTAATTAGATAAGCTGTGATAGTTGTTCTTGTATACTGGAAAATACTTAATTATTTTTGGTCATAAACTGTATTATATCGTGGCTTATTAAATTATATATTTACCCAAGGTGACGGGTTAAGCTAACTAGCGCCACCAATCCAAAAAAATTATGTCTTTTATGAAAAATGAGACTTTTTGAGACAAAAATACTTTTTAAGTTCTAACATGAGCCAAATCGAGCCAGAGGTTGCCGAGATATGGGGTCGCAATTTCACAGTTCGGGGCAAACCACTAGTAATTAATGAGTAACTATCATCTAAAATTCTAACTAAATCAACTAAAAGTAACATGTCTTATTTTTCACAAACAACATCGCTCATAAGGTGTTCGATTACCAACTGTTTGTATTCAATGAGTCAATCAGACCTTCAAAGGCGTCTGAAATTAATGAGTAGATGGATAATACTTACTTACTGCGTCTTTAAACATGGAAGGTATTATAGTATCGCACACAAGCGCGTTGAACCCCATAGCGGCCCCATTTACATACATTACCTCACACTGCATGCATCCTCACACTGCATCATCATCATATTCTTACTTCTTACTTACTTCCTTAGCCGCTATAACTTTTTATGGGTCCTGCAAGCGCAGCATAAGGCAGGGTTAGAGAGTATCTATGGGTTTATAACACTGTCTATCCAGCTCTACGTCAAACAATAGAGCGAGATGCATATGATTATAACCCCTTTACCTTTATGTAATGCCTAACCCAGCCTTATGCTACGCTAGCTGCAGGCGAAGCATAAGGCTGGGTTAGGCAGTATATGTAGCAGAAATGTAAAACATAGAAGAACATTTGTGCACTTTTATAAAATGCCAAGATCTTTTAAATTGCGTTAAGCGATAATTAAGAAAGACATTAAAATCATGAATTTTTAATTTATTAGACGCTACATTAAAATCAAAATCATATCGTATGAGAGTACAAAACCGTTAATTTATTCACATCACATGCCGATACAAAGAATAACATTTACATGAATGCACTTTTCACACTTCCCAGTCAACCGAAGCAGGCAGCGGCAGTAGTGTGTAAAGTGATTCCAGCACATAACCTTTGTAGAATTTTTATGCAGTCCGTAAACGTCTTTATAAGGACGGGCCGAGCAATTGTTTTCGAGGCGTATTATGTACGAGTTTTATTGCTTTGCTTGGAGGTAAGTATCATTTTTGCTAGTCAAGTAATGGTGCTATGGCACTTCATCATTATCCTGAGGTAGAACACATTAATGAGATAGTAAGTAGGCTTGCTTGGCATCTACCAGATAACAGATATCGCAATAACTCATGCGACATTATCGACCGATAAAGCGCGCCTAAAATTACCCTGTATATGTCACCACTCACCACCGGGAATTTAACTGATTTGAATTTAAATTAGTGACTGATATTTCTCTAGATCTATTAACGGTCTACTCACTGGGCCTTTGCAATATTTTACAGTTATAAGGAGGAAGTAATCAAAACGTTCATTAGTAAACAAACAAATCGTATATTATTTATTATTAAGTGTCACATTACCCAGGCTGCAGTTTTTATAACACAATTAACAGGAAAATCTAGTTTATAGTTCAGGTAGTGCGAGAATCTCCCCACTTAGCTGTAAACAGCGTAAACAGCGGAAAAACACTCCGATTATCTACTTTTACAAACGATAATTTCGCGTGAAACTTTGAATCGGTGGAAAAAATGGGTTTCCGGCGACGTCTGTTTTCTTTGTAAACAACTGAACCTGAAATAAAAACCAGCCAAGTGCGAGTCAGACTGTCGGACTCGCGCACGAAGGCTTTCGTACCATTATCTATAAAATCGGCAAAAAAATAACATTTGTTGTTGTAAGGGGGCTCTTAAATATTTATTTTATTCTGGTTTTTGTTTGTTGTTATAGCAGCAATAGAAATACATCATCTGTGAAAATATCAACTGTCTAACTATCACGGTTCACGAGATACAGCCTGGTGACAGACGGACAGACGGAGTCTTAGTAATAGGGTCCCGTTTGGCACTCTTCGGGTACGGAACCCTAATAAAAGACACTTGACCGTTAGAGACATACTCGTACCATGGCATAGGATACTTACGTACAGGGTGCAATCGAAATCGATAGCGGAACTTTAAGTAGGCTGTCTACTGATCACTACAAACAATAATAATTCTACGGATTACTACGAACGAAAAAAAAAATAATCTTCTGTTACATATATAAGGTAGACTCAGTACTGCATCAAATATATGGAACAGCTGATAATTTTTCGCTCTATTTTGTTGCCACCTAGTACAAGTTGTATGTAGTGATCAGTAGACAGGCTTCTCAAAGAATAGTGTTGCCCAGCACCATTGTCAGAAACTGTTGTAAGCATTCTAAATTCGATTTTCCAATATTTTTGCTAGAGCCTTTTGTTCGGCTTAGCCTTTATTCTTGTTTGAGATGTTGTTTGTCCTTGTTCAAGTTGTTTGTAATGATTAGTAGACAGCCTGATACTTAAACTTCCGCTCGAATTCCATTGCACCCTGTAGTGTGAGTATACGTTCGAGTGGACACTGTATAGAAGCAAAGACCTAAGTACAAGACTTCAATTCCAGTTAACTTCTTATTGTACGAGCGAGCGAAGCGAACGAAGTTCTACGAGTCTACTGGAACAATCCGGCGTTGGTATGTTTGTATGTATGTATGTTCGTTCGACGATAACTTGAGTAAATTTAGTCGGATCGTCATGAAATTTGGTAGGCGGAACGGTCACCTGATGCATACAAAAAGATTGTAAGATCCAAAAGGACGTAGACGTCTTTTTCCGAACGTCCCTGGCCAAGACAAAATGTAAATATTTTAATTTAGGCTAAGAAACGAGACATAATAAAAAATCTTTTATCTATCTGGTAGGCGGAAAAATATTTTTAAGTTTGAACATGAGCCAAATCGGTCGAGGGGTTGCTGAGATATGGGGTCGCGAGTTCATAGTTCGGGGCGAACCACTAGTTTATTTAAACCCACGTTATTTATACGTGAACCACTAAAGACTTTAGAGGCGCAGCAATCGCCGTTAAATCCATTTTTAAAATCCTTTTAAAAATATTTATACTACACATTTAATAGTCGAAGCTTAAGTCGAAGGCGGCAATAAGTTTTTTATAGTTCCCCGTTTCATGCCGTGCAGTTTAACAGCATGTACGTGAGGACGAGGGGCAAATTCTCAGAAATCTCGTATTCGACACATCTCGAAGGAAAAATTCATGTCATTTCGATCTCGACTGCTCCCGACCACTCAACTCGAGCGAAAAAGGCAAACATCTCGCAGATATCTCGTGCCTTATATCAAGGATGACTTCGTGAGAATAGGAGATGTGACATTTACAGCAAAATGAGATTTTTCCTTCGAGATGTGTCGAATGCGAGATTTCCGAGCATTAGCCCCCAGCCCACACGGTAAGGTGTGGATCGATGCACCATAGAACCTACTGCCTCTGTCCTTTAATAACTAGTGGTTCAACCCGAACTTTGAACTCGCGAGTGTGTACCTAACTTTTTGCAAACCCCAATTCGGAAGGCAAAGTTTTTTGTTCGAAAGTCCGTTATTGGCTTAATCTTATCTTTAGACAATATTGAGAAACTAATTTCAATATTTTTTATTTTGGTCCAGTAGTTTTGTTTTTATGCGCTAAAATGTTTTGTTCGTATGACCGCCAACAGTATGCAGACCGTCGCGTGACGTCATAAAACCGTATCTTTGAAACGTTGTAAAATCCAAACTACTGAGCCAAAATAAAAAATATTGAAATTAGTTTCTCAATATTGTCTAAAGATAAGATTAAGCCAATAACGGACTTTCGAACAAAAAACTTTGCCTTCCGAATTGCGCAGGCGCGCGCGCATTGCATATAAACTTTACAACCCAATATCTCGGCAACCCCTCGACCGACTTGGCTCATGTTCAAACTTAAAAAATATTTTAATTTAATTTACCCGCCTACCAAATTTTATGATGATCCGACCAAATTTACTCAAGTTATCGTCGAACGAACACACATACAAACATACATACATACATACATACAAACATACATACATACATACATACAAACGCCGGATTGTTCCAGTAGACTCAGAGAACTTCGCTCGCTTCGTTCGCTCGTTCAATTACTACAGCGGTAAATGACAAAGTAATGCTTGGTATACTAAACTCTTTTAATCTTGGTAATTTTTCATAATAAATTAGTGAAGCAACCAAGCATTACCCTGTCATTCACTAGTGCACTGATTAAAGGACGGAGGCAGTAGGTTCTATGATACATCGATCCGCAATTTACCGTCTGTCATCAGGTACAGTCAGTCACACTCTAGGATATCCCTTTTTGTTCGATTTGCGTCCTTATGCCGTGCGCGGTAAAAGCTGCCATGGGGTATCCTAGACTGGCCGACCATACATGCTGTTAACCAATTATTGGTTGGTTAACCAATTTACTACACGTATGTTGCTCACAAAATATCCTTTACTCAAAAAAGCTCGTAATGTGGTCATTAATTCGACAACCTTCTTTGAGCAAAGTCGGACTTGCGGGCTACTTTGATTAGGCGCCAGAAAAGTTGTATGGAATTTAATTAATGTCGTGTTTTGCGGCCAGAAAAACTGTATGAAAATCCATTAATGTCGAGTTTTGTTTCATGAATAGAACTCAAACATCAGGCGCTAAAAGTATTTATTTAGAATTGGGCTGTATAGGTACTGGCAGTCTACAAATTGCACAGAAAAAAAAAGCGCGGCCATATTGTTTTCGCCGTTTCGCGCTTTGTTCGAAGTGATGTTTTCTTTGTTTTTGTTGAAAAAGTGAACTCTTAAAGCGACGAATCCTCCGATTTAACGTGTTTAACACCGCCGGACATTCAAAGGCAAGCGAAATTAGTAATTGGAAATTTATTGCCACCGAAGTTAAAAGAAAAATACAAGCAAAATTACCAACAAAAAGTTTGCGGAATGGAAAATCGACAGACAGTACCTAATCTACGACAAAAGGTAAGCTACTTAAATTACTATTTTAAATACTAAGTATTTTAATTGCTCGCATTGTTTGAGTAAAGCACTACACAAGCCTTGGTCTGCAATGAGTGCGCTGCTGGCCACGCTATGATTGCCTCGAGCTTAGCTTAGCTACGCTCTCGGCCCTCAAGTTTGGTCATCATTGCAGCCCTTGCTGGCCGCGCTATAAAGGCCTCGACCTTTCTCGGCCTTCATTCCAGCTTGTACATCAAGGGCTGCAATGCTGACCGCACTGTGAGGGCCTTGAGCTGCGCTACGCTGCGCTCTGTCGACCATCAAAAGCGCGCCAGAAACGCACCTATTACAGATCGCGGCAGTAATGTACCTACCACGCTTCAGGATAAGTTAACCTGAAACTAAAATTCATTAAACGTTAAGCTGGAAAGCGTTAGTCTAATACCCATCATAGAAACGGCGCGAGCGAGCTCATAGACTCTAATTTGACAAGTGACGCGGCCACGCTTCGCTCGCCGAGCTATATCAGACAGCGATGTCTTATTGGAGATGAGTTCTTCTTCTTCTTCTTCATGGATTTTCTATGGCTGAGGATCGCGACCATCTACTGTCATAATGGACTGCCCGGTGAATAATACGTCCATGCCTTTAAGAGCCTACAGCGATTTGAAAAAACATCTCGTTGGCGACGCCCACTACTGCCCGCCACCCGCGCTCTGCCTTCCCCTCGCTCGCCAGCCGCCACCGCCACCGCCGCGCACGCGCCGCCGCCGGCCGCCCGCGTCGCGCCGCTACAGGCGTTCGGCTCATTTCTTTCTCAAACTCGGTGTGATTTTGTATGGCTTCTTTATAGTATAACAACAAATAATAAAAAAACGGCGTGCGATTTTGACTCCCGCCCGCCGCCCGCCGTGCATAGTGAATAGTGAATAGAAAAAGGTAAGACCTAAAAAAGGTAAGGTAGGTAATACCTAATCTAACACAGCATATTTCATGTTGTTATCCATAACAGGTAGCAAGATATCGCACCCCCCGGCGAATAAACCCGTAACATCAAAAACGTAATTGTTCAGGAAAAAATAAAAACTGTTTTTTCGTCACAACTCACTAAGTACCTATGGTAGAAAAGTCATTTAGGTATCAATTTACAGGTATTTTTTTTGCTCACTACATATTGAAATATTATTAATCTATAGATAACACTACGGAAGTTATTTAACAAAATGTATGATACCAATATTAAAATCTTGTTTTATTACTGCAAAGTGATATTACGGTTTTATTCGTTGTAAAATCGAAACCGAACATTTACAGCATCATAGTATTATAGGAATATTCGCTGATATTTTCCATAGATACTCTTTTCGGTAAGAGCACATTAGGGCTTTATTCTCGGCATATGTAAAGTGACTGTGTTAGATAATGGCTCATTATCTTTTTATTCTGGTACACATTTCCAAGAATTTGAAATGTAAGTGTACATTACAATTTTTCATATACATTTTAATTCTCCATAAGTGCCCCTTGTAGCAATGACTTGTATAAAATAAGTAGGTAAAGGAGTCCAGGAAATTTTGAATACCTACCCAAAGTAGTTAACGAAACAAATCGTATTAAAAATCGACAGTATAATGGAAGAAAAACACAATGAAATTAAAAACTTCCAAAAACAAAGGCAAAAAAGTTAGTAAAAAGTGAATTTTTCAACTTTTTATCCCTTTGTTTTTGGAAGTGTTTGAATCATTAAATAACAATTTAATTCGAAACTTCTTCTTCTTCTGGTGCCTCTCCACTATTGGAGGTTGGCAGTCGGCTGTTCATTATGTCATTCTGTCCTTAGCTAGACTAAAGAGATCTTATATGGTGACCACTCCTGTTCATTCTTTGATGTTTTTCAGCAAACTTTTTCTTCTTCTGCCGACGCTTTTTCCTTCCTCAATCTTTGCCTATCAGGATAATTGGAGAAGCCTATCGTATCTAATCACATTAATTACTTATCTATTTCTATTGTGTGTTTTAAATGAGTTCTCTTTTGTATGACATATCCTTATCCTTATACTTAAGATACGACTACTTTTCGAAAGCTGCAATTTTCCTATTTATTTGATCTTTACGATCCATTTTTCATATACATTCACAACCGTCGTACATTTCTATAGGCTAGATGTAACATTGAAGCCTCCTGATCTGGATCTGGAGGTTATGATCGCTTAGCAAATGGATAGAAGATAAACCTTTATTTGCTTCATAAATAAACGTAGGTAAAAACCAAAGTCAACTTAAACCTTATTAAAACAGAAGAAAAATACAAACTTGGTTACCTTAGAGCCTGTGAGTTTTACCAGTTTGATTGGCTTCTTCACAGACGATTATCACCGTGTTAGTCCGGCTCCAATAAAGGTTCTGAATTATTCGCTTATCTCTGCGATCAATTCTAACGTCTTGTAGATGAGGCATTAGTACCTATAACCGGGCTTAGCATGATCAAAGGCCTTCTTGTATTCAATCAAGTGCAATCAAGCAAATTAAAACGTCACTTTGTAAGTCTCTGGACTTGTGGTCTAGGTAGGTGCAAAGAAGACTTATCTGGTTCTTAGCCCTGACCTGAAACTCAAAGAGCTATTGGCAATACCTATGCTCATTGGACTTCACTCTGATCCTCTCATGAAGAATGAAGAGAAACATACCTGGCTTAACAAACTTATTGTGCGGTATTCGCAGTATTTCTTCATGTCAGTAGAAAGGTTGAAATAAACCAATTTTGTGGTAATATCCCAGTGCTGTAAAAGGTTTTGAAAGACCTGGAGAGCGCATAATTATTAGAGTATGTTTTTAATGGGCTTGAATTAATCTGGTCTTAGTGATTTACCAGTTTTGGCTCTTTTTCTAAAAAGAGCCAAAACTGGTAAATCACTAAAAAGTAAAGGCTCTAGCCTTAACCAGTTACTTTTGATCAAAGGATTGAAGGACCAGTTTCATAGATCAGTATATTGGCAAACAGCGTTTTCGCGCGGATTTTTATACTTCCTGCATACAGAATTAAATGTATGCAGAAACCTTGGTGTTACTTAAGCCTTATGAGATCATTTATACATCGTCTAGTGGCAATTACTTACAAAGGCGTTACTAAGTTCAAGTACCTAGGTTTTACGGTAAATGATCCAAACACCCGAGAAGGCGAGATAGAGATCAGAATTAAAAATGCATTCCGATACTCCGCGGCTCTCCACGAAGTGATCACGTCCAAGCACTTAACAAGAAGAACGAAAATACGCATTTATAAGAACCATCTTTATGTACGGATGTGAAACTTGGACACTGACGCAAAAAGAAAAGATCAAACTCCTGGTCGCGGAAAGGAAAAATCCTGTGAAATATATTTGGACCCACCAAGGGAGAAGACGGCACCTGTAGGATCCGGTAAAACGCCGGACACATGGCCGAGCCCAACATAATTGGAGAGACTAAAACTGCAGTACTCCGCTGGCTTGGTCACGTATAAAGAATGGGAAAGGATCAGGCAGCTAAAACAGCATACGAACGGCAACCTTGTGCACGTCTACCAGTTGGACGTCCCAAGTATCGCTGTATTGACGAAGTCTCAAAGGACTTGCGCGAACTCCAAGTGGAAAATTAGAAAGAAGTGATGCAGGACGGAGAGAGATGGCGTCTTTTGGTTGCGGAGGCCAAGATCCACTTCGATTCGCTGAGCCAGCGTAGTAAGTAAGTGGCAACTTCACTCACACCACAGGGTGCAGTGACCACTTGCTGCAGTGACTGGGAAATCAGTCAATGAATTCCGGTTTTATCCTTTACGCAACCCAGCCATCTCCTTTATCTCCAAATTCCATAGCATGGTTTTTCCATTCTTTATAGAACTTCGAGCCCACCACTCGTATTTGTACACAAGTTTTTTTTTCTTGTACAATATTGTCCGGTTGTGGGAATTTGTGTAGCCGTTGTCTCTCCATAAGGTTTACTACATCATACGAGACATAAACTTAAGACATCTTCGTCTATCTATAGCTGTTTCTTGTTCTTTATTCCTCGCAAAATCGTCCTTTCATAGTGACTACCACATCGATGACATATTGTTAGATTTATTATTACATCATTACTGGAATAAATATATAACAACAAAAAGCTAAATGGTTTTACAGATATAGCAAAACCGGTTCCTATTTTGTAAACATGCATTACAGTCATGGCGATCAAAATATTTCACGAGAATAAAGCCGTAAAGGCTTTTGTAATTTCTGCATACAATAAATGTACCAGTAAGGGATGACTGCGGTTTTATTCTTCGTTAAAATTGTTAAGTATGGTCCGACGAATAAAGCCATATTTTTAAATATCTCCTTAAATATGGTATTTCAGGGTCTGAAAAAAATTACACTTATGTATTCGGCATCGGAGATGACGTTTCTGCAATAACAATAAAAAAGCCGTAATAGCACTTTACGGGTTTATTCTGCGGGGGGTGCGATATGTTTGCTATACGTACAAAGCTTCCTCATTATCAATGAAGATTTTATAATATTTTATAAGCCGTGGTTGCCTTTCAGAGAAAATAGTAACGCATCTCCAAAACTGCCAACTAGATCGTTGCCACAGTACAATATTGCCGCTTCAGCGAAACGTCAAAGGTGGAACCGGTTTCAAATGGAATAAAGAGTGGAAAATAATGCGGTAACTGTGAAAATGCACGTTCAATATTACTAGGTATTTCCTCGTTTCCCAGTTTGAGAAAGAGGTTTTCATAGAAAACAAATTTAACGATAGCCAATGTTTGTTTTCATATTTGAAAGGTTTTAAGCTTCAAGCCAAGCTCGGTCAAAGGAAACATCAATAGATAGCTATTACAACAAATAATTTAGTTCGATAGAAGAGTGGAATGGAAATAAATGCTTTTAACTTCGTTTTATGTTTTCAGTCCACAAGCCACTATCAAAAACCAATACCGAATAGAAGATTATTTTAATAGTAACATTCTTCTTTTTTATTAGAATTCCGGGAACATTCCATTTTCCCCCACCAGAGTTGCCCCACTGGTAGGGTAAAATTGAACAATTGTATGTGTGATTTCATTTTTCTCTACCAGTGGGAGAACTCTGGTGGGGGAAAATGGAATGGTCCGAATTCCGTTTCAAATCATTAAGGGTGGCATTAATAGTTGTCAACTCAAGATCCATCTCGGGAGATCTCAGAAAAGTCAAATGCTAATGTCAATGTCAATCTCAAAATAGTGTCTATTAATATGCTGACAGACTAAACTAAACTAGAAACTAAATTAAACTATACAACTAAACTAAAACAAAAATTAAATTAAATTTAACGAGGTAGGTCATTTGTCTTTAATTAAATGGCTTTAGCGTGGGGTATGTGAGTGAGGGTGTGTGTGTATTGGTATGTTATGTGGTGATATGCTTTTCTTCGTCAGGAAAGCGAGCAAATTAGCTCCTTTCTGAATGTTAGTTTGGGAAGGTAAAATAAATATTAAACCGTTAAATCATTAAGTCAGAATTACATAACGAAACTACTTTCATGCATTTTCGAATACATATTGATGTCATAAAAAACTATTTCATGTCGGACCGTCTTGTTCAATCGGCAATGTATTCGAAAATGCATTAAAGTAGTTTCGTAATGTAATTCCGGCTTTATAAAATGTGCCGTTATAATTTCATGTTGTTTAAAGCATTTTTGCTGCGATAATCTGCCACAATTATAGCCTCAATTATCAGGTGCAATAAGTTCAATGTTTATTTCTTCCAAGAGCTTCCCCATTAAAGTGAGATGTGTTAATTGCCTGAACTAGTTACGCCACCCGTGATCGGGCCAGATGTCAGCGACGATCAGTTAGTATGGACCGGTGGGTGTAGCGTGAACCGCACGCTAAATCGTACTTCGTACTATCGTACTAATATTATATTTATTAGTTAGTTTGCCTGTATCACCACAAGGGTGCGTCTGAATGGGTTGCCATTCTAGACCAGCATGGCGACTGGTTTCCCTCGAGGCGTATGACCCCAATAATATTATATTTGCGAAAGTTTGTAAGTGTGAATGGATGGATGGATGGATGGATAGATGGATGGATGGATGTTTGTTACTCTTTCACGCTGAAACGGCTGAACGGATTTGGATGAAATTTGGAATAGAGATAGCTTAGACATCAGAATAACATAATAATATAGGCTACATATTATCACGCTTTTACACTTAGGAGCAAAGTAAAGCATATATAATTTTTCTGTAGTCCACGCTAAAGGTGGGATTCCACCAGCGCGCTGAACTGTGCGGCACTGTGCTGAACAGCGTACGGCACAAATGTTTGTTTTGGTCGACTCACTCAAGCAAACAATAACAAATTGTGCGCGAACTTTTAGCAATGTTCGCGCACAGCTGTGCACTTGTGGACTCGTATCGATGCGCACACACATAGTCGTTGTTCGTGAACATAGCATGGTTGTTCTGATTTACTTTTTGTATTGTGTTGTGGCTTTTGAATAAAATACATATCTATCTATCTATCTATCTTCCGCTACCAAAGCGAAAACCTTTTGGGTACAGCTTTCCCCTAATAATACGGATGGTATGCTTCAAAACTAAGGCCTTTTGATCTACGTAAAGAGATGATTTATACAGGGTCCAGTGGTACCTTCACTCACACTAGATCGGTGAAGAGACCACTCGGTGCTGCAGTGCCTGGGACATTGTTTTAGATGGAGTAGGCTTTCCCAGCACCTATACCATCCTGACAGCTTAGTTGGCCTTGTCCACAGGTGTTTCATTATTGAAATAAACAATTTAAATAATGAAACACGTGTGGACAGTACTTTAACTTTTTACTTAAAAAAAAAAAGACCATTTATCGCCCTTAGAATCGCCATTATACCTATGTAATTTAAAAATGTTATAGGACAAGATTAATTGGTACCTAGTACATGACTATGCGGTTTAAGATCACCTACCTTTTCCTGTCCTCATCGTAACGATCGGTTCGCGATAGACCGTCTAGTGTTGCAGACCAGTCAAGGTCTGTGCGCAAAAAGTGCATGCGAACTTGCGCGGCGACTCTCAAAGAACTTGTTGGGT
Organism: Zelleria hepariella; assembly: GCA_949319315.1. Lineage (NCBI taxonomy): Eukaryota > Metazoa > Arthropoda > Insecta > Lepidoptera > Yponomeutidae > Zelleria > Zelleria hepariella. The sequence goes on along the minus strand of OX439382.1, from coordinate 29,320,285 downwards.
AGAGTGTGGAGTGTATTAGAGGGAAAAGAGACCTTAGAAACGTATTTACTGTCTTTTTTACAGAAATAAGTTTTTGACGATAGGATTGAAAGTCTAATGAATACGAATATCAGTGTAGATCTGACGCATACAATTTATTAAATATCATCATCAGCCTGTTAACACCTAATGCTGAGTAAAGTCCTCTTTATGCTCACGCCAGCTCTCACGATCCAGTGCCAGGCGCAACCACTGTTTTCCGGCTACTTGGGCTATGTTGTCGGACCATCCCCAATTGAATATACTAACCACCGAACTAAATCCCATAGAATACGCATTACGTATAAAATCACAATAAAAACTTGTCCCCACAGAAACAAAAGATATCAGCAATAGAACAATACGAAACATCATTTCGACCATACGTCTCATATTCGAATGTCAACCTTATCGCATTAGTGTACAGTTTTACTTTAATTGCATGGACTGCGAGCAAATAAGCTCGCAAAGGCAATTTGGGCATCTATTTTTCCAGACACATTTCAGAGTTCTATGTTGTATCTAGTTTTATCCTTGATCGAAGATACTAACCCTCAATTTCTCGCACACTAACTGGCTGTTAATCGATTAGTCAGTTGTCAAAAGTGCATACAAAAAAACCGGCCAAGTGAGAATCGGACAAGAGCAATTTTTTTTAAATTAAATTTAAAAAAACCTGTTTTTTCGGACTCTCGTTAGAATTAGAATTAGAATATTCTTTATTGTACTAGAAAACATTTTATGGACAGACATTATTAATACATTAATGGTACAAATCGGCGGCCTTATCGTTGCGTTTTTTTTTTGTTATTTGTATATTCTAGAGGTCTTCAGTTTTTTTTAATTTATTTAAATTTATTTTTACTCTTATAGCACTCGTGGGAAAGCAAAGAAAACACAAGTAATAAAATGGTCTCTAACCTTAATTTGCATCAAACTAATCAAATGACTATTTCAGGAATCCCGCCGCGAACAAACATAATATTCTCCTAACAAAAACAAACTAAATCAAACTTCCTATTCCCTCTGACCTTTCAACACTCTGCGTCTAAACAATCATTGAGAGTGACACACGTGCAGCGGAAGAAAAAAACACCTATTGGTATAACGATGCAGCCCAACGTTGTGAGATTTTTCCTACTAGGGCGACTGGACGGCCCTCATTCACCATAGGTACGAGGTTCATGTTACGGTGGATTTGAACACGGTATACTCTTCCAGAATATCTTCCAGAATTTTAGCGAGCCCGAGTGAGCGGGACCTTCTGGTGGCCTGCGTGCCCATACCGCTTTGGTTGTGGAGCGGGCGTCCAGAAACCTACCTACTCGCTCACTCGATAAGAAACTAATTCAAAAACACCCGCAAATCGCCTACCTGTTGTTGATATTTATTAAATTATTTAGTTTTTATTTATTTTAAGTTTGCTACCTTACGTTTGATAAGACACACTGGAAGAAGCCTGGCTGGTAGCCAGGCTTCTTCCAGTGGAGGGGAGCCAGGAAACAAAATGTAACCTTATTTAGCAATAAACTTTTTTGAATTTAAAAAAAAAAAAAAAAATGAAAAAAAAATATATATATATATATATATATATATATATATATAATATAGGTACTAGTAGGTATGCAGGAACTTCTTCTTCTTCTTCTTCTTCTTGGCGTGCCTCTCCACTAATGGAGGTTGGCCGTGAGCTCTTCATATTCTTTTCTATTCCTTGCCAAGCGAAACAGTTGTTCAACGTTGGCTATCTCCAAGGGCGTCGCCAAGGGGGGGCAGGGAGGGGCAGCTGCCCCCCCCCTAGAGATTCTAAAAAAGTTGCCAAATATAATGCAACCAAAGTCCTAAGTCTTTGAGTTAATTTGCTTGAAGTTCAAGCCTTGAACAATCATTCCCGTACGTCGAAACTCGAATGAATTCACCAATTCCACTCCTAATATTCCGTACGCTCAACTACGCTCTGGCTGTAGATGTAAGGCTCGTAGTACAAGTGAAAAGCTTCATGTGCTGTCGACTTTACCTACAATTCATACCTACTTTTCTCATTCATAGAGAATGAGAAAAGTATGAATTGTAGTAGGTAAAGTCAACTTGCCCCCCCCCTGCGCCATCGGCTGGCGACGCCCTTGGCTATCTCCGTCCATTCTCTGATGTTTCTAAGCCACGACTTTTTTCTTCTTGAACTTATACTTATGCTGAACATAAAAAGGAAGAAAATTGGCTACCTAGGACATGTGCTTCGCCACGACGGTACCGACTTCTTCAAGTGATCATGATGGGCAAGATGGAGGGGAAGCGGCGTGCTGGTAGAAGAAGAAAGTCGTGGCTCAGAAACATCAGGGAATAGACGGAGATAGCCAGCGTTGACCAAGTGTTTCGCTTGGCAAGGAATATAATAGAATATGAGGAGCTGACAACCAACCTCCAAGGATTTGTGGAGGCACACAAAGAAGGAGAAGAAAATACAATTCCAACATAAAGTGTTTTGTAGTTTGATTGATGATTGAACTTGATATCAGAGCAACAACAAAGTGGTCAAATAGCAGTCAGATAGGCGATATCACACAATCCTCTTATAAGAAAGAATATTGACATTATTATCCCATGACACCGGAATTGTATCGTTCGTTTGCCTCTTGTAAAATTGACTCTATGTTCGTGTAAATTGTAAAATGAATTGTATATTTGTATCTAATATTCCTTTGTCTCTTACATTCATGTTTACCTTTAATTTATTAACACTACGTCTTGTATCTCGTATATTCGAAGGAGAAACCCTTGTTCTTTCTAACTCGATACCAACACGGAAGTTTAGGGTTCTGCAAGTTCAAACCCTAAAAGGGGCCTCGTTAACTTTACTGGTGCCTTAGGTGTCTCACTCGATGTATTATGTATTTTTGCTCACGGAATCTGAGAACGTGGGAACTATTGTGCTGAATGTCAAGATTAATTACTATTTTGCTCGTTCGAATAGGCAACCTCATTGGTAAAAGGTCAAATAGCTAAGTCGGGTTCGATTTCAATCATAAAGTTGAGTAGTTTGCATGACGTGGTAAGTCAACACGGCTATGCGTGTTTGCAAAGTACGGGTAAATTTTTTTTAGGAAATTTTAGCTCGTTCGCTATTATTTTATTTATTTATTTCTTATAGAAGATTAACAGCCTATGGTTATATACGGGGTGTTAAAAGACCGCCAACAAAGCGGGAAACCACGTATTCTCCTCATCATAAGGAACCTTTTTTCCCAAGGAACTATGCCTGGGAAATCAACGGTTTCCGAGATAACGATGTTCAAAGTCGGACTTTTCAAAACTTTTTTTTTGCAGAAATGTATTCAGTATCTAGTTTTTAACATATCTTCTCAAGAAGCCATATCAAAATTATGAATATTTCTTACAAAAAACGACGTTAAAATTGCAACCCGCAATGTATTCTAAACATCGGCACTTCAAGATTAAGTAACATAAACTTATACCTACGCTTGCGCAATATGACTTCAGTGCGTTACACGTCCTTTGCGTAATAAAATATTTTTCAAAATTATAACCTAAAAAACCAAAATAATTTCCCAGGAATAATTTATCGAAAAAGTACTTTGTTTTGGTGTCTAGTATGCGTGGCTTTCGGGTCTGTTGGCGGTCTTTTAACACCCTGTATAGTCTTACAGTGTTTTAGCTTACCTAGTGCTAATTGTACATCTTCGCTTCCAAAAACACTAAAATGGTTAACATACAACCTGTTCAAGTTAGTTGCGTATTAACTAAAAAAAGATACAAAAACAAAGAAGAAAAAAATTCACACGCATTGCACAAAATTTCGTGCTTAAATGCAATATGGATTTGTGCCGAAAGTGAAAAACATGTTTAATTTCACTATAAAGTAAGGCAACGCAATCCACTAACAATATTCCGAGTGGAAGAGCTAAACCTGGTAGTCTGTTATCAATTACAGCATAGTTCCGAAGTCCTCGGACGCTCTTGGGCTTATGCAAATAGCGGATAGCTATGGGAAACTTTGGCTCAAGTCTTAACCCACGGTTTAACCACAAAACATGCACGGATAGAAGGCCGGAAGTTTATTTTTTAATTGAACGAGCGAGCGAAGCGAGAGAAGTTCTCCGTGTCTACTGGAAAAATCCGGCGTCTGTATGTTTGTATGTAAGGGTGTACGTATGTTTGTATGTAAGGGTGTACGTATGTTTGTATGTTTTATTATTCAGTGAAAGATACCCAATGCGGCCGCACTCGCCATAACGGGCACCACATCGCTCATTTAATTTCACTGTAAGAACTGGAGCCCTATTTGTAACAGTGATTATTTTGAAACCAATCCTAAGTGTATAATAATTTAATATCCAGTTGGTATAATCATAACAAAATTGTTTTAATTAAAAAAAAAAATATGTATGTTTATTACTATAATTGATTAAGTTCGGAAAACTATAGGTCTGTATATTTATATTTAATGTTCTTGTATACTTTTATTTTTTTTACGACTGTTTGTTTTCATTATAAATAAATAAATTTAAAAAAAAATTGCTCGCGCGCGCGCATTGAGAAGTCGGAAGGTGTCAGCACATCGCGGATATAGAACAAGTTGAACAAGGTAATTTGTGAATAAAAAAAAATTACAAAATTTTACTTATTTTTAGTTTCAAGCCTGAGTCGGGTGTCACTCACCAAAACAACACCCTGTATATTCATATCTAGGTAACTTACAACACTCTGCAGGCGTAGCATAAACCCGTTTCGAATAGCAAGTCTAAACAGCCTTACTTTAGGCTTTTACTTTAGGTCCGAAAAATTCGGTACAGTAAATCTGCTGTGTGTGAGGCAAAGGTGGTCGGTCCTTCTGTCGCTTCCTTTTTTGTGGTTCAACTAAAACAGAGTGCCTTTGACTTCACTTTAGATTTAAGAAAGTTCAATGAGTTGAAAAAATGAGCAATAAATTTCGCCCGAGAGGAAACCGTTTCGTTTTTAAAGAGATTGATTTGCATTTAAATCGAATGCTTTTGAGACGGAAAATGATGTGTCCGACCGACAAGTTTTCTTTCTGGGATCTTAATTTTGTACAGAGTGCTTGTTTCTGCGAGGGGATTCGATTTGAAACTGCTGAGGCATGTTTCATTTTTGCACGACCATTTTCACCCGGCGCACCAGATTGCGGGTCCAATTTTTTTTAATGTTCACACAGTACACACGACAGCACGTCGACACTTACACGCTAGCACTCTACTTTACGCTACGCGCGACTTTACAACAAAAGCGTACACACGACAGCACATCAACACTTTACAAAAGTCACCCGTAACGTAACCGAGTAGAGTGCTAGCGTGTAAGGGTCGACGTGCTGTCGTGTGTACGCTCTGACATACTGTTGTGTGTACCCCGTCACGGTGTAAGATAATAAGGCTGGAGCTTTTAACAGTTCTCCCTAATTAGTTCCTACAATGTCCTACAATCACTACTATGGATGCGACGTAGAAAATACACCAGATGGCGCTACTGGGCACCATAATATGTTTGAGCGCTTTTCAGAAAGTCATAAAGGAAAAAAAAAAAGTTACGTAGGTGATCGATAGATGGCTTTAATGCCGTATCATGTCAAAATTACTAGCGTGTTCAACCACTTCAACTTCGATAGGAATACACTATGTAGAGATGACGGTAAGGTTATTAAATTTTTTAAGTTTTTTGGGCAGTGCCACTGCTTTGTCGACTGGGTATACTTTTTTTTTTATATGCCTAGTTATCTACCCATTTTTGGGTGCATAGCCATTCTCCATCACCAAAATTAACTATTATAGGGCGTAAGCGGGTGTACCTAGAATAGCTAAGGGTTTGAACAAACTACGTAAATCGATCACCCGCTAAACGTGCATTTTTCTTCCTTGAAAGACCCTCATTGTAATGAATTTACTGACAGTGGTTCCATCTGGTGTACCATCCAAATGCGGCATCTAATTAGTGTAACATTGCAATTGCAGTGTTTCGCAGTGTGATCCAACTGATAGGGGGTTATGTTTTGGTATTTGTTTTTAATTGAAATTGCTTGCTCGCTCTGTGTGGCTTGCTCGCAGGAATGTGGAGACATGGTTATGCTTTCGGCTAAAACAAAATAATAAAAGATTTCATTTATTTTTTATGTCATATGATCCTTAAGTAATAGCGGTGGTGGTCTACAGGGTGCACTCCAAGTCGAAACCGGAACTTCAACTAGGCTGTATGCTTTTTGAAACTTTCGTGGTTTTTAGACATAATTTATTGTAAGAAAACGGGATTCTTACGACGATTTATTTTCTTTTGAGTTCCCGATATTTTGGCACCGTTGCAGGCACCATGGTCACGGGTAGACAGAAGACGGTTTTTTGAATATCAAACACCTAGGCGTAGATAAATCTATCTACCCTCTTTCTATTTCGACGGCTGCGTTCCAAGTTGTTCGATGGCCCGGCCCGATTCACGATGCTAACGGTGTCTGATATGGTAGACAACTAGGCTGTCTACTGATCAATACAAACAAGTTGTACTAGACGGCTAAAAAAATGGAGCGAAAAAAATTTCAGCTTTTCCATACGACTCAGTACTGCGCCAAATGTATGAAACAACCGATATTTTTTTTGCTCAATTTTTTCCGCCACCCAGTACAAGTTGTTTGTATTGATCAGTAGACAGCCTACTTAAAGTTCCGCTATCGAATAAGAGTGCACCCTGTAGTGAAGCTGGCCAAGAAATAAAGCTAGATAATTGATTAAACCCACTTGACTTTCATTATACTTTGTAACTTATGTTAATCAAACAGTTTCGTCTTATTCTTTGTACTAAATCTTACAGTTCATGATATTTCTTCTCGATAGAGATCGCCATTTTCTTGCAATAAAAAAAGAAAATCCGCCCACGGAACAACGTAAGGCATTTTTTTAATCGCACATCCTTTGTTTCGTCTTCTTTTTTTTGTTACTTTACAGCCGTCGTGTAGCAATCAAGGGATTATTAATGTGCTTTTGTTTGAAAGCCTCTTCGGGACGTCGTGAATTAGTTTTTAATTACGCACCGGAAATCCAGCCAGTGCACAAGCGCCTAAAGGAGTGAGTGATACAGAAGTGTCACTCCGCAAAGAGTGCGGTTATGTCTTCTTCTTCTTCTTCAACCTTTCGCCACACAATTCTGAGTGCAGGGTCTTAGTTGTCTCACTTTTGAATCTATCGTGATCATTTTCATTTTGACGTTTGAAGGGTGCTGAGGATCTTCACACTGCATGTTTGACACAAACTGTCATTGAAAGCGATTGAGATAGGGATTGCAACTGGATTTTGAAGGATATTGAGTGAAGAAAATTGCAAAATCGTTCAATTAAACATTTTAAATACTTCGTTCGTTAATTCGTTAACGATTATGATTTAAAACTAGACAATTCCAATCTAAAGTCGCAATCACGATCATGATCCCAATACCATTGAAAGGAATCGCGATAGATTCAAAAGTTAGGACCAAACCGGGGTTTCCTCGTTTTTTCTCCTACAACCAGCGAACCAATCCTCTAGAATTAGAATTAGAATATTCTTTGCTGTACTTCAAAAATATTAAAATGACCGACAGCATTAATAAATCGTAATTGAAGCCGTCAACTGGGAGTCCATTTTGGCACCATTGCGTTACAGACTAAGGTCCCATGTCCTCAGTCTATCTCATTTTTTAGATCTACTTTGGGTGGCTAAGTCAGTAAGCGTAGTAAGTAAGTCCTTACATTCGGACAAATAGTGGGCAACATTTCCATCTATTAATACCTATCTATGAAAAAAATAATTAATTCCTATAGATCAGACCTTCTGTGCCAGCGTATATTTTGTGAGGCAAAGACAATCGCTTTTCGAACAAAGATGTTGGGCAGGTTAGCTGGCCGATAAAATTAATTGCCGCGAGCATGAGTGACTGTAAAAACGAAACAATTGAAAAAGGTATAAACTTTGTAGGTTACATAGAAATTGCAGAAATAAAAATGTTAGAGAGAGGTTTTCCTTGTCTTTAGATAGCGGTGATGGTAGAAACCAAAATGAGAACTAACTGAAAGGTGTAACCTACTAAAGAGATACTTTATCTCATAAGCTCAGTTCTGCAGCTTATGCTGTAAAAAGAATTAGGGAACTTAACGACATCGCAACTGCAAGGGTTGTCTACTTTAGTTACTTCCATAGTTATTACTGATTGCTATTATTTATTGAGTACCAACGTAGGTACCTACAATAAAAAATTATTATGCTTCTGGTATAGTATAGAAACTCCAAGTATCTCCTATCGGATTGCCAACCTCCGATAGGAGACGGCACTATAAGAAGAATAAGAATCATTATCATCATCATCATCATTTTCAGCCCACATTTGCCCACTGCTGAGTATAGGCCTTTTTCCCCTCACGCCATCCAAGAATAAGAGAATAAGATATTTTGTGGATATGAATAAGAATAAACTTCAGGACTAGCATCGTAAAAGTCACAGGTAACGGAACGGACAGACCTACAGTTCATATTTTCAATAGCCACAGAAACTGGCCAGCATTTTGTCCCCGACAATGCCAACAAAACTACCCGCCAATAATAAAGCGGGGGAGAAAGAAGAAAAAAAAACTACGGAAGTGGCGGTCTCGGAAACGACTATTGTACTTGTTATGAAGCCGAAACGAGGGGTCTGGCCGATGTCAACTTGGGTTTTTGCACATAATCACCGGTTTTTTTTGTTCTATAAAAAAAAAATGTTAGGTGTCAATGGTAGAGTCCTCTATTTTACTGGTACTTAGCAAAAAAAAAAAAACAACCGGAGAGACATAATTATCGCACTGATATCGGGGGTTTTTTTTTGTTGTCCAATTTATATCTGTTCGTACCAAAGTAGATCTAGCGTGTCCGACAAAAGTTATCTAAAAACCTACGAAACAAAACGGAAATAGTAGTAACAAACGGTTTTAAAATTTTCTGAGACTAGTAAGATTATCATAAATGTATACGAAAACGGTAACTTCTCTAACATATTCATACCAACGCCTCCGCTGTTCGACAAAAATCACTCAGCAAAATATTACAAGCAACAACTATCGAGGCATCCAAACCAACTGGCATCGATACTGCTAGACACATCACTCAATACACCCTAAAACTGATGGAATGACACGAATTAAATAAAGTGACTTGAAGACACAGGGAGACTGCGTTGCTGATCGCAGCACCTACATCTCAAAATAATACACAAACAAATCTAATAATAGTCTATGAGTGACTGATCGTAGATAAAAGGAAAACAAAAAATATACATATTATGTATTATATTTGAAAATCAAAGTCGAACGCAGCCGCACCCGACAACACGACAACTATTCAAGAAAAATATGATTGCACTAGCACAAGAGTCTCACACATTCTGCAAAGAAGCATTTACTTTTATTACCCAAGTTAACGTTGCAACAATCACAATGGGATCGGTGACTATAATGGTTACGGACACGACGCTTCTAAATAGTGCAGAAGAACATCTCAACAGTAAAATGGTTTTGGGACCTGTGACTAAGGGTGGTATTCTAGAACGATACTTAAACTCAGTTCAAACTTGAACGCTACTTAAACTCTGTTTAAACTCAGTTCAAACTAGAAAGCTCCTTGAACTCTGTTTAAACTCAGTTTAAGGGTAGACGATAGCAAAGTGGCGGGAAATTCAAAATTTTTACAGTTTTTTATTATAGCTTTTTGTTCAGCGAATTTTCGTTCGCGGCAATAACATAGTATTCTTTTCATTATTGTAAACAAAAGAACAACAATAATTCACCCGATTATGTGTTCTGGTCTACGACAAGTTTTTTGGGCAGTGCTTCTGCTTCGTAGACCAGAACACATAATCGGCTGACTTATTTTTGTTCTTTTGTTTACAATAATGAAAATAATACTATGTTATTGCCGCGAACGAAAAATCGCTGAACAAAATTTGCTCAGTTTAGCTACAAAATGTAAAAAACAGCGAAAATTTTTAATTTCCCGCCACGTCGCTATCTTTCCACCTTAAGTAGAGTTTAGTAGTGTCGACTGTCGATAAAACAGTGCATGTTTTGATTTCAATATCCCTCCCTTCATATCAAAACATGCACTGTTTTATCGACGGTCTGAACTCTGTTTAAACTCAGTTTAAGTATCGTTCTAGAATACCACCGACTTCAGCTGTGACTTCATCTGTGGTTTAAAATTTATTTATTCATGCTACAAAAATGTCAATACAAAAAAATCTATAAATTCACAAACACACAATGCAAAATCAACACAAAAAACAAAAAAATCACAATAAGTTTCATCAAACATTTTTTTTTTTTACTTAGCTTCGGTGTTAGTGTCCCACTGCTGGGCAAAGGCTCCCCTATTTCAGTCCAGACTTTTCGGTCCTGGGCCACCTCAGACCACTCCGGCATGTATTTGACGAGATCGTCCCGCCAGCGTCTTCGCGGCCTACCTCGACTTCGATGTCCATCTGCTGGCACCCTTTCCGTGGCGATTCTTGCCCACCTATCTTGCCCACCACCTACCTTGCTATGAACAGGTCCAAAACCCAAGTCATGACCAATGGTCGAAAGCAGAAAGTTTGTGTGGACGGGCAGGAAATCCACTATGTCAACGAGTATTTCTACTTGGGCCAGTTAGTAAGCTTCGAAAACAGGCAAGGCAAAGAAATCGATCGCCGCATCGAAAACGCCTGGAAGTGCTACTGGTCCATGAAGGATCTTATGAAGGGAAACCTTCCGCTCAACCTAAAGCGGAAACTCGTTGATATGTGTATTCTGCCCGTTCTCACTTACGGCTCCCAGACTTGGTCACTGACTGAAGAGCAAAAGTCCAAACTCAAGATTTGCCAGAGAGCAATGGAGCGCAGCATACTCGGCGTCAAGAGGACAGATCATGTCCGAAATACCACACTGCGCTCCAAGACGCGCATAGCCGACGTAGGGGTCCAAACAGCAAAGTTGAAGTGGAGCTGGGCCGCACATGTCAGCCGTCAAACATAAAAAAAAATAAAACACACACTAAAATATAAAAAAGTCATTAATTGGACACATCGGACGCAAAGGTACCCATAATACTGGCGACGTTGCCACGCTGCACAGCTACCTAGGGCAAATCATTTGCATCAGATATGCCCCCGAGCGTTTGTCTAAACCCGTTCTGTGGCTTGACCTGTGACTTCAATGAAAAAATTGCCTATATTTTTTCAAAAAGGAGTAACCGTCTTCAAAAATGAGGCCGTAGGTACTTAATTCGACCCGTTTATATTTTTTTTATGTGTGTTACCTTAGAACTTTTTTTTAGGAAGACCAATTTTGATGATCCAATTTTTGTACCGTTGCTTAAGCCGGTAAACCGATTTGGTAAACAGATTTTCTAGCGAGTGTTCTTATCAACATTCTTATCCTAGCGAGTGACATGTTTTTATCAAACTAGGTTCAGCTGTTTAGGAGATATTCTACATAAATTGAAATTAATAAGTCAAGATTTTTTTTATTTTTCTTCTAGTAGTTATGAGCTCCGTTGTCGGTGGCCAGTATAAAGAATGCTTTGAATGAAAAGGAACATTGAGGGTTGTACTTCTATCGTAGCACGTTTTGTTGTCCAAAGTTTTGTATGCACTCGCTTAGTTTATGGCGGCACTTTTGGATCTGCCGCGTCGCGACGTTTTAAGCCAACTTGAAAGTTTATCCCTGTTGTTACGCACTTAGGGTGCTTTGGGGTCTGTGGAGCTGTTGCGTTGAATGTAAATAATAAACACACCATGACATCCTGGTTTCAAGTTCTGGGTTCAGCTGTCTATATTCGCTATAAATCCAATGAGTGAATCCAATAAAGGCTACCGTTTGTAAGGTTGGTTATACTTTATTTCACTAGATCAAGTTTGGTATCTTTTAGAGGATTTTCTGATAGCTAAAAAAATAAAGCAATAGTTCCAAAAGCTGTGACAGTGGCTTTGACCCGACATGTGGGGTATATCACAGAGTAAATTAGTGCTTACAAAACAGAAAAGTCTTCTTCACTTCATTGCTCTGTGACTTCATCTTTCATCGTTTTAGATGTCATTCCATTTTGGTACATGAAAAAGTGCACGACTTTGATATTGTTATTGTATGAGTGAATGGTAAAACCGGAAACACTTCATTTTGCTCCACCACTAATACCTAAATGTGTTTGGACATATCTACGAAGGCCAACGAGCGCAAACTGGCATAAAAAAACACGTCTCGTCAGCGACATCTAGTTACAAATTTGGAACTACAACCTATGAGCTGTCAAAAAATCCCCTATTCTTTCTGGATTTATTTATTTATGGAACAAAATTTTCACCCGTCCATAAAAAAATACCTTAAACACAATCCGAATCTATGGCTACCATTGTAACAAGGAGGGCGTGTCATGTCATTCATGACTGTTATTCATATTGACGGTTATCATGTGGCATACAAAAAAGAAACTTTAACCGTCAATAGCTGAATAACGGCTTGTTATTGAACGGAAAACCGGGCGCAAGTAAAGTGCATAATAGTTATTTGTTATGCAAGAATGCAAAATTATTGTTTGCGGCGAGTGCTTGTATTGAAAACCGAGCTAGCGAAGGTTTCTAAAATTGAGCCACGAGCGTAGCGAGTGGTTCAAAAAAAGAAACCTGAGCGTAGCGAGGTATTCAGAAGCACGAGACGCAAATAATATTGCATTCGTGCGCAACACAAAACTTTTCATCTCACAGAAGCGAGGAAATGATTTTTCATCTCCCACGCTCGGAAAGTTTGCTGTTACTATTAACTTACGATCGTGTAAAGGCCGGATTTAAACTATCTGAACTTTTGTGCGCTTCGAAATTTGAACGCGACGCCGGGACAGTCTTTCCCGCGCCCTATGGTTTTGAAAAAGAAAAAAACACTGGCCGTTTAAGTAGATGCCAGATCCCGATGGAAAATAAAACCTCATTCATAGTTCGTTTAAACGCGTATTTCAGCGAAAGCGATTGTTCGTGCCCATTCTCTATACAAAACTGTGAATGTAAATGGTGCATAAGCATCTTTTAAAAAGGTAAAGTCACGGAATAGAACATTCAGAAACGCGGTTTCTTCTTATAGTCTTTTCAATATTTTGTACACATATTTATTTTTAAATACCAGTAAATAAAAAAAATGCTGCGCTTCTGTTTTATCAAATAGATAATTATGTTTTGGTTTGTTAAATACATTTTTTCAAACGATATTACTAATTTCATTTTTCATCTCCTACAAATTTTTAATTTATATGGTATAAGTTCAGAATGCACCCGGAAAAAAAAACATTCTTTTATTTACATTATTTTTGTGTCTGGATAAATAAACTTCAGGAAATTATTAATAAAACGAATGGTTTTAATACCAACGAAGGTCAAAACTTTAGTGCGGCAGCCGTAACTACAGTAAAATATGCTTTTAAAAGGAACTTATTTGACTCACCTGTTTTGCCTGTAAGTAGTTGTCTATAGAGTTTGTCCCGCTTGGCTAACAAAGTCATTTCCTCGCTTCTGTGAGATGAAAAGTTTTGTGTTTCGCACGAATGCAATATTATTTGCGTCTCGTGCTTCTGAATACCTCGCTACGCTCAGGTTTCTTTTTTTGAACCACTCGCTACGCTCGTGGCTCAATTTTAGAAACCTTCGCTAGCTCGGTTTTCAATACAAGCACTCGCCGCAAACAATAATTTTGCATTCTTGCATAACAAATAACTATTGTTAGCCAAGCGTGACAAACAATAGACATAAGTACCTACCTAGGTACCTACCATAGAGGTTAGTGAAACGAGTTTCCTTCTTTTTTGCTTCTTCACAAAGGAGTATGTGCCATTGCCTAGCAACGGGTTGTTGATTACAAATCGTGTCTTCTTGAAGTGTCATAAAATCAACAACCCGTTGCTAGGCAATGCTACAAGTTGAAGGAGTTCCCTATTTTTTTTTATTAGGGCGTCGAGTTCAAATTTCGAAGCGTACAAAAATTCAAAGCGGTTTAAAAAAGGATCTTCTACGATCGCATGTTTAAAGTAACAGCGTACTTTCCGAGCATGGGAGATGAAAAAAATATTGTTGTAGCAATACCACTAGCTTACCTGAGCAGAAAAAACATCGTGAGAAAAACTGCAATGTCAGACTGTAAAGTTGTGTTCTAAAGTCACCCGTATCGAAACCGAGTAAAAAACTAAGGTCTTTGCATCTACGTAATGAAATGCTTTATACAGCGTCCAGTGGCACCTTCACTTACATTAGATGGGTGAAGAGACCACTAGGCACTGCAGTGCCTGGGACATTGCTTTAGATGGAGTAGGCTTGCCCAGCACCTATACCATCCTGACAGCTTAGTCGGCCTAGCCCACAGGAAAGACAAGTCAATACGTCAAACCGAGTAACGTGCAGGCGTATAAAGGTCAACGTGCTGTCGACTGTACCTAGAAGAAAAGTAAATGCAAACCCTTCAGTCACATTTTCCCGGGTATTTTTTTTTAAATCGCGACTAACCCAATAACGTCACAGCCACTGCCCCAGGCGGGTGTGTGTAACTGCATTACAGTGAAACGTATTACTAAATGCACGCGTGTCACTGGTCCCACGTTAAACTGGTCCCATTAGCACTGTTTCAGTACTAATATAAACTAAGGCCTTTGCATGTACGTAATGAAGATTTTAGATTTAGATTTAGAAATGGTTTATTGCCACAAAATTAACACAAAAAACTTATACAAATAGAAATTATCATCCGCGGTTGTGGAAAATGGAACTGTTTCAGCTGTTGCTGTAGTTATATGATTAACTACAGCGCTGGTTTTCAAACAATATGAGATGACGTATACAGCGTTCAGTGGCACCTTAACACAAGATGGGTGAAGAGACCACTCGGCGCTAAAATGCCTGGGACATTGTTTTAGATGGATAAGGCTTGGCTAGCACCTATACCAGGGGTCACCAATAAGTTTCGCTCGGGGTCCGTTTTAAGAAATAAAATGACCATCGCGGTCCGCACAACATTTTATAGAACACTAGAAACTTCCGCATGTTTGTGTTTTAAAACTGTGTTTTCTTAGAAATCGTTCATTTCCATCTGAAGGGTAGCTTTATCACTCCCGAAAACGATTTTATTGTATTGACATCAACAAAGGTAATGCGAGGTTGCATTTTTATTAAATTATGTAGGTACTCTGTAGTGCAAGATGCTGTGATCTCGCGGTCCGCACAAAATGGGTCGGCGGTCCGGATGCGGACCGCGGTCCGCCATTTGGTGACCCCTGACCTATACCATTCTGACAGCTTATTTGGCCTAGTCTAAAAGCCAATACGTGTGGAGCCAACTAAGTCGCGGGTTGTTTCCTCGCGATTGGAGAGAACTATAACTGCCTGTTTCTGAACTGACAAATTCGCTAAGCAAATGGGTAAGTATCTTCCTGCCTCTGCAGATTTCTCACAAAAGAGCGTGACAGAACGATAGTAAAGTATTTGCTTAGCAAAATTCTCAACTCAGAAACCGGGCCTAAGGGTGGTATTCTAGAACGCTACTTAAACTCAGTTTAAACAGAGTTCAGACTGTCGATAAAGCAGTGCATGTTTTGATATGAAGGGAGGGATATTCAAAGCACTGTTTTATCGACAGTCGACACTACTAAACTCTACTTAAACTGAGTTTAAACAGAGTTCAAGGAGCTTTCTAGTTTGAACTGAGTTTAAACTGAGTTTAAGTAGCGTTCTAGTTTGATCTGAGTTTAAGTAGCGTTCTAGAATACCACCCTAAGTTTCATTTATCTGAAAGGACAACCAATGGGGCAAGATAAGACTGGGTCGGGTTTTGAAGGCAACCCAGTACCTACTACAATAT
Organism: Zelleria hepariella; assembly: GCA_949319315.1. NCBI lineage: Eukaryota > Metazoa > Arthropoda > Insecta > Lepidoptera > Yponomeutidae > Zelleria > Zelleria hepariella. The sequence continues at coordinate 29,304,381 of OX439382.1, read as the reverse complement.
GAAACATATAATATTATGAACATACGTAGTCGAGGCAGGTGCAGCGGTACAATTTGGGTATGCAAATTATGCGCCATGATGACCGACGGTATGATCTATGTGGAGATGGATGGAGGTTGTACTGTTTTACTTACAAAAGTGTTCACACTTAGTACTTACGGTCCGGTAAAATTTTATGGAATTTGGTACGAAACTTTAAGTAGGCTGTCTACTGATCACTACAAACAATAGGTGGCAAAAAATGGAGCGAAAAAAATATCAGCTGTTCCATACAATCATAAGATTTAAGACTGTATAGAACAGTTTTAAAACTTAAACTTTCGTAAGCACTGCACATTTTTATATCGACGCGTCGTCCGTCCGTCCTCTATCATTAAGACTTCCGGACGAGGTCGAAACATGTCGGCTATTGCGACAAAAAAAGTAAGTGAAACAGTTAAATCGATTTATAAATGTATGGAACAGCTGATATTTTTTGCCACCTAGTACAAGTTGTTTGTATTGATCAGTAGACAGCCTACTTAAAGTTCCGCTATCGAATTAGAGTGCACCCAGTAGTTAATGTAGAGATGATTTATACAGCGTCAAGTGGGACCTTCACTCACACTCACACTAGATGGGTGAAGTGACCACTCGACGCTGCAGCGCCTTGGACATTATTAATAATAATAAAATGTGAAACATTGGCATTAATTATAATAACTACTAGTTATTATTAATGCCTTTGTTTCGCATTTACCGAGATATCGTTTGACGTATACCTGTGGACGAATTTATTATGCCGCATTTAGGTTTAGCGGTGCGCCGGACAAAGGATTTTAATTAACAAAATTTTAGGGATCTTCCTATCGAATGCAGTTACCTGCCCCTCTACCCATGACGCTATTTTTGGGAAATAAAAAAAATCTTATTTCACGAATTAAGACGCATTTTGTATTTATATTATCCAAAATAGTCTTACCTTTGAATAAACATTACAAAGTATTTAAAATCAAAGCATGACTATGCGAATTCAAAGAGGAATAATTAAAAAACTTAGTCAATAAGTTGAAAAAATTCACTCGGGACAGGACTTGAATCCGCAACCTCGCGCATACCGTACAGGCGCTCTACTAATTGAGCTACCGAGTCAAGTGGAATTTCTGTCGATGCGAATTTTTTCAACTAGTCTCCGTCTAATGGACGGGGGGCGCCACCTGGTGTGATTAGTTTGCACTAATCTACACCACCCAATGCGTTCATCTTAGTCAATATAATGAACTCAATAGCGTCAACCCCCGCAATATTACTGATTCTTCCTATCTAACCGACTGAGAAATTAATCTAAAAGTAGGATGTAGCCAATGATGCTCGTATACTTCCCGTTAATAGCTGGGCACACGTGCCCGACGTAGACTGGCATTTTTTAACCCTTCACGCAAAAAAGGGGTGTTGTTTATGATCTACGATTATACAGACAGACACACTTTTTTTGTTTGTTTGAAAGGTGAATTGATCGAGAGCATCCTGAGCTAGATTTTATCAAAATCGATTCAGTCGTTAATGAGATATCCTACTATCCTACTTCCTACTAACGAAACGCGAAAGTTTGTAAATATGGATGAATGGATGGATGGATGGATGTTTGTTACTCTTTCACGCTGAAACGGCTTGACGGATTTGGAATGGAGATAGCTTAGACATCAGAATAACACATAGGCTACATATTATCACGCTATTACACTTAGGGGCAATGTAAACCACATATCTTTTTTCTATAGTTCACGCGGACGAAGTCGCGAGCAAAAGCTAGTCCTAATATAAAATTAAAAGTCTGAGTTTTATTTTATTTTAATATTCATCTTTGCATGCTGCACTTCTCAGACGCTCAAGTCTTGTAACCATGGCTTAATAACATCACACTTTAGTTATGATAAAAAATATTATGCCATACCATATTGGGAATAACCCACGGAATGCACCGCTCTCATACATAGTTCGATTGTGGTCAGGGATTTAGTATTGACGAGATTAAAATGCCATTTCGTTGATAGCTATTGGCATTCTACTGTCATTGTATTTTATTAATTAAAAACTGAACAAGTTTATCCTCGAAGAATTAAAACAATAAAATTGTCGTACAAAATGGAAAAAGTGCGAGTTAAACTCGCGTGGAGAGAGTTCCGTGCATCCGAAGTTCATTTACGCGCAAATGTTGAGCAACCATCATACCAAACCATACCGTGATCCGCGATGTAGGACTGCAGAGCGCCATCTGTTACCTGAGTTGGGAAACGAATGCTGCAAAATTAATATTTAATTTACCCCCCAAAAGTGGCCCCATGTTTAAAATTGTATTTACGTTGCAGAACGTGTTTGGGTCACCAACTTACATATGTGTACCAAATTTCAACTCGATCGGTCCAGTAGTTTTGGAGTAAATTGGTTGTGACAGATAGACACACATACAGACACACGAGTGATCTTAAAATGGTTCCAATTTGCCTTTTGCGGTACGGAACTTACACACATACAAACAAGCGCTGGATTGTTCCAGTTGACTCGAAGAACTTCTCTCGCTCGTTCAAATACATCCAGATATTAATTCCAATTGATTTTAAAGTCGGGTCATGCCACCACTAGGAATCCTAGAATCTCTCGCGGAGGTAGCAGTGGTTAGAATTGTACTACAAAAGGTAATGTTGAATTAAAAACAGTCCAAACAGTCTCCTTTCTGGTTAATTAGCGAACTTAGCAACAGTCTACCCAACGCCACTCTACGGGAAGTGTTAACATAACAGAAATTTATACAAACTTCAGCTCTAGGATAGCTCCAATCCATTTGGCCGGCGAGTCGCTCAGGGCAAGGCTTAAGGTTGAAAGGAACAGAGGCTTTTCTCAATGGAAACCGCAAAACTCTTCTGTTTAACTGACTTTAAAAAATGAGGAGGCCGGCCATGCCACATATTTTGACTAGAGTTTGTGAAGTTAGGGTAGACTTAGAAGCTTGGCTCTACATGAAATCTGATAGCTTTTTGTCAATGCGAGGTGTATGGTCTCGTCCTGGCAAAATTTTTTACATGAAAATAGTTTTTGGTGGGATCTTTTTTTCTAAAAACGAGCCGTCAAATGAAAATCCCTAGGGAGAGGCTTAACTATTTTTACCCGACTACGCGAAGCAAAAAGGAGGGTTATGATTTTAGCAGCGTATGTATGTATGTATGTTTGTATGTATGTATGTATGTATGTATGTATGTGGGTATGTATGTTTGTGTGTTCATCTGTTCCCTCGCAGAGCCTAAACTACTCGGCCGATTTCAACAAATGAGGTGTCGTTGGATTTGTCTTAATCATCCAGGTAACATAGGATAGTTTAATTTTGAAAAAAAAACAAGATGGCGGCTGTGCTGCGCCCTAAAGTGTTGGACCTAAAAATATAAATTATCGGATACCATCGTCATGGGTATCAAATGAAACGGCTTTAAAAGACCTTTTCAAAAATGTATAACACATGTAGCGTCAACATAACGAATAGAACAAAAAATTCCAAAAAGTGTTTTTTTTTTTTGCCCTTCTTGATTCTATTCTGGGTGATCGTCCAAAATGACTTACTAAAAAGCTCAAAAAAAAATAGAAGTTAAAAACTAAAACCCGACTACTAAAAGGCTTAAAACAAGACCTGTTTATCCTTAAAATAGACTCATAGATAATTAATCGTAGTCGGAGGACACCACATTCGCATTTGATAAACCGATGGCCTCCGACTACGATTAATTATCTATGAGTCTATTTTAAGGATAAACAGGTCTGGTTTTAAGCCTTTTAGTAGTCGGGTTTTTTAGGACCTTCCAGATCCTAGAACCTACGAATAAATCCCGCATAAGTCAAAAGTAACCGTTTTTTTCTTAAACTTTTTTTTTTTTTCACTGGCAACGCTAGTGGACGGGGTACCCCCTCTTAGACCGGCCACATACAGACGGAATTCCGGACGGAAAAAAATCGAATCGGGATTCCGAACGCAGTGACTGCATACAAGTCTATGGACCTACCACACATTTACAGTTTTTTCCGTCCGAAATTTGCATAGATTTGTATGCAGTTGCTGCGTTCGGAATCCTTATTATTTTTTCCGTTACGGAAAAAATCCGTCTGTGTGTGACCGGCCTTAGGGTGTTACGCGAAACTTGAGTACCTACTGAGATAAAAAAACTAAGGCCTTTGCATCTACGTAATGAGATGATTTATACAGCGTCCAGTGTCACCTTCACTCACACTGGATGGGTGAAGAGACCACTCGGCGCTGGAGTGCCTGGGACATTGTTTTAGATGGAGTACTAACATAGAGGTGGAAATAACTCTAATTTTGAGCTCCATTGCAGTTGCAGTTGAGGTCAGGGGGTCTACCGGAAATCGAAATAAGATTTTTGAAAAATGTACGTCCTCCCAGTTCATTTTACTGCCACCCAGTAAATTTTTCATAAATCGAACTTCGATTTTCGCCAATGGTTATCGGCTTCGTCTCAGCCGGTAGACCCCCAGGTCAAATGGGTGTTCTGTACCCACCATGTGTCGTGGTACTTAGCATAAACGGGGACTGCACGTAGGGTAATGTTCGTTGCGCCTCGCCTAAGCGGTTTTACTGCGAGTTTTATAGAATCAGCGCTTCGAAAATCTACATCTTTCTAGCGCGTAGGCGATGTTTTTCAGACAGCCCGTCTAATGGCCGCTCGGGTAAATGTTTGCTTTTTTCGCAACGGGAATCGGGTGGAGTAATTTTCGTTCATATTTCATTTTGGTCTGCCAGTTTCACTTGCATGCTTTAGAAGCAGGCTCATAATCTAGTTGCACTTGATTTTTATTAATCCCGGACCAAAAAAGAGGTGTTATAAGTTTGACCGTTAAGTGTGTCAGGGAGGGTGTGTGAGGGTATGTCTGTCGGTAGCACCTTGTATAGGAGGCATTCATTGTTGTATGTAACACGTTATACATAATAATTATGAGTTGAACGAGCGAGCGAAGCGAGCGAAGTTCTCCGAGTCTACTGGAACAATCCGGCGTTTGTATGTATGTATGTATATATGTATGTTTGTATGTATGTATGAATGTTCGTTCGACTATAACTTGAGTAAATTTTGTCGGATCGTCATGAAATTTGGTAGGCAGGTAAATGAGGCAAAGAGAATTTTTAAGTTCGAACATGAGCCAAATCGGTCGAGTGGTTGCTGAGATATGGGGTCGCGAGTTCATTGTTCGGGGCGAACCACTAGTATTTGGGATTTTCCAGGTCTCCTTTTGGCAGATAATTATCTTTCCTTAGATATGAGAAAGCTTTTTGATGTGTATCACTGAGTTTAAAATGTGATGTCACCTGAATGAGGGTAGGTATTACAGTTGGCTCTGATCATCAGTTTTGGGGAAAAGAAAAAAAAAACGTTTAAGGTTCTCAGCAGCAAGTCCAGGTTTAAGCTCGAACGTTGAACACTCTGATGGGCACCCCAAGGATAGCACTGAAGGCAACGGACATACGAAGAATATGTCCACCCTGCCGACACGTTTACAGTAAAAAATCTAGTTTTATGATTGAAGAAGCTGGGGAATGTGAGAAAAACAGAAAAAGCTTGCAGTCAGTAGTATAAGCAACAAAAGTGAAATCTACGCCGAAAATATTACCCCCAGCCGGTTAAACCAAACGCAGAGTGTACATTTCTATCTATTCGTTCCATACTGAATTTAAATAGCTGAAAGCAAACACAGATATAAATGGTTTTAGTCCCATTAGCATACAAATAGGTTCGGACGGAATTATTTCAGCGGCCGCGCGGACGAAGGCACTGCGCAGCCTTGTATAGACATACAAGGTACCTTTTTCTTGATTTGAGAGCTAACTAGTGCTTCACCCCGAACTACGAACTCGCGACCCCATATCTCAGCAACCCCTCGACCGATTTGGCTCATGTTCGAACTTAAAAATTATCTCTGCCTCATTTACCCACCTACCAAATTTCATGACGATCCGATAAAATTTACTCAAGTTATCGTCGAACGAACATTCATACATACAAACATACATACATACAAACGCCGGATTCTCCGAGTTTACTTGAACAATCCGGCGTTTGTATGTATGTATGTTTGTATGTATGTTTGTATGTTTGTATGTATGAATGTTCGTTCAACGATAACTTGAGCAAATTTAGGCGGATCGTCATGAAATTTGGTAGGCGGGTAAATGAGGCAAAGAGATTTTTTAAGTTCGAACCTGAGCCAAATCGGTCGAGGGGTTAACTGCTGGTGCCCCAAAGCCACATATTTTGACTAAGGTGTAGAGTTTGTGAAGTTAGGGCTTGTAGAGTTAGGGCCAGTAGAGTTTGGCTCTACATGAGATCTTTTGACAGTGCGAGGTGTATCGTCTCGTCTTGGCAACATTTTTTACATGAAAATGTTTTTGGTGGGATAGCTGATTCCTGAAACATGACAACCTGGAAAGGTGGTAAAGAATGTAGGGTTTGTGCCCCTCCACTCTCCACAGCGCGCCGCGAAATGCGCACTTTCTAAGAATAGGAAACGTTTAATAAACAAAAAGTATCGAGCTTTTCGAAAAGTCGTAGAACACAATTTGCTGGAAATCACATTTGTGGGACTAAAAAGTAATAGATTTCGCGCGAAGAGGTTAAAAGTTGACGTGTTTCAGGAAAACCTATTTCAAATATTGTACTGTATATTGACATCAAGCGCACCGATTGGACCCGCAATGAGAGGCTGGTAGGGGGCGGCGCATGCCCCTTCTCTCCTTCATGATTAAGCTTTCAGGATGAGGTCGAAACTAATCTCCTATCCCAACATCAATGAAAGTAAATGAAAACGCTGAAATAAAAATAAAAAAACGTAGGTAAGACCATCTTGCAAGAAATTACTAGGTTAGTTTGTACCATAGAATATAGGATTGAAAAAGAAGCAAAATCAAAATGGCGACCGCCACCGCGTCGTCGTTTTCACACACCATTTGGTGTGAGTGGGGTAGCTGGTCACTTGTCGTTGTGTTTCGCTTTTTATATGCGCATTTTGTTTTAAACTGGGATTTTTTAAGGAAAATTCAGGCAGATGGGAAATAGGAGAGAAATAAAAGGAAAGGCTAGAGCTATTTATTTTTGTTTATTTTTTTGTCGGACTATCGCAATTTGATTTCGCCTTAGGAATCAGTCTGCTGTGCAGTAAGAAAATCAACAAATCGATGGCTCCTACGTAAACTACCGTATGTTCAAAAAGCTAACTTTCCAGGAGAGCCATTTAAAGATGTTTTCTTTAACCGTTCTTTTGATTTTAAAGCTTTTGGTTTGAAATTTTTACCATAATTAGGTTATTTTGGGCTCGATTTTTATGTGCTAAAGTAAAAGCTGTATTTTGAATACTTTTGGAGATATTGTTGTTACGATTCTTTACGACGGGGTAACGAAGTAAGAAAATATCGTATGTTAATCTTACCATTTTTTACGGCGTGGATGAGGTGACACATACTTGTTTTTTTTTTAAGGCTTGCTTAAACTCTAAAGAGGCCTACTTTAGGCTAACCAACCCCGATATTATCCGTTGATGAGCTCGAAAAGGACGGTTGGGAAATAAAATTCATATTTGCCACTGAGGTGGTAAACGCAGCAATTTTTTCTCGAACACCATCCGGTTACAGTTTTGAAGAGAACAGTTGGAAATAAAGACTGTAAATTAGTAAGATATGAATAATATTAAGAATTTCTGTAAATTTAACGAATCTGTATTGGAAATTCGTATTTGGAAATTTAGGATGATGTTTTCACATAGTTATTCTTTAGTGCCGGGTTTCGGGATAACTCGTATCAGCCATTTTCCTATTCTTACTCAGGACATGCAAAACTGGAGCATTTCAGGAGCTAAACTTTACCTAAACTTTCAAGCTTAGGTGCCCATGATAGTTATCCCAAGAAGACTGCAGCAGTCACTCAAACCCAGACGTGTATTTTCTCTGGCGTAGATTGACAGATAGAATACTCTTTGGTTGTGGTGGTTGTTGGTTACTTTGTGATCCAAAGATAAGTCAGACATTTCACCTATTAGTATACAGACTTAGTCAAAGAAGCCACGCCAAACACAGTGTACCTTAGGCACCAATGAAAGTTTTGGAATATACGATACATCACGCAGATCGGAGTTTCAGTTTGGCTTACTATTGTGTTCATACTTAGAAGCGTTCATATACTGTCTATATAAAGGCCACTGATCCATTAACTAACTGGACGTCCCACGTTGATTCACTTCGCCTTAAAGGTTCCAGAGCTCTAAATGCCCTTAGTCCAATTCTTAATAGAGGCAGCCCCTTGAGTCCAGCGACAAAATTAAAAATTTATTCTACCTTAGTACGACCCTGTATCACTTATGCGGCACCTGTTTGGAGCAGCACTTGTAATACAAATTACCTTAAACTACAGATCATACAGAACAAAGCTCTTAAAATTTCTTACAACACCCCCTTTTTCACAAATTTGGGTAAACTCCATAACATTTTACATTTTCCTCAATTGCAAGACTTCGTTTTAAAACAAACAAAATTATTTTATTTATGTAAAAATCCGATACATAAAAATATCTTAGTGAGTAACATTGGTAAAAGTCGCACCAAAGATCTATCGTACATCGATAAGTATAATCGATACCGCCTGCCCCATCACTACGTGCTTAGCAGCGAACCGGCTATAACGCGGCCAAATGAAGTTGTCGTGCGTACGCTCTCAGCGAATCCATAGCAAAATATTTAGATACACCCGCCTCGAGTATAAATTAAATTTTCTTGATTAAACCAATATAGGTTGTTGTTTTATGCAAAAAATGTAACTTTTCAAAGTGATCATATAAATTGTTGTAGATATAAATTTAGAAAGTATGCTTAAAATAGTGTAAATTGTTCATGTGAAAAGTTGTTAAAGGTGCTCCAGCCTGCCAACATGATTACTTGGATGCTAACGTAAGCCTTGACTGTGTTTTGGTTGTATGTATAATTAATGTGTATGTTTAATAAAGACTTTTAAAAATCAATCAAATCACTGATCCATTAACATCTTCTCGTTACCATGCATATGAACACCGCGTGTCTAGGAACTAGACCAAATGAAATTAATGGTGACGGCTGAGCTTTTCAAGCATACAGACACAGTTCTCAACAAGTCTTGAGTCCATCCAACTGGCCAAAAGAATTAATTTAGAATAAATACAGATTTATCTATGATTTTAATAATTGAATTTATTAACTTACAGGCTATGAACAGATTTTATGTCTAAAAGTCTGCTGCAAACTACCCCAAGATTGGGCCTTTTTAAATCCTTAGGATCTAAGTTTGTGAGTATTTGATGAACCAAATGAGGATCTCTTAATCTTTGTTTTGAAGCTCCTTTGTGGAGTGTTTGTATCTTCAGTAAAAATATATTTTATAGATGAATTTCTTGTTACCTTCATGTGTTTGGTGTTCAGCTTCTATTGGTATTGATTTGCCTACGCCAAGTCGAGTCTCGGAAATTTATAACCCGGGTAACTGTTTCATTGTCAACCAAAGCGTATCTCAAGCATGCATACAAAAACGGTTGGTCAGTCTAAAGAAACCACATCCGTGTTTTATTTCAAATCCTTGTTAAAAATAACTCTAGTGAAAGTGAAGGTCCCAAACAGTAGTGTGTAATTTACCATCATGAAGTAAGTATATTTGTTTTCCACCATACGATACACAAAGCGGAAACTTTTATGTTATGGTTTTGTTTTGATTTTTAGTTTGTTCCATCCGTTTAATAAGTACCAGTCGATTTCAGTGATGGTTTTGTATAAAAAATATTTTTCTACGATAAAAAAAATGTTATTATTAATCAAATCTGCTTTAAGTGGTATAAACGATTTTAATTATTTGAATATTTGAATTAAAAATCTATTTTTTTTTGTTCAACCTCCATGCAAACTATCGTATCTGTAAGATATTGTCATAAGCTCAGCCTAATATTGCAAAGTAAATAAGTCTAAGTGACACATACAATAGTTAACAGGTTCATATAAACCAAGTAAATAATCGTACGTGTTACATACGATACAACATCACTTTTTATCGACGTCGTACAAAATGGTATGTGTAACATACCGTAGCATACCCCCTCGAAAAATCAACGTACGTAATCGTATGTGTTACATACTATAGTTTTGAACAAGATTGATAGAAAACGCAGTAAAACTAACAAAACTGAATACATAACATGTTTAGTAAGAACATGCTTCATCACAAAACACAAGCTCAGATCTATATACTTCCCACGTAGAGAATGGTAAGATATACTTACGATAGGCGTAGCATGCAATGTGTCCCACGTAAACTACCGCAAGAGGTCGATACGATAGTTTACGGCGCGCCCGTGATCAACATACGATAGTTTACGTCTGAAAAAATCTTCATTTTTGAATATTATTATTTTTTTGTTTTTGGGATACATGCGAAATAATCATCTAATGACAAAAAACGAAAAACATGAAAATCGCCATTTTGTGGGATACGGTAGTTTACGTAGGAGCCATCGAAATATTGGTCTACTGCTTCTTGTAAACATTTATTTGGGTTTTGCTTTTTGCTTTTGCTTTTAGATCTGTGGAAGACCTTTAGCTCTTAAGAGTAGACGATAGCAACGTGGCGGGAAATTCAAATTTTTTACAGTTTTTTACATTTTGTAGCTAAACTGAGCTATTTTTGTTCAGCGATTTTTCTTTCGCGGCAATAACATAGTATTCTTTTCATTATTGTAAACAAAAAAACAACAATAATTCAGCCGATTATGTGTTCTGGTCTACGACAAGTTTTTTGGGCAGTGCTACTGCCAAAACCAACGCTAGGTAATTCTTCCCAAAAAAAACCTTAAAAGCCTCATAACTTCTTAACGTCAAAAAATCGTTCTCTCACTGCGGGCTCGTAGACGTGATGGCGACATGGTTAGTAACATATTTCAGCGGAAAGGGGTGAATGAGCATTTCATAAAGTGCAAACTTACAAATTCAGAGGCACTAATTGGGTCAGAAACATGCAGCATTTTGCTTAATTAGCTAATCTATATTCCGCTTCCAAATATCTTGTTAAAAATCCACCGACGCATCTGGCAAGCAAAGGGCTGAAATCTCACCCAATGTATATTTTAATATAAACATAATCCTTTCCTGCAGTTGGTTAAACTAATAAAATTGAATTAGCATACAAATTGAATCAGTCTGCCGCGGACGTTATGGAACGAGTTCTTTTGAGAAAATCTGCGCTCTCTTTCACTCTGGTGCAGTGGACTTAGGCCCGGTTTCTGAATTGAGAATTTTACTAAGCAAATACTTAAGTATCGTTCTGTCACGCTCGTTTGTGAGAAATCTGCAGAGACAGAACGATACTTAAGTATTTGCTTAGTAAAATTATCAATTCAGAAACCGGGCCGTAGGGTGGGATTAATAGTAGTCATCTCAAACTCGAGCTCAAGTAGGTGGACTCGGAAAATAAAAATGCTAATGTCAAGCCTTGGCTAATGTCAAGCCTGAGTAGCTGTCAGCATATTACGTAATAGACACTTGCTTGAGCTTGACATTGACATTAGCCAAGGTCTCAAGTGAGTGATTTGGTTTTTTAAGTTCACCTACTTGAGCTCGAGCTTGATATGACGATTATTAATGCCACCCTTTTTTTTTGTTTGAGATGGACTCTTTTTAGGGATTCGAACCCGGTGAGTGCCAAATGAGACCCTAATAATCTACCTATGCTGTTTGTCTGTCTGTCCGTCTGACCTAAATTGCAATGTATCTTTGAAACCGTAATAGGTAGCTAGTTGAAACTTTCACAAAACAGTATTTATCATCGCGAACTACCCAATAAATAAATACAATGAATAAACATTAAACGAGTAGGCGACATCTCGGACAAAATATTTTCGGACACTTTGTCCGAAATGTCGCTTTGTATGTTTAATATTTTTGAGGCGACATCTCGGACACTCTCAAAATATTGAACCTCTATCGTACAGTCTGATACTAAAGTATTCAAATATAATACAAAGAGAAAGAACGTTTCCACAGCTGCCTATTTTAGGATAGCTAAAGCGGCTTAAATAAGCCGTTTTCCTTGACAGTTAAAGCCTGAATTTAAGCACTCAGATCTCGTTCGGCTCGTTTTTTTATGAAAAAGTACTAGGCTTACATAAGATGCTAGGAGGATCATCACCTCAGTTCTCACATCATTTTGTTCCTAACCAACCCCGCGTAATAATGTGAGAACTGAGGTGGTGATCCTCCTACCACCTTATGTAAGACTAGTACTTTTTCATCAAAAATGATTTGATTTAACGCTACCCTACGCTACGTCTAAAAAAATTCATGAAATAAAATGTGTGTCGCTCGCGACACCTTGCGTGGGAGAGCAAATATTGAAGACTGCATAAGTACACAAGATATTATTTTCAAGTGAGTTTGTAACATTTTTATTAGTCTCCTCATAAATAAGATCGATAGGAGTTTTTTATCTGACTGTACAAAACAGCTTTATTTGTAAGTGTCCGAGATGTCGCCTCAAAAATATTAAAATAATAAAGCGACATTTCGGACAAATTGTCCGAAAATATTTTGTCCGAGATGTCGCCTACTCAAGTATTGAGTAGGCGACATCTCGGACAAAATATTTTCGGTCACTTTGTCCGAAATGTCGCTTTGTATGTTTAATATTTTTGAGGCGACATCTCGGACACTCTCAAAATATTGAACCTCTATCGTACAGTCTGATACTAAAGTATTCAAATATAATACAAAGAGAAAGAACGTTTCCACAGCTGCCTATTTTAGGATAGCTAAAGCGGCTTAAATAAGCCGTTTTCCTTGACAGTTAAAGCCTGAATTTAAGCACTCAGATCTCGTTCGGCTCGTTTTTTTATGAAAAAGTACTAGGCTTACATAAGGTGCTAGGAGGATCATCACCTCAGTTCTCACATCATTTTGTTCCTAACCAACCCCGCGTAATAATGTGAGAACTGAGGTGGTGATCCTCCTACCACCTTATGTAAGACTAGTACTTTTTCATCAAAAATGATTTGATTTAACGCTAACCTACGCTACGTCTAAAAAAATTCATGAAATAAAATGTGTGTCGCTCGCGACACCTTGCGTGGGAGAGCAAATATTGAAGACTGCATAAGTACACAAGATATTATTTTCAAGTGTGTTTGTAACATTTTTATTAGTCTCCTCATAAATAAGATCGATAGGAGTTTTTTATCTGACTGTACAAAACAGCTTTATTTGTAAGTGTCCGAGATGTCGCCTCAAAAATATTAAAATAATAAAGCGACATTTCGGACAAATTGTCCGAAAATATTTCGTCCGAGATGTCGCCTAATCCATTAAACGGAGCCCATAAAATATACAACAAACGTGTTTCCATTATTTTTGATCTATCATACAAACATACACTGCCGATTTCTGAATTGAGAAAATCGCTAACTTGGTTTACGACAAATATAACTTTTTATAGTTTTATACGAATAGAAATAAACGACAAAATGATAAAAAAAACGGCCAAGCGCGACCCTCAGCGCGCGAGTTCGACCGAACTTGGCCAGTTTTTTTTATCGTTATAATTTTCACTGTTGATTTTTAAAGCTGTAGATTTTTTTAAAGTAATGGTGACTGCATTTTTTCTTATTTATGGCCCTTTGTGTCTTTGAAATTAATTTTAATGTGTCACCCTTTGTTTCGTAAGCTTACAAAACAAACTTACTTAGATTCAGATAAGGAACCTAACTAATTGCAATGGCCTGTAAGTTACATTTTAATAAATTAATGTCGTTACTCACATTCGTAAATAAAGCCTTTTATTCCTTTGCCTGCAATTGATTTGTTTTTTTTTATTTTTTTAAATCTTAATTAGCATAATATTATTTACAAACTTTGACCCAGTGTACATTGATATTCCTAGGCTAAATTATTAATCCAGTAGGTTTTACCCAAACATTTACTCGATTCATTCAAATCTAATAAAACTTATATTATGTAGGTATGGTAACAATCAAAGACGATTTAGGAGTTAACATTAGAGTAAATAAATTGTACTGTGTCTATTTATGAATATACTTTTTTATATACTTACTAAAAAGTGCCACAATTCTGTCAAACGGGCACCGCGTCTGTATTAACTAAAATATCCACCGTAAGAAAAACGGTTTTGAAATGTCAAAAAATAGATTGTTCATTTCAATAAGGGCTATTTTCGAGTGTTTTGACGCTCGGAGGTTGAGTGGAATTTTTACATAATAGAGGCGCAGACCTCATCCGTCGCAGGTGGTCGCGAAGCGGAAATCCTATCGCACATACAAATTCGGATTAACGCAGTAAAAATTAGCGCTGAGCCCTGTAATTTTGGTCGGATGCATATTTTATTTCGCTCCCGTAACGAGTTTATATAACAGAACGACGGCCTTTTAATAAAATAAATAATTATTTTTAAACTTAAACTTTCGTGAGCACTGCACATTTTTCTATTAAATCACGGTTGTATAATTTATCATGGGCTAATAACTTTCGTCTCAAAATATCAAAATTTTTCACATACTTGGTGTAGTAATTTGTATAGATATACAGGGTGTTAAAAGACCGCCAACAGACCCGAAAGCCACGCATACTAGACACCAAAACAAAGTACTTTTTCGATAAATTATTGCTGGGAAATGACTTTGGTTTTTTAGGTAAAAATTTTGGAAAATATTTTATCACGCAATGGACGTGTGATGCACAGAAGTCATATTGCGCAAGCGTAGGTATAACATTAAGGTACTTAAGCTTGAAGTGCCGATGTTTAGAATACATTACGGGTTGCAATTTTATCGTCGTGTTTTGTAAGAAATATTAGTAATTTTGATATGGCTTCTTGAGAAGGTATGTTAAGAACTAGATATTGAATGCATTTCTGCAAAAAAAAAGTGTTGAAAAGTCCGACTTTGAATCTCGTTATCTCGGAAACCGTTGATTTCCCAGGCATAGTTCCTTGGGCAAAAATGTTCCTTATGATGAGGACAATCCGTGGTTTCCCGCTTTGTTGGAGGTCTTTTAACACCCTGTATGTAGATAGTAAGTCTTTATTGTATACCGGAAAATATTTTACAGAAAAATCTCTAAAATAAAAGTGCAAAACTAAATGGTGGTCTAATCGCTACAAGCTATATAAAATTAAAGCAAAGTTAAATCAGGGAAGTACTCACTTATTTCAGTGATACCGATACCTAACGGATACGAAGTTAAAATGGACCATAGCAATAAAAGTATATTGCATGATTAATTAATTGGATGAAATTTTAATGGGATTCCGAACGAAGCAACCTGATATTAAGTATAATATGAACATTTCTGACGAAAAAAAACCGTATGTGTGCGGTAGGTCCAAAGACTTGTATGCAAGTAGTCACTGCGTTCGGAATCCCGATTCGTTTTTTTTCCGTCCGAAATTCCGTCTGTATGTGGCTGGCTTTAAACTCTGCGTTCTACATTTTCTCCAAGTCAGTTTCATCAGACCTACCTAGACAATGTTCAAGTTTGACGGAGTGAGTATTTTTCACGTTGTTAGTCTATCGCCCGGTCCGATGAAATAAAGGGGTCTGCAAATTGGGTGGCGGAAAAAATCATGGCAGGAATTTAAATGTGGAGAATTGAAAAAAAAAAATGCAATTAGTCGAGTTCAGACTGCGGTACAAAGGAAGGTGCAAAAAACTGGGCAAATAGGGGTCAAAAGGCTATCGCTGGATGTGGTTCAATAATAATGGCGTTCATGCAGACTGAGAAAATGTTTATAAGTAATAGAAAATCCCGAGAATTACTTCAGTTATGCAATGAAAAAAAAAAAACAATCGCCCAAATTCACAAAACGTGGCATTTGAAACAATTATTTAGGCCGACTTGCACCACTTTCTTAAACGTGGCTTAAACAGCATTTAACTAAAATCTTCATACACAAGTCGATTTAAATGGCGACTTAAGTGGCATTTAAGAAGTGGTGCAAGTCGACCTTAGACTACCAGACATGTAAAAACAGCATAAATGTAATGTTTGGTCTCTATTTTTAACCCCGACAGCGATGTAAGTTTGACCGCTATGTATGTGTGTGTCTGTCTGTCTGTGGCACCGTAGCTCTTAAACGGATGAACCGATTTGGATGCGGTTTTTTTGTATGTGACAAGTTTTCTAGCAAGTATTCTTAGATTTGTTTTATGAAAATCAGTTCAGTCGTTTTTGAAATATGCTATTTTGAAGCTAAAATGTCGGGCGTATTTTTTTAAATTTAGTCGTTATGTTTAATTACTTATTTAACATAATTATTTAACACGTATTTAAAAGTGTAGCTTCCTTTTTCCTGATAAGGAATAAAAAGACAACACCATCATCAGCATCACGTATTTCAAAGGGGCCAAGTTCAGTCAAAATACACAATATAAAAATACAACCCGCATTCTATGCATTCACGTACCAATCCAATAGAGCAGTACCTCAGGAAAATATCATAATAACATCCGTACCGGTTATCGGGAAGCGAAGGAAATTTATGCCCTTATTTACCCACAAACACAAAGCTGGCAGTTACGACGTTTTTATTCGAAATCGATGCGACTTTATCCGCGAATCGATTCCGAATTGCATCGTAAAAAACAATGGCTCCCGGATTACTGTGTTGTAGAACAACACGGTGACATTCGAGATGGGTAGGTACAGTCGGCGACACGCTAGGATACCCCTTTTTGTTGGATTGACACACTATGGCCGACACTCAATAAGGCCCGCCACATAAAAAAAATCGAATCGGGATTCCGAACGCAGTGACTGCATACAAGTCTGCTATATGAACCTACCACACACATACGGTTTTTTTTCCGTCCGGAATTTTCATAGATTTGTATGCAGTTGCTGCGTTCGGAATCCCCATTCGTTTTTCCGGTACGGAAAAAATCCGTCTGTATGTGGCCGGCCTAAGGACCATGGCGAAAATTACTAGCAATCGACGCTAGTTCGCACTAAACAATTATTCAATTAACTTTTTTTCTAATTTTTATTCCGATATTCGTCCAAATATAATAATTTTCTTGAGAGAGAAAGGTCTTACTATTTGCACTATTTCTTGCATGAGCCATTAATTATCTTTCAGCAAAGAAGTGCCGATGGTTTTTTTTTTGTTTCAATATTAGCACAAAAGCTTTTCCATTTACTAAGTCTGTATAACCAGTGTCATTAAAGAAAAAAAATACTCGCCCTCTCGCTCCAATTAAAGCAAGTCAAAGCCAGACAACGCTAGGTTTTTAACTCCATATAAGTACCACAACAGATTATTTAAAAAAAAAGAGATACCTACTTAGGTATACCAAAAACAAAAAAGTTAACGAAAAAATTTCAATTGTGAGATTAAAAATTAAAAATGGTTTTATTCATATTTTTTTACAGAATTGACATCCTGTTAACCACTAGTTAAAAAAAAGGATAGGATGTATCGTAAAACGTTATATTAGTGGACTGCATAGCAAAGACAGAATAAATGGTCGCATAATTAATTTGCAAATTAATTATGCAAATTAATTATGCGATTTCCAGAAAGGTTTCCAATCAGCTCAGAACGCAAGAGCAACAGGCTAAGAGATCGTTACAAGTATGACCTGGAAACCAAGTTCTGTAGGACTACGTCTTACAGCAAAAGCGCCGGAAACATGGCAGTCTGTGTTTATAATAAACTACCATTAAATATAAAGCTTCTCTCTGGTGATCGGTTTCTGAAGGCTTTAAAACAATTTTTACTGCTTATGTGTCCATATACGTTGACAGAATTTTATGATTATTGTAAATTATTGTCTAATTTTAAGTAATCTCAATTTTACGTGTTATAGCATTTTATATAAGTGAAAATTTTCATCTATGACATTAATTTAATATTTTAACATTAATTTAATACTTTCTTATTCTAATTTTATAATGATTCTTTTTAAATAATGATTTTGTTAATTTTAATATAATTTATAATTATGATAATTATTAATTGCCATGCCGCCATCGGTAAAATTACACTAGTACTCGATAATAATACATAACATCTGTAATAATTTAATACTGTAATATATCGCAATAAATGAAATGAAATGAAATGAAATGAAATGGGCACTCATATTGCCGAAAGTCAACTGAAAATATAGCGTTTTTACAACGCGCTGTTTCGTTTCACTTTATTTTTAAAATTAATTTCGTTGTTTCAAAAGAACTTAATCAAGCTTTGAGGGATTAACGGGGGCCTTAGCCTGTAACGCAATGGCGTGTCGATGGCGTCCCAGCAGAAGGAAAAACCGGGGTTTCCTCATTTTTCTCCTACAACCAGAGAACGAATCCTCTAGAATTAGAATCAGAATATTCTTTAATGTACTACAAAAACATTGAAAGGACCGACAGCATTATTAAATCGTAATTGAAGCCTTCAACTGGGAGCCCATTTTGGCACCATTGCGTTACAGGCTAAGGCCCCAGGACGCGCGTTTTACACGGACTCACATGCAATGTTTTGTGTTGCGCATTTTAAATACACCTGAGATTGCTACTTTTACTACCTTTGTGCATTGTTCGTTTATTTAATAACTAGGGTACACAAACACGACTTGAAATAAATTTTCCGCTTATTATCCAATGTAAGATCATAGCGAATATACGTGAAAGAAAATTTGTTACCTTTGCCTTTTAGGGTTCCGTACCGGAAGGGTGCCAAACGGGACCCTATTGCTGCCTACAGTCTGGCTGAATATTTGAAACCGTAATAGGTAGCCAGTTGAAATGTTCAGATTAATTGTTATTAGGTATGCCGGATTAGCAAAAAATATATAAAAAATAATGGGGGTCCTATTACAACAAAATTAAATGTGTTTTATACTTAGGGCTTATTTTATAGCATACAACAAATAATAAAAAAACGGTCAAGCGCGAGTTGGAGTCAGGCACCGAGGGTCCATATAACCAGTTTATTTACATTTTGTTTGACTCGCACTTGGTCAGTTTTTATTTCCTACCTTTAAGTTTGCTTAAAGTAAAAAATCAATCAATGTTTAATCATACGACCTAACACGTTACAAAAAGCGTTTTCTTAGTTAGTAAAACAGTAAATGAACTTTACTCAAGTAACGAGATCCTAAAGCAAAAAACAAAACTTCATTTCAACATCATTCAAAGAGATGGAGAGTCCTAGAAAACCACAGAAAGCCTCTCCGAAAATTAATGAAGCATTTCCACAGAACATTGTTACAAATACACTGGAGGGCTCTAGGGACCTTTGCTTTTTAACTCTTGATGACGTAGAGCAGCCTTTCCCAACCTTTCTTAAGGGCGGACCTCTGGCACCACATCACTTTTTTGCGCCTCTATTCTCTAAAAAAAAAACCGCCCAACCGTAGAGAGTCAAAACACTCCAAAATATATTTTATTAATTTAACAATCTTCTTTTTTGACATTTAAAAACGGTTATTTTTACGGTGGATATTTTAGAAAATTCAGGGGCTGATCTACTACAACTCCGCTAACTCAAAAGTATTATTGTCGTTTCTAAATACTAGAAGTCGCTATTGGTCTCTGTACTGCGCAGTGTTCAGGTCGCACAGGCCATTAATTGTCCTTCACCAGTTTTGAGGTCTTCGACACCTTGGTACTCGAAGGCATGCTGTTTTGACAACCTTCAGTAATTCCAGTAGAATCTTAAAGAAACATGATACGTTATTCCATCCTGAATCTGAAAAAAAGCGTTCTGTGAGCATCTGCAACTAAGTTTTCACAAAGTTGTTTATTTCCTCCGCGAACCCCTTAGGTTAGTACCGCGGACCCAAAGTTGGGGACCTCCTGGACCCAGAAGGTCCGTAACACCACAGTGTTGCAGAGAATGAGGAAGAAAGTAGAGGTCCAAAAGAGGAAGCTAGAGTACTTCGGCCACATAATTAGAAATAATAACAACAAATACAGCCTCCTTCAACTGATCATACAAGGCAAGATACCAGGCAAAAGGAGACCTGGTAGACCCAGGATATCATGGATCCAAAATCTCCGCGAATGGTTCGGGCAGAGCACCGGCTCATTGTTTCGTTTGGCGGCTTCGAAGGACGAGATAGCCAAACTGATCGCCAACCTCCGATAGGAGAAGGCACGCAAAGAAGAAGTTTGGGGAACACTGACCTAAAGTCTTGGGGTAGCTTTATCAATGTGTGTCGCCAACAATCCAGTTTATATGTTTCTGTTTTTATCTTCTCTCAGTTGGTCCAGCATGGTACAATTTTGTGTTTGGACAGCTTCATTCGAAACTTCTCTATTATTTACCCTACTCTACATAGGTAAATGAGGACTACCGTGCTTGGATTTGACACTATTAGCGCGTAAGGTCAGAAATGTCGTATCTGTCCATCTGTTCGTCTGTCCGCCTATCCGCCTGTTCGTCTTTAAGTGAAAGTGAAAACCATTTATTGCAAAGTTTTATCAGTACTATAAGTATAGGGTCGAACATTGAACATTTAATGTAGTTTTATATATTTTATATATTATATATTAGATGTCCTTCTGTCCGTATGTCCGACTGTCTGTCCGTCCGTCTGTCCATCTGTCCATCTTTAAATTTCTGTGAACCGTTATAAGTAGCCATTTAGAATTTTCCCAGAATTTTATTTTGTATAACGGCGGATTACCCATCCTATGCCATGGCAAGCGAGTTTGATTCTACTAAGTTTACGAATCGAACCTGTATCCTCACGGTTGTTGGGCAAACGTTCTACGCACTGGCTACCTCTGCAGTTGGGTATCAGTATCACCGTCTACCGTGAAAGCATTTTCAGGAAATGACGTCGCCTGCCACGTCTCTGTGCAGCCGAAATTTATCGACTTCAAGCTTCGTTATTTTCCAATAAAGCCAACAATTTATACGCGCCCTAGCTTTTATACCCCGGTCCGTTTGTGTGATTTTACTCTAGCCTTAGCTTGGGTTTGTGTGGCGTTGCATTTCTACTAAATCTTCACTGAAGAATGGTTCTAAAGGTCAAAAGAATCGTACCTATCGCAAAAGCTGAGCCAATTGACAAAACTTTGATACTCAAGAAAAGAACATAATTACTTGATCTTGATTTGGAATAAAAAGACCGATAAAATTAATGGACATTTGAGATATTTAATGAGTCTTTTAACCCAGTTTTGTTCTAAACTTATAAATGCCCTTTCTATCCCTGTAGTTTACCAAACAAAAGTCATCTGGCTGTGTCCAACCTTAAACGAAATTACGAAATGCCCAAAGAGAGCAGGCCTAGTATGTCTAACATTTTAGATCTCTCTCCTCTCTCTCTCTCTTTTTAACTGACTTAAAAAAAGCAGTAGGTACTCAATTCAACTCGTAATTTTTTAGTTTTTTTATGTTTGTTACCGCAGAACTTTTACGTGAACCGATTTTGATGATTATTTTCTTTGTTTCAAAGCTATACTTCCCATGTGCTCTCTTAAAAAATGGTGAAGATCTGATGAAGAACTTCGGAGATGGAGGACGGAACTCCTCAACGGAGAGCAGCAAATCATTCAGAATCAGTGCAATAGGTTAATAACAGTGTACCTTTTCACCAGTGAAGTATTTTTTTTATTATTATTTTGTATTATACAAGGTGTTACAAAAGTACCTAACTCTTTTTACAGGGTGCAACCTACTGGTCAACAGGATGTCAAATCTGTAAATAAAAGTTGAAAAAAACAATTTTTATTTTATAACCTCAAAATTGAAAAAAAATCATAACTTTTTTGTCTTTGTTATTAGCTCAAATTTAAAAATATGTTTGTGCGTGTAAGTGCATTTACATAGCTTTGAGTTGTTAAAACATTGTGAAAGTCAATGAAAACAATATTTAAAAAATACTTTGCTCCCGCCCCATCGTTCACATTTTATTAATTTAAAAATTAACGGAACGTCCTAGAGCAAAAAAAATATTTAAGTTGTGATCCCTATCACCGGGTGCTATTACCCTGTAAAAATAGTAAGGTACTTTTGTAACACCTTGTATACTCTACATAGAGCGGTACAGTCATAGTTGAATCGAGCTGAAAACCTCGACATGATCGATAAAGGTAAGCCGCAGCAGCTATTATTTCCAAACAAACAAAAATAAATGTACAATCAAACATTGCAACATCAACCTTACCATAGTTAAGTGGAGATGGGATTTTTACGCTCGTATATCACTAGTAAGATCTCTATTTATCAATTTTGCATCGTATACCCGGCACAATGCATGTTCTCTCGAATATTCCAAGGAACATTGGCATATCCAGGCCAATACGAGAACAAACAGGCAATCAATAATGATGCTTCTGCATCGGTACAGTTGGCTGAAAGTCAAACGAAGAGCAAAAAATTTTTTGCAGTTAAGCAGTGAATATGGTTTTATATTTTTTTTATTGAAACTAAAGTTTTTAAGTTACATTCTATGGTCATTCTAGCTGCCAAAACGGGCCTCTTATATTTTGACGACTTTAAGGCGATAAGTGGCCACTTTTGACGATAAATGATTGCATTCGTAGGTTCTAGGATCTGGAATATAAACCTTAGGTCCTAAAAATAGTTACGCCTCGCCTTGAGAACTTACTGCAGAGTTTTTAGCAAAAAACGCATCCAAAAAGATGATAATATGATTTTTGTTGTGCCTACTACTTAACTGGGCCTTAAACTTTCGTAAGTAATGCACATTTTGTATTTCATGATTAAGATCTCACAATGAGAACCGCAACTAGTCGGCTACACTGACATGAATACAAGAAAATGCCGTTTACGAAATACAAAAAGCAAAGAAGAATGTTATTTTACACATTTTTTTTGGGTTGGTTTTACGCTTTTTTTTCAACGTAATGAGACGATATTTTATGCAGCGTCCAGTGGCACTTCACCAGGCACCTTCACTCACACTAAACCGATAAAAAAATGGTTTTCGCTTGAAAGCGCGTTTGTATGATCCTAAAACGGCAAAAAAATCCGCTTAGTGTGAAGGCAGCTGATAATGAGCGACGTTGTCTTTTAATTTTAATCAAAACGTTTCAAATTAATGGCGAATAACCAGTTTTTAATTAAATTTCGTGTGTTGAAATTAGTTTTTGATCGAGCGAAATAAATGAAAAAGTTAATAATACTTCACTTTAGCCTTTATTCATGGGTTGGTTGAATTTATAGATAAAACCTTTAATTTTTTTGGGAAAATTTTATAATTTGCATAATCTGCATTTTCTGGCCACCATTTTATTTATACGAATTCACAAAAAAATTCAAGGCTCAACATTTTCTTGGCCAGAAAAGAAATGGATGCAGTCGTAAAAATAGTCAGCAGATACATTATAATTTTATTGAGACAGGAAAAGCACAACCTCGTAGAACTTTGAGCGCAATTTTTTTTATCTTAACTTTTTCTAGTCCTAAAGTCCAATATTGCTTGAGATCCTAAACCCAGGTGAAGCCAACATGCAGGCGACTGTGTTCCTTGAATGCACCTAGAGTAGAATGGAGTGAGCGTCCCGATCCATTAATTTTATATTTGCTAACGATACGTCTTGCACAGCACTACAAATGGCTTTCAACAAACAAAATCTACAGGAAACGAAGCGTGTAAGATTGATTCTGGTTATGTATTTCTTATATTTTACCTATGTCAAGCTTACCTACGTAGGTAAAGATAAACAGAACTTAGGTAACATACTGCAAATAAACCTCTACTTATTATAGCTTATTATAGCTACATACTAACAATATTTTTTTCATCTCCCAGGCACGGAAAGTATGCTGTTATAGTATCATACGATTTGACTCTCGTGCTTCTGAATACATCGCTACGCTAAGGTTTCTTTTTTGAACCTCTCGAGGTTCAATTTTAGAGACCTTAGCTAGCTCGGTATTCGATATAAGCACTAGCTGCAAGAAATAGTGTTGCATCCTTGCATAACCAATAACTATAGTTGGAATCAAACCAAAATATAGTGAAAAGATAAATGAAAAGTTCACGAAACTTCTGTTTTGTATTTTATAAACGGTTGCTCTTACTTTTATTGATGTCGTGATAGCCGACTAGTTTCGATTCTCATTCAAAGACCCTAATCGTGGAGGAGATACAGTGCTCGCGCCGTCACTGCCAGCCTCTCACTGCATGCAAGTACTCATTGCGTGCGCTCTGAATGATAACCAAGATTATAATAGTAAATCGTATAAAAAAACTCTTCCTACATTATAGCTTCATTTGGGTTACACATCCACTGGTCGTCTCACAAAATGTTTGTCGTAAAAATTATACTTTACTAGACTTTACTGTCCGTCCCAATTCACAGCAATTAAAAACGTAATCATAACAGGCCATTAAAATGAAGTCTTAAAACTAAAAAACTATAATAATGAAATTTATTATATAGAAATCGCTCGAGTCCATCGTGAAGTGTCAAGCTAGTCATTTTAGTGACCGTAAAATAAATCAAAGCCGTTTATGACGGAACCATTTCGCATGGCTAAAGTATGGCGGCGAAACAGAACAACACAGAAGAACGAGTTTAAACGAGATATTAAATCATTTTTGCTGATTCTCGAAGTGCCAGACAAACTTATTTTTACATTCCTTTAGATTCTAAAGTTTAGAAGATACTGCTCAACAGGATGAATTACTGTTCTTTTTTTGTGTTTAGCTCGAATTAAAAAAAAATATTATCATTGTGAGTGTATGCATTTGCATGGCTTTGAGTTGTCAAAACATTGTGAAAGTAAATGAAAACAATATGAAAAAAAAGCCTTTTCTGCCGCCACAGCGTTCACATTTTATTAACGGAAATAATCAATGGAACGCATTAAAAATTTGGTCGTGACCCCTAACACCTTTTGCTATTAGCCTGTAGAAAGAGTCAGGACCTTTTGTAACACCTTGTATAATTTTTCATTTCAGTACCTTAGTAAATATTGTGTAACAGAATAAAATATTTTTTTTTTGATAATCAGCCAAAAAAAAAAAACACCATGGCAACCAAGCTGTAGTGCGATTCCCCGCTCAGTAATTCAGGGTAAAGTTTTTGACAAAACCACTGCTACAAGGCTGAACCTATCAAAACACTAAGTACTGCGTTAAAAAACGCGCCACTAAAGATGAAACTTGACATACTACCACGTGATTTGACTTGCGCAGAAGAAGATATACAAGATGTTACAAAAGATTCTTACTCTTTTAACAGGGTAATAGCACCCGGTGATAGGGATCACAACCAAATATATTTTTTGTTACGTTGCTTTTTTAAATAAAAAAATGTGAATGCTGTGGCGGAAAAAAGTATTTTTTAAATATTTTTTTCGTTGACTTTCACAATTTTTTAACCACAACCAAAAAAGCTATGAACATTTTTAAACTTCGTTTTAAAAAAAAACTTTTTTTTTTTACACAGTTGACATCCTGCTGATCAGGTGGTCAGTATGAGCGGTATGGCGTCATCGGGGGCGGCGGAAAGAGTGCGGGAGGTCAAGTCATATTTGCGCATAAATGTGGCCCAGAAAGTACTTCTGTGGCTCCTTGGTACATTGGTAAACTATGGCGAGGTAATAGCGTTTGATGAGATGCCTTATTTATGTGTGCAGTAAAAAAATGTTCAAGAATCATAGTAAAACATGCTCCGTTTAGTGCCTGAGCGTCCGCTGCAGTATGCCACACATTGTCTGGCCTTATAACCGACTTAAAAAAAAGAGGAGGTACTCAATTCAACCCGTATGTTTTTTTATGTATGTTACCTTAGAACTTATCTTTCTACGAGAACCGATTTTGACGATTTTTTTTTTATTTGAAAGGGTATACTTTTCATGTGGTCCCATAAAAACTGCTTGCACGCAGTGAGAAGCTAGCATGTTTGTCACGAGCTTCGACTCATGATTGAGGTAGGAGAACCGACAGTAATAAATAAGATAGCCCGAAATCAATAAAAGTAGCTGAAACCATAACTATTAATACCCACAGAGTGTCCAGCGTTGTTATAGAATGCTCTATAAATAATTTACCAAAGTTTAAGAGCGAATTGCACAACAAAGTGCTATTATAGTTAGTATTAATTTGCATGTATAAACCATACAGTGCGCCTTTTGGCAAAACATAGAGCTCAATTTATTTATGACGATCTCTTTTCTATATCACCTATGTTTGACAGATAAATAAATTCTAATTCTAATTCTACGTATTTAGTAGAGCTGTGGAGACCTGAACTCAACCAATTATTTTCATAACTGCAAACTGTCTACAAAAGCCACGCGGCTTTTACAAACCCACTCTGCCCCTGGATCTTCTTCAGCGAAGACCCGCTTTATTCTAAAACTGACATAAACAACACACGAGGCCTATAACACAAACGTTCCACACGCCCAATAAAACTGTCAAAAACAAAAACCGATAAACAATCACAACAATACCGCGCCGCTAACATCTTGGCATGATTATGCTACCATGCGGCCGGGCTGGTTCCCATTGGTACCTACCACGGCTAGAGCCTTGTGTTACGACGCGAAGCAAATGAGGTTTTTGAACGAATTATTCAAAGCTGTAGTTCATAGATGGCGTTTGCAGGCGTGGGCATAGAAGAGCTGGAATTCGGGTATCAAATTTTGCTTAGCACAGATAAATTTTGACAGCCGTAGGTATTCCGGAATACTCCGGAGTATTCTTCTATGCCGACACCTGCAAGCGCCATCTATGAACTGCTTTGAACTTGTTCTTTGAAAATGGCTCATTACGAATTGTGGACAAAGTGGAGTTTCTGTGTTGGAAGATCCCATCGACAATCGGCTAGTGTCGCCACACTTTGTCTTATCAAGGATTGTTCTCCGAGTCGTAGTAGGCGTTTTGAGTCGTGTCAAATTGAGTCTAAGTAGTAATTGAACGAGCGAGCGAAGCGAGAGAAGGCACACTCACATTCGCGCAGGCGCGAGCGTATTGCAACACAATTTACAACCCTTTATCTTGGCAACCCCTCGAATGATCTGACTCATGTACATAACAGCACGTCGATCTTTGCACGCTAGCACACTACTCGGTTACGTTATAGGCGATTTTACAACAAAAGGGTACCCTTTGACGTGCTGCCTTAAAACATCTTTTTCATCTCCCATGCTCGGAAAGTACGCTGTTACTTTAAACATGCGATCGCAGAAGATCCTTTTTTAAACCGCTTTGTATTTTTGTGCGCTTCGAAATTTGAACTCGAAGCCCTAATAAAAAAAAAATAAGGAACTCCTTCAACTTGTAGCATTGCCTAGCAACGGGTTGTTGATTTTATGACACTTCAAGAAGACACGATTTGTAATCAACAACCCGTTGCTAGGCAACGCCAAATACTCCTTTGTGAAGCAGCAAAAAAGAAGGAAACTCATTTCACTAACCTCTATGAACCTACCTATGTCTGTTGTTTGTCACGCATGGCTAACAAAATCATTTCCTCGCTTCTGTGAGATGAAAAGTTTTGTGTTTCGCACGAATGCAATATTATTTTCATCTCCCACGCTCGGAAAGTTTGCTGTTACTAGTAACTTACGATCGTGTAAAGGCCGGATTTAAACTATCTGAACTTTTGTGCGCTTCGAAATTTGAACGCGACGCCGGGACAGTCTTTCCCGCGCCCTATGGTTTTGAAAAAGAAAAAAACACTGGCCGTTTAAGTAGATGCCAGATCCCGATGGAAAATAAAACCTCATTCATAGTTCGTTTAAACGCGTATTTCAGCGAAAGCGATTGTTCGTGCCCATTCTCTATACAAAACTTTGAATGTAAATGGTGCATAAGCATCTTTTAAAAAGGTAAAGTCACGGAATAGAACATTCAGAAACGCGGTTTCTTCTTATAGTCTTTTCAATATTTTGTACACATATTTATTTTTAAATACCAGTAAATAAAAAAAATGCTGCGCTTCTGTTTTATCAAATAGATAATTATGTTTTGGTTTGTTAAATACATTTTTTCAAACGATATTACTAATTTAATTTTTTATCTCCTACAAATTTTTAATTTATATGGTATAAGTTCAGAATGCACCCGGAAAAAAAAACATTCTTTTATTTACATTATTTTTGTGTCTGGATAAATAAACTTCAGGAAAATATTAATAAAACGAATGGTTTTAATACCAACGAAGCTCAAAACTTTAGTGCGGCAGCCGTAACTACAGTAAAATATGCTTTTAAAAGGAACTTATTTGACTCACCTGTTTTGCCTGTAAGTAGTTGTCTATAGAGTTTGTCCCGCTTGGCTAACAAAGTCATTTCCTCGCTTCTGTGAGATGAAAAGTTTTGTGTTTCGCACGAATGCAATATTATTTGCGTCTCGTGCTTCTGAATACCTCGCTACGCTCAGGTTTCTTTTTTTGAACCACTCGCTACGCTCGTGGCTCAATTTTAGAAACCTTCGCTAGCTCGGTTTTCAATACAAGCACTCGCCGCAAACAATAATTTTGCATTCTTGCATAACAAATAACTATTTCATCTCCCACGCTCGGAAAGTTTGCTGTTACTAGTAACTTACGATCGTGTAAAGGCCGGATTTAAACTATCTGCATTTTAGTGCGCTTCGAAATTTGAACGCGGCGCCGGGAAAGTCTTCCCCGCGCCCTATGGTGTTGAAAAAGAAAAAAACACTGGCCGTTTAAGTAGATGCCAGGTCCCGCCGGAAAAAAGATCCTCATTCATAGTTCGTTTACACGCGTACTTCAGCGAAAGTGATTATTCGTGCCCATTCTCTATACAAAACTGTGAATGTAAATGGAGCATAAGGATCTTTTAAAAACTTAAAATCACGGAATGGAACATTCAGAAACGCGGTTTCTTCTTTCAGGTTTTTTCAATATTTTGTACACTATATTTATTTTTAATACCAGTAAATAAAAAAAATGCTTCGCTTCTGTTTTATCAAATAGATAATTATGTTTAGGTTTGTTAAATACACTTTTTCAAACGATATTACTAATTTAATTTTTTATCTCCTAAATTTTTTATTTATATAGTAAGAGTTCAGAATGCACCCGGAAAAAAAAAACATTCTTTTATTTACATTATTTTTGTGTCTGGATAAATAAACTTCAGGAAATTATTAATAAAACGAATGGTTTTAATACCAACGAAGCTGAAAACTTTAGTGCGGCAGCCATAACTACAGTAAAATATGCTTTTAAAAGGAACTTATTCGACTCACCTGTTCTGCCTGTAAGTAGTTGTCTATAGAGTTTTTCCCGCTTGGCTAACAAAATCATTTCCTCGCTTCTGTGAGATGAAAAGTTTTGTGTTTCACACGAATGCAATATTATTTGCGACTCGTGCTTCTGAATACCTCGCTACGCTCAGGTTTCTTTTTTTGAACCACTCGCTACGCTCGTGGCTCAATTTTAGAAACCTTCGCTAGCTCGGCATTCAACACAAGCACTCGCCGCAAACAATAATTTTGCATTCTTGCATAACAAATAACTATTTCATCTCCCACGCTCGGAAAGTTTGCTGTTACTAGTAACTTACGATCGTGTAAAGGCCGGATTTAAACTATCTGCATTTTAGTGCGCTTCGAAATTTGAACGCGACGCCGGGAAAGTCTTTCCCGCGCCCTATGGTGTTGAAAAAGAAAAAAACACTGGCCGTTTAAGTAGATGCCAGATCCCGACCGAAAAAAGATCCTCATTCATAGTTCGTTTACACGCGTACTTCAGCGAAAGTGATTGTTTGTGCCCATTCTCTATACAAAACTGTGAATGTAAATGGGGCATAAGGATCTTTTAAAAACGTAAAGTCACGGAATGGAACATTCAGAAACGCGGTTTCTTCTTTCAGGTTTTTTCAATATTTTGTACACTATATTTATTTTTAATACCAGTAAATAAAAAAAATGCTTGGCTTCTGTTTTATCAAATAGATAATTATGTTTATGTTTGTTAAATACACTTTTTCAAACGATATTACTAATTTAATTTTTTATCTCCTACAATTTTTTTATTTATATAGTATAAGTTCAGAATGCACCCGGAAAAAAAAACATCCTTTTATTTACATTATTTATGTGTCTGGATAAATAAACTTCAGGAAATTATTAATAAAACGAATGGTTTTAATACCAACGAAGCTGAAAACTTTAGTGCGGCAGCCATAACTACAGTAAAATATGCTTTTAAAAGGAACTTATTCGACTCACCTGTTTTGCCTGTAAGTAATTGTCTATAGAGTTTTTCCCGCTTGGCTAACAAAATCATTTCCTCGCTTCTGTGAGATGAAAAGTTTTGTGTTTTGCACGAATGCAATATTATTTGCGTTTCGTGCTTCTGAATACCTCGCTACGCTCAGGTTTCTTTTTTTGAACCACTCGCTACGCTCGTGGCTCAATTTTAGAAACCTTCGCTAGCTCGGTATTCAATAAAAGCACTCGCCGCAAACAATAATTTTGCATTCTTGCATAACAAATAACTATTGCGTCTCGAGCTTCTGAATACCTCGCTACGCTCAGGTTTCTTTTTTTGAACAACTCGCTACGCTCGTGGCTCAATTTTAGAAACCTTCGCTAGCTCGGTATTCAATACAAGCACTCGCCGCAAACAATAATTTTTTCATTCTTGCATAACAAATAACTATTAATTTCATTTCACGAACGTACCGGCCATCGATACCCAAGCTATCGTCGAACGAACATTCATACACATATACAGTATGACCACGGACTGCACCGCGCCACTTAATTCTGTGGTAAAGCATCATTAGTGGAACACGAATAGCATAAAATAAAAATTTAAAAAAAATAAAAAAACTCAGTATTCAAAATAAACATTAGCAAATTTAATTCATAATGCATCAACCTGTGTATCGCTGACGCCAAAAGCGGCAACCAGTGCACCAAATTATCGAAATTAGATCGCGTAGATGAAAGTGCGATACACAGGTTGATGCATTATGAATTAAATTTGCTAATGTTTATTTTGAATACTAAGTTTTTTTTTTTTTTTTTTATTTTTATTTTATGCTATTCGTGTTCCACTAATGATGCTTTACCACAGAATTAAGTGGCGCGGTGCAGTCCGTGGACATACTGTATAATATACAAGGTATTACAAAAGTACCTAACTCTTTTTACAGGGTAATAGCACCCGGTGATAGGGATCACAACCTAAATATTTTTCTGCTATTTGACGTTCCGTTAATTTTTAAATTAATAAAATGTGAACGATGTGGCGGGAGAAAAGTATTTTTTTAAATATTGTTTTCATTGACTTTCACAATGTTTTAACAACTCAAAGCTATGTAAATGCACCTTCACGTACAAACACATTTTTTAATTTGAGCTAATAACAAAAACAAAAAAGTAATGAATTTTTTTCAATTTTGAGGTTATTAAATAAAAAATGTTTTTTTTTAACTTTTTTTTACAGATTTGACATCCTGTTGACCAGTAGGTTACACCCTGTAAAAAGAGTTACTTTTGTAACACCTTGTAGTATAGTATAGTACGTAATACAAACGCCGGATTGTTAAAGTAGACTCGGAGAACTTCTCTTGCTTCGCTCGCTCGTTCAATAAGAAAATATAAGGGCCAACACAGGCGTCCAAGTGCGCAGTCAGCCGCGCACAAGACACTAGATCACAGAAATGATGTTTTTGTACGCCTGTTGAAAACGCCAACTGTTGCATAGCGCCTCGCGGATGATCTATTGGAAGAAATTAACATTTTAACTTGGACTTGAGAAGTTGCAGTTTAGTGTAATGGTGCAACAACGCCAGG
Organism: Zelleria hepariella; assembly: GCA_949319315.1. NCBI lineage: Eukaryota > Metazoa > Arthropoda > Insecta > Lepidoptera > Yponomeutidae > Zelleria > Zelleria hepariella. The sequence goes on along the minus strand of OX439382.1, from coordinate 29,272,581 downwards.
GTCTATTTATTGCGAAATGGATGGATAAAATTTATTTGGCGCAAAATTTGTTAACACTTGTTACAGAGTTTTTTTACACTTTCGGTAAGAACTGCACATTTTGTATTTCGTAAACGTAACCGTTTAAACTCTAATTTTTAATTCGAGTCCACAGAATGACAGTTGCTACAAAGGCTTTATCTGACAGCAGCATACTAGACTAGCAACTGTCATTCCGTGGACTCGAATTAAAAATTAGAGTTTACTTGTATTTATGCCGGCGTGGCCGACTAGTTTCGGTTCTCTTTCAGAGACCTTGTTAGAGAGTATCGGAATTAATATTAGGTATTATCTACTACTAAGTATCTAGCCACTTTTTTTTCCAGCTTCACTAGCTCTTATCGTTCTTGGAGAAGAAGCATGGCAAAGAAACTCCAAAACAGGCGATTCGATTGGTGACTGATTGTGGGAGGTGGTGTGAGCATGAAGTGTTTACTCAGCTGTGGATGTTAATGGCCTGATGATGATGGGTCCGATCACTGCCTTATTAGATAGCGTTGAAGAGATTTTCAGGAATATTTTAAAACTTAAGGCGCTGGGTACAGTAAATTAGCCCGCGCGCAAAGAAAAATGCACAAAATCGATTTCTGTATCAAATACACAAAAAAAATCGAAAATGTTCACATAACAAACCCTAGTATTAGGTGAGAGCTATCTAAAACAGCCAGTTTTGTGTTGATATCCATAACAGATTGCAAGATATATTGTTTGAAAAAAGTGCGCCGCCTATCCATAACCGCTATATCCAAAATATCTTCAAAACGTTTACGAATCTTGACACAAAACTGGCTGTGTTAGATAGGTCTCACCTAATTCTAGGGTTTGATATGTGAATATTTTTGATTTGTGTAGTGTATTTGATACAGGACTCGATTTTGTGCATTTTTCTTGGCGCGCGGGCTATTTATTCACTATGCACCGCGCCTTAAACTTTCGTAAGCACTGCACATTTTTATATCGATTTAACGGTTTCACTTACATTTATTTTGTCGGAATATGGTCAGATTTTAATACATTTTCAGAAAAAAAAAATGGCTTGGAGCGGACGCTGTTGAGCCGTCCCTGATTTGAGTGGTTAAATTGTAAACCCCCTTAAATAAAATAATTCAAGCAAATGAATCATCGCTAACCGATAAAATGGCCTAATAGATGTAACAATAATAAAATTACAAGCATAATTAACACGACAATAACAAATAACGACGTAGTACAAGACCCATAGTGTAACCAATACTACTCGTGTTAGTAATTAACCTCAAAGTTATCATAAAAGAAACATAATTAAATTGATTGATTTAAAGGCAAAATGTTACATTAAAAATTATGGTTTCACGCTTCGTCTGCTAACTGTTTCATCACATTCGTGACCTTTGCAGCTGCCTGACTGAGTTGTGATAGACCAGTCATTCTCAAAGTGTGCTCCAAGGAGCTCTACGGCTCCGCAAAGCCTCTATCGGGGCTCCATTAGCGAGAGTACTAGTACGGTCGGCCAGTCACAGATACCCCATGGCAGCTCTTACCGCGCGCGACATAAGCGGCATATCTCCTAGCGTGTGGCCGACTGTATAGGTAGCGTCACGAGTTATGAGCGCTCGACGAAACTGGTGGGGATGTCTGCGCAAGTGTGTACAATCGCGCGCAAAATGTCTAATATCCACGCAGGATCCAAGACTGACGCTGTGCTGAACTATAGCTGAGTGAGATACTATAAAAAACGGAGAAACTGACTAAACTTAAAGCTTGAAAGTATTCTTTGCGGATTTACCACTCGTTATATTTGAAATGGTTTTCTATACAATTATTTTAACGGAAATTACGATAAAACTGGTGTACAATCAATGAAAAATAATCTCAATCCAATATGTATTGTTCTCAATAACTTTTTTGAATCTTTCTGAACTGTCTTTTTACAACATTTTGTTTCGACATTATTTCCGCAACTAAACAAAAAAACGATGTGCGCGACTGTCCCCAAAGGCTTGAGCGACTGATCTACCAATCACGCGGCCGCGTTCTACGGCGATCGCGCCTCTCCGTCGCCCCTCTCGTCCCCCGCCAAACAGTCTCAAAAAATGAATTCTGCGCATTCAAGGTCAGCGCTCATAACTCGTGACGCTACCTGTACTATAATAAAAAACAAAAACCAGCTCGTCTATGCAGGGTTGGAAATGACCCAAGCTTTCAGCTTCCAAACGTTGTCGCATCACTCACTGGACACCCTGCGTGTCTGGTCCACGGTATTTTTTTATTTGGGGGTCCGTCAAATATTTCGGTTTCCAAAAGGGTTCCGTCACCAAAAAAGTTTGAGAACGGCTGTGATAGAAGATTCATAGGTAGGTACTTCAAAGAGCTAATTAGAACGATATTAACACGTGCTCATAATCCAATTTAATTTTACCCTTACTTGATTTATTTCCTTTTGATTTGATAAATAAACAATATGATACCACGCGTTCCTGAAAACGAAGGTTTTGACAGAAAAACAGACCGACAGACGGACAAACATTTTCTTTTTTTCTTTTTGAAGTACGGCACCCGCAAAAAAAAATGCTGTTAGAGGTTAATACTACTAATAAAGGGCAGTTTTCTACCTCTCTCTACTACTTTTCCAGCATCTCCTGCTCGTAGGTATTCGTTATTAATATTAAAAAAAGTTAGGATTATTTATGGAAAAATGAAATTGCGCTTTCACCAAAGTCTTAGAACAAAAGTTGTTGGAAATCATATTTTAAAGTTGACGTGTTTCAGAAAGAAAGCAATAAAAAAAAATCTATAGGTATAATTTTATTTATGACAAATGCATCATATTTTTCACTATCACTCGACATTATAAAGTACTTATACAGGGTGTTAAAAGACCGCCGACAGACCCGAAAGGCACGCATACTAGATACCAAAACAAAGTACTTTTTCGATAAATTATTGCTGGGAAATGATTTTGGTTTTTTAGGTTATAATTTTGAAAAATATTTTATTACGCAATGTATGTGTAACGCACAGAAGTCATATTACGCAAGCGTTGGCATAAGTTTATACTACTTGTACTTGAGGTGCCGATGTTTAGAATACATTGCGGGTTGCAATTTTAACGTCATTTTTTGTAAGAAATATTCAAAATTTTGATATGGCTTCTTGAGATGAAATGTTAAGTACTTGATACTAAATACATTTCTGCAAAAAAAAAGTTTTGAAAAGTCTGACTTTGAACCTCAATATCTCGGAAACCGTTGATTTCCCAGGCATAGTTCCTTGGGCAAAAATGTTCCTTATAATGGGGACAATACGTGGTTTCCCGCTTTGTTGGCGGTCTTTTAACACCCAGTATACTACTACTATACTACATAAAGTACTGCTAGACAGTTTGACGGGTGTTTGTAGCAGTTTAGATAAGCATATTCGATGCGTATTAGAGGTCACGCTATAAAATATGTTAATTGGTACAGAGTGATAAGGAACTGTAATAAATTAATTCATAGGTTGATAAGTTATGAGTTAAGTTTTAATCTAATTAAGTTAATTAATGACTAACTGGTGATATACTATCTTTCCAGCCCTGAGACCTTATTCTTTTTAAATAAATCCGCATGGTTGCTGGTCGTCATAGCCGGTTTATTTGCGGGAAATAAACAATAGCTCTTATCGAAATACACATTTTTTTTGCAAATAACACGTATTATTTGTCGAAAAAATAGTTTTTATTATGTTTTCCCAAAAATAAACCAGTTTAGACGACCAGCAACTATGCGGTTTTTTTTTTACAGAATAAACACACTAGTAATCTCTAAAAAAAAACATCGCAATTTTAACCATTGAATGTTCATAAGAGCAATTTTCCAGCAAAAAAAGCGGCTTTGACGGTTGACAACGTGTTTGGGAATAGACGCCTATTATCAGAAAATTCCCTTCTTGAGTAGCCTAGGTTACAAAAAAAGTTAGCTTACTAACAGACTACTCAATGTACTATTATTTGTATAATTGTCATAATAAACTATGAACTGGCTTTATGAAACCGGCGCCAGGAAATGATTTTTTCAAAAGATATTTTTCAAACAATGGTAGCTTATTTGGAATCTGAAAGAAATACATAATTAAATCCTAGGCCTCTGTCAAACACCTTATTACAGGCAAAATTTTACTTTGTAGTATATGACTTAAGGCGCTGGGCATAGTGAATTAGCCAGCGCGCAAAGAAAATTGCACAAAATCGATTCCTGTATCAAATACACAAAAAAAATCGAAAATGTTCATATATCAAACCCTAGAATTAGGTGAGACCTATCTAAAACAGCCAGCTTTGTGTTGATATCCATAACAAGATCCATTGCAAGATATTTTGCTTGAAAAAAAGTGCGCCGCCTATTTTTTTCAAGCAAAATATCTTCAAAACGTTTATGAATGTCAACACGAAACTGGCTGTTTTAGATAGGTCTCACCTAATTATAGGGTTTGATATGTGAACATTTTCGATTTGTTTAGTGAATTTGATACAGGACTCGATTTTGTGCATTTTTCTTGGCGCGCGGGCTATTCACTAAGCACCGCGCTTTAAATTTTAACTTAATCTTCCAACTACCGCTCGTATCATACGATTTAAACAATTATTCCAATCATTTAAACTTAATGCTCAGGTATGCATGTCAGCAGCGCTACAAATAAGACATGACAGGTTTTTTTATGAGCTATTTTCCCACATAACCAGAAGAATATCTTTTCCTTGATTCACCAAAACGTCATGAAATAGTTTGCCTATAAACAGCCGCTCATGGCCGACATACTGTCTGTCTTAGGCGAGATTGCCATACATAGGATATACGTACATGTCCCTACCTAAACATACAAGGTGTTACAAAAGGTCCTTGCTCTTTTTACAGGGTAATAGCAGCCGGTGATAGGGTGGATCGCATCCCATTATTTTTAAAATCTGTTTTTAAACAATTAAGCGCTGTGGCGGGAGAAAACTATTTAAAAATATGGTTTTTACTAATTTTTACAATGTTTTATCAACTTAAAAATATCCAAATGCACCTACGCACAAAACATAATAATTATGTGAACAAAATACAAATTATTGAAATTATTATTTTGAGGTTATAAATTGTTTACTTTAACTTTTTTTACAGAAATATTATAGTATTGACTAGTACACCCTGTAAAAATGTTTAGAACCTTTTGTAACACGTTGTATAAATAGTACAGTGACGAACAGACTGACAGACAACGACGCACACAGTCGAAGCTACTGAAGATGGTACAGTCAACAGCACGTAGACCCTTACACTTTAGTTGCAAAGTTGCCCGTAACGTAAGTGAATAGAGTGTACGCCTGGTAAGGGTCTGCGCGCTGTCTTTTGTACCTAGAAAGGTGATATTTGGAATCACATCATGCTTTACATTACGTTAACTTTACGTTAACATATTTTCTTGTCTAATTCCTTCTTGAAGTAGTAACAGTCAAGAGTCACATTGAATCGAACCTAGGACATTCCGAGTCCACCGTTCTACCTACTAAGCTAACACTGTTTATGATAACCTAAACTCACCACCTAAGCAGTTTAATTGATCTCTAGCAGCTAGGGCCTAAGTGTGTAACTTCAACATCTATCACGGTCCTTCACAAAGTTATCTCAATTATGATCATAATCAAGACTTTAGAATATAATATCGTCGCTAATTGAAACGTCATACAAATTGAAGGGGCGAGCGAGTTTAGTGATTTCGTTCACTCAAAACGGCCACTCTTTAAATTTCGATCAGGTCTAGGCCATCGCTCTGTAGCTGCTTTTGTCAATTGTCCATGCGTCTACGTCCTCTGCTTTGATTTTTGACGAATTTATAACACGACAGATCAAGGCCCCAAGTCCGATATGCAGTTGTTTCGATAGGTTCAGCGTTGTAGGAAAAAAACCGGGTTTGTCCTAAAAAACCGGGTTGGTGCTAACTGTCAAAAGGTGTCAACTAATCCACGGGTTTCCTCACGATGTTTTTCCTTCAACGTTAGAGAGCAGCCCAAGCCGCCTAATGGCTTGCCCCAAAGCTTTTGTCCATCGAACCACGTCTCGTGCGTGATTAATAGCAGTAACAGACGCTCGAATTTGGTGCGGCCGAACCAACGCACTGTGCGGTGCGCTGTTCTCGCCACACGACCGTACCGAACCACAGATTGCCCATTCGTTTCAGTGTCAGCAGTGCGTATCGTATGCGTTCGATGTGCAAATGCAAACCGAACCATAAATAACTAGTGGTTCGCCCCGAACTATGAACTCGCGACCCCATGTAAACTTAACAACCCCATATCTCAGCAACCCCTCGACCAATTTGGCTCATGTTCGAACTTAAAAATTCTCTTGGCCTCATTTACCTGCCTACCAAATTTCATGACGATCCGACTAAATTTACTCAAGTTATCGTCGAACGAACATTCATACATACATACATACATACATACATACATACAAACGCCGGATTGTTCCAGTAGACTCGGAGAACTTCGCTCGCTTCGCTCGCTCGTTCAATAACTAGTGGTTCGCCCCGAACTATGAACTCGCGACCCCATACAAACTTAATAATAATAATAACCCCCGTGTGGTTCCCGGGAGGTACAGAATTGGACCCACCCCTACAGTCTTTGCTCTTAAATTTCCACTCGTTTTTCAAAATTTTCAGATTTTTCTTCTAGCATTTTTAGTTTTTCGCCAAACATTCTTTGAATTCAACTTGTTCGCCGCTTTTTCTTATTTCAAGTTTTTGTGCCTCTAGATCATTTTGGATTTTTTGTAGTTTATCTAGTATTTCTTCCATTTTAAGTTTTGTGTAGGACTCTCTTATAGTTTTGAAGTAAAGCGACCTCTATTGTTGAGCATAAGGACTTTTTGGTTTATAATTTTGAACACTAGATGGCTCTGATAAAAAATGTTTTGTCACGCCCTCTGTTAGGAAGTAGAATAACATTATTTTTTTAAATAGATGGCGCTGTTTTGTATTTTGTAAATTTTTGGTTATTTTTGGATTTATTGGATTAAAATAGAGTTCTTCTTACGGATTATTTCGCGACCCGTAAAAGTTTATTTTAGTTTATTGTTTCCACTGAGTTTTACGTCCGATATCCACAATATTGTTTCCAAACAGAATTTGTATTTATAGTTCACTTTTGTTAGTTTTTATCACTGCTTTCACTGTTTACTGATTAGATTTACGTTTTTATCACTTTTAAAATCACTTTTTAGCACTATTTTATTGTTACTGAGAGGCAGCAGTGGCGCCCTCTCTCATCCCATATAAACTTAACAACTCCATATCTCGGCAATCCCTTGACCGATTTGGCTCATGTTCGAACTTAAAAATTCTTTTAATTTCATTTACCTGCCTACCAAATTTCATGACGATCCGACAAAAATTACTCAAGTTATCGTCGAACGAACATTCATACATACAAACATACAAACATACAAACATACAAACATACAAACATACATACATACATACATACATACATACAAACGCCGGATTGTTCCAGTAGACTCGGAGAACTTCGCTCGCTTCGCTCGCTCGTTCAATAATAATGTTCGGTGTACCATGCTACACACGATCGAATAAGGTCCGACACCGCACCGCGTTCGTGGTTCGGCCGTATCGGGTTTGAGCGTCTGTTACTGCTATAAGGTTGTAGTTAGATAACCAGGCTCCCGGCTCCGTGATGCTGCCAAAGGCGCTGTGCGCTGCAGGTAACTTTGCTTTCAGCGCTCGCCTCCAGCGAAGTTCGCTGCGAGGCGCATACGTGACAGGAGGTGAGCCTAGAGTTGGGACAAGTACGCGTAGATTGTTCTTGGAAATATATCGATGAATATAACTAAATGGCGCTGCCCAAGCACATTTCGCTTCAACAACCAAGCTTGAATGGCTCGACGGTCGGTGGGTAGACCGAAAGCATAATCTTCTTTTTGGGTGCGTTTTTCGCATAAAAAGGGCCGTCAAATGAGAATATCTAGTCTTAACAATGTTTATTATTATTATGTTGGTATACTTTTCAGATTCACGGGTCCATGGGGACCCGGTCCTTTGAGGCTTGCGTGGGGCCGAAGCCAACAGCACAGAGGCCTTTTAAATACCATTTACTCTAAATGTGATAGGTGTATCTGCCGGATCTTATCTCTGGATAAATACAAGAATCTACCCAGAGACAATCTCCGTCAGATACAAGGACTATTGCAAAATAACAGAAAAGAAAAATCTGGGCTATGGGAGAGTCAGGATAAATGGATTGGGGTGCCGGGTTATGGGTTGAGACTACTATTGACGTCTGCCACGGAAAATGTCTCAAGGTGTTCATCATTGGCAGACGTATGACTTGCCGCTCACTAAATGGGCCACCTAAATATGCCGCCGCTTATGGGCCTAGCCCTGGACAGCAAGGCGGCAACATCGTTGTGAGCAGCTCAGGGTGTCGAGAGGTGTGCGCCGCTTTCTACCCAGTGACTAGTGTGGTAGCCACAGTCACAGTGCCAACTCGCGTCTTATGCATCTTTCACTTCCACCCTGCGAGCATATAACTCTAACGCCCCACTCTGGACGGCCGGCTAAGGCAAGCCAGAGGTGAGAGTCCTGCGGCCCCTCTTGAAATCCACTTCGGCCAACCAGTAAAGGTAAGCCGAAGACGAGGGGCCTGATCGACTCTCCGAGGATCTCGGGTTCGTGGTGTCGCTAATTCACCAACAGCCCGCCACAAGCTGCCCTGCGAAGACTGACTGCGCCAATGTGACACCTACTGCTAGCTGTCACACTGGTGTTATTATTATTACTAGTGGTTCGCCCCGAACTATGAACTCGCGACCCCATATAAACTTAACAACCCCATATCTCAGCAACCCCTCGACCGATTTGGCTCATGTTCGAACTTAAAAATTCTCTTGGCCTCATTTACCTGCCTACCAAATTTCATGACGATCCGACTAAATTTACTCAAGTTATCGTCGAACGAACATTCATACATACATACATACATACATACATACATACATACATACATACATACATACATACATACAAACGCCGGATTGTTCCAGTAGACTCGGAGAACTTCGCTCGCTTCGCTCGCTCGTTCAATTATTAAATTCTTTATTGCACAAAATTAAATACAATAATGGTGTACAAAGGCGTACTTAATGCTAGATAGCATTTTCTACCAGTCAACCTTTGGTGTTGTAGAAAGAATGAGTAGGGTAGTGCGCAAATAAATTACATAAACTATTTATAATAAGTTAACTACTTATTATTAAAGAGGGGGGGGGGGATTATATTACTTACATATTTAATAAAATAAACCTAATACATATTATATTTATATAAATATATATAACGTACAACGATAATATTTGTCAGATATGAACAGGGGATAAACCTACTTACATATTTTGTATATGTAAAAAGTGTTGGTGAACTTTGTCCTTGAAAATATTAAGTGATGGTGCCTGACGAATGTGTAGCGGGAGACAGTTCCTCAAACGAGTTGCTGTCGCTGTGAAGGAGCCTGAATATGCTGCCGTCTTTTGCTCGGGAATGCACAGATAGAGGGACCGGGATTGTCGCAGAGGGCGACCATCCTTCTGAAGAATATTGAAACGCTCTCTGAGATAGGAAGGGGAGCAGGGGTTTTGTTGAATTCCATAGAGGAGGGAAAGAATATGGGCATCCCTACGGAAGCGGATATTTAGCCATTTAAGCTCGGAACGCCATTTAAACTCGGATGTTTAGGACCTAACGACTAGATTCCATACATCCTATTATCTACGAATAAATCCCGCACAAGAAAAAACGGCTACTTTTGACTTGTTCGGGATTTATTCTTAGGTTCTAAGTTTTTACCCGACTACGCGAAGCAAAAAGGAGGGTTATGATTTTAGCAGCGTATGTATGTATGTATGTATGTATGTATGTATGTATGTATGTGGGTATGTATGTTTGTGTGTTCATCTGTTCCCTCGCAGAGCCTAAACTACTCGGCCGATTTCAACAAATGAGGTGTCGTTGGATTCGTCATAATCACCCAGGTAACATAGGATAGTTTATTTTTGAAAAAAACTAAGATGGCGGCTGTGCCGCGCCCTTAAGTGGTGGACCTAAAAATAAAAATTATCGGATACCATCGTCATGGGTATCAAATGAAAGGGCTTTAAAAGAACTTTTCAAAAATGTATAACACATGTAGCGTCAACATAACAAATAGAACAAAAAATTCCAAAATGTGTTTTTTTTTTGCCCTTCTTGGTTCTATTCTGGGTGATCGTCCAAAATGACTTACTAAAAAGCTCAAAAAAAATAGAAGTTAAAAACTAAAACCCGACTACTAAAAGGTTTAAAACAAGACCTGCTTATCCTTAAAATAGACTCATAGATAATTAATCGTAGTCGGAGGACACCACATTCGCATTTGATAAACCGATGGCCTCCGACTACGATTAATTATCTATGAGTCTATTTTAAGGATAAGCAGGTCTTGTTTTAAACCTTTTAGTAGTCGGGTTTTAGTTTTTAACTTCTATTTTTTATAGGCAGTGGGCACCTTTGCACTTTTTTTACTTTTTCGGGTCCGTTGATACCTTTGATAGAACCAGTGACATAATATTATTATCGGGTGATATTCGGCTCTCGGCACGCGCGCAGCTGCTACTCGTGCGCAGTTTGAGGCTGGCCACGGCATCGCGAGCCGCCTCGTTCTCCATGATTAAGGTCTCCGAATGAGAACCGAAACTGGTCGGCTACACCGATAAAATACAAGTGAGTTAAACCGTTCCCCGAGAGGGGAAGAGATCCGTTGGCAGACCACCAGTCAGATGGTCGGACGACATAGCCAAAGTAGCCGGAAAACAGTGGTTGCGCCTGGCACAGGATCGTGAGAGATGGCGTGAGCATGAAAAGGCCTTCACTCAGCAGTGGGTGCTAACAGGCTGATGATGATGATGATGATGAAACCGTTGATAAATTGAAAAAAATATACAATATATAAATTTTCAATTCTAAAACCAGCGGCAAGGATTTTCTTAAAAAATAGTGACATAATAAGAAAAAGTCATCTCTATCTAGAGTCGTTGGAAAAAATAAAACGCTAAGTGTGAATTGTCCAACTTTGAAGAAAACAGTGATACTGTAGAGATAGTAATCTTTAAGTGAAGCACAACACTAGTACTTAATAGTAACTCGTCTCGGCGAACGTCTTTGCTCTCTTAAGACAATTTCGAAGTATATGCCATTGAATCTAGTTAGAGCTTCAAACTACGTACCTATTCTGCTGAAAGGGTGGTATTCTAGAACGCTACTTAAACTCAGTTCAAACTAGAACGCTACTTAACTGTGTTTAAACTCAGTTTAAACTAGAACGCGACTTGAACTCTGTTTAAACTCAGTTTAAGTAAAGTTTAGTAGTATCGACTGTCGATAAAACAGTGCATGTTTTGATTTGAATATCCCTCCCTTCATATGAAAACATGCACTGCTTTATCGACAGTCTGAACTCTGTTTAAACTGAGTTTAAGTAGCGTTCTAGAATACCACCCTTAGTGTTGTGCTTTAGTTTCGTTTAACTTTAGTCTGAGTTCGATAAAATGAAGTGCCGCTTCATGATCGGTGATATGAGGAAGTGGGGGATACTGCCGGAAGATGCAGATGTTTCGTGCCGTTGTGGAGCCGCACAAACAACGTCGCATCTTCATACCTACCCTGATGCTCCACAGTGCAGCTGGCAGGATCTCCTGGAGGCGACCCCCAGCGCGATCAAGTTGGCACGTTTCTGGGAGCGCGACGTGTGACGCTTTCGACACGAGAGAAGAAGATGATCGGTGATTAAGGCTGGAAGATAGCAGCGTGGCGGGAAATTCCAAAATTTCACAGTTTTTTACATTTTGTAGCTAAATTGAGCTATTTTCGCTCAGCGATTTTTCGTTCGCGGCAATAACATAGTATTCTTTTCATTATTGTAAACAACAGAAGAACAATAACCAGTACACCGATTATGGTGTACTGGTCTACGACAAGTTTTTTGGGCAGTGCCACTGCTTCGTAGACCAGAACACATAATCGGCTGAATTATTGTTGTTCTGTTGTTTACAATAATGAAGAGAATGCTGTTTTATTGCCGCGAACGAAAAATCGCTGAACGAAAATAGCTCAGTTTAGCTACAAAATGTTAAAACCTGTGAAAATTTTGAATTTCCCGCCACGTTGCTATCATCCACCCTTAAGCTCGAACTCTCTCGTTTTGAGAGAAGGCCTTTGCCCAGCTAGTGGAACATGTGCAATAATTGTACTTTTTTTTTATTATAAAAAAATAAAAGTACAGAATACCCCACCCAGTTTCGTTATCCCAAAGAGCGACTCTTAAGTTTTACTCCGCCCTCTGATAGTAATATGACAGTGGTGCTGGCTGAAATAATGCCCTATATCGGTGCTAAATCGGTACTTAGCGCATTATCGCCTCGCCCAATTGATTTCCGATAGAATAGTTACATTTTGTTGCTCCCAACTTTTGAGATTTTTCACTTTTATTTTTACTTTGACTTTACGATAGTGGTCTGAGCTGGAAAGCTTACATTTTGTGGAAACTTTTATTCTTGGATTCAGATTTTGTAATGTGCATTTGTGTAGATATGCCATAATCATCATCTTCAATGGCAGACTACTTATTTTGTTATTCGTTTAGGGGTCCATTCCTTCTTTCCTCATTTACACCTATCTGTACGGATTGATGAGTAGAGATCGATTTCAAATTCACTTCACAGGGTATTTTTTTTTATGTAGCCTGTATAGTGCCCCAAGGCCGGCTTAGACGAAGATGTCGAGATGATCTCAACAAATACTTGCCGGAGTGGTCGGAGGTGGCTCAAGACCGTAAAATCTGGGTAATTTTTAAATCGATTTATTGTGATTATACAGGGTGGCCCAAACATAGACGTCAAGCGAGAAAATCTAGATAGCTGACACCGAGGGCTACCCGAATCACGCCCATGTATGTTCAGCCATTTTTTGTCGTTTAGAAGTTATGAGGCTTTTAAGGTTTTTTTGAAAAAAATTACCTAGCATTCGATTTTATTTTTTAACTTTTTTTTCTTTCGTCTTTTCAGCAAAATTTTTTATTCTTTAGAGTTTCAGATAAATAATCTATCACCAAAAAAATAATGATCAGCTATGGACTTTTAGAAAATACCGCAATTTTGATCCAAAGTAAAAAAATGTTGTTTTCGTGAAAACATCACTGAAATAATTAATATGGGGAAAAAAATAAGTAGAGGTCTGAAATACTTTTTATTGATTTCAAAAACTTTCTCAAAGCCTCATTCTTCAGAATAATACAAAAAACCTGTCACTTTATAGGACTTTTATTCAAGTAATTTGCGATCAAAGTCGAAAAACTGGAGTTGGAAGAAATTTTATTTCAATCGATTTTCATTTATTTTGGTTGATTCGGACAAAAAACATTGCAGGTAGGCTTAATATCAGTACGGTCTGCATAGGAAATTAACGAAAAAAATAATAAAAATACCATAAAATATATTTTTTTTTGTTCTTTTTTTTCATTATCTGAATTTTAAATTATTTCATTATCGAATTTACTTAAAAAACAAAAAGAAAAAAATAAATTTAAAGAAAAACAAATAAAAAAAGTCAGAAAATTAAATGACTTTATTTTTTTATTTTTTCGTGAATTTCTAATGCAGATCCTACTGACAGATGATTTTAAGCCGATCCGCAATGTTTTTTATCCGAATCGACCAAAATAAATAAAAATCGATTAAAATAAAATTCTTCCAACTCCAGTTTTTCGACTTTGATCGCAAATTAGTTGAATAAAAGTCCCATAAAGTGACAGGTTTTTTGTATTATTCTGAAGAATGAGGCTTTGGGAAAGTTTTTGAAATCAATAAAAAGTCCTTCAGACATCTACTTATTTTTTTCCCCATACTAACTATTTCAGTGATGTTTTCACGAAAACAACATTTTTGGACTTTGGATCAAAATTGCGGTATCTTCTAAAAGTCCATAGCTGACCATTATTTTTTTGGTGATAGATAATTTATCTGAGACTCTTAAGAATAAAAAAAAAATTCTAAAGTTACAAAATAAAATCGAATGCCAGGTAATTTTTTTCAAAAAAATCTTAAAAGCCTTATAACTTCTAAACGACAAAAAATGGCTGAACATACATGGGGGTGATTAGGGTAGCCCTCGGTGTCAGCTATCTAGATTTTCTCGCTTGACGTCTATGTTTGGGCCACCCTGTATATACTGATTAAATGTGATTTCCAACAACTTTTTTTCTACGAATATGGTGAAAGCGCAATTTTATTTTGTCCATAAAAAATACGGCCAAACTTTATTTTTATGCGCGGAGTGACAAATCGAAGCAGAGTAGCTACCACGAGTGCGAAAAAGCTGTGCCTTACGTCTGCCGGACGACTGTCATGTATCCTAATACTATAGTAGTAAGGTTGTTTATCCAACTTATCACTTTCAGTGACAGTGACAATAAGCACTCGTGGTAGCTGCTCAGGGCTAGAAAGGTGGTAGAGATATAAAGTAGCAAGAAAGCACGCCGTGCAGGCAGCCCTGAAATAGTACAAATGCAAACTTTTAAAAGATAAGAAACGTTCAAAAAATAATCGTGCTATGCGAAAAGTCATGGAACAAAAGTTGTTGGAAGTCACATTTTAGAAGTTGACGTGTTTCAAGAATGAAGCTATTAAAAAATTGCCCTGTATATTTCCGTACATTTATGTTATTTAATGAAATATGATCATGTACTTAATGTGGAATGTAAGACCTAACATAATTAAAAAGGTGGTGGAGTAGAGGGCACATTGTCTGGTCTTTTTAATAATTTATTGCAACGTCATTTTTTAGGTAAGCAACTATTGGTTTTAATTATTATTATTAATTATTATGAAACAAAACGACTACTTACTGTTCTCAAATATAGCTCTTGACAACAATTAATACAAGGTGTTACAAAAGTACCTAACTCTTTTTACAGGGTAATAGCACCCGGTGATAGGGATCACAACTTAAATTTTTTTTTTGCTCTATGATGTTCCGTTAATTTTTATTTTGTTATTAATAAATTGTGAACGTTGTGGCGGGAGAAAAGTATTTTTTTAATATTGTTTTCATTGACTTTCACAATGTTTTAACAACTCAAAGCTATGTAAATGTACCTAAACGCACAAACATATTTTTAAATTAGAGCTAATATCAAAAACAAAAAAGTTATGATAAATTTTCAATTTTGAGGTTATAAAATAAAAATTGTTTTTTTCAATTTTTTTTTACAGATTTGACATCCTGTTGACCACTAGTTTACACCCTGTAAAAAGAGTTAGGATGTTTTGTAACACGTTGTATAATAATGTAAAGAAAAATAATAATGTAATGTGGCATGTAAGAAGGTGGCGGAGTAGAGGGCACATTATCTGGTACTTTTAATGATAGGTATACAACTTTTAGTTTTAATTATTATGAAACAAAACGACTACAAACTTACTGTTCTCAAATACAGCTCTTGGGCAATATTTATAATATTTCAAATATGTTTTCGTTATTATCATGCTATACGATCAGCTAATAATGTTACGTTCCTATTATAACTTTGGCATGCTCTATACATATAACTACCCAAAATTGGATGAGGCAGTGCTTTAGTCACGTAATCATAGTACAATTGGTAGGCAATATTTTTTGCGTATTGATAAATATAATTATGACCATTGGTCGATTTGGTAATGGTTTTGAGCTCCAAACAATGACAACCCTGTACAATACGCAATTTCAAATGCGTCAACTAATTATTCTAAAACGTTCCTAATGTCTGATCGAAATTGTCTTAATTAAAACTCTATAACGCGATCTCGAATATTATTACGAGTATCTACCACGCTTATCAGCGGGCAAGTTTAAGATACGCAAATGTCGAAGAAATCTCAAAGATAATTTCGTGTCTGAGATTCCCCAGAATTAGCACTAGGCCCTAGTTTTAGTCGATCTCTACAGGGTGCAATCGAATTCGATAGCGTTACTTTAAGTAGGGTGTCTACTGATTACTACAAACAACTTGATAAAGAAATAAAGAAAATAAAAAAAATAAAAAGAAAATTAAATTTAAAAAATTGTAAGAGGTAGCAAAATAAATTCTGCTGTGCCATACATTTGGTGCAGTAGGTACTGAGTCGACCTTATGTATGGAACAGCTGATATTTTTTCGCTCCAATTTTTAGCCACCTACGACAGCACGTTGACGCTTACACTCTAGCACTCTATTCGGTTACTTTAGGGGCGACTTTACACCAAAAAGTCAGTCTGATGTGCTGTCGTGTGTACAAGTTATTTGTAATAATCAGCAGACAGCCTACTTAGGATTCCGCTGTCTATTTCGATTGCACCCTGTACTTATGAAACACAATTGTTTTAGGAGAATTAGGTAGATAATAAGTTTTAATTTTTTTAAATGTATATGATAGTACAATTGCATGCTGTGGCAACGTTAACAAGCTAGGCACTTTCCCATTAGTGTACATTTATTTTGATTCTATATTTAATTTGTATTTGTGTTCTAACTAAGTAGCTACTGGTTATCCTAAATAAATAAAATAAAAATAAAATAAATTAAAGTAATATTTCTGATTTTACAATAATAATATGCCTCCTCGCCCTCTCCCACATTCGTGGCTCCACGTTTTCGGGTAGAGATCAAACCGTCGGGCGCCGTCAAAGCTCGAATAATTCGAGCCCATTCGTCCTGTTTGATTGGTCTTTTAACTGGCGCCGATTCGCGGCATCTGGCCGTCTTTCAACGTTGGCTAGATTTATTATTATTGGTTTTGGGATGCTTGAAAAATAACTCGAGGCACAGAGTAACCTGCTTGGGCAGCGTAACTACAAGATATTATATTTTTTTTATTCAAAAATCATAGGTCTTTTACAATAAGTAAATAAAATACAGTGATTTCGCCAGTTGAACTACTTGAAATGTATCCAGCGGTCTCCGCAGTAGACGTTAATCTGTGTTTCGGAGACTTATATACAATGTATAGATTTAACAAATTCAGATACTTGGGCGCCATCATTTTAGCTTATAAATGTAAACGGTGACACTATGTGGTTTTTGACATAAAACTTCTGTAACATCTGTGACAAGCTCGATCTTTACTCAGTCAAATAAAGTCCAACGTACCTAAGAACTATGGAAATAAGTACATACTACTTACAGGGCCATTGTTAAAAAGCTTTCTTGCTGGAACTCGTCAACTTCTAAATATAATTTCCAACAACTTTTGTTCTACGACTTTGGTACAAGCGTTTTTTAATGTTTTTTTTTTTAATATGTTTTATTTTCAGCGCGGAGTAACACATAGAAGCAGGAGAGGTTAGAAAGGTGGTAGGTAGAGAGTAGGGGCCTGAAAGTGCGCCGCGCAGGTAGTGCTGAAATGGTTCAGTGGGCCACAGCCACAAATACCCCATGGCAGCTCTTAACGCGCGCGGCATAAGAGTGCCAATCGAACAAAAAGGAGTATCTTTGGGTGAGGCCGGCTGTACAAATTTAAACTTAAAAAAAATAAAAAACGTTCATTAACTCATTGAATGCCGATTATCACGTGCGCTATAATATTGTTCTTTTATTGTTTTATATTTACGTAGATAGCGTTCAATGGGTTAAATGCCTATATATTTTACATAATATCCAAACATCAAATAAATATTACGAGAGCCAATTAATAAAAAAAAAACTGTTCTAATTTAAATATCATTTAATAAGCAAGCGGTTTAGTTAATAGTTTTTATGGCTCCATAATGCAGAGCGGTGACTTTGAAAATCTTGTTTTTATTAGGTCATTAAAATTTGTTACATGATTAGGAGATTTTATTACTGATTTAACTTTCAGAAACTAAGCGTTGATTAAATTATTACAGGTGCGGCCTTTTTGTGCTTTGGAAACAAGTGCTGACAGTTTAATTAAAATTAATTAATTAATACTTCCTACTCCCGACTAGATGAGATTTTAAAGCGACCATGAAAGGGCTTCATTAGCAGAAGCCTATTAATAACATAGTTTCTATTATTTCTATCATAAGTAAAGTTTTCTATTTATAATCTACTACCAGCTCCTTAAAAAAATCTAAAAATGACCGTAAATATTTTCGTTTTTAAATGTAAAAAAAAAGATTCCACCAGAAATTCCACCAGCCAGGATTGACTTATTTGCCCACCAGACATGGGGTCCAAACCACCAGGGGGTCTATCGGCTAAGACGACGCCGATTACCATTGGCGAAAATCGAAGTTCGTTTTTTGAAAAATTAACTGCCACCCAGTTCATTTTACTGGCACCCAGTGAATTTTTCATAAATCGAACTTCGATTTTCGCCAATGGTAATCGGCTTCATCTTAGCCGGTAGACCCCTGATCTACAGGGTGCACTCTAATTCAATAGCGAAACTTTAAGTAGGCTATCTACTGATCAATCTAAACAACTTGTACTAGGTGGCGAAAAAAATGAAGTGAAAAACATATCAGCTGTTCCATACAAAAGGTCGACTCAGTACTGCGCCAAATGTATGAAACAGCTGATATTTTTTTCGCTCTATTTTTGTCGCCACCTAGTACAAGTTGTTTGTATTGATCAGTAGACAGCCTACTTAAAGTTCCGCTATCGACTTAGAGTGCACCCTGTAGTGGTGATTCCACTAAGGTGGCAACATCCATGCCTAACTAAATACTCCTGCAGATAAGCGCAGAGGCACCTGCAAAGTGCTTCAGGGCTCAAAACACTTCCTTACACGTTCAAGCAGAATAATAACAGCTTATCTTAACACCACCATTACACATGACCTTATGAATAATGCAATAGTTTGAAATACATTACGGCAGTCAATTATTTAGCATATAAATCGTTGATATGTCTTCCTCACTGACATATATGCGCAGCATATGCGTAATTTGAATTTACTGAAAATTAAGGCGTAGACGCATTGAGCAACCATGTTTCAGGAAGCCCGACATGGTTTATTACCATGTATAGGGGATATATTCATATCTTAGTATATTCATTAGTAATGTAGTAGTAGCAAACATCTTTCGTGTCGATCATGGCTATACAAAACTGTACCTATAATTTTTTTATACAACGTGTTACAAAACATCCTAACTCTTTTTACAGGGTGTAACCTAGTGGTCAACAGGATGTCAAATCTGTAAAAAAAGTTGAAAAAAACAACTTTTATTTTATAACCTCAAAATTGAAAAAAATTCATAACTTTTTTGTTTTTGGTATTAGCTCAAATTTTAAAATATGTTTGTGTGTGTAGGTGCATTTACATAGCTTTGAGTTGTTAAAACATTGTGAAAGTCAATGGAAACAATATTTAAACAATACTTTTCTCCCGCCACAGCGTTCACATTTTATTAATTTAAAAATCAACGGAACGTCATAGAGCAAAAAAAATATTTAGGTTGTGATCCCTATCACCGGGTGCTATTACCCTGTAAAAAGAGTTAGGTACTTTTGTAACACCTTGTATTGTCGACGAGCTTAATTTTAAAGGTCTGACAGTTAAATTCGCTGAACCGACAATAGTACGATTGCAAGTAGCGAACAACATACAGGAAGCTGTGACAAACGTGATCAGAGAATTACGAGATATGTCGTTTTATCGGATGTACAAAAATGGAACTTGGGAGGGCCTAGACCATACACTTTCATACCTTCATGTAGTAAGTGTTAATTAGTTCATCAGTTTACTTTGTTCCCTTTTCAAAATAAATTAACTGCAATATAACTAGCAATATAAAAAGGTAAAAACAAATGGGCAAAGAAATCTTACTTCTATTCAGCAGTCTACACTGTACCTATTTGTTTCCTAAATGGGAATTACACATAAAATCAAGTTTTCATTACGCGTTAACATGAAAAACATTTAATTTTATTTACTCAAAGTAGACCATTTTTTAACCCTAAACACACAATCAGGAGGGACATAAAATTTTATCACCAAAAATTGTGTAGCCCGGCCTGAATTTGAACAATACACAATAGTCTAAAACTAGCCTTAACTGCCGCAAAAAAAACTCGAGTAAATTACTAGAACGTGACTACAAGAGACATGGTTTGCTATTATTCAAATATACTACGCTGTTGTAATGCTGTAAATTAGTACTTTGACTAAACATCTACCTAGCAATTAGGTGGGCGATTATTCAGACGTGTTGCCGGTCAACCTGGAAGCCGGGCTTTTTGGCAAAATACTAGCTTAGCACGCAAACTGGCTGCAATTATTTTCGAGTTAGTAATGAATCCGTAATTTGGACGGTTTTTATGGGGCCTTTTAAATTTCGTTGTAATTAACAAGATCGTATATAACGTGTATGAAATTGGTACGGAATTAGCAAATCATTATAAAATCTTTGCTCGTTATCAGGGCCGGCGAAGGAAATTAGTTCAGGCCCTGTATTCTTTAAAATATCCACCGTAAAAATAACCATTTTTAAAGGTAAAAAAAAAAGATTGTTCATTTTAATAAGTGCTATTTTAGAGTATTTTTACGCTCAATGGTTGAGTAAATTTTTTAGAGATCAGAGACGCAGTTCAGTTGTTTATTTACTTCATGTGATTACAAGGTGTTTAAGAAATTTCAAGTAAGTAGGTAAGTACAAGACATGCGCCCAGTAGGGGCAACGCAATATGAAAAATGTAATGGACGGCACTCGGTGCTACCCATGGTACCCCATTATGAAGATCGGTACCCTGATTCCCATAGGGCCCTTATTATAGTTTTGCGTCAGTTATTTCGAATAATATAGTAAGTAGGTACTAAATTGCCATTTTATCATAGAAGTGTGGCGTGACCATGGTTGCCTTGTTTACGGAATTGAGACGGTTAACTTCAGCCCCATCTTTGCGTGTGGCATTGCTCCGCGGTTGAAAATAATTTATTTATATGAATAAATGGATATATAGACTAACCCACATTATTGTAAAGTTGTATAAACTTTGCAATAATGTGGGTTAGTATAAGTTGTATAAACTTTACAATAATGTGGGCTAGTCTATCCATCAATGCCGCCAATGGTTGTATGAACTTTACAATAATGTAGGCTAGTCTATCCATCAATGCCGCCAATGTGTGCCATTACTGAAAAATTCAGTCTTTCTTTTCATGGGGCCCCCTATGGTCCAGGGCCCGGTATAGGTGTCCCTTTGCCCCCCTGCCGCCGGCTCTGCTCCTTATTCATACCGTACTTGCTAAACAATGTCGAAAAATCTTTTGGTACTTACCAATATTTTGCTGAATTCCGACATGTCAAGTTGTATTACAAGTAAAGCAGTGGTTCAAAAATATTTTCGTTTTCGCTCTACAATTTTTCTTTTCCTCGTAAGCCTGCCATAAATGCTCTAACCGTTGCCTGTGGCTAAACTGGTAGAAAATACTCAGGAAAACATATTCGCCAAATTTTTGTGAAGTGTAATTTGTGAAATAAAGTCATTATAATAACTAGTGGTTCGCCCCGAACTATGAACTCGCGACCCCATATCTCAGTAACCCCTCGACCGATTTGGCTCATGTTCGAACTTAAAAATTCTCTTGGCCTCATTTACCCGCCTACCAAATTTCATGACGATCCGACTAAATTTACTCAAGTTATCGTCGAACGAACATTCATACATACATACATACATACATACATACATACATACATACATACATACATACATACATACATACATACATACATACATACATACAAACGCCGGATTGTTCAAGTAGACTCGGAGAACTTCGCTCGCTTCGCTCGCTCGTTCAATAACAACCAGGTAATTTGTTTTGGTTGAATACTATTCTGAAAATGTGCACGTGCATGTGCAATTGATAATGACAGAAAACGAGCTACTTATTTATTTTTGCCAAGAAATTGACAAAAAGTATTACCAAAATAACACAATAGGCTAGCTTTTTTCCCCTACATTCGCGACCGCGTTGACTTTGTACGGAAAAAAATAGCAAATTGTTTATGCAAGTCTGCACGGACGAACTAACGGGCCAAATGTTGTTTTACGGTCGGCCACAGCCTAGGACAACCCATGGCAGCTCATGACCCATGACCGTACCATAAAAAAGTGTAGACTGTACAGAAATAACAGTTGAATGTGCTAAGAGACATGGTTTTTGTCTCAATTTTCACGAGTCGTAGTTATGGATTCGGCGCAAGGACACGTCTGTCTCATTGATAACGCTCAATACGTATCTCACAAAGCTGAGGTTTCCCCACGGTGATCAAGACTTCTTCTTTTTCTTGGAGTGCCTCTCCACTAACGGAGGTTGGCCGTCAGCTCCTCATATTCTTTTCTATTCCTTGCCAAGCGAAACAGTTGTTCAACGCTGGCTATCTCCGTCCATTCCCTGATGTTTTTGAGCCATGACTTTCTTCTTCTACCACCACGCCGCTTCCCCTTAATCTTGCCCACCATTACACTTGAATAAGTCGGTACCTGTCGTGGCGAAGCTCATGTCCTAAGTAGCTAATTTTCTTCCTTTTTATGGTCAGCATAAGTATAAGTTCAAGGAGAAGAAAGTCGTGGCTCAGAAACATCAGAGAATGGACGGAGATAGCCAGCGTTGAACGACTGTTTCGCTTGGCAAGCTTGCCCATCTTGCCCATCACGATTACTTGAAGAAGTCGGTACCTATCGTGGCGAAGCACATGTCCTAGGTAGCTAATATTCTTCCTTTGTATTGTCAGCATGAGCTCTCGGGAACGATTGACACGTCGTAGAACGTCCACATTCGTGACTCTATCTTCTTCTTCTTTTTAGGGTGCCTCTCCGACTCAGCAAAGGTTGGCGGTCAGCTCTGCATATCCCTCTTTGTCTCTCGCGAGGCGAAATAGCTGGGCAGCACTCGCGATCCCAGTCCACTCCCGTAGGTTTCTTAGCCAAGATTTTCTCCATCGTCGGCCGACGCGACGCGTCTCTTGCCAGCGACTTTTCCCATCATTATAAGTTGCAGGAGGCTGTATCTCTCGTGTCTGAACACATGTCCTAGATATGCAAACTTTTTCCTTTTGATGGTGTTCCATAGCTCTCGCTTAAAATGGCCCTAGCGGCAAATGCGAAACAGAAACACCTTTCTGAATAGTCTAGTGTGTCAGAACTGGCACATTCAAAGGCCTTCATTGGCACATCAGGTACAGGTTGGGTATCCAAAATCTGTAGATATAGCAGGTGTAAGGTCCGACTAATTGTTGGAGCCTTTACGGGCCACTTTGGCACCAACAAACACCTCCTCAATATCGGGCTGTCTAATGACACCCACTGCAGGGCCTGTAAAGAGGCCCAGAGTCCATGGAACACGTTCTGTGTGACTGCGATGCTCTAGCAAGTAAACGCATGAGTCTTCCGGTGGTAGCATAGCCTAGACCGGAAGAATATAAGTTCCTCAACCTCGGTGACGTTCTAAAGCTTATGACCTCGGTCTTTGCACGTCCTGAGCAGGAATAAGGACGGGGGTGACACAAAAGATCCCACTGGGTCGAAGTGTCCCGGGCTCTCAGCCTGGTCCCATACCGATAAGATAAGATAAGATAAGATAGCTCTCGCTTCTTGTTGACACGTCTTAAGACTTCCTTGTTCGTAACCTTTTGAGTCCAACTAATTTTTAGCATCCGTCTGTAACACCACATCTCGAATGCTTCTATACGTTTCCTGAGATCCTCTTTAATAGTACAAACCTCGCATCCGTATAGAAGTAGACCCAACTTATCCTCAGTATCCTTCGGTGGCTCAAGGCTACTCAAGGCTCAAGGTTACTCGGTTGCAAAGCGAGGTAACACTCACGCCCGTCTCGCTGCCCCCCGCCAGGGACTGTTTTACAACAAAGACTCATATCAATTGACCTTATTCCCTAGTCCTCAAACGAATGGGAAGTACTTACAGAAGTTCCTAATGGTCAAAAATGCTAGATAGTAATTTTCATGCTCACTCACTCATTGCAGACAATATTGCCAAGATTGTACATTGCCGAACACTAAATATTTATTTTGCTATGCAAGGATGCAAAATTATTGTTTGCAGCGAGTGCTTGTATTCAGAAGCACGAGACGCAAACAATATTGCATCCATGCGAAACACAACTTTTCATCTCACAGGGCGAGGAAATGGTTATGTTAGATGCACCAAAAAACAATAGACAACTAGGAACATACAGGTTAGTACAATGAGTTTCCTTCGTTGCAAGTGACAGATATGACAGACAGCATACTTTCTGAGCAGGGGGATGAAAAATGTTTTAACTGTAGCCTGGATATGATTGCCAATATACGGTATTTATTTATAGCAGCCGTAGATCATAATTTTCATCATCATCATCGTTAAAACCAATTGCTGAGTAAAGGCCTCTTCATGTTCTTAAGATCCTGTGCCACATACAACAATATTACTGTTTCCCGGCTACTCAGTATGCTGAAGTTCATCATCAGCCTGTTAACACCCACTGCTGAGTAAAGGCCTCTTGCATGCTCACGCCACCTCTCACGATCCTGTGCCAGACGCAACCACTGTTTTCCGGCTACTTGGGCTATGTCGTCGGACCATCTGTGAGCAGACGTCCGGGAGACACATGACAGACATCCGGCGGACAATATTCGCACTCGTGGTAGGTGCTCAGCTCCCTTAGCACGCGGGCCTTTTGCCTACTCTCAACTGTCACCTTAGCCACTTAACACTACTGAGGTGACAGTGAACAGTGGCTAAGGTGACAGTTGAGAGCAGGCAAAATGGCCCGCGTGCTAAGGGGGCTGGCTGGTGGTTTGCAAACCGATCTCTTTCCCCCGCGGTCACCATTCCGTAAAGGGCTGAAGTTGGCCCTCTACAACTGTTTGTTCAGTGCAAGTTGCCTGCACAGTGGTCGGTATGCCCCAGCACAAGGCTATTTAGTTTCAGCAGCTACGAGTCCTTACTGTGGCCTTGTCGTGGCTTGGCTCATGGTCATGAAGTTTAATTTCAAGTGCACGAGACGTTCGACTTTGATAAAAAAATCATGGCTTTCTTTATAACCCCCTTTTTGAGCTAAACAACAGAGTTTTCTATATTACTAATAGCATTTTTTAGAACCTACAACCTGTAATCCAGGAACAGCGACCTAGGCTACAATTTAGTTTATGCCAAAAACTGCCGTTTCTGCCAAAAGTTAAATTGTAGCCTAGATTCCTGGGTCTCGGCTCTGGGCTGATGGTTCTAAAAATTGCTTTAGTAATATAGAAAACTCTGTTGTTTAACTTTTTCAAAAAGGGGGTTATACAAAAAGCCACGATTTTTTTATCATTGGTGGGGCTAGTTAGCCCTTATTAAAGCCTTAAAGTGATGGTCAAGGCACAATAGCGCCGCGAATGAAAAAAAAGGTATCTTTTTAAGATAGATAAGATAAAAATATTTATAAATTATACAGTTACTTATTGATTGTTACCATAATTTTTTTCCTAGTTCCCTAGTTAAAAGCCTAGGGATTCTCATCTAGGACGCCTTTGGACAAATGGAGCCCTCTCTCTCTCGCACTTTTTAATATTTTAATTGATTGTAAGAGAATGATTCAACTTTGGACGATAAAATATATTTGTAATAAAGCTATCCATACGTGGACACACTTTTGATTTCATGTTTAATTTTGTTGTTTAAAAAATATGTTACCTAAAACTACTACGAGGAAACCTTAAGCCAAAAATTTCCAATCCGCATTGAGCACGCGTTGTGATTAAGCTCGCACTCTCTCTCTGAGAGAAGGCCTTGACCCAGCTAGTGGAACATGTGCAACTACTTCTCAACGTCCAACTCAAAAGCAGTCCATACAGTTACCTAAAAAGCTAAGAAGTTACCTACCTAATAAGCTGACAAAGTTACCTAAACAGCTAACAAAGTTAGGTATTCCGAAGACAGACGAAGCTCGTCCAAAGAGACACTACAAGGCGGACATGGCCAAGATAAAAGATAGATCTTTTCTCCAAGTGAGACAGAATTTCTAATATAGCAACAGTATCTTGGTGAAGCAGCCCCTTTTGTTCGACGCCAGATAGCGATGCCCTTTCTCTACGTTCGAGTCGAAATTAACAGGCTCTTGCTCTCTAGGACTGACGGTTTGGACCTTATTTTTAATTGAACAAGCGAGCAAAACGAGAGAAGTAATTTGTATGTATGAATGTTCGTTCGACGATAACTTGAGTAAATTAATTGGAAATTTGGTAGGCAGGTAAATGAGGCAAAGGGAATTTTTAAGTTCGAACATGAGCCAAATCGGTCAAGGGGTTGCTGAGATATGGGGCCGCGAGTTCGTAGTCCGGGCGAACCACTAGTCTAACATCTTCGTTCAGAAAGTGGTCTGAAAATTTAAATAGGGCTCACATTGGCAAATTCACAGATTATTTGTATAAAAGATTGGATCTTTTCTTTAGTAACTTACTCACCACTCTCACTCAGTCTGAGACTGGCCACGGCGTCGCGAGGGCCGTCTCAACTCCATGATTAAGGTCTCCGAATGAGAACCGAAACTAGTCGGCTACACCGACATAATACAAGTAAGTTTAACCGTTTACGAAATACAAAACTTACTCACCTTTCAGTTTTTCAAACTCCAAGCTAGGCAACCAGTCAAAATTACAATTTAATTATTCGTACTACAAAAAAATTATCGATAAATCGTACAAATACCATTATTATTTTTTTGTTTTTTGCCTAACTGTGGACATATTAGCACAGCCGATGGCAGTCCTATGGTCGGATGACATCGTTGTATCGGTGCGGCGGAGGATGCATGGATGCGGATGGCAAGGGAACATGAGAGGTGGCGTGAGGGGAAAAACGCCTATACCCAGCGGTGGGCAGAGGTGGACTGATGATGATGCTGATGTGGATATATTGTTTTGTCCCGGACTTATTTGGAGACTGTTGCACAAAATTGGTCATAAGCGTTCCTTAGCTCCCTCTTTTACTCTCTCGAGATCTCTGTTTCTCAGCACTATTTTCTTCCAACAGCTCTTTTTTTTTTGTCCAAGTGATGTTTTATCTTACAGCTTAGTCTATTTCTTACAGCTTAGTCAATTACAGCTCTTTTTTATCGTCGAAGTTTTTTATTTATCGAAAGTACCAAGATATTATTTACCTAAGGCCAAACCCAAGGTCCCGAGCGGTCCCCTGCCAAATTACCGTCAGGTGTATAATATCAAAGTGGGAAGAATTTAATTTTAAAACGCTCCCCGTAAACAACAGGGTGTCATCGGAGGAGACACCTCGGGTGTATTTAATTTACATCAGAATTCGTTCTCGAAACCGGCTCGATTGGCTATTTGACAGGGAGTCAAATTAGCACCTCTTTAAAGTGATAACCTAGGCACAACTAGCGACGCTAATGAAAAAAATACATAGGTATCTTCTTTTTGGATGCGTTTTTTGCTAAAACCTCTTCATTAGGTTATCAACGCGAGGCTTACCTATTTTTAGGACCTATTGTTTGGATTCCACATTCTAGAACCGATGAATAAAATCTTTTATCGCCAAAAGTGGCCAAAAGTTTGGGCCTTAACAAGAGCTACTGACGTAACGTTAAAGACAATGCTCCCATAGATCAATTCACAGAGCTACTATTTTTACTCCGGCATAAAGTGAGACATACGAGCATTTACCGGTACATACTGCGGTAGTACAAAATATCTAGTTGAGCTATGAGTTAGGACTTTCTGAGCGTAGGTATTCTTCTTGAGCATAGGTAAGCATATTCTCAGTTGGAAATGTTCTATGTTCAGTACAACTAAACTAAGGGTGGTATTAATTAGTCATCCGAGATCACCTATTTGAGTTCGATCTCAAGTAGGTGAACTCAGAAAATTCAAATGCTAAACATTACATGAGTAGATGTCAGCATATTAATAGACGCTATCTTGAGATTGACATTGACATTAGTCAAGGCTTGACATTAGCATTTGACTTTACTGAGATCATCTACTCGAGTTCGATCTTGTTTCGACGACTATTAATGCCACGCTTAGGCCCTAACATCCACGTACTAAGATGATTTATGTAGTGTCCAGTGGCACCTTCACTCACACTACTCGTAGATGAGTGAAGTGACCACTCGGATGCTAGGAACGTTGGGAACTGTACTGGTACCACGAGTGCTTACTGTCAATGTCACTGAAAGTGACAAGTTGCATAAACAACCTTACTACTATAGTATTAGGATACATGACAGACGTCCGGCGGACGTCCGGCACAGCTTTTTCGCACTCGTGGTAGCTATACTGTATAGAATAACCATAAGTTTTGTGCTTACTTTTGTCTTATCATCAGAAAGCAAATGCTTCTGATTCTGATTGATTGGACTAAAAAAATAATTGGTTGCTAACAAATCACAAACATTCACAAAAGCTTCGTCAAAATATAAAACAAAAGTCAATTATTAATGAAAATAAACATGTCAAAAAAAAGGGCACAATAAATTAAAACAAAGTCACAATTAAAACAAAACAAAATAAAATAAACAACTAGGTACACACACCTTAACCAAATAAACCACTCCGGGCCATCTCCGACCCAAAGGTCCCCATAACGCTCGCTGCATTACCGCGTTGAATCGCTAAGGAGATCCTTTGCATCAGAAAAAATAAAAGGAGATTTTTGGATTTAATTTGACTTATATCCTGAGTTTCTCAGGATAGCTGTATTGCTCGCAGGTGAATAGACAACGTTTGACTCCAGCCAAGTTTATGCCTATAACATGTCTCTGTATAATTGCTTCCATTGGCTTCTGAAATTGTATTCGCAATTTATGGAAACTTGAAGCCTAACATCACAGTCGATGTTTGATTTTAGTAATTTACTGATCAACGGTTGTAGTAAATCGAAAATTTTGCCGAAAAATATGAAAATATACGGGGTACAAATGGAAAATACTGAAATTCAAACATTTATAATAAGGTGAAAAAATTCACTCGGGACAGGACTTGATTATTCCCTAGCACGGATTAGTGCTATAGAAAAAACAAAAAGTGAAAATACTGAGTTACAGAAATCTAATAACTAACATAATTTATGTTTCGTATGTATTATTAAAATAATTCTTCATTAATTGCGCCTAAGTAAAACCTAACTCTCGCTGCAACACCAATGCACAATACAATGTCAGTTGCTCCTAGTCATAAAATTGCATTATTAGGTAAGGAAAAGGCGCCTAAGATCTCCGACGTCATTCCGCTCGTCGCTGGCTCAGAAACCGGTCGCGCGCATTGGTGCTCCTTCAATAGCAGTGCGACTTTTACCATAGAGTTACACAAAATCAGACACGGCACTATGGCTGGACGCCACGTTGGTAGTACATTCCGGACGCCACCGAAAGAACCGGTTGCAGTTGCAGTAGACGAAACAACACCTGCTTCTACGTCTGCAGCAGCAACAAACATCACCTTCAGAAAAGGCCAGGGTGAAGACAAGATTGGAAAGAGGTTTGAAGAATTCATGAAGGAAATGGAGACCATGATGAAGAATATGTTTGAGGAATGGCAGAGCAAGCAGAAAGAAGAGTTCAAGAAAACCAACGAATTCATTAAAGAGGCCAAAAAAGCGAGTGAAGATACAAAGACACTGATTGATCTTGTCACTAAAAATAACGAAGAAATTGACAAGAAACTACATGCACTGGAGAAAAACTACAAAGAACAACAAAACTACGTGTCATCGCTCGAAGATAAGATTGAGGATATGCACAGGAATCTTCAGCTGGCATCGGTTGAACTGAGAGGCCTCCCGTTCAAGAAGAATGAAAATCTTCCTGTTCTGTTGAAGAAACTATCAACAACACTGGAAATAGAACTCGACGAAGACAGCATTCGGAACATATATCGGCTACCCAACAAAAACGAAGACAAACCTGTTGTCGTCGAATTTTCAAGCCTATACATCAGGGACAAGTTTATAAACTCCTTCAAAAGCTACAACAAGGGTAAGGGTGCAAACAGACTGTCCGCGACAACATTAGGGTTTCCAGAGAGTAAGTGCTTAATTTTTGTCTCTGAATTTCTTACACGCAAAAACAAAAGGCTGCACTACCTGGCCAGACAACTGGCAACTGAAAACCAATTTAAATTCTGCTGGACTAAACTTGGTAGAGTCTATCTGAGAAAAGACACAAATGACCCCTACATTTTGGTCAAATCAGAGTACCAGCTCAATGAATTGAGAAAACTTTCCGCGGAAATTGCTACTTGACTAGGTTGCCTTTATGTCATGATGCATGCACTTCACAAATATTATCTGTATTATTTTATCTTATTTTATTATATTATTATTATCTCTTATCCCAAAATCATAAACAAAAGTCAACACTCAAGGTTAAGTTTTCAAAGCACTAACACCATCAAACGGATATCAATGAAGTTATACTGCAACAAATCCACCTGTTCCTATAAAATTACCAATGGCTAACACAACGGAAATAATTGGTGACATTGATTTAATAAATACCCCTTCGGCCATTTCTTGCATACCAGAAGATCTGAATAAACACATTATACCAACAAATGATTCACTAGCACTGATGACTCTTAATATTAGAAGTATACATTGTTCCAAAAATTTCTCTGAACTTGAAATACTACTGCTACGGCTCCAACGTCGTGTTGACATAATCACTCTTACTGAATGCTGGCTCGATGAAAACAAACCAGTACCAGCCCTTACCGGATACCAAACGTTTTATACTAGGAAGTATATTAATCAAAATAACGGGGTGGTTGTGTACGTAAGAGATGACCTGAATGTAACAGTCATCGAGCCGGGCTTAGACGAGTGTGATTGTTTAGTTACAACCCTAAATAATGGCACTACTGTGGTATCAATCTACCGTCCACACGAGTTCAGCAGCTCCGTTAATTTTATACATTCATTAGACGACTGGCTATCTTCAGTTTCTAGTGTCGCCACTGTAGTACTTACAGGAGATATTAACATTAATATAGAGCCGTCAAAGCTTGATAATAACTCACTACATTTTTTGAATACCATTGCGGCACACGGTTTGGTTCCCATGCATTATCTCCCCACAAGAGAGTCAAGCTGTTTAGACCATATACATGCCAAAACAAAACAAGCTACTTCCACAGCGGTCATTCAGACCCAAATTACTGACCACATGGCTGTCCTAATTAATATATCCAAAACCGCTACCCACCGTTCTAAACCGTTGCGTTACTTCAAAAAGCTTGACTTCCAAGCTATTTATGAAGAAATTGTCAAGGCAGATATGACTCCTATATTGAACAGCACGGATGCTGAGGATGCCACAAACAATCTGATAAATATACTCAAAATTGCAGTAGATAATAACTCTGTGACACAAAAGGTACCTAGATCCAAAAACAATTTAAAAAGCTGGATTACACCCGGCCTAATCAAATGTATAAAAAAACGTGATCGCCTTCACACCCAAGCAAAAAAACACCCTAATGATTTCGAAAAAACTAAAAATTATAAAGACTATCGCAACTTCTGTAATGATCTATTAAAGCAACTGAAAAGACAATATGAAAAGGAAGAAATCATGAAAAATCGAAAGGACCCTAAAAAGCTGTGGAATACCCTTAAAAATATCTGTCACATGACCAGACGCGTTGAGGAACCAATCGAGCTTCTGACTTCAAAAAGCACCAAGGAGGAATCAATTAACCATGTCAATAATTATTTTGTAGATGTTGGCAAAAACTTAGCTAATAAAATCCTTAATGACCTGGGCAGGACTGAATCTGATATGTGTTTGTCTGGTAGTAGTAAAGCCCAATGTCATTCATTTATGCTCATTCCAACAAGTGAGACTGAAGTGTTGGGACTTGTAAAGGGCCTTAGGAACAACTGTGCCATTGGGTGGGATGGAATATCTACAAGATTAATTAAAAGTGTGATAGATTTAATTATACACCCTCTCACACATGTGATGAATCTTTGTTTGGATAGTGGCGTTGTTCCGCTGGCTTTTAAACGCTCTATTGTTCGGCCTATTCATAAGTGTGGGGAGAGAGACAGTGCCGAGAACTACAGACCGATAGCTATCCTTACAACCCTCTCAAAAATATTGGAAAAAATTATAAACAAGCGACTCATACAATTTCTAGAAAATAACAAAATTCTTTCAGATAATCAATTTGGCTTTAGGGCTGGACGATCGACAGAGGATGCAGTTGCGACTCTAACTGAATTTATAATCAATGCTAATGATAAAAAACAAAGATGCACTGGAATCTTTTTGGACTTGGCTAAGGCCTTCGACACTGTCTCTATCCCCATGCTATTGAAAAAACTGGAGTTACTTGGTATCAGGGGCACTCCACTTGACCTTTTTACAAATTATTTAACTAACAGGGTCCAAAGAGTTAAAATCGACGATCAGATTAGTGGGGACCTACCAGTTACCTATGGAGTACCTCAAGGGAGCGTGCTAGGTCCAACACTATTTTTGACTTACATTAATGATCTGTGTAGCCTCAAGTTACCAAAAGCAAAGATCATCACATTTGCTGATGACACTGTTATACTGTTCTCAGCTAAGACATGGAATGAGGTTCAACATCTGGCCAATACGGGCATGCAAACTATTTACGATTGGCTC
This sequence comes from Zelleria hepariella, assembly GCA_949319315.1. Lineage (NCBI taxonomy): Eukaryota > Metazoa > Arthropoda > Insecta > Lepidoptera > Yponomeutidae > Zelleria > Zelleria hepariella. The sequence goes on along the minus strand of OX439382.1, from coordinate 29,239,876 downwards.
AATAATAACCTGCTTACACTCAATCTTAAAAAAACTAAATATATAAATTTTTGCATAAATAGCTCCACTCACCCTCCCCCCGATAGTTTCAAAATCACGACGCACTCCTGTGCCCAAAAACAAAACTGTAATTGCGAACCTCTTACTGAAGCTATCTCAATTAAATATTTGGGAGTAATCATAGACTATAGGCTGATTGGTCTCGAACATATAGTTTTGCTTACTGCCCGCATTAGGCGTTTTATTTATGTTTTCAAGACACTTCGCCACGTAGCCGAGCTAGACGTTCTACGCCAGGTATATTTTGCTCTAAGTGAGTCTATACTACGCTACTGTATTATATTCTGGGGTAGCGCGGCAAAAACCTACCTAATAAAAATAGAACGTGCACAAAGAGCTGTTTTGAAAACAATGTTGTTGAAGCCACTTAGATTCCCAACGACCGAGGTATACAAAAAAGCTAACGTATTGACTGTCAGGCAACTTTATTTTCAGTCATTGCTGCTGAGACAACATAAAAAATTAACTTATAACCCCGATAATTTTGCCAATAAAAGACTAAATTACAAAGTTTGTACTATCCCACATTTAAACACTAAATATGCCCAATACAGTTTCATATATCAAAGTCCCTATATTTATAATCTTGCTAATAAAGATCTTTCAATTTATCACCTCACAAAATATAAACTAAGGCTCGTTATATTTCGTTGGCTGCAGCCGAAGACATATGACGAATGCGAAAACTTAATTAAATTAAAAGAATAGCCATGCACATAGCCCATGTTCCAATGACCGTGTCTGTAGTCGCATAACTCTATGGTTCTCAAATCAGAGTTGTGCGAGCGCCTGTTGATAGTTCATTGAAAAATTCCACATGCTAATATGGCCCGAATGGATATCGGTATACCGAATATTTTCCTATGCAGTTATCTAGTTTGTTAAACTGTACTACCCACGAGTGACAATAATTGACTTCTGCTTTTTGGTTTCAATTATTATGATTATTACTATGATATGTATGTTTATTTTATGCATGCTATATTTATGTGTATATATTTATTATACGTATGGTTACTATTATGTGTAGTTGTGTAGGAATAAACTATTTGTTAAAATATTTACTTATGTAGGCACTTGGCACGTATGTAAATACGATACTAAATACATTTATTTATTCATATTATTTATCCATATTATTATTAATCCATTATTTATCTATATTTATCTATTACCGCCGTGCCGGTAAGCATGCAATATTTAGGTAGGTTTTATAATATTTTACTTTATATTTTAATTTGTTTTCTTTTCGTGATTTCTTTTATCTCATGCTTTATTTACCAAGACGGTGGAATCACTGACTGCCATGATACAGGGCAACCTAGTTTGGTAGTCAGGGCAACAATTTTATGGGTCCGGACAGTCGTTTGCAACCTCTTCATGTGAATAAACTTACAAAACAATTATTATGTAAAGATAGCTGTCTGTGACATATTTTCTTAAGTATGAATAAATATTTTTTCATTTTTTTTTTTTTTTTTCACGTCCACGTATCAATGAAACACACCTCCCCACACCTAAACAGGAAACTACTGAGATATGCGATATGCTGCTAACGATATACCTAATCTAAGGTAAGCTAATCTCAGTTTATCACCCTAAAAGAGATCGGGCCCTAAACTGTACTTGTCACTAGTCGTTTACAAGTTGGACTTGAAATTATTAACGCTAAACTTCACCCACCGGGGATAGGGCAGGCAGAGGTAGTAAAGTTTTAACTCAACACAATTGCAGGTAACTACCCAAGATAGGTCTGCCAGTTAGCATGGGTAGTACTTTGAGATGTACGCAACGCACTTGGCATATCTTGCAAGAAGTTATTATGTAAAATTCTTCTTTTTTAACCTTTTGCGACCCAATGCTCGCGGAGTGTAGGTCTTTTTTATTGCACTCCATTCGAAAAGGCTTTTCTCGTCTTCTCTCTTTTCTATTCGTCTTCTCCTGCTATTTTAGCCAGGTCGTCAGTCTACCTATCTCTTTAAGTGCCCTACTCACATTTATATGTTATGGTGATTGGATTTTTTACCTAAATTGATTGATTGATTTAATTTGATTTTTAATTATTTTATTTTATTTTAATAATTGATTGTTGCTTTTACCCGCATAAATTATGAATGTTATTATTAGTATGAAGGGAGTATTTGAAAACCAGCGCTGTAGTTGAAGTTCAATTACAGCAAATGCTGAAATGCTTCCATTTTGTCATAAACTGTGTTTTATCTAGTATGTAATCTACTTTTTCTTGCATGTAAAAATTTTTTTTTGGCAAATAAATATTTTTCTATTTCTATTTCTATTTAGGGTGGTATTCTAGAACGCTACTTAAACTCAGTTTAAGCAGAGTTCAGACTGTCGATAAAGCAGTGCATGTTTTGATATGAAGGGAGGGATATTAAAATCAAAACATGCACTGTTTTATCGACAGTCGACACTACTAAACTCTACTTAAACTGAGTTTAAACAGAGTTCAAGGAGCTTTCTAGTTTGAACTGAGTTTATACAGAGTTTAAGTAGAGTTCTAGTTTGAACTGAGTTTAAGTAGCGTTCTAGAATACCACCATTAAATACGCCCCGTGCTGCGTCTCCATTCTCGTACCTTTTTATCCCATCTGTGGTCTTGTCTATGGCCAAGACTATGAGCGCCATCTACCAAGGGCTTTGAATACAACTTTTAACTGTCTGTTGAAAACGTTTCTCTTTGAATTTGCACAGTCATGCTTTGTATTTATAATGTATGTATACTTCGTCATGTTTATTCAAAGGTAATATTATAGAATAATAGTAGATTGTTACCCGGGGGACTAAAACACAATTTTTAAGGCGAGATTATTTCTTTGAATCCTGAGCGCAGCAAGGGATTCAAAGTACTCGAGCTTTAAAAAGTGTTGTTCCCGAGGTGAACACTCTACTTTTTATCACCCTCTATGAGAAAATAAGTGACCAGAACTTACGAATAATTAGCGTCGGCGGCGTCCGATACAATGTTTTCTGGAGTTAATATTACCTAAAAAACTTAAATTCTCACTACTTGAGGAATAAACACTTTTATTGTATGAAAGTAAGTAAAATACAAATTTTTGTACACACATAAACAATTACGAACAAAGACGGAATGCATTTCTGACGTTTTTATTTTTCTTCGAACTTTTTTTTATTTGGCTTTCCTTTATTTTATTTATTTTTTCATACTACCAGTTTCTTGTCCAAACATTGTTCTTGATTGATCTCTTTCAAGGTTGTCTGGAAACTCTTTAGTCATTTGAACTTTTACTTACAGTATCCATATTCCAAATTCAAATCACTTTTTGACCCTCCGAGATTAAAAAGCAATTTTAGTCCCTGTTTGCGGGGAACGAGCTAGGTCTTTTCGAATAGATGTGATAAAAAAAATGCGTTTTTAAACGTAAAATATCGATTTTTGTAAATTTCCCAATATTGAAAAAATTGCGTTAAGGGTAGAGGGAATCTCATTTTACAAACGATAAAATTACGATTTTGTGTTAAATAACCACTTTAAGTGGGGTCAATAATTGAAAAGAAAATCCTTTTTTGAAAATAATATATGTAGTATTTAATGTTCTTATTGTACTTTGTGCAAAGTTGTTAAAAATAATTCCAAGAAAATCTATTAGAATGCTGTCATTCACAAATAGTGGAAGAGTCGATCGTAAATTCGTAAAATAAAGGCATTATAGCTACTTCAGTACCTACACTAGCAGATTGCTAACTAAGAAATGGTAACAAAACGTAATAATTTATCTGGCTTCTGTAAGTTTTTAGGGTTCCGTACTCGAAGAGTACCAAACGGGACCCTATAACTCAGCCTAGCTAGAGTAACTCTGTCTGTCTGTCCTAACTTTAAAGTGCTGTATCTTTGGAACCGTACTAAATAGCCAAATTTTTTCAAATGGTACTTTGTTACACTTTATTGCACACAAAAATAGACTCAAATAACTGCGCCCTTTTCGACACTTACAGACATCTGAAAGAGTGATATAAGAGTTCCAATAAGTTGGTCTTAAGACACTTGTAAGACCCGATTTTGCTAGTTGGGATGATAGTAAGAAAACGTGTACAAGGGCGGACTTATTTCTAAAGAAATTTCTTCAAGCCAGCCTTGGTATGGCAGTACAGAACCCTCAGTGCGCAAGTCCGACTCGCACTTGGCCGGTTTTTAATATACCGCAGGTATTGTTTTGTAGAGTTATTAATATTACAGCCTAAGGTGAGTATGAATGTATGTTTCTTTACGACTACCAGAGGCTAAACGGCCTAACGGATTTGGAATTAGTAAGGTGTCAAAATTAGATGAACTTATTGGAAAAGCTGCCATAATGTCGGTGTTTAATGCGCTGGGCATAGTGAATTAGCCCGCGCGCAAAGAAAAATGCACAAAATCTATTCCTGTATCAAATTCACTAAAAAAATCGATAATGTTCACATATCAAACCCTAGAATTAGGTGAGACCTATCTAACACAGCCAGTTTCATGTTGATATCCATAACAGATTGCAATATATTATGCTTGAAAAAAAGTGCGCCGCCTATTTTTTTTTAAGCAAAATATCTTCAAAACGTCTATGAATGTCAACACGAAACTGGCTGTTTTAGATAGGTCTCACCAAATTCTAGGGTTTGATATGTGAACATTTTCAATGTGTTTAGTGTATTTGATACAGGAATCGATTTTGTGCATTTTTCTTTGCGCGCGGGCGATTCACTATGCACGGTGCCTTAAGGCTCCGTATAAGGCTAACTAGCGCCACCAATGTTGAAAAAATCATATCTTCCTTTAGAAGAAGTTTCTGAAAAAATCCTAAGATGAGCCTATGCGCCATGCTTTTCTAGATTTTTAAGTGTAGATACCCTCTTCGAAATTTACTTTTAAGCTAAAAAATTTTCGATAACCGCCAAAAGCGGCCGTTTTTGGCGGTTATCGAAAATTTTTTAGCTTAACACTAGAAATTGAGTTGGGTACCTACACTTAAAAATCTAGAAAAGCATGGCGCATGAGCTCATCTTAGGATTTTTTCAGAAACTTCTTCTGAAGGAAGATATGATTTTTTTAACATTGGTGGCGCTAGTTAGCCTTATACGGAGCCTTAAACGTCAAAGATACCTACGAGCGAAGATTCAAACCTGGAACTTTCCGCTTGAGACTAAAGACATGGTATGAGTATCAAGCTATACCTAACTACAGGGTGCACACTAATTCGATAGCGGAACTTTAAGACTTAGGCTGTCTACTGATCAATACAAATAACTTGCGCTGGATGGCGAAAATATGGAGCGAAAAAAATATCAGCTATTCCCTACAAAAGGTTGACTTAGTACTGCGCCAAATGTATGAAACAGCGATATTTTTTTCGACACCTAGTACAAGTTCTTTGTATTAATCAGTAGACAGCCTACTTAAAGTTCCGCTATCGACTTGGAGTGCACCCTGTAGATGGCGACTAATGTTGATTATAAAGCGTCCGTCTACATACTGAGTTTCCACGGCTCCAACATTCAGGGTTAAATAATCTGGAATAACCTTGAATCCCGTTCTGGGACGAGGAAGTTCCTTTGTGAAAGTTAAATGTATATTGCGCTTCAGTGTACCTTCAGTTTTGAACGAGCAGTTGCTTCCAAGGATGGAGTAATATCAGCAAGTCGGAGAAAACCTTGGGCGAATGTGATAGCTAGGAGTTTAGTTTTGGTATACGTTGCAAATACTTGGTTTGAGTTCTAATATTTAATTGTATAAGATGTCTCCCTCAGGATAGGCTTTGCCTAGTTAGGGGATTAGTCTCACTGTAAATACTAAGAAACCTTTCTGGCAATAAACATTATTTTATTTTTATTTTATTTTTATTATTACGTTTAACGTGGTGGCCTAGTGGTAGAATAATGGACTTGGAAGCGAGAGACCCAGGTTCGATTCTCATAAACAGACGGACAGGCAGACGAGGAAAGCTACTTTGTTTTATACTATTTAGACAACATAGAGACAAAACGACCTACAAGTGGTTCTTGCTTTGTCTATTTTAGGGTGTTACAGAAATGTCCTATCATACTTAAGAGGGTCGCTTAACTCGCCAATATCAACAAATTTTACAACAATATCGCGAAAAAAAATGTTTGTGTGCAATAAAGTGTTCCCTATTTATCTTTAAGGTCTTATTAGTAATTTTTTTCTGAAATAAATCTTTATCTTATCTTAATTAGAGGATCCCTAAAATTAACCTAACCTAACCAAAGTAAGTTTCACCGCACATAAATGAGCTTATTAGCCACAAAATAAACCAAATAAATTTTAGCGAGGAGAAAATGTGTTATTTAATCTCACTCACAAGGTTCATACAGCTGTGGGTCGTTTTTTTCGTGGCGAAGCGACGAGTAAATTTTTCACAATATTCTTCTTTTCTTTTCTAACAAGAACGGAATTAACAATCCCAAAGTCCCTATACACTGTGCGCTACCGTGGCTTCTCGAAATGAAATTGAAGGCTTCTTTTTGTATGGTCAGCGGGACGCTAGGATACCCATTCCAAAGGTTCTTATTTGCGAGGCATAAGGGTGACGCCCTTAAGCAAAAGGATTGTAAATATTTCAAAATTAACAAAAAAAACACCGAACTAAATCCCATAGAATCCGCATTACGTATAAAATCACAATAAAAACTTGTCCCCATAGAAACAAATGATATCAGCAATAGAACAATACGAAACATCATTTCGACCATACGTCTAATATTCGAATGTCAACCTTATTGCATTAGTGTACAGTTTTACTTTAATTGCATAGACTACGAGCAAAAAGCTCCCAAAGGCAATGTGGGCATCTATTTTTCCAGACACATTTCAGAGTTCTATGTTGTATCTAGTTTTATCCTTGATCGAAGAAAAAAAACGACTTCACTGGTGTACCTAAGGTAGACTGTTATTATGCTATTGCCGCGATTAATGCTGCTTTGAGTAAAAAATTCTAGATTAAAAAAATACATATACAGGGTGTCCCAAAACTCAACGAAACCCTGTATAATATTAATTCGTCTGCTTATAAACCAGAATAACATAGGCTGTAAATTACTAGCTTTTGGCCGCATTTTCGACCGCGCTGGCATCGTTAATGAGTAAAAACAAGCCTGCGCAGACGAAGTCGCGGGCAAAAGCTATCTTTAACACACACGTCGTCGTACACGCAGCAACAGCCTTATTCTTTACGCGTCATAAAACGCCAATCCTATCGCGATTACGATCGATGGGGATCATAAAACTTTCAATTGGTCGGTTCGCAGTTTTGCCATAGAATATAAAGAAATGAAAGGACGGTTTTTACCTAATTTATATTTATACATAACGTGTTTTTACGTATAGCTATCATTCGCTATAACGCTATTTTTGAATCAAATTGAATAAACAGAGTGGTAAAAGATTGCCAACTCATTCTCAGCAATAATTTATGGAAAAAGTCGTTCTATGTTTTGGTGCCTTTCGGGTCTGTTAGCGTTCTTTTAACACCTTGTAGAGCCCAAACACGACGCGATTACCTATTTTGTATACAGGGTGTATATTTAATTGTCAGTGCCGTCATTATTGAATTTTATTTTGATGTTTCAGCATTGTTCTTAAAGTAAAAGTTGTTTGGATTTGATATTTACCTACATACTTATCACCGTTTCATAAATTTTATTATTCAGTATCTTTGGTACTTCTGGTGTAATGACTGAGTGATATAAAACTTCTTTGCATATCTAGGATATGTTACAAAAGGTCTTGTATAAATTTGGGGGTTCAAACCACTCAACAAAACATTTTATACCAATTTCACTATGGATATGGTGACAACACAGCGATTCTACAATTTGTTATCTAATGCACCAATGTATGCGTAATTTTTAAATAGCTTTTTTCCTCAAACATCCCAACTTCTAAATGTGGTTTCCAACAACTTTTGTTCTACGTCTTTGGTAAAAACGCTATTAAAAAAATATGTATGTTGGATTTTTTTAGAGTAAAAAATAGGAGGAGAGGCTGGAAATGAGGTAGAGTGGAAGGGCATGAAAGCGCGCCGCACAGGCAGCGCTGAAATGGTAGAAATGCACACTTTGAAAGAATAAGAAACGTTCAATAAATGGAAAGTAGGTATCGAGCTTTTCGTAGAACAAAAGTTGTTAGAAATCACATTTAGAAGGTGACGTGTTTCAGCTATTTAAAAATTGCCCTGTAGAAACGGTCTTTTTTTTTCAAACAATAGAAACGAACTAAATATCTAGTCAGAATGGGGTGGAGAAGTTTATTTATTAGAAAAAGATCGTTATTACAGAACAGAACACAAAAAGTAAAAAAAAGAAAATAGATAATACAGGGTGCACTCTAAGTCGATAGCGGAACTTTAAGTGGACAATCTACTGATCAATACAAACAACTTGTACAAAGTGGCGAAAAAAATGGAGTGAAAAAAAAATCAGCTGTTCCATACAAAATGTACGCCAAATGTATGAAACAGCAGATATTTTTTTCGCTCCATTTTTGTCGCCACCTAGTACAAGTTGTTTGTATTGATGAGTAGACAGCCTGCTTAAAGTTTCGCTATCGACTTAGAGTGCACCCTGTAGAGTGCCTTGTTCGGGTGACTTTAACGAACCTCTAATGAGTTATTTTCTGAAACACCCTGTATTTATCCTCGGATATTTTGTTCTTACCACGTTCTGACTGTTGACATGTAATTTAGCATCGTTAATTTTTACAAGTCCGCGTCGTGTTAACTCAAGATAATCTGTTACGAATCGGACTTAATTAGCTCGCTAACGATTAACGCTGTTACGATTGCTCGTTAGCTAATTAAACACATCAAACGTAACCATTACTTTATGTTTTGCATGAATTTAGTTAATTTCAAAGCTACGTACACACGACAGCAGGTCGACCCTTACACGCTAGCACTCTACTCGGTTACGTTACGGGCGACTTTACAACAAAAGTGTACACTCTGACGTGCTGTCGTGGTAACATGTACATTTTGTGACTTTGTAGTAGCTAACTGTACCTAAAAGGAAACTCGTGGCTTAGTTGGCTCTGTACGCAATTTGCAGACTAGCTTTTGCTCGCCACTTCTTTCACGCAGACGTAGACAAAATGTGCCTAGCTTTTCCCCGGTTAAAGATGACAGCGATAAAATCATGGGAAAAAAGTAGAAATTCATAGTCTCTGTGATTATATTAATTATATTATATTACCTATCATAATTATATTAATTATAATAACAATTATATAAATGTTGATAGAGGTCAAGTAAAAAAAAAAAAGTAAACTAAGGCACTGTCACATCCTAGTTAATAATAAGTTACTCCGGTGCACATTCTTTCAGTTGTTGTTTTAATTATATAAGATAACTGTCACTAAATTGATTAAGTTAAGACAACTATGTTTAGATAATTTAATTTAAATTTTTTTTTTTTTTAGTTAAGTCTCTTTACACTTGTAGGATTATATAGTTTTAATTGTTTAAGTTTCCGCGCTATGCGCTCTCTGTTCTACCAAGTTTAGCACTACTGTAGGGCACATGCTGAAAATCAGCGTCGATCGGAAAACAGATTTAGTAGGTACCTACTTTTATGTTTCCGACGACAAATGCTGAGCATGGCACCCATTGCCGAATTCTGTGTTATGTACGATTATTATTATTATTTGTTTACTCTAATTTACTTAATGTCTACTTATACTTAATATGTTTGTTTTTTATTGGCAATAAAGACCATTTTCTTTCTTTTTTTCTTTCTTTCATTACGGTTTGCAAGCTATTTCCGTTCCTTTCATACAAATTCAATAAATAATAATAATAATAATAATAATATGACGCCTCAATGTGATTGGAGGCTGGGTGTGGGCGTCTTGAGGGCTCATTGGAGGCTTTTTGGCGGGCTCTCTCAAGCAATAAAAAGGCGAAGACCTCATTTTACAATGACACCCGTTTTATTCGCAATGAATTTACTTCCTATTTGAAGGAATACAACATAAAATAAATGAACGCTTCATTGACACGAACGATAGCAATTTCTCCATTCTCATCATGGCCGCCCGTAGCTTGTTTTTCGTAACCATGACAACGTGCCGCCGCCTGGTGAACCAATCCAGCCCGGAGCTTCCGTTTCCGCTATGACGAAAGAGGTTCGTCATCATTGAGTCAATTCGAACAAAGTTATAAATTGTGTCCGAACTGACGCAAACTCTGTTTTTTTATATTTACGCCGATCCAAAAAATGGCTCGAGAACGTCTTGAAATCTCTCGTTAAGTGTACCACGGTACCCCTGGCAAGCTTATCTCCGTTGGAGGCACTCAGCTCGTCCTGTGGGACCTGCCGTTATGCTTAATGCCATTTTATTTTACTCACTCTATTGGGATGCCAAGAACGAATCTATTATCCGGGCCTGAAGAATGTTAGGCAGTTTTTTGGATAGTATCTATAAAGTAGGCTTTTGATTTTACTTTTACGAGATGATTTTTGTACATAATATATTCCGTGCAATTTTAGTGGTTTTAAAGCCGAAGGTATTTTGTTGCACTGTTGATTCTGAGCCAAATTACAAAATTTCATGCCAAACGCGCGAAAAAAAATTCACTTCTCCATACAAATGGTGTCGATTGGCGATAGCCGTTTGTATTAGGAAGTGTTTTTTTTTTCGCTCGTTTTGAAGTAAAATTTTGGAATTTGGCTCAGAATCACGAGTGCAACTAAATACCTTCGGCTTTAAAACCACTAAAATTCCACGGTGTAGAGTCCAGAGACACCTTCATTTCACTCACCACAGTGGCGATGCAGTGTCTGGGTCGTGTTTTGATGGAGTGGCTTGTCCAGCAGCATTTTTTTTTATTTTGTAAATTTTTGTTGTAATGAATTTAGCGTGATGTACTCGCAGTAGCCGAACATATATTTGCTTTTCTGCTAAGTTAAGCTCTTTTATTAAGCTGAATAAGACAATAAACTTTGAATTCCTGTCGACCGTTTCCTCTTCTACAAATCACTCGACCATTTATTGGCCTAAGTATTTATTATTCAGCATTTTATTCCACCTACCATTATTTTCTCGATTTATAATAAACAACATTAAAAACCACTATAAGCACTAAGACTTATCGTTTACATCTTAACTTTTCAATGCGCTAACTGCCTGTTAAATACTAAACTCAGAATGCGTCACTAAAGTGTGAGTCTCCAATTATACACCATCTGGTAACCTATGAAGGTACCACATGTAGTATCTAAAAAAAGGCCACCTAAAAGGTACAAAGAATGCCGGTATAATAAAACAATAATGATTGAGTTATCTTGATGTTATAGTCCAGTGGTTTAGTCTTTTTTTACAGCCAAGATAATGGTTAACAATATAGAAACTTTGAAGCACTATGCCGACAGGGAAATGCCCACTTAACTAAGGGATACGGATACTGATTTTTAGGGTACCGGACCTCAAAAGGAAAAACGAAACCATTAAAGGATCACTTTGTTGTCCGTCTGTCCGTCAATACCCTTGTCTGAGGAACGCGTGAAGGTATCAAGTTAAAATTTATAACAAATACCCAGGTCTGCAGTACAATACCTTGTTTATTACTCAGGTCTGAAGTCACTAGGTGCTAAAAAAAAAAAAAACTTCTCAGTTAACGCAATAAAAAGATACGGCCGTTGTGGGGCGACCGCATTGTGTGGGGTATCGTATGAAAGGGCTTCATTAGCACAAACTAAAACAGATTTTTAATTATGCATGTAATAGTTTTCGATATTATGAAGATAAATTAAGAATATGCATGTAAGCACAAGTTTCCCCTAAGAAGTGCGTGAGTCCAAATAAATGCATAAAATGATGGTACGGAACCCTTGGTGTGCAAGTCCCACTCGCACTTGGCCGGTTTTTAAATAAATACCTGCTTTCATAATGCCTGTGAGACTTGGGGAAGGAATTAAGGCCCATATCTAGGCACAACTAGTGCCGCAAATGGAAAAAAAAACATATGTTCTTTTTGGATGCGTTTATTGCTAAAAAACGAAGCATTAGGTTCCAACGCGAGCCTTAACTATTTTTAGAACCTAAGGAATATGTATTTATGTGTGAATATCGCGAATCATTAAAAGAAATCCTCATTTTAGTAGCGTTCACGTAAAAAGCGGTTACTATTGCTATAAATCCTAGCCATACAACTAATCTCTTAATCAGCTGAATTATAAAGTTATTTTGTTGTTTAGAACAATGAAATGAATACTACGTATTTTATGGTCGTGAAACAAAAATCTTTGAACTGAAATTGCTCAGTTTAGCTACAAATAAAAATAAAAACTGTGAAAATTGTGCATTTCACGCCACGCTAGTATAATTGACCCTTGAATAGAATATATATATTTAGCTAGTATACCTACTTACATCTTCTAGCTAGGGTATGTATTTAAGCGTAAGATATTCTGTTATCTTATTATGAGCATTGAACAAGAAACAGAAACACGAAACGACCAAAACACAATGTTAATAACAAAAATACTTACCTACTTGCTGAGCTTATGACGGACAGAATACACAAAATAAGGCCCCTGTTTACACTAAGCGGCAATAAAATGCGCCGTGTGTGCGCGCCCTTACGGATAATAAATAAATTGACAAGATACGATCTGCCTTGGCCCTCAGTGTCAGCATAGATGGTGATTTACTCCGAGACGTGGTTTGACACTACGTTTAACTCACTTTTATTAATGTCGGGATGGCCGACTACTTTTGGTCTCATTCGGAGACCTTGGATGAGAGATGAAGCTCGCGCCGACGTTGCAAGCTTCTCACTGCGGGACACTACACTCACTACTGTACACTACAGTAGCGGTGACAGTACCTACGGTTGACGTATCCAGGATACTCAAAAATTTCCAACTCAATATTATAGGATACGGTATCCTATAATATTGAGTTGGAATTTTTTGAGTTTGAGAGTCAAGGAATGCAATTAAAAAATGGTGGTGAAAAAAGGGCCACATTATGCAAGCATTAATACAAGGTGTTACAAAAGGTCCTAACTCTTACAGGGTAATAGCACCTGATGATAAGGAACACATACCAATTTTTTTTTTTCCTATGACGTTCCTTTAATAAAATCTAAGCGCTGTGACCACCGAACTAAATCCCATAGAATCCGCATAACGTATAAAATCACAATAAAAACTTGTCCCCACAGAAACAAAAGATATCAGCAATAGAACAATACGAAACATCATTTCGACCACTTCTAATATTTGAATGTCAACCTTATTGCATTAGTGTACAGTTTTACTTTAATTGCATGGACTACGAGCAAATAAGCTCCCAAAGGCAATTTGGGCATCTATTTTTCCAGACCCATTTATGAGTTCTATGTTGTATCTAGTTTTATCCTTGATCGAAGGCTGTGACGGAAGAAATGTATTACTGAAATATAGTTTTCATAATGTTTTATCAAATTAAAACTATACAAATGCAGGTGCATGTGTTTAAATTTAAACTATATTCAAAAACATTTGGATAGTTTCTTGAGCAAACATTTTCCTTATGATTAGGAGGATACGTGATTTCCCGCTTTGTTGGCCGTCTTTAAAAATCCTGTATATTTCTTGACCACTTTGATCTGAGTGCTTACTGTCACTGTCACTGAAAGTGACCAGTTGGATAAACAACCTTACTACTAGAGTATTAGGATACATGACAGACGTCCGGCACAGCTTTTTCGCACTCGTGGTAGAGTCGTGCAAAGCTAACTTTGCAGTGGAGCATCCAAAATAGTAATTTCCGTACGTTGCTTTTGTATGTTTTCACCATATTTTCAATATTTATTTATTTTCCATATTTTCACGTAACTTGTACCACTTGTAGAACTTGTAACATGAACCACTGCAACGTACGGAAATTACTATTTCGGATGCTCAACTGCAAAGTTAGCTTTGCACGACTCTAGCTACTCTGGTTTACGCTTATTTTCTAAAAGAAAACCCTTGTTCGTATGTACATGCCGCGTCCCTTCATATGAGGACGGCAGTAACCGCGTTCAGTCCTTATCGTCCCTTATATTGCGGTCGTGGAACATTTTTTTTGTTTTGACGCCTCCAGGAAGTATTTACAAGGGTGGAAATATCGTGACAAGGATACCTTGCGATGTTTTGGCGGATTTCGTGGTACTTTTTAGGGTTCTGTACCTCAAAAGGCTTAACGGAACCATTATAGGATCACTCGTGCGTCTGTCTGGCTGTCAAGACCTTTTTCTCAAGAACGCGTGGAGGTATCAGGATAAAATTTACCTACATCGAAATACTCAGGTCTAATAGTCTCTTGGAGCTCAAAAAAATCAAGCTTTTAAGCTAACGGAATCAAAAGATATGGGGAAAAATGGGGTCTCCATACAAGAAATGTAACAGAGCATAGAAAATTTAATAGCGGCCTCTACAAGGTGTTACAAAAGATGCTAACTCTTTTTACAGGGTAATAGCAACCGGGATCACAACCTAATTTTATTTTTTTGCTCTACGACGTTCCGTTGATTTTTAAATTAATAAAATGTGAACGGTGTGGCGGGAGAAAAGTATTTTTTAAATATTGTTTTCATTTACTTTCACAATGTTTTAAGAACTCAAACCTTTGCAAATGCACCTACACCCACAAACATATTTTTAAATTTGAGCTAATACCAAGAACAAAAAAGGTATGAAAAAATTTCAATTTTGAGGTTATAAAATTTAAATTTTCAACTTTTTTTTACAGAATAGACATTCTGTTGACCAGTAGGTTACACCCTGTAAAAAGAGTTAGGATGATTTGTAACACGTTGTATATTAGTTCAAACCTCAACTCCATATGGAGCTTTATGTAGCCTAGCGCCCTCTATATTAGTTCCAAATCTCAAGTGTGAGTGAAGGTACAATATAAATACGGAGAAGGAAAAAACTTAACTAAACAAGGTAGGTACAATTGGTGGCCCTATTGCTAAAAGCAATTTCTTCCAGGCAACCACTGATGGAAAAAAGTGCTAGGGAGTCGTTCTACCACCAGACAGGATAACCAGTGTACGCACGACAGCACGTCGACCCTTACACGCTAGCATCCTACAAGTTACGGGCGACTTTACAAAAAAAGTATACGCTCTAACGTGCTGTCATATTGTGTACCTTTTCACCAGTGAAGTGGTTTTTTTTTTCTAATTCATTGTTATCCCAATTCGGTACGCAAAGTTTTTTGTTCGAAAGTCCGTTATTGGCTGAAACTTATCTTTAGACAATATTGAGAAACTAATTTAAATATTTTTTATTTTGATCCAGTAGTTTTGTTTTTATGCGCTAAAATTTTTTCCGTTCCTATGACCGCCAACAGTATGCAGACCGTCGCGTGACGTCATAAAACCGTATCTTTGAAACGTTGTAAAATCCAAACTACTGAACCAAAGAAAAAATTTTGAAATTAGTTTCTCAATATTGTCTAAAGATAAGATTAAGCCAATAACGGACTTTCGAACAAAAAACTTTGCGTACCGAATTTGTATCGGCGTGCATTGGAGTAGGTGTTTGTATTTTAGCGCGACAGAATCGCGGTAGCAAGATAGTCCGAGACAGTTTTCGTCAATAGGTACATTGTGTTTTAACCAGTCCCGCTACTCCTACATTAACTCAAACTCAACTCAAAGGCAAGAGTTTGGACACAGTAAGCCTCGCTACAGTCTTGCCTCGAGTAACTAATTAATCAGAGCTAGGTACTTTGGCTGAAATGAATACGCTATAGAACGCAGTTAGCGAACTAGTAGTTTTGGAGTGCTGGGGATACACTCTTTGACTAGTTCGGTTACTAATTTGGTACTTTTGGTACGGTCGGCCACAGTCACAGATACCCCATGACAGCTCTTACCACGCGCGGCATAAGCGCGCCAATCGAACAAAAAGGTGTATCCTAGCGTGTGGCCGACTGTACACAAGTGAATGCCCCAGTGACAGTCATCCCGCTATTTAACTTTTTATTTAACAACATTTTACAAAGTAAGAAAAATTGCAAACAGTGAAAACCCACTTCTTCTTACAGAGCTGTCTCCTATCGGAGGTTGGCAATGATCTTGGCTATTTCTTCTTTTGAGGCTGCCAAATGGAACAAGGAGCTCGTGGATTGTTGGAACCAATGGCGTAAGTTCACCCACAGGTAAGTGTGAAAACCCACAGAAACGGCAAGTTTGCTCGCGACTACGTGGGCATACACTTGAATGAAAAGTTGGTTATATTTTCCCTCGTGGTCGATTTCAGCACGGTCGAAGTCGCGGAAAAAAACTAGTAATTTATAGCCTTTAATAAGTTTGCTGCCTCGTACCTATCACTTTTTAAAATTTCACCCAAATCCGTCCAGCCAACTCAGCTGAGTAACAAATGAACATTTTTATGCACGCAAGTGGAAATGTCGGGAAATAATCTCCACACTATTATAGGTAACTAAATGCGAAAGTTTGTGAGTGTGTGTCACAAACTTTCGCATTTAGTCACCTATAATAGTGTGATGATTATTTTCCGACATTTCCACTGGCGTGCATAAAAATGTTCATTTGTGACACACACTTACAAATTTTCGCATTTAGTCACCTATAATAGTGTATGTCTAGTATGAGTGAAGGTACCACTGGACGCTGTAAAAATCATCATAATAAATCATCTCATTACGTAGATGCAAAAAGGCCATTTATTATTATTATTACACTGGCCAACAAAAATAAACTTTTTTTTTGGTGCAGTTAATTTCTTTTTAGATATTGTTTCTGAACGTGTTTCTGATGATGCTCCTATATCTGGAATATTTGTATCAGCTCTTAATTTAAAAATACCTTCAATTTTAAATTTTCGTCATTTTTACTCCAACAAAGTATCAGAAGTCTTATATTTTCTACAATTTCGTTGATTTTGCACTATGGCGAGCTTATCAAGATGTTGCTTAACCGATCTAAATACATTTTGTTATATTTGCGGCGAATATACCTTTGAGGAATACCAAAAACGATAGCAGAGTTCGTGAAAAAAGCATATTTCGCTTACTTCAACTTGAGTATGGAGCATCAAGATAAGCCTTGGGTTCCTTATTTTGTATGTAAAACATGCAGCGAACATCTGAGACAGTGTAAAAACTGCAAACGAAGTTGTATGAAGTCTTATATAACCTGGGTGACTTCAGTGAAGAACAAGGAGAGCGGTTTCATCAAGACATGGAGGATCGGTACCAGGGTAGATAGGATACTTACATGATGGCTGATTATTGCTGGGCTCTTATGAGAGACAACCCAAAGGAGAAACATGCAAGAAAATCAATCAAGAGACGTTTTTTGTATTCTGAACATAAAAAAATGTGTTTTTCTCATACAAATTGTTTTTTTTTATATCTTCAAAACTAGAGCTGATACCAAAAAACTGAACACAAATTTGAAATCAGTGAGTCAGGTACTATCATAATCAGGTCTTAAAATTACGGCACCAAAAATTGTGTTGGCCAGTGTTATTTACATCCTACAGATTTTAATTTTTGTTCCGATTTATTTGAATTTTATTAAATTTTTACTCTATAATTTGATAACTTTTAATTTTACAATGTTTTATAATGTTTTAACAATGTTGTAATAGCTTTTTGTTTTTTCTAAAGCACTAACCCGTGCTAGGGAATAATTTAAACATTTATAATAAGTTGAAAAAATTCACTCGGGACAGGACTTGAACCCGCAACCTTCCGCATACCGTGCAGGCGCTCTACCAATTGAGCTACCGAGTCAAGTAACTGTCGATGCGAATTTCTTCAACTAGTCTCCTACTGGACGGGGGGCGCCATCTGGTGTGATTAGTTTGCACTAATCTACACCACCCAATGCGTTCATCTTTGCAGATGAAATGCTCATTGGAAGGTTGCGGGTTCAAGTCCTGTCCCGAGTGAATTTTTTCAACTTATTATAAATGTTTAAATGTTGTAATAATCTGAAATAAAAATATATATTTTTTATTTTTTTTATAATAGTGTGATGATTATTTTCCGACATTTCCACATGCGTGCATCAAATGTGAACGAAAAAAGAACGTTAGTTGTAGTGCAATTCGGAAGGCAAAGTTTTTTATTCGAAAGTCCGTTATTGGCTTAATCTTATCTTTAGACAATATTGAGAAACTAATTTCAATATTTTATATTTTGGTTCAGTAGTTTGGATTTTACAACGTTTCAAAGATACGGTTTTATGACGTCACGCGACGGTCTGCATACTGTTGGCGGTCATAGGAACAAAACATTTTAGCGCATAAAAACAAAACTACTGGACCAAAATAAAAAATATTTAAACTAGTTTCTCAATATTGTCTAAAGATAAGATTAAGCCAATTACGGACTTTCGAACAAAAAACTTTGCCTTCCGAATTGCTTCCGTCCAAAGCGCACGTGTAGCCCCGGCACAGTATCTCGGCCCCTCGCGACCAATACTACAAACGGACGAGCTGAGAGATCGTACTCAAGATATCAAGTTTGAAAGTTTGTTGTTCCGAGCGAACGGAATGGACATGACATGCCTTGCTGCGGGGCGCAGGCTAGCGAGGGACAAAACGACCGGCTAGCGAGGGACAAAACGACCGGCTAGCGAGGGACAAAACGACCGGCTAGCGAGGGACAAAACGACCGGCTAGCGAGGGACAAAACGACCGGCTAGCGAGGGACAAAACGACCGGCTAGCGAGGGACAAAACGACCGGCTAGCGAGGGACAAAACGACCGGCTAGCGAGGGACAAAACGACCGGCTAGCGAGGGACAAAACGACCGGCTAGCGAGGGACAAAACGACCAGAGCGGGTCAAGTCAATACTGCAGCATCAAATCTGCCAAAACGCAGAAACTTTGAAAGAAAGAATCAGAATCAGAATCGGAATCAATTTATTTATTCATTATGCCATAAATAAAGTATTTACATTGAACGTTAAAATATTATCTAAAGTAAAAAAAAGTATATAAATCAGATACTTATTACTATCTAATACTAAGTACAGGTAGCGTCACGAGTTATGAGCGCTGACCTTGAATGCGCAGAACTCATTTTTTGGGTCTGTTTGGCGGGGTACGCGGGGGGCGATGGAGAGGCGCGATCGCCGGCGAGCACGGGCGCGTGATTGGTAGATCAGTCGCTCTAGCCTCGGGGTACAGTCGCACACATCGTTTCTTTATTTCCTCGCAGAAAGAATGCCGAAACAAAATGTTTTAAAAAGACAGTTCTGAAAGATTCAAAAAAGTTATTGAGTCCAATACTAGATTGAGATTATTTTTCATTGATTGTACACCAGTTTGACCGTAATGTCCGAATAATTGTATAGAAAACCATTTAAAATATAACGAGTGCAAAATCCGCAAAGAATACTTTCAATCGTTAAGTTTAGTCAGTTTCTCCTATTTTTATAGTATCTCACTCAACTATAGTTCAGCTCAGCGTCAGTCTTAGATCCCGCGTGGATATTAGACATTTTGCGCGCGATTGTACACACCTGCGCAGAAATCCCCACCAGTTTCGTCGAGCGCTCATAACTCGTGACGCTACCTGTATCTAGCTACTTTTTTTTCTCCAGCTTCACTAGCTCTGATCGTGGAGATAATGCCTATGTTTGTGGATGCGTGAATTTCCACGGGGGTTTGATAGCTCACGGTGTGGCTCAGGTTTTTGGAGTCTTTAGGGGTGAAAAAAAAAACAAAAAGCGAATGTATTCAATATAGGGGGTGAGGGAACATAATGTAACCTAGCGCGCGAGATCACGTCACCCGATCTTGAAGCCTATATTATTTTGCTTGTGATGACGTGATAATTGATTCTTGCGCGACGAGCTAGGCGGCGCCACTGGTCCATATTGCGTGGGTGTCCCAACAGCCTACATGACAGGGGCCTTAGCCTGTAACGCTATGGCGTGTCAATGGCGTCTCATTAGAAGGACAAAACATGGGTTTCCTCGTTTTTCTCCTACAACCAGAGAACTAAACCTCTAGATGCTCTAGAATTAGAATCAGAATATTCTTTGCTGTACTACAAAAACATTAAAAGGACCGACAGCATTAATAAATCGAAATTGAAGCCGTCAACCGGGAGCCCATATTGTCACCATTGCGTTACAGGCTAAGGCCCCTGATCGGTTGACTTTACAGTTATTTCTGTAACACCTTCTGATGACAACTAAACTGGACTTTCTGTTTCTAGCTATCTCTCGCGCGGGGCCATTGGAAATTGAGTTAGTTTGGGGTGAAATTAATTACGGTGGAATTATTTTGGTTATTCCTTTGCTTTAGGTCCGATGTTTGTCTTCAGGTTGGGCCTTTTACCTGCCGTGATAATTTCTGAAAGTATCTCTACTTATCAAAGGCTCGAGAAAAGCACCCTAGTATACGATACCTGGGGGTCTACCGGCTAAGGCAAAGCCGATTACCATTGACGAAAATCGAAGTTCGATTTTTGAAAAATGTACTGCCACCCAGTTCATTTTACTGCCACCCAGTAAATTCTTCATAAATCGAACTTCGATTTTCACCAATGGTAATCGGCTTCGTTTTAGCCGGTAGACCCCCTGGCACTGGCTGGCACTGCAATACTTTTGGTAAGCTTTCAATAAAGTCTTCGGGTGGCCTTAATAGTCGTCAACTCAAGCTCGAGCTCAAGTAGGTGATCTCAGAAAACAAAATCACCTCGACCATGTAAGTAAGTTTTCCAAAAAAATAAAAATTCTTTGTTTGCATTTAGTTAAAATTTAAAAGTTTTGAGTGCGTAGATGCATTTGCATCGCTCTTATTTGTTAAAACACTCTAAAAATATAAAAAAAATAAAACAATATTTTAAAAATAAAATTTTCAGTATTTAATTTTTTTTATTAACTTAACGTCACAAAGCGAAATAAATATTATAGTTAGGACCTTTTGTAACACCTTGTATTGAAATTTTCCTTGCTTTTTCCTTTTTGTTTAAATTAACTTGCCTACATCTGTATTTTAGTAACTTTTAATATCAACACATAATTTTCAAATGTCGGGATAATCTAACCTACTAAACTAACCGTGATTCGACCCGTTTCAAACCAAAATTATCTGTATTTTAATTTTTAATTACTTAATTATAATTTTGTACTGTATAATTCTTTTTTGTGAATAAAACTTATACGGTTATTTAATTTACTTACTCCTCCGACCTCGACAGCCTACCAGGGGCCTTAGCCTGTAACGCAATGATGCCAAAATAGGCTCTCAGTTGACGGCTTCAATTTATTAATGCTGTCGGTCTTTTTAATACTTTTGTAGTACAGCAAAGAATATTCTGATTCTAATTCTAGAGGATTAGTTCTCTGGTTGTAGGAGAAAAACGAGGAAACCCCGGTTTTGTTTTTCTGCTGGGACGCCATCGACACGCCATTGCGTTACAGGCTAAGGCCCCCGGGCCGGACACAAAAAGCCCGTTATCATTTCCAAACGAACAGTCCGCCGGTTGCCTTCACAATTATTATCAACAGAGTCATCTGCGCGAAGTTACGTCAAGTGAAGTGCCTTGATACCTTCCTGGGAAGGGTTTGCGTCTTGTAGCGACGGGCGAGCGAAGGGGGTGTTTTCTTGCGAGTTTAACGTTGGTTTATTTGACACTAGCAACCGTTAAGGCGATATTAGACGATTCAATAAGGGATTTTCTGACAGCTCACAAGTTGTAGTTCCAAATTTGTAACTAGATGTCGCTGACGAGAAATGTTATTTTTTATGCCAGTTCGCGCTCTTTGGCTTTCGTATATACGTCCAAACACATTTAGGTATTAGTTGTGGAGCAAAATGAAGTGTTTCCGGATTTACCATTCACTTATACAAGAACATTAACAAAGTCGTGTACTTTTTCATTTACTGTAAAATGGAATGACGGCTACGACGATGAAAGATGAAGTCACAGAGCAATGAAGTGAAGAAGTATTTTCGCTGTAGTAAGCACATTTTCAGTATTTTCGCATAGAAAACATGTCGTATCAACGCCATCTGTCACAGCTTATAGAACATTTTTTTTATTTTTTGTAGCTGTCAGAAAATCCCTTATTTCCATTCAATATTATCATTGCCCATTGAACATTGCCAATTTAGGTACACGGCAAACCCGATATTGCCATTCAATATTCACTAAAAAGATGTCGCGTCAACAACTAGTACCTACGCGGGGTGACATTAATTTGTGACTATTTAATAGAGGAGTTACCGTAATAATTATAAAATGCTTTTATAGCATTTTCACGCTGATTCCTGTCTTTGTATTGTTTTGATTAGTAGCACCACAAACATTCGTAGGTTTGGAAATATTCCAAAAATTTACTGTCATGTCACTAATTGAACGAGCGAGCGAAGCGAGCGAAGTTCTCCGAGTCTACTGGAACAATCCGGCGTTTGTATGTATGTATGTATGTATGTATGTATGTATGTATGTATGTATGTATGTATGTATGTATGTATGTATGAATATTCGTTCGACGATAACTTGAGTAAATTTAGTCGGATCGTCATGAAATTTGGTAGGCAGGTAAATGAGGCCAAGAGAATTTTTAAGTTCGAACATGAGCCAAATCGGTCGAGGGGTTGCTGAGATATGGGGTTGTTAAGTTTATATGGGGTCGCGAGTTCACAGTTCGGGGCGAACCACTAGTAAACCATTTTGTAAAGGCAACAGACTTATCAACTTGATAAGAAAGTGTCAACTCCAAAATCGGGTTTTTCCGTATATGGCAATACGGAAAAACCCGATTTTGGAGGCCCTTGGGCAGCCTAAAAACTCTGACACCTGTCCCCGTAGCATGACTTTTATCGAGGCGGATTTATCCAACAAAATGGCGGTTTATCAGCATTTTTGACGTCTAAAGTGGGTTATAAATCGTCGATAGCGATATATAACCCACTATAAACGTCAAAAATGCTGATAAACCGCCATTTTGTTGGATAAATCCGCCTCGATAAAAGTCATGCTACCCCCGCAGGGGTGGCCACCACCTCATACGATAATCTACCCTCCTGAGGCTTGCATCTCTAGTGTCATTCTAGGAATAGAACACCATCTTTTTCCACGGCCGTGTCTTGTACAGTCAGTTATGGAAGTAGTTTGGCTGTTCCCTTTGTGGTCGGAAGAGGAAGGGTTAGGAAACTTTACGCTATGCTTTTACTTACAATTGTATGATGATATGTAAATAAAGTAGATTAGAAAGACAAACTTCCATAATAATATGAGTTCCGGGTATACCTATTGCTTGCTATCATAATAGAACGTAGCGTAGTTAGGTTTATTTTTGGGTAAGTAAATGGAATATCTATCACACAGGCTACAATAAAAAAAAAACAATGACAGGATGAGAAAGGCGTCAAATCGCCAACCGTGACTAATTTTGGGAGAGAATTATTGTCAAAAACTGTCTTTAAAAACTATTTTCTCCCAAAAAACATGATTTTTGATAGTTGATCATTTGAAAGTGAATTTTTTGCGAATAACTATGCCTCTGCGAATAACTATGCCTCTACGCATTGACCGATAAAAACGCGCCTGTGTGGGAGAGCCTTTAAGTTCGCAAGTGGCGTATGGACGCAGCGTAACGAGAGTTGTTCTTTACTTTTATAGAGTGCACATTAATCCCTCCGGCGTACGATACAGCGCTGTGAGCTACGAGCCGAGGTGCCTTGCACACGGGGCGGTTTTTAAAACGCTCAGTACAGGTAGCGTCACGAGTTATGAGCGCTGAATGCGCAGAACTCATTTTTTCTGTCTGTTTGGCGGGGTACCTACGCGGGGGGCGACGGAGAGGCGCGATCGCCGGCGAGCGCGGGCCCGTGATTGGTAGATCAGTCGCTCTAGCCTCGGGGTACAGTCGCACACATCGTTTTTTTTATTTCCTCGCAGAAAAAATGCCGAAACAAAATGTTTTAAAAAGACAGTTCAGAAAGATTCAAAAAAGTTATTGAGTACAATACATATTGGATTGAGATTATTTTTCATTGATTGTACACCCGTTTTATCGTAATGTCCGAATAATTGTATAGAAAACCATTTAAAATATAACGAGTCCAAAATCCGCAAAGAATACTTTAAATCGTTAAGTTTAGTCAGTTTCTCCGATTTTTATAGTATCTCACTCAACTATAGTTCAGCTCAGCGTCAGTCTTAGATCCCGCGTGGATATTAGACATTTTGCGCGCGATTGTACACACTTGCGCAGAAATCCCCACCAGTTTCGTCGAGCGCTCATAACGCGCCACGAATTATGAGACTTGACCGCGCCTCCCGCACGCTTTCCGCCGCCCCGATGACGCCCAGTCCCTTCCCGCGCTCAGACCTCTTATTATCCGTGCCAATAGAGAAACGATATGAAAATGGCGGCGGATACCTATGGTAAGGTCTGAAAAAGAGGTTACGAAAATACGATTTCGGTTCATACCTAAAACTTTCTTACATTTTTGGTTAGTAAATATTGTTTTACAATGCTTTCTTTATTGTTCAGGTAATTCGGAAGGCAAAGTTTTTTGTTCGAAAGTCCGTTATTGGCTTAATCTTATCTTTAGACAATATTGAGAAAGTAATTTAAATATTTTTTATTTTGG
Source organism: Zelleria hepariella (assembly GCA_949319315.1). Taxonomy (NCBI): domain Eukaryota; kingdom Metazoa; phylum Arthropoda; class Insecta; order Lepidoptera; family Yponomeutidae; genus Zelleria; species Zelleria hepariella. The sequence continues at coordinate 29,215,213 of OX439382.1, read as the reverse complement.
TCCAGTAGTTTTGTTTTTATGCGCTAAAATTTTTTGTTCCTATGACCGCCAACAGTATGCAGACCGTCGTGTGACGTCATAAAACCGTATCTTTGAAACGTTGTAAAATCCAAACTATTGAACCAAAATAAAAAATATTTAAATTAGTTTCTCAATATTGTCTAAAGATAAGATTAAGCCAATAACGGACTTTCGAGCAAAAAACTTTGCCTTCCGAATTGTTCTACGTTGGGTTTGTGATTAAACAACAATCTTTGTGAAAATAAGGTCAAAAATATTAAAACGTAGTAAATAATACAAACCTCAACAAACAACAACACTTAACGTAAACTACAATATTGAAATAACTCGACAAACATTAAAAAAATCAATAAGAGGCGAACGTATTTTGGCGTGTTTTATTAGCCAAGCGTAGGTGACTAATCAGGACTGCCTAAAATGACTTTGCTAACGTTACGTGTGAGTATAGACGGAGATATTATGATTAAAGCGAGAGGGCGCGAGAGTGTCCGCCATTTATATATCGTTTCTTTAATGGTACGGGTTATACCGCTAAAGAGACCTAATAAATCGTCACTGCGCAAGTCAAACCACGAGGTGTGTCAAGTTTCATCTTTCGTGGCGCGTATTTTACTTTTTCTTTACTTTTATTGAGTGGACATTAATCCTCCGGGCTATCGATGCAAGGACCTCTTGTACAGGGTGGTTTTTAACACGCTGTAGGTTAAAAGGATTGACAAAAGCGCGTTCTGCCGCACTCATGCTTGTAAAAAATCGTTTTATGGATACGGATCAACTTTCAGATTTTGGCGTCAAACCGATTCTGAAGATTTTAATCTATGTCGGTAGCTTTTCTTTTATGAACATCAATCCTTTGGACCGTCCTTTGGACCGTCGGGTAAAAATCTAAATAAATCTCTTTAATCACTCTAAAAAAAGAAAACGTACTAGATTAAAATCTACAAATACGATTGTCTTTAAAATCAATGAAATCGGATAATATTTAGGGGAGCAAAACGTTTTCTCCGTTTGCATGAGAGTGATTTGTGTTCAATAGATTTAGGCCCGTAATATCAATCACAGTTTAAACCAAAAAGGCTAGTTTAAACCCTATCTGTCGATTAATTTTCATACAAAATGCGAGTTTTAATCTATGGTCTGAGTTTAAACTGTGACTTGCGGCACTTAATTAATAAAACACCGAAAAAACGGCTCGTTTTAAAAAACGTCCCGTTTAAATAAACGTCCCGTCTGCTCACTTTCCCGTTGCGGTAACCAACCAACCGCCAATTGTATAGAGAACTGTTAAAAACACCTGTTGGCAACCGACACCGCCTCTTTTCTTTTTGGCTTTAATTTAAATTTGAAAGATTGGTAAAATTCTAGTGTTCCAAACAATTGTAAATAATTCAGTTAGTAAACGAGGATCACCAGAGCTGGGTTTCATTTTTGGGTCGTCTTTTTCATTGGTGTCAGAAGTAATTTGAAGATGCAAACATGCCCACAATAACCAGAGCTCAGTCAAAAACCCAGCAACAAAACGAGTTAATAGTGAACCCAGTGCCAGTGCCTATTATCGAGGGTAGTGCTCCTATACCCAGTGACGGTGCCTCTATTTCCGGTGCCCTTGCACCCGGTGCCCATGCACCAGCATCGTCCAGCATACCTCAACTTATCGCTGCACACAGTTCGCCGCTCGTTCCTCACGACTCAGTACCGAAGTCGCTAGACCGCACCCTTGTGCGGCTATCACGTTCTACAAGCGAAGGTACCGCAGCGAAGACACGCACTAAATCCAGCGTGCGCTCCACCAATACTGTGAAGGCGCAACAGCTTGCCACAAGATTGGAACATGCTAGGCGTGTGGCCCAAATCGACGAGGAGATCGAAGCTGACCGCTCCGCAGATCGCGCCCTGCGCGCCGCACGTGAAAAAGCACTAGCGGATCTCGAGCTGCAGGCAGAACTAGCTGCCATTGCCAGCACTGCCTCCCGCAGCAGCTGCAGAGGAGATTACGTGGAAAAATGGTTAGTTGACTCTCATAAAAGTATTGTAGATTCAGAACACATTAATCCAGTGCAGACCCTTTGCAGGGAAACAAACCACGGCGCGGCCTATGGCCACGCCCATTTACTACCCGCTTCGCCAACACGTCCGTCGTTGCGCGATGCCGCGTTTGAGGCCGGAGCTGCTTCCCGGTGCCCAATGCCCGGGCCTAAGCCTGCCGCAGCTCAAGCATTCGCCCAGCCGCACTCTACAGCTCTCCCGTGCGGCGGCGGGCGCCTTTGTGAGAATGCTACGGACCTAAACACCACTTCACATTTACCTATGTTAGGCACACACCACTGTAGTGATGACTATTGTAATTTGAACAAAAATAAAACTAGCAATGAAGGTACACTAGACAATATAACTTTATTGGCGAACGCGATTGCAGACCTTGGCAAGAAGAAGATACGGGTGAGTGATATCCCTAAATTCACAGGCCGCGCGTTGGACTGGCTTCCTTTCAAGAGGGCCTTTGAGCAGTCCAAGGCTAGTTTTTCTCCGTGTGACAACATCAGCAGGCTTACTGCTGCCCTCCACGGTCCCGCGCACGAAGCCGTCGCCGTACTCCTCGCCTCTGCCGACAATCCGGAGCAAGTAATGGCTGCACTGGAAACCAGGTTCGCCCAGCCTGAGCACATAGTCCTCCAGCAGCTAGCTCTCGTCCGAGGTCTTCCAAGGCTCAACGCGTACGACGCCCCACGGGACCTCACTGTCTTCGCATGCCGAATCCGGAACTGTGTTGAGGTGATACGATTCCTCCATCAGCCCGAGTACCTCGCAGCTCCCGAACTGGTAAATACAGTCATCGGAAAACTGACTCCTCTCCTCAGAGCTAGGTGGGCTGACTTTGCAATGGCAAGAGTTGGCTCTGGCTTGTTCAAACTAGAGATTCTAGCGGCTTTTCTAGAGAACGAAGCTGATTTACAAATTAAATTTGGTTTTATTTCGCCAGAGTCGACAACTGTCAAAAGTCAACCTGTCAAGCCCGTCAAAGACAAAATATATTCTATTTCAGTCGACGAGGAACCAAAAAGTTCGCATACCTGTTTGTATTGCAACACAGATAAACACAACGTCAGCGATTGCCGTGAGTTCAAATCTCTTTCGTTGGACGAGCGCTGGCAATGGGTGCTAACAAACAAGGTTTGTCGAAAATGTTTGAGGAAAGGATCTCACCAATATAGTGGCTGCAGGAAAAGGTGCTCAGTAGAAGGCTGCACGGCCAAGAATCGGCACCATACACTTCTACACAGGTCTCAATCGGCTACAACAGCTCATGTGGAAGTACAGTCGAGCCCGTCAACCTCTTCAAGTTTGGAGGTACAGTCTACAATACAAATTCCCTGCACTAGTAACGACTCTGCTAACTTTGAAGATAAACAGCCATCAGCAATCGTAGCCCATAGCATTTCGCCTCCCAAATTATCCAGTCTCAAGCCACTTCTCAAAGTGATAGCGGTCACCATTACCGGGCCTCTATGTAGCATAGACACGTATGCCCTTCTCGACGATGGAAGCTCGGTAACCCTTTTAGACCAGTCAGTGGCGGACTTAGTGGGGGCCAAGGGCTCTACAAGTAAATTAAATATTGATTGTATTGGCGGTTTAACTAGACAATGTGAGGTAAGTTATGTTGACATTCAAGTCAAGGGCCGCCATAGTGCGGACACTTTCAACATAAGTGCGCGATCCATTTCAAATCTAGGTATAGCTAGTCAGTCGGCGCATTTAGATGATATTGTCCAGTATCGATATTTGTCAGACCTGGTGGACGAACTCTGTTACGACGTTGCTAAGCCGATGTTGCTGATAGGCACTGATAACTGGCAGGTGACGCTCCCCAAAGCCGTCCGCCGTGGGTCTCGTTGCCAGCCGGCAGCCGCCCACACACCCTTGGGATGGGTCTTGTTCGGCTACATATCGTATAGACCTAATGTAGAGGCATCCGTCAATCACGTCTCCATGGCTGGCGATGATGAATCTTCGCTAGATGTTCTTGTCAAAGATTACTTTAAATTGGATTCTATCGGAATAACGAAGGTGGATCACCGTAGTGCCACTGACGAACGTGCTTTACAGATCCTAGAAGATACAACCAAGCGTTTAGATTCGGGTAGATTCGAAACCGGGCTATTATGGCGAGATAATATTTCTTTTGTTCCTGAGAGCCGTGAGCTAGCTTCAGCCCGCTTTACTAGTCTCGAGCGCAAGATGGCTAAAGATAGCTCTTATGCAGACGCTTACAGACAAAACATACAAGGTATGATTAGTAAGGGCTATGCCGAGTTATGTGAAGGACCACCTTCAGGCCCTATGCCGTGGTACCTTCCTCATTTTGGAGTCGTACATCCACAGAAAAAGAAACTGCGTGTAGTCCATGACGCGGCAGCGAAGTGTGCTGGAGTGAGCCTCAACTCACTTCTTTTAACCGGTCCTGACCTACTTCAGCCATTGCTTTCCATAGCTATGAGATTTAGAGAACGTTTAGTTGCTCTATCAGGAGACATCAGAGAAATGTTTCCCCAAATCAAGATTAGACCTGAGGATAGAGATTCTCAGCGCTTCTTGTGGAGAGATAACCCAGACCTACCACTGCAAGAATATCGTATGTCCTCAATGATTTTTGGAGCAGTATCCAGTCCATGTACGGCACTATGGGTTAAGAACAAGAATGCCGGTCAATTTCTTCAAGAATACCCTGATGCTGTTCGATCCATCATTGAGGACCATTACATGGACGATTTCTTGGGCAGCTTTGACAGTAATGAAGAGGCGGCTAAGCGAGCCTCTGAGATATTAATGATTCACAAAGCGGGTTGTTTCGAAATGAGGTCTTGGGTTTCTAATCGCAAAGAGGCGTTGGCCTCGATTCCCTCAGATCTACGAGCAACTGATGTGTCCGAAGTGAGTTTAGGCCCAACCTCCCCTTCGCAAGTTCGTGTGCTAGGTATTACTTGGAGCATAAATGACGACAAACTCTACTTTATAAAGTGTCTACCAAAGCTTCCCACAAAGTTTTCTAAGCGCTCCGTTCTATCTTTATTGATGTCAATATATGACCCTTTAGGGTTTTTAACCCCTATCATAATGAAGGGCCGTGTGCTATTCCAGAAAACATGGAAACTAGGAATTGATTGGGATAAGAGTTTACCTGACTCTGCGATACAGAACTGGAAAAGTTGGTTTTTCGAAATTCAAAATTTAGCTAACAGCTCTATTCCTAGATGTTATTTGAATAGCACCAGTCCCATTAATGATGTTCAGTTACATTTATTTGCGGACGCTAGTGAGCGAGCTTACGCCTGTGTTGCCTTTTGGCGTTTTACTTATGAAGACGGCGGCGTAAGCTTGTCTCTCATTGGGGGAAAGGGTCGCCTAGCGCCCCTTAAACCTGTATCAATCCCTAGATTGGAATTACAAGCGGGCCTTATCGCCGCTCGTTATAGCGTCTATATTACAGACGCACATACACGAAAACCTAATGCTACCTTTTATTGGACTGACTCCCTTACAGTCTTAAAATGGCTCCGTAGCGACGCCTGCATGTTTAAAGCTTTCGTTTCGTTTCGTGTTGGAGAGATTGTTGAAACTACTAATGTTCGCGATTGGAGATATGTTCCTACAGCTCTAAACATCGCCGACGACGCTACTCGGGACAACGGGGAGTTTTCATTGTGTTCACGTTGGTTTACTGGCCCAGCCTTTCTTCTGCTACCTGAAAACCAGTGGCCCAGTGAACCAAAATGCAATGTTCCTCCGGTCACGGAAGAAATGAAAAAACTTTCTGATGCGACTGGAGCTTTAGTCGGTTATACGACGCAACTTCCAACCCTGTCACCGGTTGTCGCCAACCATCAGCGGTTTAGCAGCTGGTTGCGCCTTCTCAGGGCAACCGCTCGCGTTCATCAATCGGCTTACGTTTTTCGATCTCTGTTATTGCAAAATTCTAAAATATCTGATTCTTCGCGCGATCATTCCAACTTACGTTTGCTTAATGTTACAGATCTCAACGTTGCCGAGATCCATTTATTCAGACAGTCACAACTAGATTCATTCCCTGATGAACTCATTCGTGTTCAAGCAGCACGCCCCGTCTCGAACGATAGTAGACTTAAGAACATTTCACTTTTGTATGGAGAGGATAGGCTTATTCGGCTATCCGGACGCACCGCTGCTACGACGGCTATTGATTCTCACCCGATTGTGCTTGATGGCAAACACCCTATCACCAGACTGTTAATAAGCTCATACCATGTCAAGTTTGCGCATGGGAACCACGAGCTGGTGGTGAACGAGTTGCGCCAAAGGTACTTTATTCTTAGCCTGAGACCAGCCGTGCGAAGAATATCTCAGAGATGCCAAGTCTGCCAGAACCGTAAAACCAAGCCTGTAATTCCACCCACTGGAGATTTGCCAGAGGCTAGATTGGCGCATCACGAGCGTCCCTTTACCCACGTTGGTATAGACTACTTTGGGCCCTTAAACGTTTCCATATGCAGGCGGACTGCGAAGAGGTGGATTGCCCTTTTCACCTGCATGACGATTCGAGCAATTCACATTGAGATCGTTGATAATCTCACATCGGACTCTGCCTTGATGGCTTTACGGCGTTTCATAGCAAGAAGAGGCTGCCCATCCCACATTTACTCTGACAATGGAACATCTTTCGTTGGCACAGTCAAGATTCTTCCAGAACTTTTCAACTTCTGCGCGAATGAAAAGATCGTGTGGCACTTCACGCCGCCGTCCGCGCCCTTTATGGGTGGATGCTGGGAGCGTATGGTACGATCCGTCAAGAACGCTCTTTCAGTAACACTCAAAGACCGAACACTAAAAGAGGAGGTCCTACACACCCTCCTTCTAGAGGCCGAGTGCGTCGTTAACTCTAGACCACTCACGCATGTACCAGTCGACGAGGACTCGGACCACGCAATTACTCCTTTTTCCTTCCTCATTGGGAGCTCCAGCGGTGGCCCTCAGACGAAACTCTTTGATGACGCAGACTTGTATAAACGTGCACATTGGAGAAAGGCGCAGAGGCTTGCCGATCACTTCTGGCAGCGTTTTGTTAAGGAGTACCTGCCGCAGCTCGTCCCACGCAAAGAGATACCGAAATCAAGGCAGCTGAAAACTGGCGACCTGGTGTTTATAGCGGATGGAACTCTGCCTAGAAGCAGTTGGCCTCGTGGCCGAATAGCTGCGACCTATCCGGGCAAGGATGGGATTGTCAGGGTCGTAGATGTCGCTACGACGGGAGGAGGTGTGCTGCGACGTCCGTCGCGCAAGGTGGCGTTGCTGGTTGCCGGCCAATAGGTATTTGGTGCATCACACCGTCGGGGGCCATGTTGGCAACCGACACCGCCTCTTTTCTTTTTGGCTTTAATTTAAATTTGAAAGATTGGTAAAATTCTAGTGTTCCAAACAATTGTAAATAATTCAGTTAGTAAACGAGGATCACCAGAGCTGGGTTTCATTTTTGGGTCGTCTTTTTCAACACCAATTTACGGAAGGTGCAAGCACGAGTCCTACGACCTACACCTCTGCACTAATGAACAAAAAGGTGTTGTGAGTGTTGGTCAGTTTGTTTTTTTTTTTTAAATAAACAAAAATACGAGCTGCCTCCTATTTACTTCAAATACATTCTCTTGTTTACTTTCAAGAGGCTAATTTGCTGTTTTTTTTTTCCTTCAGCTTCGGAGGGTGAGATAGCCAAACTGATCGCCAACCTCCGATAGGAGACGGCACCCAAAGAAGAAGTGGTAAAAGAAAGTAAACCCACAGGCAGCAACTAGCTCGATCTAGAGTGTAGAGAGCTCTTTTATTGGCCAGCGCTAGCACGGTTTCCAATAGCCCTTGTTGCAAATAAAATAGGTTTATGGCATGCACTCGAGATGTGGGCACTCGGCTTGGACTTTGTTTCCGATTCCCTATTGAGTTCAGAAAGACAATCTGAGGTCCGTTCTTAGATAACTGCTGCCAATGGTGGTGGGCGTATATTGATGTCGTGGCCAGATCCTAGAATTGATCACTTCATGATGTGGCTGACCACTGCATAAGAAACGGTTATTTTAGAAAGGGAACAAGTCAGGTTTTAAGTCAGACTGGAAAAAAAATATTGAACGAGCGAGCGAAGCGAGCGAAGTTCTCCGAGTCTACTGGAACAATCCGGCGTTTGTATGTTTGTATGTATAATCCGTGCGGGATCAGAATGGGATAATATCTTTTGGAACTGAACAGAAAATGACAGTTCTCGAGTAGCGTCAGTAAAAAATTTGTTAGTTCTACATTCTATCATAGGGTTATGAAATTGAAAATACACAAACATTTAAACGAAGATAACATTGTCGTTGATAAGAAGCGCAAAAATGTAATGTAATTGGGTGGAACAAACACGTAGGTATGAGGAGGCATAGGAGGCTAGGTTGAAGTTTAAAATCTGGGTCTGGGTATGGATATGGAAAACCATCGTGCGGTCGTTTATGCGAAGAAATGAGGGAGAGCAGGCAAATGTCTAAGTCGCGGTTAAAAATTAAATGGTGTCAAAACCATCAAAAACAAATTAAGATGGATATACTAACATCACTTCACTGCAAAAACGACTATCGAGGTTTTTGGAAAAATACGAAAAAACTTGGTGGTCGACCTTCCAGCGTGGACAGAGTGAGTGACTTCAAAAATATCACGGAATTACTGAACGAGCGAAGCGAGCGAATTATTCTTAAACTGATTTTTTTGCCGTTTTTATAGACAATGGTACGGAACCCTTCGTGCGCGAGTCCGACTCGCACTTGGCCGGTTTTTTTAAAACAAAAATGCATAATTTTCCCCTATCACAAATCATAACAAAAACTCTGAAAGGAACACCCAAAGTCGAGTTCTCGACGTGTGACGCGTGTAGTGTCTCAGAATACCCTCGGTTCTACATGTCGGACCTGTCCTCAGGTCATGCTTGCTGACTGCAACCTTTTTAGGGTCTGGACCTACTGGTACGTAGGTTTCTTCCCTCAGTTACCTACGCGCAGAGCAAAAATGAACGAATGCAAGCATCACGGAATACGTATACCAATCTGGATGAAAACACACAATGGTTAAAGATAATATGATTGAAATGAGTATTAACTTTTACCTCGATCTCCATCCAAAGGTTGTCTGATAGAGATTGCTTTTAGCAATAACATCGCCCATTGTGTACCTACGCTACTAATTAGTTGTAAGAAAATTCTATGTAAATAATTCGCTTGGTGTTAAACATTGTTATGAAATAAAGGTGAACCCGGAAGATTTAAAGGGAAAATAAGTGATACCCCTGAAAATATAGGTTACCAAACAACTGTATTCCTAACAGAGAAATAAAGAGGGATTCATCATCTGTAATATTGTAAGGGAAAAAGTTCAAGAAGATTCGGAAGGGCAAAAGTTTATACAAGCTGTCATTACAGAAAACATTTAGGATGGACTTCAAAACTAGCGTTGTCTCGCTTTGGTTGCAGTAATTAGAGTGAGAGGTCGAGTGTTTTGAAGTTCATCCTAAAAGTTTTCTTTAATGACTCGGGTTATACCAACAAGGGACGAGTGGGTCCAAAACCTTTTTTGTCAAGAAAATTCGGATCTTTTTTTTTCGGTTGTAATTCTGGCAACATTTGCATTCTTTTGTTTCGACACTTTTGTAAGGCTGCGTTCTGGAAGGGGCATTTCGTTTTGTTTGCCTCTTTAGGGTAAAGAAATGGACTTTTCCACGAAGAAGCTCTTTAATTTAAAATGCTCTGACTGTTTACGGTCTGTGGATTTTAAGTGGGGTGTAAATTATTTGGTTTATTACAACTAGTGGTTCGCCCCGAACTATGAACTCGCGACCGCATATCTCAGCAACCCCTCGACCGATTTGGCTCATGTTCGACCTTTAAAATTCTCTTTGCCTCATTTGCCTGCCGTCTCATTTACCTGATTTGCCTCATTTACCAAATTTCAAGACGATCCGACTAAAATTACTCAAGTTATCGTCGAACGAATATTCATACATACATACAAACATACAACGCCGGATTGTTCCAGTGGACTCGGAGAACTTCGCTCGCTTCGCTCGCTCGTTCAAAAATTACTCCTACAATTATTATTAAGAACATGAAGTCTTTTTAATACATTGCTTCTAAGAGTCCTTTGACGACCTATACAACGTGTTACAAAACATCCTAACACTTTTTACAGGGTGTAACTTACTGGTCAACAGGATGTCAATTCTGTAAAAAAAAGTTGAAAAAAACAATTTTTATTTTATAACCTCAAAGTTGAAAAATTTTCATTACTTGTTTGTTCTTAACTCAAATTTAAAAATATGTTTGTGGGTGTCGGTGCATTTGCATAGGTTTGAGTTGTTAAAACATTGTGAAAGTCAATAAAAACAATATTTAAAAAATACTTTTCTTCCGCCACAGCGTTCACATTTTATTCATTTAAAAATCAACGGAACAACATAGAGCAAAAAAAAATTTTGGTTGTGATCCCTGTCACTGGGTGCTATTACCCTATAAAAAGAGTTAGCATCTTTTGTAACACCTTGTATAGTTTTAGTGCAATTTTTATAATAATATGTAACATTGAATTGATTTTCTGATACAGTTTAAACATTTATAATAAGTTGAAAAAAATCACGGTGTGCGGAAGGTTGCGGGTTCAAGTCCTGTCCCGAGTGAATTTTTTCAACTTATTATAAATGTTTAAATTATTCCCTAGAACGGGTTAGTGCTTTAGAAAAAACAAAAAGTGTTTCTAATACAGGTTATCTTTTCGGTTTAGCTTTCCGGCTTTTTGGTTTAGCTTTTCGGGAAAAAGACTTATCGAAAGAAACAAGGGGTTCGTGGTTTGATCAAACCAATATCGTAAGTGATCAAGCTATTGTATATTTTAGGTCTTCCAGGTCTCCTTCTGCCTTTGATAATTCCTTGGATGCATTATAGTCGTTCTGACCACAGCTTTAGTCGCACCAAAAACCGAAGATTCGCCAAAATCGGTTCGCTCCAGCGCGTGTGTACCGGGCATAACGGCAGTGTTTTTTGCACCCACACTCTGATACTTTTACACGAATTTTTCGGCCTTTGACAGAGTACTGACAGACACAAAAGCGGGTACCGAATCATGATACCACTCATGTCACAAAATAGTAGTTCAGTTAGGATATTCTAGGGGTAAAATAAAACCGAGTCCGAGCCAGACTCACCAGAAGGTTCCGTACCACCACACAACTTTGCGTTCTGTATTATTCGAATTAAAAAACTAAAAATAACTTTTTGTTCCAAAAAAAAAATCTGGTTCACATTTTACCTTGTTTAATTTGTTCTATAATAAGCGCGACGTGTGGACACCCCGGCTTAAAGTCCGTTCGCTTAGATAGTGTCGGTACACACGTCGGCATCTTGGTTCTTGGGATACCCATGATTTTTGAAGTATCTGTGATGGGCGCAGACAAATTCATTTCAACAAAATGCTGTTGGACATTAACTAGAGTTTGCTAATATGTTTTACAAAACCTTCGTCTTTTAATTTTGAGTCATTCGAAGTTTCGTCCAGAGGCACCTCGCTATCCTCCAACGGACGTAAAAACATTTTATCTACCTACACGCAGCGATCGACACTCAATACAAAATACTAAGTCACAAGTCACAAGCATAACCTCTCAATACGATGACGCTTCTTCATAGAATGACGAGCGGCGAGCCAAATTCACTGGCGTGTTTGCGCCGCGTCGGCTTCCTTTACTTTCTTTTTTGAAAAGCCTCCGCACGCCAAGGCGGCAAATATCAAAGTGACACTATGATAACGAACGGACTTTATCTGTATTGTGCCCCGGCCTTCTCAATGCGCGCGCGCGCGATGTGGCGCCCAATATTGCGAGTAGAGTGCGGCCGTAAGCTTTAGTATATTATTAAGGGAGGCCACAATTTAATGTTTTTTGGGTACCTATTTTTAACTGTTTTTTTTTTTTACGTCATGAAAATAATCATCTCTGTATCGGGTGTCACTTTACAAAACAACACCTTGTATTTGTAATTTTTATACTTTATACTGCCGTGCTAAGAAGAAATTCGGCTAAGCGACAAATGGCCATTTTTGAGTTATCAACATGGGCGTAATAAGCAGACAATTCCGCATCGACCCATCTTGGAATCATATTTTTATCGTTATTCGTTTGAGAGATAAGCTAAGCATTTTCGGGGTTAAGTGCAGTGTTTTTTGGGTTTTCATAAGAAAAAACGTAGTTATCTTACATTACTAGACAAGAACAAGGTTAAACTACTTAAACTATGATGTTACTTAGTATTATTAATAATATTTTATAGGCTATACTACAGAAAAAAACCGCAAAATACTTATATTTACATAAAACGCGGCTAAGCAGCTTAAACTTTTTTAATACGTAGTAAAATATTTAATACAAAACATGACATCATAAGCAAGAAAGCGGCAAAACAACAATCATACGAAAAAAAACCGCAAAGTGACTTTTGCGTATTTTTTTCCTATTATTAATAGTGGTATTTATGAATCAAAGTCCTTGTAAAAAACACGGTCACGGTGTTTTTACTTATGATAATTGTAAAATATTTACTACTAAAGCTGTACAGAACACGGCTAAAGCACAATACTACGTAAAAAAGTGGCAAAGTAATTTTCATCGACCGGTGGGACACTGGATCGCGGGGGACGCCGCGGCGGTGCGGCGGTGCGGAGAGGGGCACAATGAAACATGATCGATTAGTACGGGTGGTAACACCATGAGAAGCGCGCCTACACATGCATACGGCGCACCGCATTTTTTGGCGCCAAATCTTAACATACGGTAAGTCAGTAGGTTTAATAAGAAGGGTATCTCTAACAGTAAGCGTAAAAAAGCCGAGCAGAACAAAATAACTAGACGGGTATTACCTACTTAAAACTTACTTCATTCATGTAAGTAAAGTTTGTATTGCGGCTTAGTACCTATGTCTCTTCAAATTATAAATTAATTATTTTAATCTTACTAGTTAGGCAAAGTAGTGGTAGCCCAGTAGGTAGAACAATGGACCCAGGTTCGATTCCCGTGTGCACTCTATTTACGTACGTTACGGGCGACTTTGCAACGAAAGTGTTAACGTGTACGTGCCTGTCGTGTCCCTACGAAAATTTGTTTATTTTCAAAGTACCTACCTACTTTGTGTCGCTAGCTGTGAGTGTACAGGGGCCTTAATCTGTAACGCAGTAGTGTCTCGATAATTTTCCAGTTGTAGGTTCCGATTACGATTTATTAATGCTGTCTGTCCTGATGTTGATGTTTTTTTTCTAGTTCCTACAGAGCAAAGAATATTATTCTGAATCTAATTCTATAGTTTCAATTTGCAGGTTGTAGGAGAAAAACGAGGAAAACTCAGTTTTGTCCTTCTACTGGGAACCTATCGACACGCCTATAGACTTGAGGTCGCTATATTTTTTTTCCAATAGGGTCCTTGCACCTAAAATCTTGCACATTCAAACTAAAACATATTTCTTTGTCCTAACTAAAGTTATGTTTGCCTTAAGGCGCTGGACATAGTGAATTAGCCCGCGCGCAAAGAAAAATGCACAAAGTCGATTCCTGTATCAAATACAATAAAAATATCGAAAATGTTCACATATCAAACCCTAGAATTAGGTGACTATCTAACACAGCCAGTTTCATGTTGATATCCATAAAAGATTGCAAGATATTTTGTTGTGCGCCGTTCAAGCAAAATATCTTTCAAGCAAAACGTTTATGATGTCAACACGAAACTGGCTGTTTTTGATAGGTCTGACCTAATTCTAGGGTTTGATATGTGAACATTTTCGATTTGTATCTTGTATTTGATACCTACAGGAATCGATTTTGTGCATATTTTTTTTGCGCGCGGGCGATTCACTATGCCCCGCGCCTTAACTAAGTTATAACGACCACTTAGTGAGTAAAAATATTTGTTTTTGAGTTTTGATTTGTATAAATTGCACCGAGGAAAAAACTTGGTGCAATTATGCCAAACACAAGAATGTCGACGCCAACAACCTCAACGTCACGTCACAGTAAAAGAAAGATCAACTGTGCCGCTCGTGGAGCCGAAAGTTGTGAACAATTTGGAGGAAAGGCGGAAAAAAATTGCAACCAAAAACTAAGAATGGAAAAAGTATATTGGCCAAGCTACATACCATAGATTTAAAAAATGCACGTCTAGATTCAGAGAATGCATTAATGTCGCACGAAATATAAAAACAAGATGACAACAAAAATAAAAGTGAATAAGATTTAATTATTGCTATCGAAGAAGAACTGAGTGAAAATGAGAAAAAAAAATCTTCTAAGCAAAGAAAAAGAAAATTAAACAAAATTGAACGGAAAAAAAAGAAAAAGAGCAACATATCGAAAATTACAAAGGAAAAGAGGACGAAGAAAATGGGATAGACGAACACAAACAAGAAAGTAATAAAAGCAAAAAATACACTGACTTATTGGAGCTCCACAAAATCTGGAAAACTTAATTGTCAAGTAACATAAAAGATTTAACTTGGTAAGTAATTTTATTTTAGTTTAAGGATTGCTAAAACGCAACGATGATGCGTAGATATCTATTACAAATTACAATTGAACTGATGATTTTGCATAAATAAAAGATTTAAAAAAATATGTCATTAGTTTTTTATGTCTAAACTTCCATTAAAAGTTGGCTTTAGCCCAAATTATTTCCAAATAACTTAGTTATTTAACGACATTTTACTAAGTAAAAAGACGGTTTCCCGTAATAGATGAGTACTTTACCGTCTTTTTAATAAGTAATTACACATAACTTTTAATTAAAAAAATATAATACTAACAAAAAAGGCGGCTATGTTACTTAACGGCTGTATTACGTTTTAAAGTTTAACTACTTTTAAATCAAATAAGAAGCTAAACAGCGGCTAAGTCACTTTGCCGTTTTTTTTCTTATGATTAGCCTTTAACTTCTTAGGCTAATAATTTTACTATAAAAATCATACGCAAGACAGCGGCTAAGGTATACTTAACGGTCTTTTAATGTAGTATTTATATAAACAGAATAATAAAATTGCTAAGGAAAACCTGAAATTTGCTATTTTAAAATACTCATATTAACTTTTTTTTAACGTTAATAGTGCAGATAGATGCTAAATAATATGTTCTACTAAACAAAATTGATAAACTTGAACTAATTATGAAAATAACTTAGAAACTCAGTTTCGCGACGTTTTTGCGTTTTTCTCGAAAGTCACTTTTGTCGCTTAGCCGAATTTCTTCTTAGCACGGCAGTATAGTAGACTGAATGGCGACCCCGAGAGGGGAAGAGATCGGTTGGCAGACCACCAGTCAAATGGTCCGACGACATAGCCAAAGTAGCCGGTAAACTGTGGTTGCGCCTGGCACAGGATCGTGAGAGGTGGCGAGTGCTGACAGGCTGATGATGATGATGATAGTAGGCTGGCTCATGACGCCATCACCAAAGCATAGGGGATAGCCATATAAATAAATAGTTATTCCTGCCCTGCATGGTAGTGGCAACAGCGTTTCTGAAAGCAATTTTCACCCCGAGCGTACCCCAAAAAGTCCATCCAAATCAGCACAGCATATCTAAATGAGACCTATGCAAATACCGTGTGTGGCATGATTGAAACAACCGAGTGTGCAGGGATTTTTGTTCGTAATTATTGTGTTTTTTACTACCCGACTTCACGTATAAAGTAGGGTGAGGTTTTTTGCTTCTATGTATAGCTGTGTGTTTTATGTACAAAAAGACAGTACGTCTACAGTTTTGTTGTAAAGTCCCTTGTAACGTAACCATGTAGTGCTAGCGTGTAAGGGTTGACTTGCTGAATCCAGTAAACTAGTGGTTCGCCCCGAACTTTGAACTCGCGACCCCATATCTCAGCAACCCCTCGACCGATTTGGCTCATGTTCGAACTTAAAAATTCTCTTTACCTTATTTACCTGCCTACCAAATTTTGTGACGATCCGACTAAATTTACGCAAGTTATCGTCGAACGAACATACATACATACATTCATACATACAAACGCCGGACTCGGAGAAAAACTTGGGGTTCATACAGACGGAATTTTTCCGTAACGGAAAAACGAATGGGGATTTCGAAATCAGCAGCTGCATACCATACTATAAAAAATCTGGACGGAAAAAAACCGTATGTGTGTGATAGGTCCAGAGACCTGTATGCAGTCACTGCGTTCGGAATCTCGATTCGATTTTTTTCCGTCCGGAATCCCGTCCGTCTGTCCTATGATATTCTAAAAGATGAAGATACACAAAGGCAATTAAGCAATTAAATGAAAAAAAAACAGAGTAGCCAACACTTGGTTATTTCTTTTCAGCAGTCTGTTTTTATTTTTTATTACTAGGTAGGTACTTTTGCAACTTTTTATTTTATTACGCCTTTAGTGATATATCATTACGGCAGTGCAAGTACCTCATTAGGGAGGTTGTAAACGCGATACCATCTGTTGTAAATTACTGGGCGAAAACAATGAAAGCTCGAAAAAGATAGGGGATTTTCTTGAGGTGATGAAATGTGATATCGAATTGTGATTCGCTGATAGCATGCATAGGTGATGACACGAGCGTCAAGACACTAGCGCCGCCAATGAAAAAAATTATACTATCTTAAGGGTAGACGATAGCAACGTGGCGGGTAATTCAAAATTTTCACAGTTTTTTACATTTTGTAGCTAAGTTGAGCTATTTTAGTTCAGCGATTTTTCGTTCGCGGCAATAAAACAGTATTCTTTTCATTATTGTAAATAACATAAAAACAATTATTCAGCCAACTATATGTTCTGGTCTACGAAGCAGTGGCACTGCCCAAAAAACTTATCGTAGACCAGAAAACATAATCGGCTGAATTATTGATGTTCTTTTGTTTACAATAATGAAAAGAATACTATCTTATTGCCGCGAACGAAAAATCGCTGAACTAAAATAGCTCAACTTAGCTACAAAATGTAAAAAACTGTGAAAATTTTGAATTACCCGCCACGCTGCTATCTTCCAGCCTTAATTATGGATCCGTCTTTTGCTAAAAACGAGCCGAGAACCTAAGGTCTAGATTACAGATCCTGGAACCCACGAATTAATCCCGCACAATTAGTCAAAAGTGGCCGTTTTTGGCGGTGGCGGGTTTGACCTCTTGTAACACGTTGTCACCGAACTAAATCCCATAGAATCCGCATTACGTATAAAATCACAATAAAAACTTGTCCCCACAAAAACAAAAGATATCAGCAATAGAACAATACGAAACATCATTTCGACCATACGTCTAATATTCGAATGTCAACCTTATTGCATTCGTGTACAGTTTTACTTTAATTGCATAGACTACGAGCAAATAAGCTCCCAAAGGCAGTTTGGACATCTATTTTTCCAGACACATTTCAGAGTTCTATGTTGTATCTAGTTTTATCCTTGATCGAAGCACGTGGTACACAAGACAGCACGTCGACGCTTACCTACACGCTAGCACTCTGTTCGGTTACGTTACAGGCGACTTTGCAACAAAAGTGTACGCTTTGACGTGCTGTCGTGTGTACTGTCGTGTGTATGTGTGGGTCGGCCACAGTCTAAGATACCCTATGGCAGCTCCTACCACGCGGCATAAAGGGCGCCGATCGAACAAAAAGGGGTATAATCCGCGCGGGATGAGAATGGGATGCGACCTTTTGGAACTGAGACGCGCGCGGTAAGCAAACTCGCGTCGATGCAACCTTGTCAAAGTTAAATAAAGTATATTTTCGATTGACTTCGACAAGGTTCCATCAGTGGCGTAGCTAGGTACATAACCGGGGGCCCCGGGGCAAAGAACAAACTGGGGCCCCAACGAAACTGTTCAGGTTTTATCATGTCAAAATTTAGATAGAAAATACAGTTGAATACACCGTGGAATTTTAGTGGTTTTAAAGCCGAAGATATTTAGTTGCACTTGTGAGAAACTGGTTATTTTTAGTAAGTTTTTCACTTGAATATTAATTAATTATTTCGATTATAATATTAGTCTCTCGATTCTAATCTTAGTCTTTGCCAATAAAATCATGGTAAGCTGTAAACACTGTTACACTTTTAAAAAAATATCGTTGGGTAGCCTATAAAAAGCTGCCACCGCGTGGTGCGGCCCTCTTTCTATCTGTATTTTTCCATACGAATTGTTGGTTTGTGTCGACACCCTGGCTGCTAAAAAGATAAGTACTTTAATATTGCTGTGTATTGTAGTAAAAGTGTTAAAATGTTTCATAATTGCTAAATAAGTGTTTTATCCAAGAAAAAGTACAATTTACTTACTGAATCTCCAATACTTTTAAAATAAAACTACCACGTAACGGTTATTTTTGCTAAACATTATTTTAATTTCCAAAAATTTGCTAAATAAGTATTTTATCCAAGAAAAAGTACAATTTGCTCATTGAGTTTCCTATATTTTTTTAAAATAAAACACGTAACGGTATTTTTGCTAAACATTATTTTTATTTCCAAACCCCTTCCTATTTTAGTATCAATTTATAACATCCCAGTCTAGTTTGAAATTCATTTGTATTTACTGATTTATTGATAAAGTAATAAATTAATATTTCCTTGATTTAAAAGTAGTAAATTGAATAGATTCGATTTTGTTAAACGGAATTTCCTTTTATTTCACTCTGGGATTTTATCTTACAATAGGTAGGTAACTCAATAGTATTTAATTTTCCAGAATTATTATTCTCTTTTCTTATTATTTCGGGGGTTTTATAACACACTCGTGATTCTGAGCCAAATTCCAATTTTTTACTTCAAAACTAGCGAAAAAAAAAACACTTCCCAATACAAACGGCTATCGCCAATCGACACCATTTGTATGGAGAAGTAAATTTTTTTTCTCGCGCGTTTTGGAATGAAATTTTGTATTTTGGCTCAGAATCACCAGTGCAACAAAATACCTTCGGCTTTAAAACCACTAAAATTGCATGGAGTATAAAAAAAATGCGCGCAGCGCGCCCCAAAATTCACCGATTTAAATTTTTTTCTAAGCCGATGGGCCCCCTGAGCTGACATTGCCTCTCCTTGCCCCTATGTAGCTACGACACTGGGTTCCATCCCATTCTCATCGCGCGCGGATTATTTCATAGCGTGTGGCTGACTGTACTATGTAGGTAGACATGCAACGCCTCATAATAACATAAACGTCTTGTATGCACAATCATCAGTTTCCCCATACGTCTGGCAACCGCAGACTTCCTAACAGTCCATTGTATGGATTTGTTTGTGTCAGACTGTAGACACGTAGCTTCAGAAGTAGCTACAAGGATCTAACTGAACGTGGAAAACGTAGTTGTTATTCAACTGTCACCCTAGTTGCGCTGTACTAAGGGAAAGCAGCCTGGCGCTCATGGTTCGTTGAGATCCTTGTAAGTCTGTTGATAGAAGCGTCAAAGACGTACCTACCTACCTATTGATTTTAGTACCAATTTGTCGTTTGATTGGAATACTAATAGGTTGCAGGTTGCTGGTAGAATACTAGAAATTGTGCATGGTTTTTACTTACGGACTAAACATTGTATTCAAAGCGAACAATATAGCAAAGAACCATCGACACGAAAAGAAGAAGAAAGACAGGAAGAAAATTGTTTTTTGATAATAATATGCAAGGATGCAATTTTTTTATTTTTATTTTTCTATTAAATCACGGTTTTACTCGTGTATTTTACTGCAAAATTATTGTTTGCAAAGCGTGCTTGTATTGAATACCGAGAAAGAAACCTGGTGGCCCTTTTATCGACAGCTTCAGTCTTATAAAGGGTAGGACACTACGTCCAGCAAACGATCCAGCACCCAGGTGCGGTGGTGGAGTGGCTTGTGGATGCATGTTTCCTTCCACTTTCGAGTACCTTCTCTCCAGGAAGAGAAGAGTCGTGACTCGTGAGAGTTCATCAGAGTACAGCATTTTTTTTCCGAATGGCAACAACATAACATTTTCTGTAGCATTCTACAATATTGCTAAGTTTTTGTTGTTGCTAAGTGACAAAGTGACACTTTACCTATACTTACTATTTCACTTATTCTAACTTTACTAGACTGATTGAAGTTGAACAAAAAAAACAGCCACTCGCGAAAACCCTCCAGAGACATTATAAAGCTTTCACACACAAACCCTAGGCACCAAAGTGAGAAAACTATATTTACTTTGCAAAAAAACTACCGATACACGGTGAATAAAATAAAACCTACACCGCCCGCCAAAGTGAACATCTGAGTAAAATTTATTATTTAAACGCAAATAAAATTCAGTATTCCCGCGCCGCGGTAGGTTATGATTACCTTGTGGCACAAAATACGTGGTGACAGAAGTCTGAATTGACATTATGTCAATTAATGACTATGAGATATAATGCGCGCGGGATGAGAATGGGATGGAACCTTGTCAAAGTCACTCGAAAACATACTGTATTTTACTTTGACAAGGTTGCATCGACGCGAGTTTGCTTACCGCGCGCGTCTCAGTTCCAAAAGGTCGCATCCCATTCTCATTCCGCACGGATTATACATACAGTGCTCTCTTTCACTGTTTAGAATTTAGATAAAGTAGGACATCTCGATGGACAAATCTTAAGTTTTTATTCATAGCATGTGAGCTCATCTGATTTCTAAGGTTTATAGACAGTATTGATTAGGGTTAGTGTTTGTAGAGCCTTTTACTAAGAAAATTTTCACCTGTAAGACAAGTATCAGTCACGGCGGGCAGCTATCCATCGCCGCGTTTTTAAGGCTTTGTTAGAATGGGTGACCGCTAGTGGCAATAATATCTGAGCGCTTCCGTGCTTCGGAAGGCACGTTAAACCGGTACTCTCGGTTGTTGTTGATTAATAACAATCGCTAAGCCATGTCAAGGCTTTAGTGGGTAGCCACTGCTTTATACGATTACCTACCAAGACCTTAGTGCGCTTTGACCGAGTGACTAGGTACTATGATACAACTTGGACCTGATATAACTTGGATGGTGTACACCGGCCATTTATGGTTCGCGCTGTGATAAAAACGACTAATCAGAAGCTTGTCATCAGACTCGTCCGAGGGAACTTGGACCGTGAAAACGTGGCCCGAAGCCTATTTCGGTCTCGTTGCATAGGCAGGATAATGTTTCGTGACTGTGCCAAGCAGTTCTTCGATACTTC
Source organism: Zelleria hepariella (assembly GCA_949319315.1). Taxonomy (NCBI): domain Eukaryota; kingdom Metazoa; phylum Arthropoda; class Insecta; order Lepidoptera; family Yponomeutidae; genus Zelleria; species Zelleria hepariella. The sequence goes on along the minus strand of OX439382.1, from coordinate 29,193,961 downwards.
TCCACATGGTGTCATATCGGGCCACGTTCTGGCCGAACGCCAGCGGTAGATTAAAAAACACATTTGCAACCTCTATCGACAACTTTGTATGCGCCACGCCGTATCAATAACAATAAGCAGCGCTAAAAGAAAGACGAACTGGGGGTCTACCGGCTAAGACAAAGCCGATTAGCATTGGCGAAAATAGTATATTTCATTACAAGTGTGGAAAGGCTGTCATTGCAACGAGTTTCGACAAATGGCTACCCGAGCCGAGGCGCAGCCGAAGGCGAGGGTTGACAGTCGGAACAAGTTGCAATGACGGTTCCGCACGTGTACTGAACGACAATTTTTAATACAGTTGCGAAAAAATGAAGCAATTTAATAAAATAATAAAAACACAATAAACTCAACTAACCTAGCATTTTTGACTTTTCCGGTAAAATGTTCTCCGAAGCATTTTGTGCAATTATACTGAGTTCCTGTGGCTGTTAATTAAAAAAACTAGGGTCGAAATTACTCATTTTGTGCAACAATCAACTAAAGCAAAGAAAATTTCTGAAAAATTAAAATGGCGCCAACCGTAGAATATAAGCAGAGTCTTTTTTTCTTCACCCATTCTGGTAGGCAAAGGCAACTATGCATACAGCCAAGTCTTCAGTAGAAGTTTTTTATTGATATGAAATGAAAATGAAATTTAATGAAATGAAACCTAACCAAACTCATTCAATAAAATCATTAAATCTGATATTGAAACAAATTAGTAGCTTCTTTTTAGAATTATACGTATTTGCATGAATCATAAAAACTTTTTTAGTAAAAACTTCATGGTTCGTTTTTCTTTTTAATAGACATTATTTTGACAGTTGGGAAAGAAAACGCACGAGTGCGGGAAAGGTAAAAAAAAAGCACGCGTGTGTAATAGCCCACATCCCGAACGCTATACGTCCCTGCAATACGCCACTTTTTGAGCAACTGTATTAAAAACGAAGTTCCATTTTTGAAAAGTGTACTGCCACCCAGTTCATTTTACTTCCACCCCGTTCATTTTTCATAAATCGAACTTCGATTTTCGCCAATTGTAATCGGCTTCGTCTTAGCCGGTAGACCCCCTGGCCCTCGACCTTGCGTGGGGAGATCTGTTTACTCAGTGTCATGCTAATTTGGTGGCTTTAAATACTGGGCTTTTACCCAGGCGCCCGAAGATGCAGGTTTCGTGCCGATATGGAGCCGCACAGACAACGTCGCATCTTCATACCTGCACTGATGCTTCACAGTTCACCTGGCAGGATCTCCTGGAGGCGACCCCCAGCGCAATCCAGTTGGCACGCTTTTGGGAGCGCGACGTGTGACGCTTTCGACACGAAAGAAGAAGCCCAGGCGTCCTAAGTACGTTTTTTGTTTCACCTAGCCTGTTGGATGTCCCACTGCTGGGCAAAGGCCGCCCCCTTTCACCCCAGGCGCCTCAGCCTGTAACGCAATGGTGCCAGAATGGGCTCCCAGTTTACAGCTTCAATTACGATTTAGTAATGCTTTCGGTCCTTTTAATGTTTTCGTAGTACATCAAAAAATATACTGATTCAATGGCGTGTCGATGGCGTCCCAGCAGAAGGACAAAACCGGGGTTTCCTCGTATTTCTCCTACAAGCAGGGAACTAATAGAACTAGAATTAGAATATTCTTTGCTGTACTACTAAAACATTTAAAGGACCGACAGCATTAATAAATCGTAGTTGAAGCTGTCAACTGGCCCGCGTTTCATATAACTGACATAAATATTTTATTATGACAATTAAAGTTTACACGCAAAATATTTGGTGGTTTTATGGTGATGGCGGGACGATCTCGACCAATGTCTGCCGATGTGGTAGAGGTTGCTCAGGACCGAAAGACCAGGGGCCTTAGCCTGTAACGCAATGGTGCCAAAATAGGCTACCAGGTGCACGTTTCATATAACTGACATAAATATTTTATTATGACAATTCGATGTTCATTGATAGGTCGGTTTGTAAAAAAACCTTTTTTGTAACCTCATGTCAAATCGACTACGCAATCTATATCGAATTGTCATAATAAAATATTTATGTCAGTTATATGAAACGTGCACCTGGTAGCCTATTTTGGCACCATTGCGTTACAGGCTAAGGCCCCTGGTCTTTCGGTCCTGAGCAACCTCTACCAAATCGGCAGACATTGGTCGAGATCGTCCCGCCATCACCATAAAACCACCAAATATTTTGCGTGTAAACTTTCGAGTTCTGTTGATATCAAAGTATGAGAAAAGGCCCGACTCAAAGCAAATTGGTCGTAATTAAATGACAAATGTTGTGATGCTTAAAGCTTGACCCTGATGTCTCAAGGCTGTGTCATTGTTGTTAATCCTGACTAAGTGAGGTAACACGCAAAAGCTTGCAAAACAAAATCATAAGTCTCTCACTTTCGAAAAGACCTCTACTGAATGAGTTTTGTTGACCTTGACACAATTTTTTGCTAAAAACGAGAAAATCCTTAGGATTAACTACCTTTTAAAACCAAAGGTCTAGATCCCAGATCCTAAATCCTACGAATAAAATTTACACGTCAAAAGTGTTTTTTTTTTCATTAGCGTCGCTAGTGGATGGGGTACCTCCTCTTAAAACAGTTTTCCAGTCTGGCCCATTTTGCGCATTCATCTCAAGCTCAGACTAGTTGTAGTTGTAATGTATTAGATCTATTTTCCCAATTTTTTTCTTAGTTCAGCTGCCATTTCTACATTTTATTAGGTATTTAATTATTATTTTTTCTGACAAGTACAACACATTATTGATGTTCCCAAGGTAGTTCGACTCCAATAGACAGTGTAATAATGTAAGTAAATAACAGCTGAAAGTAACCCCTTTTTCGGCGCGAAAAACGCATCGCTCTAATTTCTTTCAGGCTATTTTTCTTATCATAAAAACTATTTGCAAACCTCTGTATTGGTCATCTACTGATATAAACCAAGTTTCATCAAAATCCAGCCTGTAGTTTAGAAATTAAACCGGAACTACGTTTGTATGGGAAAATGGTGCTCTAGCACCCTCTTAAGTAGATGCAAAGGCCTTAGTTTTTTATTTGTTAAAAAAAGTTACGGACTGGAATAAAGCCTCCACAATGCTTCAGAGTACCTTGCACACTTATGTTCCTTTGCTAACAATCTTATTGAGAGACCTTCGTGCTATTAGCATGCATTATCACGCCAGACAAGAGTGCACATTTGCCCTTGAGTCCGACCGATGCGTCGGCACGCCCTGCCAAGCGTCCGAGTTTTTCTTTTTGCTCCGCACTAAAAACTTATAAGGCCCTCTGGAGTTACCACTACAAGGTGTTACAAAAGTACCTAACTCTTTTTACAGGGTAATAGCACCCGGTGATAGGGATCACAACCTAAATATTTTTTCTGCTCTATGACGTTCCGTTAATTTTTAAATTAATAAAATGTGAACGATGTGGCGGGAGAAAAGTATTTTTTTAAATATTGTTTTCATTGACTTTCACAATGTTTTAACAACTCAAAGCTATGTAAATGCATCTACACGCACAAAAATATTTTTAAATTTGAGCTAATATCAAAAACAAAAAAGTTATAATTTTTTTTTCAATTTTGAGGTAATAAAATAAAATTTGTTGTTTTCAACTTTTTTTACAGATTTGACATCCTATTGACCAGTAGGTTACACCCTGTAAAAAGAGTTAGGTACTTTTGTAACACCTTGTATACAGGGTAATTTTTAAAATCTTTAGTCCTGAAACACGTCAATCTCCAAATGTGATTTTGTTCTATGACTTTGGTAAAAGCGCAATTTAATTGTTCAATAAAAAAAAAAGATTTCTTGGCCCATATTTGCGGCGGATAATGACAAATAGGGTGCGGGAGAAGCTGGGGAGGTGGTAGAGAGTGGAGTGGTAAAAATGCAAACATTTAAATTAAATAAATGGTCAATAAATAAAGAGTCTAGAGCTATTCGAAAATTCGTAGAGCAAAAGTTGTTGAAAATCACATTTGAGGCGTATAGAATTAAAGGCTGCAAAGTGCATATGAAGAACAATAGCACCTTGCAGCTTTTGATTCTATATGCCTCATTTAGAAGTTGACGTCGTGTTTCAGGAATAAAGTTATTTTAAAACTACCCTGTATATAATTTAGCGTAGAGGTATGCCTATGTTAATTTTTAGGCTTCTGTAACCCAAAGAATGCCAAACGGGACCCTATTACTCTGCCGCCGCTGCTGTCTGTCCGTTTGTCTGTGTGTCCGTCTGTCTGTCTGTCCTACCTTTAAATAGCTGTAGCTTTGGAACCGTAAGAGCTTTTTTTTTCATCTAAGCGTAAGAGGTATATTATTCTTTCGGTTAGCCCGAAATGATTAAGACGGAACGCGGGTAGCCGGCTGCTCCATACAAAAAATACAAAAAGGGAGACCTGTTTCCTCCCTGGATAATTATTTTAGAAAAAAAATGTTTATGCAATTCAATTTATATATACCTCTGCCATGTCCCTATGTTTTCCTTTTTTTATAATTTAATTATTTTAATAAAATTTATTTAAATAATAAAAATAATAAAAAAAGGAAAACATAGGGACATGGCACAGGTAAATAAATATAGATTGAATGGCATAAACATATTTTTTCTAAAACAATTATCCAGGGAGGAAACAGGTCACCCCTTTTGTATGGAGTTGAGGTTACCCGCGTTCCCTCTTAAGCGCGTTAACCTTGAGACTATAGTATCCATACATACATACACGTGAGATTATGTCTGATCATCAGGCGAAACTGACGGTACCAACTCCTCATGTACCTCTAAAGCCATGGCCAATGTAATGAGCTGGACAGTGGGATCGATGATGAGTCAGTGCAAAATGTTTAGGCGACTGGCCGCGCGAGTGTCATGGCCGTGCGCCGCAGTCTGTTGCACTCCGGCTGTGGCTTCAGTCACGAGCGACAGCGGGCGAGGAAAGAGCGTTTTTACCGAAGTTAGACAATTCGGAAGGCAAAGTTTTTTGTCCGAAAGTCCGTTATTGGCTTAATCTTATCTTTAGACAATATTGAGAAACTAATTTAAATATTTTTTATTTTGGTCCAGTAGTTTTGTTTTTATGCGCTAAAATGTTTTGTTCCTATGACCGCCAAGTATGCAGACCGTCGCGTGACGTCATAAAACCGTATCTTTGAAACGATGTAAAATCCAAACTACTGAACCAAAATAAAAAATATTGAAATTAGTTTCTCAATATTGTCTAAAGATAAGATTAAGTCAATAACGGACTTTCGAACAAAAAACTTTGCGTACCGAATTAGACAGTAGTGGGTGGGACCTATGGTGACTCAGTGCTGATTGTTTAGGCGACTGGCCGCGCCAGTGTCATGGCCGTGCGCCGCAGTCTGTAATGTTGCACTCCGGCTGCGGCTTCAGTGACGAGCGACAGCGATTTTATTTTCATAATAGAGGAGGTAGATCATTCGCATGTGACGTATGCTCGGATGCGAGCGTACAGTCGGTGAGTCGACTATGCTTATAGTTCAAGCTTTCTAATGTCTTCACTAAATTACTGTTCTAATCTGGTGGAGAGCGCTGGCATCTATTATACAGTTTTTTATATAAACACTAGAATAGGGTGTTAACGGTATATCCTTGAAATGAAACATTGTTATGATTTTGTACCTATAATTATAAAGTTTTATGTAATTTTAATTAACAATAAAGAATTTTTATCTTTTTTATCCTATGTTGTGTGACGTAAAAACTGAAGCTTGCACAATGTTACATGCTCTGTGTTCTCCATTTTTTTCGTTGATGCTATGAGTTTTTGAGTGTCTTATGCCTTTTGAAGAGTCTTTGAAACGAATGATGATCCATTTTCTGCGTTTTTTTTTAACCAATCGCTGCGCTCGTGGCTCAGTTTTAGAAACCTTCGCTAACTCGGTGTTCAATACAAGCACACGCTGCAAACAATAGTATTGCATCCTTGCATAACAAATAACTATTTCTTATGTCCAGAAGTGCGTTAGGATAAGAAAAAAACCTGTAAGAAAAACCTAATTAGTTATTGATGATAACGGTCGCTATGAAAAATAAATAGAAACCGCTTCCCTTGCCCTTACAAACACAGTCTTACACAGAAACGTGATAATTTTGGATAATATATGAAGGTGAGAGTGTGTATTTATAAATGCGCCTCCATTTGACGCGAGGTCGTGTAGGTTTTGTTGCGCTTCCTGTCTCGAGATAAACAATATTAAACGTGTATTTGCGCTGTGCGTTTTACGCGCATAATATGTATGCATGCATTGTAGACATTGTTGATTTTGAATAGAACAATTGAACTGACAGACGAAAATTGTATAGGTAAATTCTGGCAAGTGAAGTATAAATCAAATCTTTAGCAACACAAAGTACTGAAATAAAAGAATTTATTTACCACTTTACAATTTAGACTAGGATTATCGATTCTCTCAATTTTATCAAAACTAGTTTTATTCAAAAATAATACATATTTTATAATATGTATAGGAACGTGGGTAGGTACTGAATAAGTATATAATTAGTAATCGTCGCTGTAGAACGAAAACCTCGTAAGTCAACATAAAATATTTATTTTTCTTTTTAGAAATCGAATGAAAACCACGTATTTCATAATGTGGCGAACCTTTGAACACAATTTTATGACTACTAATGCCATCTATTAATATTTTAAACATTTTAAACATTTATTGATATTTTAAACATTGACGAAATGAATCATTTTTTTCGTTTCCTGTAAAGTTTGGTTCTCTGGACATACGAGGTTATCATTCTACAGCGACGTAATAAACTTACACAGGGACGAGTACATGGACAGGTACAGGGACAGGTACAGGGACAGGTACTGGCGATGCAGTCCGGCTATCTCCATTTTAATTCACTTTTCACAGCTTCAGCACAATACGTCACAATAATAGTAGCGCTATCAAACTATCTCTATAGCTGCACCATGTACACTACAGGGTGCACTCTAAGTCGATAGCGGAACTCTAAGAAGGCTGTCTACTGATCAATACAAACAACTTGTACTAGGTGGCGAAAAAAATGGAGTGAAAAAAATATCAGCCGTTCCATACAAAAGGTCGACTCAGTACTGCGCCAAATGTAGGAAACAGCTGATATTTTTTTCGCTCCATCTTTGTCGCCACCTAGTACAAATTGTTTGTATTGATCAGTAGACAGCCTACTTAAAGTTCCGCTATCGACTTAGAGTGCACCCTGTAGATGTCGCCGTCGTCCGTCACAGCTGCTTCCGTTTTACGATCCATCAAAGCCGACTTGGCGGGTTGTTCCACGTTCTGCCACTTAGGCCGGCCACAGACGGAATTCCGGACGAAAAAAAAAGGTTTGGGATTCCGAACGCAGTGACTGCATGCAAGTCCATGGACCTACCACACACACGGTTTTTTTTTCGTCCGAAATTTTCATAGATTTGCTGCGTTCGGAATCCCCATTAATTTTTCCGTTACGGAAAAATTCCGTCTGTATGTGGCCGGCCTAAGTCTGCGTCTGTGAAGGAAAATCGTGAGGAAACCCGATAGTTTAGTTGTACAGGACCTTTGTGTAACACCCTCTAGATCCGAAACAACCTATTTTTTTTTTCAATAGAATAGTTACAACATTGTTGGCAGAACGTGGAAGAACCCGTCTTGGCGATAATGGCCAGCGACGCAAGTGTACCGCTCGTAAAAAAATATAACCACTTTGAATTTTAGCCCCATTTTGCTCCGAAGGGAAATATATGGCTGGTAGAGTTCTTTTCCTTTGATTTGGACATGATGATTGTTTTATAGGGGTTTGATTTTTGATGTTTCGGTACTTTCGGGGCAAATGTTTGGGAAGCATTGGGCGGCGATAGAAAAAACCGTGAAAATGATAAAAAGTATCCATTCCATCCATTCAGTCGTTCCCTCGATGCTGAGGATCGTGACCATCATTGAAGGTGGCGGAAAGTAGAGTTCTCCATGGCGCTCTATTACTCACGATGTGGATATCAGTTCGCGCAGGTGTTTTTGCGTGGCTTTGGTCATAACATCCGTCCATCTAGAGCGGATGGTCAGCCTCGAGCTCTCTTTCCCTCCACCTTTATTTGATTTTCCAGGCTAAAAGTATAAAGGGTTTCAAAACACAACTACTGTATTTATGACGCCGTGGTATATGTATAGATCCCACATTACATTGAACCTTATCGCTTCGGAATAGAGTCCAACGTCAATGAAAATTTCATAGTAACTCTGCCCTAAAATCCTGAAAGAAAAACGGCCTATTTATGCGTCCGGCAACCGCGTCGATCAAATTAAATCATTCACAAAACGACAAAAAAAAAAAGCCAAATTAATTACAATCCCTTTAACTGACGTCCCCAGAGCTTTATATCTTTCCAAAGTCTCTCCACTTCATAGGAAGAAAAAGGTTTTTTTTCCTCGAAAAATAATTTCGCGAACTCCTCATGAAGTGGACTCTAGGGGGTTTCTTTATTATTATATTAAGGTCTATTTTACCTTCACACTGGCCACCCGGGAGTTGAAGGTCGACCGATAAGAGAGACACTTTTTGAGGCCTTTAGGCCGGCCACATACAGCCGTAATTTTTCCGTAACGGAAAAACGAATGGGGATTCCGAACTGCATACAAGAATCAGAATCAGAATCAATTGTTTTAGTCAATATGCCATAAATAAATTATTTACATTGAACGTCAAAATATTATCTAAAGTAAAAAAAAGTTTATAAATCAGATACTTATTACTATCTTATACTAGGTATCTAGCTACTTTTTTTCTCCAGCTTCACTAGCTCTGATCGTTCTTGGAGAAGAAGCATGGTAAAGAAACTCCAAGGATCTCATGCTTAAAAATAATACATTTTGTAATGCAGGTAGGTACTTATAAAATAACACATTGGTAAGTGTGGTGATCGTGCAAATAACCGTATGTGTGTGGTAGGTCCATAGACTTGTATGCAGTCACTGCGTTCGGAAACCCAATTCGATTTTTTCCGTCCGGACTTCAGTCTGTACGAGGCCGCCAATACAAAAAAAAAATCTTGGATTTTTTTTTGCAAAAAAACGTATGGTCAAATTAACCCTAGTCTTCAATATTATGAGGACCTAATATCCAGAACCCAGATACTAGAAACTTCGAATAAAACAACTCAAAAACTGTAACTTTTCACTTGTGCATGTTTTATACGGTCCAACTTTTTGGAAGATAAGTTTTTTTTTATTGTTGGCGCTAGTGTGCGTTACCCTTCATCTTAACAGTGTTCCTGGGACGTATTAGTGAAGAACTTTGTCTAAACGTGTTTGGTGAAGTTTTTCGTAACATACTTTTACTTTAAACTTTTGGTTTGAGAAATCTCCCAGAGGTGACTTTCGGGCTCGAAGGGTTAGATTGTTCCTAGTATTGGGGTCCTAGGAACAATCTTTAGGGTGATATTAATAGTCGTCTGAGATCACCGACTTGAGCTCGATCTCAAGAAGGTGAACTCAGAAAAGTTAAATGCTAATGTCAAGCCTTGGCTAACGTCAAACTTGAGTAGATAGCATATTAATAGACACTATCTTGAGATTGACATTGACAGTAGCCAATTAAGGCTTGACATAAGCATTTGACTTTTCTGAGATCACCTACTTGAGTTCGATCTTGAGTCGACGACTATTAATGCCACTCGAAGCCATTGCTTACGTCTGACGTTGCAAAATCAGTATGCAAATGCAAAAGAAAACTAGATTGAATTTTTCCACCCGTCACAGACAGGAGGAAAGAAATTAACATAACTGAACGGGCGAGTGGCAAAACGCGGACACAACCTAACATCCATCTACCCACGCCGGTAGCGATACAATACAGCCACTACAGTGTAAAGACATACTACAATACAATACGCGCCACGTAAGAAGAGACTTGATTGCGCCTCCCACTCTTTTTGCCGCTCCGATGACGCCCGGTCCTGGGGGGTTACCCTTGACGCTATTGCGATCAAATTGAAAAAGTTTTTAAATTAATTTCTCTTTGTATTCGCATAATAATGCTTTGATTTTAAATTCTTTGTAATGTTCATTTAAAGGTAAGGCTGTTTTATTCAATAAAAACACAAAATGCGTCTTATTTTGTAAAATATTAAATTTTGTAAATTGCGCCATATTGCGGCCGTATTGGAAAAGCGCGTCAAGGGTAGAGGGGCTGTCCCGCGCTCAGACCTCATACCGCTAAAGAGAGTTTTATATAGTTTACTGCGCGTGTCAAACCACGTGGTGTGTTTCTAAGTCTCACCTTTCGTGGTGCGTATTGCACACAAGACAGCACGTCGACACTCTACACTGTGTTATTTTAGTGGTTTTAAAGCCGAAGGTATTTAGTTGCACTGGTGATTCTGAGACAAATTACAAAATTTCATTCCAAAAAACGCGAAAAATAAATTTACTTCTCCATGCAAATGGTGTCGATTGGCCATAGACATTTAATTTTGTATAGGGAAGTGGTTATATTTTTCGCTCATTTTGGAGTAAAATTTTGAAATTTGTCTCAGAATCACCAGTGCAACAAAATACCTTCGGCTTTAAAACCACTAAAATAGCACGGTGTATAAAAGCGGCTTAAAGTAAAAACAATGTTGTCACAAATTAAACACATTTTTTGGGCATTTAAATATTTTTGACCTGATAACTACAGGGTGCACTCTAAGTCGATAGCGGAACTTTAAGTAGGCTATCTACTGATCAATACAAACAACTTTTACTAGGTGGCGAAAAAAATGAAGTGAAAAAATATCACCTGTTCCATACAAAAGATCGACTCAGTACTGCGCCAAATGTATGAAGCAGCTGATATTTTTTTCGCTCCATTTTTGTCACCACCTAGTACGAGTTGTTTGTATTGATCAGTAGACAGCCTACTTAAAGTTCCGCTTTCGACTTAGAGTGCACGCTGTAGTGGTTCGCTTCGCTCGCTCGTTCAAAAATCAATAAGTTAGACAGTTTCTTCTTCCCCCTGAAAAGTTACAATTACTCACATATCAGGTTTGGGAAGCGCACCGACGTAGTTACTAAGAAAAAGAAGGGTTAGGTAATGCACCTTAACTTAAAACCTCAAATAAACCTAGCCCCTTTGTCGATAGAGATATGAAGTGAACCAACTGTGCCACCCTCCGCCCGCCGCTTTCAGCTCCTTAATTTCACCACCATTAGGTTTAATTACCCCACATAAAATTCTATTGTTTTTGACGTTTTTGCCCGTTGCAGTCTCGGGGATGCTTCGGCAAAAAGTTGCCAGCTCATTTAAGCCATTCAAACGGAAATGACGTTGCCGCGAAGTTTTTTAGGGACCCGTCGGTGAATAATGGACCTGTAGCTTAAAAAATTAAGTACCACTCTACACTCTACTCCAGTTATTTACTTTGCAATGTAGTTATTATTAAAGCAACCGATATACAGGCTGGATTTTTTAGACGGAGCAGGGCAAGTACCTTAACCGTTATGGTTACATACAAGTAAACGCTCCTAGGATATAATCCATAACTTGGAAGTAGAGATATTATTATGAACTGCATTCACAGATTTTGGTAAAAAATTACAGTCAGCGAAAAAAATGCCTGCCTTTACTGCCCCGTCTCAAAAATCCACCCTCTATACTCGTATTACGTGTCTCTATTAAAGACATCGATAAAACTATAAATAATCTCAAAACTATTTTCTTTTTATCAATCTAACCTTTTTTTATCTCTTATGCCTCCAAAGATCAAAAAATTGTTTGTATACTTACGGAACCAAAAACGTCAAAAAAAGTAGCATTTTTCGTATTTTTTTTTCCTCGGAGCGACTACGAAAGGATTGAAAGAGATTAGCCTTACACCGTTTCAGCTGAGGTACCCTACTTTCTTTAAGTGTGATTTCACGAAATGAGGTGAAATGGTCCCTCGAGCTGGGAATTAAAATACTGGCTTTCGTCGCTGAGTTTGTCCATAGTCGACGACATAATAGTATATTGTTACCCAAGGGAGTAAAACACAATTTTAAAGCCGAGAGTGTTTCTTTGAATCTAGAGCGGAGTGAAAGATTCTAAAGTAGAATCCCAAGCATAGCGAGTGAGTTGGGCTTAGTGAGGGATTCAAAGTACTCGAGTACTCGAACTTTCGAAGATATGGTCGTATGGATGATTTGGGCGTAGTGAGGGATTCAAAGTACTCGAGCTGTCTAGCATATTGTTCGATGGATGATTTCCCAATTCATAAATGCTAGATACTTTAGATTGTTCAGATGATGATGATAATTTAAAAGGTATTTATTTAAAAAGATAGAGGGTTCCATGTACGGTACATTGTTTGAATCAACAGCACGTAGACGGTTACACTTTCGTTGCAAAGTCGCCCGTAACGTAACTGAATAGAGTGTACGCGTGTATTAGTAGAAGATAGTACAGTCACTATCTTGCAGATTAGTAGGTAGGTCGCTGTAGAAAAACTAGTACACACGACAGCACGTCAGAGTGTACACTTTTGTTGTAAAGTCGCCCATAACGTAACCGAGTAGAGTGCTAGCGTGTATGCGTCTACGTGTCGTCTTGTGTACCTAACATGCCATTGCAGAACTAGCCATGAATTTATATTGAAACAAGTAAAAATAAATGGTTATGAAACGCGTTTGCATTCAAAAGAAATCTCATTTCAAACGATTTCAAACAAAATTATTCTCATTTCCTTTACTAACATTAAAAAAGCGGTGATTGCATCTAACGATTCAAGTTTTAAAAAGTCGACGACGTTAAGATAGCTTTTGGTTTTGTGACCTTTTTCTCTTTAGCCGACCGAAAACAAATAAAGGTGATGATTTCCACTGCTCTAAACATATTTTTTAACCATATTCAATTCAGGGCTGGTTAGGAGAAATTAAGATAAGTCTCTCTTCCTTCGTGGATAAGTTTTTCTTACCCTCTAATGTACTGATGATTCTGGGCTACGTTTATTTAAGGCCCAGATACATACCTATAGGCACAACTTTACTAGCGCCGCCAATGGAAAAAAATCATTCTTCTTTATGGATGCGTATTTTTTTTGCTAAAAACGCTTCGTTAGGTTATCAACGCGAGGCTTAACTATTTTTAGGACCTAAGGTTAGAATTCCAGATTCTAGATTTAAACAGGTAACATAAATTCACTCCTTTTTTTTTATTATATCTTATCTTTGTAAAGGCAACCATATTTTTTCATATTTCCAGCACAAAATTGGTTCAGAATCACCAATTTACCGCTTTTCAACAATTAAAAATTTCCTCAAGACAACCATTTGTTCACGAATAAAATTTCCTCTAGTTTTTATACCACCAGACGTATCTACACTCGACGATTCTCCAAATATAGAGCAGCACTTTGGTGAAAATAATAAATTCATAATAAAAAGTCGTAAAACTACCCGCTTTACGACATAATTATTCCCAAAACAGACACTTTAAGATTTTACGACAGTATTTTTTTGAAGGGACAACAGAATAACGAGCGTGGTGCTGTTAGATTATTAATGTACAGAAGGATAAGACGACATAATCACCGTTCATCACCTCATCATCATCATCATCAGCCTGTTGACACCCACTGCTGAGTAAAGGCATCTTCATGCTCACGCCACCTCTCACGATCCTGTGCCAGACGCAACCACTGTTTGGGATTAAATAACTTTTATGCTATATACTTTTACATTGTAGAGTCTATTCACTCACTTGATGCTAGCTATTATAACAATGGATTGTGTAGAGTAGATATTGTGTGTCATTTATCATTATAGTTATTTAATTATAATGTTAAGAAAAACAATGTCCCAGGCACTGCAGCGCCGACTGGTCTCTTCATCCATCTAGTGTGAGTGAAGGAGCCACTGGATGCTGTATAAATCATCTCAATAAGTAGATGAAAAGGCCTTAGTTTTTTTTTTAAGAATAACATTGACATCTTTTCTAAATCGGCTTCCTCAAATTTTGCTACGCACGGTATATTTTTTGTAATCTTGAAGCTCTGATACCCTCTTTAGGAAAACAGCAGCACCTTCCAGGGATGACGTCTTCTTCCAATCAGACCCTCAATTCTGAGGATCGTGGCCACAATAGTAGTTCTCCACTCATCACGGTCACAAGCGCGGTGAGTTACGTGCTGGATAGAACCCCCTGCAGCCATATTTAGGGCATCGGATCAGCGCATTCTGGTGTTCTGCCTCTCGCCCGTTTGCCTTTCAACTGGCCCAAAATCATCAGCCTTTCTACGTTATGACTTGGTGACCGCATCCAATACCAAAAAAAGCTGAGGGCCCTCTGGCGACAGACTGTTGACAGACGCTTTGTTATTCTGCCCTCGTTCAGTAAAGAGTGACTTAACCATGTGAAATTCTTAATGATCGGAAAATTGTTAAGCCCGTATTGTTAACAAAATAAAAATCGGAGCTTCTGTTTATCTATACATCTACCATAGTGCTCACACGCTTACAATTATATTAATGAAAAAAAGTCAGTCGTAAATTAAGAAACAAAACGCAAGCATAAAACAGTCACACCTCAGTTTATGACAGTTTATGAATACGCCAAGTTGGTCACGGAAAACTTCATACAAGTCGGTTTTAGGGTCCTCTGAGGGGTGGACATTAAATCGTTTAATAGCCAAAGTTGTAGCCATATTCTGTGAATGAATAACACGGGTTTTCAGTGGTCATATTCTGCAGTGGAGTGTTTCGGGTACGCTAGGCAACCTATCACTCGCAATGTAATTTCTTCATACAGCGCCCAGTGGGACCACCACTTACACTAAATAGGGGAAGAGACCACTCGAAAAATGCAAAAAAACTGGCCGGGAACACACCAAATTGTACCAAAGTGAAAATACATTTGCAATAGTATCAAGGAACAATACAGGGTGTTAAAAGACCGCCGACAGACCCGAAAGGTACTAGACACTATACTAGACACCAAAACAAAGTACCTACCTTTTCGATAAATTATTGCCGGGAAATGATTTTGGTTTTTTAGGTTATAATTTTGGAAAATATTTTATCACGCAATGGAAGTGTAACGCAGAGAAGTCATACTGCACAAGCGTTGACAAAAAGTTGTGTTACTTACGCTCGAAGTGCCGATGTGTAGAATACATTGCGGGTTGCAATTTTAACGTCGTTTTATGCAAGAAATATTCAAAATGTCTATATGGCTTCTTGAGAAGAAATCGCACATGAATAGTCAGAGGGTATTATCTCAAAAAAGTGAGTTTCGAGAAAAAGCGTTTTGAATATTTGAAAATTCGTAACATTTGATGCAGGCCACATATTGTTAACTTTTTGTATTTGCGTTGTAGGTTGACTCTTTCTCTGCATGATTGATGAAAAAAATAGAGTTGAAAAGAATCAGTTTAATAGTTATACTGTTTTTCCTGACACTCTGTCAAGATAATACTGTATAGCCTGTCAAAATTAAATTAATTTGTATTTATGACTCTATAGCCAGTTTTTTTTAGCAATTCTGATGTATTATTTCAAAATAATACACGTCTTTTTACCTGAATTTGAAAATTATATTTTTTAAAGTGTATTAAAATAAATTAAACATCATGAAAGCAGACTTTTTTTATCATTAACAGTAGTTTTCCTAAGTAACCATGAAGTAAATAACAAAATAAGTGTCATATTTCCCAAAAAACAAAAATTGGTACAAATACTTGGGTATTTCAGTCTTCAATAAAGTACTTCATCATCATCATCATCATCAGCCTGTTAACACCCACTGCTGAGTAAAGGCCTCTTCATGCTCACGCCACCTCTCACGATCCTGTGGCAGGCGCAACCACTGTTTTCCGGCTACTTTGGCTATGTCGTCCGACCATCTGGCTGGTGGTCTGCCAACGGATCTCTTCCCCTCTCGGGGTCGCCATTCCGCAATGGACTTTGTCCATCTGCCATCGGTACGTCTCGCCAGGTGTCCTGCCCACTTCCACTTTAAAGAAGTTATGCGTTTTCCGACGTCTGCCACTTTTGTGCGGCTTCTTATTACAACGTTCGGTATACGGTCCAAGAGCTTAATACCAAGCATCGCTCGCTCCATGGCTCTTTGGGCAACGTTGACTTTGTGCATAACGTCTTAAACGTATACAATCTAATTTAGTTTTAGGTCGCTTATAATTTAATTAAATTAATTTATTTCAAATAAACTACTTCCTCTGTGCTGTTTACTTTAAGAAAAAGTTATTAAAGGTAGTCGTTTGTAATTAAACATCAAGGAACAATCAATAATTCTAGCGAGGAAACGTGGAGGCGACGCACAATCAGTAATTTTAGACCTGGAATAGCTGACACAGAATTGTTAGTCAATTGGTTTAAACTCAATTTATCGAAGTGCGAGCTTACAGAGAACCTCCCTGACGAAGAAAAACATGACTTGGCCTCACATTTTTACTCACTCATCACTGTGCCTCCTAAGATCCCCAGTACAGGACGATTCCTACAAAAGATCATCAAATTTGATGAATTTGCCAAATATGACAAAATTACAAGTTTGTGAATTTGTAGTAGCATCACCTCTCGCTGACTGTGAAGGGAAAAATCGTGAGGAAACCTGAGCGTATGAGGCATTATACCAAAAATCGCCAATCCGCATTGAGCACGCGTGGTGAGAGAAGGCCTTTGTCCATCTAGTGGGACATGTACAAATTGTACAGGCTATATCTAACTTTTTTCTTACTCATAAATTCTTGTACGTATAACGCTGTTCAACATTGAGACAAAATTATTACATAAACCTTATTAGCAGTCCTAAATTGCCCTTTAGAGGATAGACCCAGACCAAATTGTCGATCCGTCACTCACGGTTGCTTGGGCATAAGAAAGCCTTCAAGCATCGCGCGGCCAGCGTTCCTGTCCTCAATCCACAGCACGATCGACCTAATGGGCCAGGAGCGCTTGGCCAGACACGGCAGGTCCAAGCCAGGATCTGCGGCGAATCTGTTCCGGGCCCCTGCCTAGCCTAGCCTAGCATAGCATAGCCAGAGACAATGGCAATAGGCCTGATAGGGTGACTCTCACTGTGGCAGTCGCTGGTTTGGGACAGTACGTAAGTCGACATAGTAGCACAGTCTCTTATAAAAGCGGCCTCCTGCCGCACCGGCGGCGTTGGTGCGGCTACAGCGGGGTACAAGAGGCACAAATATGCAGTCCTGGTACAGGGCTACATATTTGCGCCCTTTGGCATAGAGACCCTCAGGGACCAGGTGTGCGAAAACTCTCTCAAGAGATTTCGTTGTGCCTGATTGACGCCTCGAGTGAACAGAGGGCTGGTGCTTACCAAGGGCAAAGGCTGAGCCTCGCCATCCAGCAGGGCAACACCGCCAGCCTACCCTACCGAGCGACGTTGGCGATCTGGTTCAAATATTTTACCTATGTTTTGCAAAAGTTGGTGATCTGGCATAATATCCGGGGAACTTAGAGGCAGAAATTCTCCAAATGGACGATAAGTGAGGTCACTTATTTATCATCACAGTCTTCTTACGCTATTTCCAGGTCTTCAGCACTATTATGTATACTTTGATAACGGGATTGGCAGAAAAAACCACCTTCCTTGCACAAGAATTTAGAATTTATTATCGGTCAAAACTGTATTATTAGGTTTACAACAAAAAAATATTACAAAAAAAACTGGACAGAGAGTAGTATCTAGAAGAAACCGATGGCAATATGGTATTAAGTCAATATAAAACCAACGGTATTTAGAAAGTTGTGAAAAAAAATCGGGCTATAGAGTATTAAGTCAAAATAATACAATTGACGAATTATTCAAAATAGGCTAAAGAGTATTAACTAAAAGATAATACGCTCTAGACTGCTCACATTTTAACTTTTTATAGTAATTATTG
This sequence comes from Zelleria hepariella, assembly GCA_949319315.1. Classification (NCBI taxonomy): domain Eukaryota; kingdom Metazoa; phylum Arthropoda; class Insecta; order Lepidoptera; family Yponomeutidae; genus Zelleria; species Zelleria hepariella. The sequence goes on along the minus strand of OX439382.1, from coordinate 29,176,068 downwards.
ACACAGCACTTGTCATAACTTGAAATAACACGAGTGACCCGTCAATTTCGGGCGGCGCTTAGCGGCTAACTAAAATGTGACAGTCTTGCCTGCTCGAATCCATCGCAAACCAAATTGGAAGACAGTCGTAAAGCTCCGTTTCTCGGCTTTAAATTAACCTACAGATATGGCTGTCTTGCCAGACTGTAGAGAAAAAAATTGCGAACTCGAATCCGTCGTAAAAAAAAATTTGCATTTTCCGAGATAATACCCTCTGACTATTCATGTGCGAAATGTTAAGTACTCGACACTGAGCAAATATCTGCAATAAAAAAAGTTTGAAAGTCCGACTTTGAACCTCATTATCTCGGAAACCGTTTATTTCCCAGGTATAGTTCCTTGCGCAAAAATGTTCACTATGATGAGGACAATTCGTTTCCCGCTTTGTTGGCGGTCTTTTAACACCCTGTATAGGTGACCTAGGAACGCGAGGGGTCTTTAGTGGAATTAAGTATATTCAGGAATCCTACGACAGCAATGCAATCGTCATTTCTATTTCTGTGACGTTTGCTTCTCTAACTCCCAGTCAAATTAATCCCGATTGTATATTTTTTGTATTTAACCAATTTTTGTATTTTCTAAAGCACTAACCCGTGCTAGGGAACTTTATAAAGATTTTTATAAGGTTAAAAAATTCGCTCGGGACAGGATTTGAACCCGCAACCTTCTTGCATTCGGTGCGAGTCAAGTACTGTCTTTGCGAATTGTCTAACCTCATTGAAACTCGTCTATTTTGTATTTGCAGTAAATTTGATTAACAGGGGATATTTTTAACAGTAAGTTTCTGTGTTTCATCATCATCACCATCAGCCCACCTCTGCTCACTGTTGGGTATAGGCTTTTCCCCCCAATTGCAGTGTTTACTATAGTATGTTTACGAATATTAAATCTTCATACTGTATAACTTCATCTACCAAGCACTGAATCTAGCGACTAGGCAGCGCTCGAAGCGACTCCGCGAGCAAGCAAACTCACCTAGTTTGCATACAGTCCAGGCTAAACCAACAGAGTGGAAGGGCACTAATTTATTATTTACACTCGAGTATAGGCACGCGATTACTACAGCTAGTTAACTACTGCGAACTATTGATTGGAATGCCAATCTCATTATGTAGCTTTCAGCGCTACTAGGTACAAACGTTGTGAGGAAAGCTGCAGTTATGCAGTTCAGCTAGAATTTGTATTCGGTATGCAAGCTAATGGGGCGTTTACACGGGTCGATTTTTGCCGTACCTATGACTTTGTTTCTTTTCAAAGTTAGGTAAGTACATTTGTGAATTTTAAGTAAGTAACGAAGGTAATAAGTACTTATAATATTTCCCCGTGTCCCCCTGGAACGTCGTAAATAAATTGCACAGTTAATTATGGCAGCATGCACTCACTGCTAGGTGGAGAATTAAAAAAAAAAGAGTATAAAAGAAAATGGCGGATGGTTTGCACGCCACCTGATTGATTTTCCCGGCGAGAATTGCGGTTTGTTCATTCGAAAATTTTGTCCAACGCTTTTTTGGCGGACTTTTCCTAAGTAGCCTTAGTTTGTTAGTACCTATTTAATTTTGATACTTTGTCATTTTGTCGTAGGTTGTCTACCTTAGACAGGCCATTTTTTTTGTTATTTAAGATTGTATTTCATTTGAGTAAATAAATTTAAAAAAAAAGTTGATTCACAGGAGAAACCAAAAATGGTAAAACAAAAAAGGTTTTTGTTTCTGCCCCTTGTGATACCCAATACTATCTATTCTTAGAGTGGTTATCGGAAAGATAAAGGATTTTTAATTGAAATTTTAATTTCAATTAACAAGCGCCCAAAGTGATTTAATTGAGGCCCATATATTTTTCAGTTTTTTTTTTGGAGGCAGTAACATTCAGGCTACGTAAAAAAAGTTTTTTTTAAACTTCCGTACTACTGCACATTTTTTAATTATTTTTTGTTTCTATTTTCATTTCAAAATCATAAATTTGGAGGAGAGGCGCTCGTGCCTATAAAGCCTCTGTTTTGGGAGGGGCCCGTATTTACATTAGTACTTTTTGCGGTCTGGCCACCGAACTAAATCCCATAGAATCCGCATTACGTATAAAATCACAATAAAAACTTGTCCCCACAGAAACAAATGATATCAGCAATAGAACAATACGAAACATCATTTCGACCATACGTCTAATATTCGAATGTCAACCTTATTGCATTAGTGTACAGTTTTACTTTAATTGCATAGACTACGAGCAAATAAGCTCCCAAAGGCAATTTGGACATCTATTTTTCCAGACACATTTCGGAGTTCTATGTTGTATCTAGTTTTATCCTTGATCGAAGGGTCTGGCCCATTGGGCGGCTTTTGTAGTGAATTCGGGAATCCGACCGCTGAACAAAATACCTAGAACTCGCGTGAGTGCGATTTTAAATTTCGAACAGTTTAATTCGAGGCAATGAAAGTCAAAGGAAAGTCACTGCTAGTGGGAAAATGCCATCATCCAGACACCTACCAAATACTAATAATGTAACTGCATTGGAAATAATTATTTTGTTCAAATACCAGTTTATATTTATTATTATTTACAAAGATTTATACGATAATTAAATTTAATTAAATGTAATTAAAACTATAATTAAAATATGTTGGTCCAAAGTTATTACGATTTTTTTTTTTCCCTACAATACTGAAATTATCGAAACACTACCCTGCTTTACATACCCTACCATAGGCCCTGTGCTGCACCCGACATACCGCTTGATAGGTACTTATAAGTACATATCGTTTTTTTTTACTATTAGCATTGATGCAGTTGGTAAAAGGTCTTCAGTTCGAGTTCCAATCATTTAAAAAATGCTGCAGCTTTGTTCAATGTTTTAAATTATATTTCCTAGCGGTAAATTTCATGGTGACAGTAAAGATTAGAATTTTTCAATAAAACGCAAGAGCCCGCATGAATAAAGCCTGTAAATCACTGAAAAGACCACACAACAATAATATACGGACAACACGATAATTCAATTTTTCCTTACCTAAAACCAAAATTTCAGCCATAAATCTGCACAGTGGGCATTTTGGCAATCGCACGCCCAGACCTGCGCCAAAACATATGAAAAATCAAACGCAGTCTCAAGCCCCAGATGATAAATCGCACTGGCTTATTATTTTTGTCCATTAAAATTACGGATTGCCCCATTTTTTTCGGACGCTGCACGCAGCTCAACTAGTGATCTACGCTCGGAAACATTCCCATTCCCGGAAATGTTTCCACTGGCAATGTTCCGGGAAAGTTTCCGAAAGTTTCCCAATGTTTCCAGAAATTCCCATTAATTATCAGGAAATATTAATTAATTTAATTTTTGCTAATTTTTATAGTATTGCTTGGGTTAGTCACGTGACATGTAGGTATATTTGCATAAGTGTCTTGTCCTTGCGGTGTTGCCACAATGGAGATTGCATGGAATCGGTATTTCATTAAAAAGTCCATCTTAATCCGTACCTACTAACTATCAAATTCGTATGAATTATGTGTTAAGTAACAAAATTTTTGGTGTATCTAAAACCATTTACAATTCAGTAAACAAAATATTGAAATATCCAAAGTTTAGAGCAAAGTTCCCGTTCAATTCCCAGTTGGGGGAACATTACCGCAATGTTTCCAGCGATTGGCAATGTTCCCGGGAACGGAACGTCAAGAAGCTCAACGCTGGCAGCAGACCAAGCTTCGCTATGTGATTTTATTTCGCTCGCCCGAGCCCACTGTGCGCGTAAATCAATTTTTGCATTAAGTAATTGAATTTATGGCCTGTTTATTGCTTTGGGAAATCGTTGTTAAATGACTATTATGTTATTTGGTTTATGGTACAATGGTCTTTTTTGCAGTTTAACTCTACAGTAATGGTTGTTTTATGTTACAGAATACTACTGCAATTAATAACTCAATAAATTATTATATTCTGATCACGCATTACCATACTTTTTATTCATGGATAAATCTTACAAACCAGGCTGTAAAACAAGCTCTATCACAGTCTGGTTCGGCCTGTACCGACAAGACTCAGGCTTTTTCCTGTATTTGCGTCCAATATTTTTTTTTTTTAAGATAAATACACCTGAACCGTCGAAATACGCGCCCGTGCAAAGTCGGGGCGGGACGCTAGTCATAGTAATAAGTAAACTAAAAGTTTAAACCCCGACCCAAAAAGAGTAGTGTTGTAAGTTTGACCGCTATGAGTGTGTGTGCGTCTGTGTCTTGTCTTGTCTGAAAGTATTTTTCAGATTCAGTTTCAGTTTCTGTCTGTGGCACCGTACGTAGCTCTTTAACGGGTGAACCGATTTTGATGTGTTTTTTTTTTTATTTAAAAGCATATTTTGTAGTGAGTGTTTTTAGACAAGTTTAACCAAAATCGGTTCAGTCGTTAACGAAATATTCTAATTTGAAGTTAAAATGACGGGGGTTTTACATATTTTTTATTTTGTAGTTATTATTATGTGAGTATTTATACTTTTTTTTAACCAAAGGGGGACAGGCGAGCGTGTTAGATAGGTATGATGGTGCTGTGTAAATATAAATGTCCATAATGCCCTATATCGTTTAATCTTGCCCCGGAAACGCCGCATAGTAAGTCCCCATTACCCCGGAAATTGCGAATCCCTACTAATCTCCCAACTACGCGTACCAATATACGATTGACCTGCAATTGAATCGACCTTTTTCTGTTTCGCTGATTTCGATCAAGCAGGGGCCTTAGCCTGTAACGCAATGGCGGGTGGATGGCGTTCCAGCAGAAGGACAAAACCAGGGTTTCCTCGTTTTTCTCCTATAACCAGAGAACTAATCCTCTAGAATTAGAATCAGAATATTCTTTGCTATACTACAAAAACATTAAAAGGACCGACAACTTTGATAAATCGTAATTGAAGCCGTCAACTGAGAGCCAATTTTGACACCGTTACGTTACAGGTAAAGGCCCCAGTTCCCTGTTACGGAAATTAGCCCAGGGGCAAATTCTCGGGTATGTCACATTCGAGATTCTACGAAGAAAACCTTAGTAACAAGTCACATTCGAGATTGCGAAACTCGCATCTCGAAGGAAAAATGACATGTCATTTCGATCTCGACTGCTCGCGATGACTCAAGTCATGTCGAGCGAAAAAGGCAAACATCTCGCAGAAATCTCGTGGCTTATGTCGAGGATGAATCGTGAAAATAAGGATTTTTCCAAGCATCAAAAATAGCACAGATTTAGTTGCACGATAAATCGCGAATAGCTGTCAAATTTGACACTTGGAAAAATCCCTATATTGGAGATGTGACATTTGCCGCAAAATGAGATTTTTCCTTCGAGATGTATCGAATGCGAGATTGGAGAAAGGGCTTACAAGAGCGGTTGTTGTCTAGTGGGCAGAACAATGGACCCGGGTTCTCTTGTCAGTGCGGGCATGTTTGTAGGATCTTCAGCTCAATAGATATGGAAAACAATGACAAAAGGTTATTACTGCCCTTTCGTTTCTTATGATCTTTTTTTGCCCCAATTAGCATTAAGACTAGGTTAAATGCCTTTTTTATAACCCTATTTAGTATAATCGTCACAACCATCGCATTAAAAATGCATTCACAAATGTCACACGGCTATTATTCATAATTTATTTCAGTTCATGGGTCCTACACGACTAGGGTTGCCACTTGCCAGGTGCAATATGCACATAATAATATGCGATTTTTTTATTCGCCAACATGTTATTCCCCTGGCTCGCTTGCCATTAACTTGGCCCAAGATTATGAGCTTCAGTATACAGCTTAGGCTAGGCTTGGAGGACCGCATAATATGTCCAATGCACTGAGTGTTTTTTTGATATACTATTTTTTTATTATTATGAACTAGAAAGTCTTTGCGGAGAAACTTCAAGTATTGGACAGGAGTGGCCTTCAATCAATTGACAGGGGGGTTACCCTTGACGCTATTGCGATCAAATTGAAAAAGTTTAAAAATTAATTTCTCTTTGAATTCGCATAGTAATGCTTTGATTTTAAATACTTTGTAATGTTTATTCAAAGGTAAGGCTGTTTTATTAAATAAAAACTCAAAATGCGTCTTAATTTGCAATTTTTTTTTTTTTGTAAATTGTTCCATATTGCGGCAGCATTGGAAAAATGCGTCAAGGGTAGAGGGGCAGAAGTGGGTCCTGTCCTGTTGGCCAGTAGTGAACAGGGGAGGAGGACCAGGGATCAGTTTTCTGACGATTCTATATTTGTATCGTCAGAACAGAATGGCTTATGAAGAGCTGACGGCCAACCTTTAACAGAGCAGCTACCACGAGTGCTTACTGTCACTGTCACTGAAAGTGACAAGTTGGATAAACAACCTTACTACTAGATTATTAGGATACATGACAGACGTCCGGCAGAGCTTTTTCGCACTCGTGGTAGCTACTCAGAACAGAAAAATAAATGGACTCCTTAGTGCGCTTTGTCACCCAAATAGGCCCAAAAGGATTTCTAAGTTGATTATAAACAGATAAGTAGGTAGGAAAATGTATAAAGGCTTTTGCATCTACGTATTAAGATGATTTATTCAACGTCCAGTGGTACCTTCACTCACACTAGATGGGTGAAGAGACCACTCGGCGCTGCAGTGCCTGTGACATTGTTTTAGATGGAGTAGGGTTGCCCAGCACCTATACCATCCTGACAGCTTAGTCAGGTAGGAAAATATGGTCCTGGAAATAGAACGTCCCCGGTTTTCGCGAAAAGACTGGCAACCCTGAAAACGGCGTGTCATTGCCCGTCTAGCGTGCAGGGCCCACTTGCACCGCCGCGAGGATTAGCTAACCCGGGCTTAGCTAGGGATTAGGACCATTTTTCCCAGGCTTATCCCCGCGTATGTTTATTGTGGCCGGACCTCTTTTGTTGTCATGTTAGGCGGATTGCCTGGATAAATAAATAAGGAAGAGTTGGTGCTTCTGCCAATCTTTACCTAAATGTAAAGAATACAATATTTTCAAAACCGGCTATCCAAATACCCGAGTCCGCTACATGGTACCGAAACTCGAAAAATTTAATAACATGTCACCGAATGTTTACAGCAACGTTACGAAGTCAACAAATTAGTTTGGATAATCGACGCTCTACTGTAGTTAATTTTTAATCTTTCGAACATGGGGATAAGGATTGAATATGTCCGTCTCAGACCCATCGATTTTTACGGCAATTTCATTTCACTACACTGACAATCAGACCCAGGGAACACACAGTGTGGCACACAATTCAGTGTCTGTACCATGCTTCTTCTCCAAAAAAAGTATCCGTAGCTGGTAAAATGTTTTTAAAGTGCACGAAAACGTCTGCCGATTCTTTTGAGCTTACTCTAGTTCAATTGTGTCTCATAGTTTTACCAGGGCATCGAAACAAAGTAACCAAACCGTTTTTTGGCTCTCCTGTAAAGTCAAATGTCTCTTGCTACGTTTTAAAATTGCACAGCCGAAGCGTATGTCACCAAGTTGCAAAATGCGCCCTTTTCGACGTCCAGGCAAACGGTTATTTACTCAGTCCTTTTGAGCATAACATGTAACATTTTTCCTAATTAACACATTTCCTTCAGTTGACAGTGCTTGTTTTCTTTTGTTTTTGGCAGCCATATTGTTTCGCGCGTGCCAGTGACTTCGCACTGCGGTAATTTGAAGATGTAATTTTAGATTTTTGTTTCTCTTTTTGAGGTAAATCTTCGATACTTCATTCAGCCGTTTTTTTTTGCGTAGAATAATAAGACGCAGACGATTGGCTACAGTTAGTCATTTACAGTACCTAGGGAGTTTTTTTTTCCAACAACTATTTGAGGTACACAAGCCATGAATAGTCATGACAGCACGTCAAAGTGTACACTTTTTTTGTTTTTTTTTTATTATTATTTATTTTTGCATATTAAAGTACTTAAAATTATAAATTACATGCCAGCCGCTGAAACCTGAAAAGGTTTATGTGCGGTAAAGTCGCCCGTATCGTAACCGAGTAGAGTGCTAGCGTGTAAGCCTCGACGTGCTGTCGTGTGTACCTACTTAAATTGTCTAATTTTTACAAGCAAGCTTTTTAGGTAACCATATTATGGACAAATTTTGAGTTGGACGATGAGATGTAGCCTGAACAATAAAATTGTACCTGTCCCACTAGCTGGGCAAAGGCCTTCTCTCAGAGAGAGAGAGAGAGAGAGAGAGTTCGGTCAGCTATAGCGCTTGCATGGTAGAGATCGCAGGTTACAGTATCGATTAATGCGAAAGTTTAATCTCCAATTTCCCGTACAAAAGCACCCCTATGAAATAAATATTAAAAAAAAATGTATTAAAAATATAAATATAATATAGCAGGAAAACAGTGGCCTCTCAATTACGTATCTGATATTTCATTTACATAACTTTCACATCTATGTTTTAGGTGGACGTTCAGCATTATAGTCCGGTCATATTTTGTCTCATTAATCAAACGTTCACCCGCCCCCGGGCGTCGAACCCGGTGTCATCGCAAAGCGAGTCAGTGCCGTCGGGCTCAAAAGAGCAATAATAATTTTATTTGCATATTATTATTATGATCGCGTGCGAGAAAATGCACCTCTAAATTTTCCGGAAAATACGAGTTATATCGGCGGGGAAAAGCGTTTGTGCACTCAAAAATAACACAGTTTACTAGTACAGTTGTAAAGTTTAGTAAGCCCAAAAGTGACATTGGCATCCCTAATACAAAATTAATAAAAATACCGACTTCACTGGTGAAAAGGTACACTGTTATTAAGCTTACTAACTGAAATTGTGTCCCGGTTCTTGTATCGGCTCGTCTGGCGCGCTTTTGATGGCCGACAGAGCGCAGCTCAAGGCCATCACAGCGTGGCCAGCATTGCAGCAGCCCTTGATGGACAAGCTGGAATGAATGCAATCGATTCTCGCCAAAAGTGGCCACTTTTGGCGAGAATCGATTGCTTTCTTAAGTTCTAGGATCTGGAATCCAAATCTTAGGTCCTAAAAATAGTTAAGCCTCGCGATGAGAAATCGCACGAGCGTTTTTGGCTAAAAACGCATCCAAAAAAAAGATATGATTTTTTTTCATTGGCGGCGCTAGTTGTGCGTCGTATTTCATCTTAATGGATTTTCATACAACTTTTCTGGCCGCAAAACACGACTATAATGAAATTCCATACAACTTTTCTGGCGCCTACAAAGTAGCCCCCAAGTCCGACTTTGCTCAAAGAAGTTTGTCGAATTAATGACCACATTACGAGCTTTTTTGAGTAAAAGAGGATTGCTGGCGTTGAAAATTTCATCTGACGGTTAAAATTGATTTACAATGTAATCTGTGGCTAATTTATAAAAAAAAAAACTGTATACGAGGGACACCCTAAAATTGTGAGGTACTTTTATACGAAAATGCCCCACTGGCGTTTCCCTCGTTTCAGTTCCAGCGACCAAATATCATACTGCAAATTTTATATACAGGGTGCACTCTTATTCGGTAGCGGAACTTTATGTAGACTGTCTAATGATCAATTCAAACAACTTGTAAGAGATGGCGAAAAATATGGAGCGAAAAAAATATCAGCTGTTTCATACATTTTGCGCAGCATTAAGTCGACCTTTTGTATGGAATAGCTGATATTTTTTTCGCTCTTCTTTTTAGCCACCTAGTATAACTTATTTGTATTGATCAGTAGACAGCCTACTTAATGTTCCGCTATCGACTTATTAGGGTGGCATTAATAGTCGTCGACTCAAGATCGAACTCAAGTAGGTGATCTCAAAAAAGTCAAATGCTAATGTCGAACCTTGGCTAATGTCAATGTTAATCTCAAGATAGTGTCTATTAATATGCTGAGAGCTACTCAAGTTTGACATTAGCCAGGGCTTGACATTAGCATTTGACTTTTCTGAGTTTATCTACTTGAGATCGAGCTCAAGTATGTGATTTCAGACGACTTTAATAGCACCCATACTGCCGATTTCTAAATTGGGAAATTCACTAAGCAAAATGGGTAAGTATCGTCCTGTCTCTGCAGATTTCTCACAAAAGAGCGTGACAGAACGATAGTTAAGTATTTGCTTAGCAAAATTCTCAATTCAGAAACCGGGCCTGTATCAAACAAATCTATCACAAACTATCTCTCAGAGAGTTAGAGGTAAATGGCGTAACTTAGACAATAAATAAATTGTATATTGATTTGTCGGTTTATCCATGTTTATTCGTCGGGATATCCGACTAGTCACGACCTAACCCGGAAGTCTTTTTCATGGAGCTCGGGCCTTAGAGTGCACCCTGTAGTAACCTCCCTCATTCCTGCAACCTGTAATACTGCGGACTTCAATCATAATAATTTCCGAGAGGCAATGATTCAAAACCAACGTAGCGACCCCTTTCGTTCCGTGCTACTTGCGAGGAGTCGCCCGGTGTTATTGCACCTCTTTTGTGTCTCAAAACTGCATTTTTCCTGGAACTGCTGCGACATGGAGCTAATGTGACAAGATACGTTTATTATACGAAAATGCCACACTGCCATTTCCCTCGTTTCAGTTCCAGCGACCAAAAATCATACAACTTATATTGTAACCATCATTCCTGCAACCAGGGGCCTTAGCCTGTAACACAATGGCGTATCAATGGCGTCCCAGGTAGAAGGACAAAACCGGGATTTTTTCGTAGTTCTCCTACAACCAGCGAGCTAATCCTCTAGAATTAGACTCATAATATTCTTTGTTGTAACACAAAAACATTGAAGGACCGACACTGGACCGACGGCATTAATAAATCGTAATTGAAACCGTCAACCGGGAGCCCATTTTGGCACGATTGCGTTACAGGCCCTGCAATGTCCGGACTTCAATCATAATTGAACCAGTGAGCGAAGCGAGCGAAGTAAAATATTATGCTGTTGCCTTCCACACCACAGTTAGTTATTTTGTCTGATACTCGTAGCCAAACCGCATCAGATTTTTAACTCTGCCGCTCGCTTGTGTAAAATGATTTCTCTTGTACAATAAAGAGTTAGGTACTTATTTACTTACTTACTTCATTGTTACGAGTATTACTACTAAGGCCTTTTGCATCTACGTAATGAGATGATTTATACAGCGTCCAGTGGCACCTTCACTCACACTAGATAGGTGAAGAGACCACTCGGCGCTGCAGTGCCTGGGACATTGTTTTAGATGGAGTAGGCTTGCCCAGCACCTATACCATCCTGACAGCTTAGTCGACCAAGCCCACAGGAAAGACAGGTCAATACGTGTGGAGCCAACTGAGCCGCGGGTTTCCTCACGATGTTTTCCTTCACCGTTAGCGAGTGGTGGTGGTCTAGTGGGTAGAACAGTGGACTCTGAAGCAAGAGGTACCCGGTTCGATTCCCAGTGCGGGCATGTATCTATGACTTTGTTTAATTTCAAAGTTACGTACATTTGTGAATTTGTAGTACGAGTATTAGCTCCTTGTGAAACGGTAGCTCATGTGACAATACGCGAGTGTGGATAATTAACACGATGCGCCCGCGTTCTGTTCGACTGATGCGCGTGACAGAATGAGGTCGCGCGTTTTTCTCGTTCAATATTTTGGTTTGAAGTTGGTTTTGGATTTTCGACGGAATTTGTCATTAAACACGTAATCTTCTTTTTGTATTTTCTAAACCATTAAGGTCCAGGTGGCGTCAACCAGGGCTAGCCTATAAACTCTGAGTAACACTAGTGGTTCGCCCCGAACTTTGAACTCGCGACCTCATATCTCAGCAACCCCTCGACCGAATTGGCTCATGTTCGAACTTAAAAAATATCTTCACCTTATTTACCTGCCTACCAAATTTTGTGACGATCCGACTAAATTTACTCAAGTTATCGTCGAACGAACATTCATACATACATACATACATACATACAAACGCCGGATTGTTCCAGTAGACTCGGAGAACTTCGCTCGCTTTGCTCGCTCGTTCAATAGTGAATAATTGTGTGGAAATGTAATTAATTAACCCAGAGTTAATTGGCTAACCCAGCTTTGCGCAAGTCCACCTACCAGTGCTAATAGGAAAAATCGGATAGGACTTAGGACTCGAACCCGCAAACTGCATTCTCATTCTTAGTCAAGAAATCCACATAATTGTTATAATCTAGAAAAAATAAAATATACAAGGTGTTACAAAAGATGCTAACTCCTTTTACAGGGTCATGGTACCTGATGATAGGGATCACAACCAAAATATTTTTTTAGCTCTATGACGTTCCATTGATTTTTAAATAATTAAAATGTAAGCGCTGTGACGAGAGAATAGTTATTTGTTATGCAAGAATGCAAAATTATTGTTTGCGGCGAGTGCTTGTATTGAAAACCGAGCTAGCGAAGGTTTCTAAAATTGAGCCACGAGCGTAGCGAGTGGTTCAAAAAAAGAAACCTGAGCGTAGCGAGGTATTCAGAAGCACGAGACGCAAATAATATTGCATTCGTGCGAAACACAAAACTTTTCATCTCACAGAAGCGAGGAAATCATTTTGTTAGCCAAGCGGGACAAACAAAGTAGACAACTACTTACAGGTAAAACAGGTGCGTCAAATAAGTTCCTTTTAAAATCATATTTTATTGTAGTTACGGCTGCCGCACTGAAGTTTTCAGCTTCGTTGGTATTAAAACCATACGTTTTTTTTAAATAATTTCCTGAAGTTTATTTATCCAGACAAAAAAATAATGTAAATAAAAGAATGTTTTTTTTTCCGGGTGCATTCTGAACTTTTACCATACACATTTAAAATTTCTCGAGTTAAAAAATAAATCCAATTATATCGTTTGAAAAAAATATTTAACAAACCATCCCATAATTGTCTATTTTATAAAACAGAAGCGGAGCTTTTTTTTTAATTTACTGTTATTAAAAATAAATATAGTGTACAAAATATTAAAAAGACTGTAAGAAGAAACCGAGTTTCTGAATGTTCTATTCCGTGACTTTAGATGCCTATGCCTCATTTGCATTCACAGTTTTGTATAGAAAATTAGCACTTGCGTGGAGAGTTGCGTCTAAACGAGGCTCTTCTTTCTGAAGCTTTTATAAACTTACATGGCATCTAGTGAAATGGCCAGTGTTTTTTCTTTTTCTACACAGTGGGGCGGGGCGTTCAAATTTCGAAGCGCACAAAAATGCAGATAGTTTAAATCCGGCCTTTACACGATCGTAAGTTACTAGTAACAGCAACCTTTCCGAGCGTGGGAGATGAAAAAGTATTTTTAAAATACTGTTTCCATAGACTTTCACTATGTTTTAACAGCCTGAAGCTATTAAAATACAGCTAAGGAAACAAACATATTTTTTAATTTGAGCTAAATCCAAAAACAAAAAAGTTTTGAAAATTTTACAATTTTGAGGTTATTATAAAAAAAAGTGTTTTTCAACTTTTTTTTGCAGATTTGTCATAATGTTGACCAGCAGGTTACACCCTGTAAAAAGAGTTAGTATCTTTTGTAACACGTTGTATTGTTCTTCGTGAACGTGATGGATAATATGAAACTATTTAATTAGTTACCAAAGTAGAGAAGAATGAAAATTAATTGAGTACTTAGTTTCAATTCCAAGGGAGTGAAGAGATAATCTTTCAGTAGGTGGGTTTCTATTTACCCTGTAAACAATTTATGAGCTCATTAAATTAAATTTGATGATTTAAGCCCGTTATGGACAAAGCCCAGTTAATCTGTGTGCTTATTCTGTAAAAAATACCGCACATTTGCTAGTGCTCAAAACCGGTTTATTTGGTGGAAAATACACAACCTCTTTTTAAAGATTTTTATAAGGTTAAAAAATTCGCTCGGGACAGGAAATCTTCCCTAGCACCTTGACTGGTCTCTTCATCAATCTAGTGTGAGTGAAGGTGCCACTGGACGCTGTATAAATCATCTCATTACGTAGATGCAAAGGCTATTAGTAGATCCAAGGAATCCGTAGCACTCTTCGCCAACACCAACCAACATCATACAAAAGAGTTGGAGAGATTATTTTGTATCCACTTATGCATACTAAGTCAGACTGTGGAAATTAGAAATCTACAACTTGTTACGAAAAGCGTCTATCAAACTTCAGGGGTCATTTCCTCATCAACTAATTGCAGACTTATTCCAGAAACTTCCACAGGGCAAAGTTAAGTGTATTCATTATGGATGCAAACGATGTTAACAGAACTAATTGAACTGATACCGACATTCACCGGTTTCGGGGAACTAATGTTACAAAAGTACACTTTTAGATTGACGTGCACATTGTTTCAAAGAATTGGGTACATTCGTTGAGATAAGTCAAAATCGAAGTAAGATGTAGCTGTAAAATTAAATGTGGTGTTGTTTTCTTTCAGTAACTACAAGGCACAAGGATCTTCAGTCAACTAAAAGAAGACATCCTAAGAAAACCGTGACATAGGCCTTCTGCCTGGTTTCTGAATTGAGAGCTTTACTAAGTTATTACTTAAGTATCGTTCTGTCACGCTCTTTTGTGAGAAGTTTGCAGAGACAGAACGATACTTACGTATTTGCTTAGAGAATTTCTCAATTCGGAAATAAGTTAGTTTGCTCATCGTTTGATCCTGCTTTTCGCTGAGGTGGTTTTTCCTGAACAAATAGGTTGGTTATACAATAGTCGTTTTGTAGTCCTGCATGGCTTAAGGTGGAAAGATAGCGACGTGGCGGGAAACTCAAAATTTTCTATGTTTTTTACATTTTGTAGCTAAACTGAGCTATTTTTGTTCAGCGAATTTTCGATCGCGGCAGTAACATAGTATTCTTTTCATTATTGTAAACAAAAGAACAAAAATAATTCAGCCGATTATGTGTTCTGGTCTACGAAACAGTAGCACTGCCCAAAAAACTTGTCGTAGACCAGAACACATAATCGGCTGAATTATTTTTGTTCTTTTGTTTACAATAATGAAAAGAATACTATGTTATTGCCGCGAACGAAAAATCGCTGAACAAAAATAGCTCAGTTTAGCTACAAAATGTAAAAAACTGTAAAAAAATTAAATTTCCCGCCACGTTGCTATCGTCTACCCTTAAAACAACGCACGCGCCACCATTCCGAATGTATGCAGGTAGGTCTGTACGTAGAAATATATAGAATACAGGTGCTTAAGTCTGTAACGCAATGGCGTGTCTATGACGCCCCAGTAGAAGGACAAAACCGGGTTTTTCTTGTTTTTCTCCTGCAACCAGCAAACAAATCCTGAGATTCTTTCCTGAACTAGAAATAGATTAAAAGGATGGAAAGATAGATAGATAGAGAACACCAGAAATTAAGTAAGGACAGCATTAATAAATCGTAATTTAAGCGTACAACTGGAAGCCTATCGATGCACCACTGCTTTACAGATTCAGGTCCCAGCTCTCTTCCTTCCACTGTGGTGTAGATGCACACAATATGACATGGCTCAAAACACCAGTGGCGTGTCGATAACGTCCCAGTGGAAGGACAAACCGGGTTTTCCTCGATTTTCTCCTACAACCAGCGAACGAATCCTATACAATAATTAGAATCGGAAAATTATTTGCTGAACTAGAAGAACATTAAAAGGACAGACAGCATTAATAAATCGTTATTGAAGCCTACAACTAGAAGCCTATCGAGCTTGCCCCAGCTCTTCCTTCCGCGTTTATGGAAACCCTTCCACTACTCAGCACTTCCATACATCTGAGTTCGGGAAGGGTTTCAGACAGTTTTTGCATCCCGACCTACCCAACCTCAGATTGGTGCCGGAGCTGAGTACTGGAAGGGTATCCGTAACGTAAGTTGCAAAAAGTCACCGAAAAGGCTACCCGACCTCAGATTGGCTACGGTGCTGAATAGTGGAAGGGTTTCCATAAACACGCCTTCCTTCCACTGTGGTGTAGATGCACACAATATGACACTAGCGCATATTGATGTACGCTTGGAAACATTCCCACTCCCGGCAATGTTTCCACTGGCAATGTTCCCGGAAAGTTTCCGAAAGTTTTCCAATGTTCCCATAAATTCCCAGTGATATTTTTTTTGTTAATTCATGCTAATTCTTAAAGTATCGCGTTGGTTAGTCACATGACATGCATATTTGCATAAGTGTCTTGTCCTTGCAGTGTTGCCACATGGAGACTGCATGAAATCGGTTTTCATTAAAAATCCATCTTAAATCCGTATTGCCTATCAAATTCGTATGAATTATGTGTTTACTAACTTATTATTTGGTGTATAAAGAATCCAAAACCATTTACAAGTCAGTAAACAAATATTGAAATATCCAAAGTTTAGATCAAAGTTCCCGTTAAATTCCCAGTTGGGGAAACATTGCCGGCAATGTTTCCGGCAATGTTTCCAGCGATTGGCAATGTTTCCGGGAACGGAACATCAATAAGCGCACTCATGCACAAAATCAATATTGATCACGGGCGCTCTCCGCTCGCGCCTGTACGTACATGTGATGTGCCAAATTACGCATTCGCATGTTCGCTTTGATCTTTTCACGGTGATTATACTGTGAATTATTCATTTTCTGACCGCCGGGGCCGGACATCGCGATAGGGAGGGGGTGCACCACGAGTTGTGCACTTATGCCGGCTGTAAGCCGCCTTTATGAAGTGACGTTTCTTTTTAGGGACCGAAGTTCTCGGAGTCTACAGGATGTTCATAAAATTCACCTTATGGGCGTATTAATATGCAAACATGCAATTATAGGTATTAATAAAAATTAAAAAAGTATGAGGACAACAATATCAAAAGAGTCAAAAGAGGAATATAAAATATGACAAAATTATTAGAATGGGATGTCAATATTATGAAGAAATTAAATTGTTTTATCGTATAAAGTCAATAACGCTATAATAACATTTTTCACTTGCATGTTTTTTTATATTATTTGTTACCTTATTTTAGATAAAGGTACAGGTATTGGAATCACCTTCGGCCTTTGCATCTACGTAATGAAACTATTTGTACAGCGTCCCGTGATACCTTCGTCGTTCGCTCATACAAGATTTATATCGCCCTGGGGAAGATACAAAACGAGTGGATAGGTCATCAGCCTGTTAGCAGCCACTGCTCAGTAAAGGCCTCTTCATGCTCTCGCCATCTCTCACAATCCTGCGCCAGGCGCAACCACTGTTTTCCGGCTACTTGGGCTATGTCGTCGGACCATCTGGCTGGCTACCGATATCTTCCCCTCACAGGGTCGCCATAGGTTTACGACTCATCGTGGTTGATTGATAGACCATAATGATTGGTGTCAAGACCTCTACACTATTATGCCCTGAAATCGGTCGGATCATTTTTAACCCCCGACCAAAAAAGAGGGGTGTTGTATGTTTTACCGATATGTGTGTTTGTCTGTCTGTGTCTGTGGCACCGTAGCTGTTAAACGGGTGAACCGATTTGCATGCGATTTTTTGTATTTGAAAGCAGGTTTTCTCCTTAGATAATTATGTTGTATCAAAATCGGTTTAGCCGTTTATGAAAATAAATATGCTTTTTGAATGCATATTGAATATAAATATGCTCGAGTGATCTCTTCACCCGTCTAGTGTGAGTGAAGGTGCCACTAGACGCTGTATAAATCATCTCACTACGTAGATGCAAAGGCCTTTTTTATGTTTAAAAAAGTTCACGGTCGTGAATTCGCACTGCGACAACGGCAGCGCGAATAAGCAGTCTGCAGAGGCCGCCAAAGTTTTGTAGTCACTCATGGTAACACCCGAGAGCATGTTTTATTTATCATCATGGTCCTCTTTTTTTTCACTTTTTTCGTAAGCCAACATAAAGATGGCCGCGCCTCAAATGTATCTATTTGACATTTTATCAGAAAGATGATGAATTATGCGGACGTCCGTTTACGATCATGAAAGATAGATACGTTCTTATGGAAGGGACGACAAAATGGTGGATTGATGGAATTTCTTTATGCTTTCTTTTATTACATAAAATACTAGTGGTTCGCCCCGAACTGTGAACTCGCGACCCCATATC
This sequence comes from Zelleria hepariella, assembly GCA_949319315.1. Lineage (NCBI taxonomy): Eukaryota > Metazoa > Arthropoda > Insecta > Lepidoptera > Yponomeutidae > Zelleria > Zelleria hepariella. The sequence goes on along the minus strand of OX439382.1, from coordinate 29,158,073 downwards.
TCGGCAACCCCTGGACCGATTTGGCTCATGTTCGAACTTAAACTCTCATGGACCGCCTACCAAACTTTACTCAAGTAATCGTCGAACAAAAAATAATTCATGCATACATACATACATGCAGGCATAACATACATACAAACAAACATACGAACGCCGGATTGTTCAAGTAGACTCGGAGAACTTCGCTCGCGTCGTCGGTCGTTCGTTCATGCTTCTATTACGGAGGGGTAGGCAGGGATGCTAATTGTCACAATCTTGGCTGACATAACTCTTTCGATTCATCCACATTTTATTAATTTCTACATGTATAGGTAGGTACGGTCGGCCACTGTCTAGGATACTCTGTGTCAGCTCTTATAACGCGCGGTATAAGGGCGATAATCGAACAAAAAGGGGTATCCTAGCGTGTGGCCGACTGTTCGTTCAGCGACATGCTACGATCAGTGTGCTTATTTTATTTGCGGGAAAATTACCTAAGGGAAGCTCTTATAAAAAAAAACAATACTTTGTAAAAATTTTTTCGCAAATAAACCGGTTTTGAGGTCTAGCAACTGAGCGGATGTTTTTTTACAGAATAAGCACACAGAGGACATGGCATTTTCAATGAGCCGTTTTCACGGCTGTCAAATTTAGCTTTTTCTGAAGATATTATTAATCTGTGTAAGTGGAGCCACATCCCGGTTCTTGTATGACCAAGCCTATGAGCGCCATCTACCAAGGGCTTCGAATTCAGCTTTTAACTGTCAGTTGAAAACGGGCCATTGAACTTAAAGATATATCCTATCGTGTAGCTAACATAAGTACTTAGGTACGGTCGGCCACAATCTCAGATACCCCATGGCAGCTCTTACCGCGCGCGGCATAAGGGCGCCAATCAAACAAAAAGGGGTATCTGAGACTGTGGCCGACTGTACTATAGATTAGCTCTAGTCATATTTCGGTGACATCAGCCACAATCATAATTTAAACAACACTTATCGGTTTTTACACTTGTTTTATTGACTTTTGACACTAACCCGATTAAAACGAATGTAAAATCCGTTAAAAGTTGTTTCATGGCCAGTTTTTCTTTTACGAATGAATGATGGTTATTTGTTATGCAAGAACGCAAAATTATTGTCTGAAGCGAATGCTTATATTGAATACTAAGCTAGCGAAGTTTTCTAAAATTGAGCCACGGGCGTAGCGAGTGGGTCAAAAAAATAAATCTGAGCCAGTAGCGTAGCGAGCGTTTTTGTGAAGTCGGTACGCAAAGTTTTTTGTTCGGAAGTCCGTTATTGGCTTAATCTTATCTTTAGACAATATTGAGAAACTAATTTCAATATTTTTTATTTTGGTTCAGTAGTTTGGATTTTACAACGTTTCAAAGATACGGTTTTATGACCTTCACGCGACGGTCTGCAATTCTGCATACTGTTGGGGGTCATAGGAACAAAACATTTTAGCGCATAAAAACAAAACTACTGGACCAAAATAAAAAATATTGAAATTAGTTTCTCAATATTGTCTAAAGATAAGATTAAGCCAATAACGGACTTTCGAACAAAAAACTTTGCCTTCCGAATTCACTGGAATCTCACGGTGACGAAGGGACACCATGATAATAGTGATTTAGTAAGTAAATTAGTGAATGACATTACATACAGCTACCTATAAAAGTAGTTTAAGGCGCGGGGCATAGTGAATCACCCGCGCGCAAAAAAAAAAACGCACAAAATCGATTCCTGTATCAAATACACTAAACAAATCGATAATGTTCCCATATCAAACCCTAGAATTAGGTGAGACCTATCTAAAACAGCCAGTTTCGTGTTGACATTCATAAACGTTTTGAGATATTTAGCTTGAAAAAAAATAGGCATTCCAGGGTTTGATATGTGAACATTTTCGATTTGTTTAGTGTACCTATTTGATACAGGAATCGATTATGTGCATTTTTTTTTGCGCGCGCGGGCGATTCACTATGCATGCACGGTACGGTGCCTTGACAACCATCAGTTTTAATGTAAGGTTTACCAACAAAACAATAATTATACTTAGTGATAGTTACTTTTAAGGCGGTGTTTTAAGTTATTGTAATATGGTGTAACTTTATTTTTAAATAAATAACCTTGAAAATCAAATCAAATCAGAGATGGGAAGATAGGGAGTTTGAAAACTGCCGCGGTCGCCGTAGACTGAGTGACAGTTGGTTATGTAGTTGTCTTGAATTTCATTTAATTTTGTTATACTTATTTAGTAGTCAAATAATGGTCACCCTAAGTTACAAATCAGAATCCTGTGAAGATAAATCCTTCAACAGTTCCATAAGAACCTGATATTTCCGAGATTTGGCTCAAAGGACGCGAAACGCACCGTCAACAGTAGTGCCCTTACAAAGGAAATCAAGTCAGTGCAAGAGCGACAACAATAATTATAATTATAAAATTTACTGCGCGCCGCATCTGCGCACGGGCTCTAAACCTTGAGATCTTCATAACACGGAAGCTGGATTAATCACGGGGCTCGTATAACGCACATAATGTTGGAAGTTTATTATAAAACTTGGCAATGGAAGGGCCACTAGCGCGACGTACTAATTGGCAACCTTATGTTCACTCGCAGTATCTTAGTAATAGTAAAAAACCGGCCAAGTGCGAGTCGGAATCGCGCTCGAAGGGTTCCGTCCCATTATCTATGAAAATGGGAAAAAAAATCACGTTTGTTGTACGGGAGTCCCCTTAAATATTTACTTTATTCTGTTTTTTAGTATTTGGTGCTATAGCGGCAACAGAAATACATCATCTGTGAAAATTTCAACTGTCTACCACGGTTCATGAGATACAGCCTGGTGACAGACGGACGGACAGACGGACGGACAGTGGAGTCTTAGTAATAGGGTCCTTTTACCCTTTGGGTAGGGAATCCTAGAAATGAAGTCGCTATCCGCGTCTGTCTGTTTATCCGATAACTCCTCCTAAACCACGCAGCGTATTTTGATAAATTTTTTGGCGTAACTTATTTTGTAGGGTTCCGTACCTCAAAACGAAAACACGGATTAAAATTCTCTCGGGACAGGACTTTTTGAGCTACCGCCAATAAGATGAGTAAAAAAATGCATCGATAGTTACTTGCTCGGTAGCTCAATAAAATTGGTGGAGCGATACAAGTTTTTTTAAAATAATAAATCAAAATAAAATAAACCTGTGGGAATGTGCCAGTTGGAACATCACCGTAGGGCAACAGCATACTTTATTACGATCTACAAATTGCGAACGTCATCGCACTGCATATTACTCGAGTTGCATTTAAATGTTGGTTCATAATTGAATGCTAAATGCTATCTGTATAAAGTCGGTTTCTTCAGTACGAATTAGCCAGGCTCTTTTATGTTTCCTTTTGATTTCCGGCTAAGCTTTCTAGTTAAGATGGACCTTTACGCTCATTGCCCTCTCGCATCTAACTTGTTTTTTAACCCCCGATACAAAAGTGGCGTTGGATAGGTCATACTATGCGAAGACCCAAAAACCACCCCTCCAAGATAGCACTGAAATGGTATCCAACTGGAACACGGAAGAAAGGGGCGCCCCAAACCTACCTGGCGTCGTCGATACCCAAGCAGCAAAAGATGGTTTTATAGTTAACCTGGAACCACCATTTTATCAGGACTATAACGGGATAGTGAGCGCTTATAACCACGGAAAAGGGCCCATTTTATAGGCATACTTTTTCTTCTAAGACACCCATAGTAGACTTTGTGACTACCACTTACACCAATAGATTCCTTATAGTTGGACTACGCAGAACTGACTGCACCCCGCGAAGTCAACTATAAGCGCCTAAAAGAACCACACACGACTCTAACGTACTCCGTGCTTCTGTTACAAGCTCTTTCAAAAACAGTTGTAGTGAAAGTGGTTGCTGCTCCAGGATTTATAAAAAAATATATATATTTCATATCATGGGAAAAGGGTAAGTTATCTTGGTTAATTTTTTTTTTTAATAATGTGTAATCTGCAGTGTGGCATAATAATTAACGTGTTACGTGTGTTCCGTTGGCAAACGAGTATTGTCGATGAAGTATATTATGTTTTAGATCAAAATTTTCACTCGCCTCTCGAAATTAGTGTATTTAATAAGTTGCATTTGAAAATAATATTCGTTTCAATAAGGCATACAATGAAAAGTAGCCATTTTTTTCTAGTTAGGCTTCCTAAGTTCGTTAGAGAACCGTTATAGACGTACTTGGTTTTATAATGCTTTGCATTAGAACCATATCGCCATATTTTGCAAATTAAATATCGCCATATTGTTAGGAATTAGGGTTCCACAAATATTGTTCCAAAGATCGAATTATTTTTTTAATGGTTGGTTATGGGGGTCCTTGACCTATAATTTAAAAATAAAATAATTCCTAAATGATGGATAGATGGCGTTAACAAATAATAAAATAATAAGAAATTAGCGGCGTTGTTATTTTGAAAATATAAAGTTTAAACTTAAAATTGCAGCCAAAATTACTTCAAAACGTGATAAATATATGGTTATTAAGGACTTTTTTTGATGATTTCTCAATGGAATATTTATTTTTAAAAAAATGTACTAGGTACTTCATTATTTATGAACGCCATTTGTTGAAGTCTTTTAGAACCATTTGTTTCTATTTTGAGCTATCAGAAATCCTTAATTTCATTATGGTGTCATATTTTTTATATTTTCAGGTTTATGAGTCAACCTTTGAATTTATCATGGTAGTGACATCGACCGCTTTATGACAAAAAAGGACTTTCAAGCTTTAAAAACCTTATGATGGCCTTGGAATGAAACGCACTTCTTTTTGTCTCACAAATGCCATGGTTGTGGCCATAGAGAATTCAAAAAAATCTGGAGAAAAGCCTATTTACTTTGTTATGAATGAAGAACATAATTATAAGATTTTTGTTAAAAGACGATTTACATTATAATTTACATCCAAACTTTCTTTATTTGTGTCCAGAAGTGTTCCGGCGTCCTTAGGCAGGATCTCTTATATTTTAATTTAAATTTCTAATAAAGAATTTAAAGCCGCATGTCATATATTTTACTCTACAGCCCATTATCCAACATCCCCACGCAATTTAAAATGTTCCTCATATTTTAAACTGGAATCGTCTTCAACTTCACATTCTTCTTTGTGCGAAGATTCCCCACTAATGTTCTCTTCGTGGATTGAATCTAAATTAGCGTCGTTTTGTCCAAAAACATAAATATTATCATTTTGTGTAAAATTTTCAGATTGACTAATTTGTACGGAACCTTCGCCAACTTCTATGTTACTTTCTTTGACTGCTATGAGTAAAAAAATGGCTGCTATGAGACTATAACAGTCTAGCCGAGACCATTAAAAACAATTATACTCTTCTAGGGGACTTCACGAAGACAATTTGGGATAGTAATTATATTACACGGAACCCTTATAAAAGTGTTAAGATTATAACTGCGTTCGACAAATCCACAAGAGAACCAAGTACACTTACTCTTGGAATAAGCGGTTAAAGAACTAATTTACTTATTATTGATTCACGTTATGAACTTATAAACCCTTATAAATTAAAGTAAAAAGTGCAAATGGTTTCCATTACGTTTAGTTCTATTTGATACTCTTATAAACATACTTTACTTATAATGGATTTATAATTATTCTTGTAGGCAATTATAAGTATAGCTAACAAGAGCACGTATTCTCAAGCGCGTTTACACCTTTGCAATACTTGTATAGGCCATCTTAGCTTATACTGTGCTGTTAATTTAGGTCTATAGACGATAATAAGTTAACGTATAGGAAAGGATGTACTACAAGGCCAACTAGACTCTGTCCATGCTATTATAAGCGTGTCAGCCAATTCTAGAACCACTAAGAGACCGTTATAAGTGCTTCAGGCCTATAAAGCGTGCACTCAAGGACAATTTTGTTGCTTGGGTAGTACACACGACAGCACGTCGACCCTTACAAGCTAGCACTCTATTCGGTTACATTATGGGCGACTTTACAACAAAAGTGTACACTCTGACGTGCGGTCGTGTGTACAACAGGAGTCTCGAAAAAAATAACAGCTGCTCCATATATTTGGTGCAATAGGTACCAAAAGGTATCGAATTTTAGTATGGAACAGCTGATATTTTTTCAAGATTTCGCACTTGGTCCTATCGTGAAAGTCGCTTGTATTGGTGAGTCAAGCGACCCCTTTCAGTGTCACAGGACCTTTCTAAAACACCCTGTATATGATATGTCTGTTATATAAGCCGTGTCAATAGAGAAACGATATGTAAATGGCGGCGGGTACCTATGGTAAGGTCGGAAAAGAGGTTACGAAAATACGATTTCGGTTCATACCTAAAACTTTCTTAGTTTTATGGTTACGAAATATTGTTTTACGATGCTTTCTTTATTGTTTAGGTGATTGTTCTACGTTGGGTTTGTGATTAAACAATAATCTTTATGAAAATAATATCAACAGTATTGAAACGTAGTAAATAATACAAACCTCAACAAATAACAACACTTAACGTAAACTACAATAATTAAATAACTCGACAAACATTAAAAAAACACTAAGAAGCGAACGTATTTTGGCGTGTTTTAATAGCCCAGTGTAGGTGACTAATCAAGACAGCATAAAATGACTTTGCTAACGTTACGTGTGAGTGTAGACGGAGATAATAATATGATTAAAGCGAGAGGGCGCGAGAGTGTCCGCCATTTATATCGTTTCTTTATTGACACAGCTAGGTTATATCCTTTTTTTGGGGGTCCGGCAACACTGGTGACGAACCACCAGCGGGGGGCGGGGTGACTGACCGGGCGGGGGCGGGGTGCACTAGACTAGCTATTCACCCCGGTTCGCCCAGACGTCCTTTTACACACTCGAGTTGGCAGCAGCCTGTATACACAGTGTTGACGTTTACTGCTCTATAGCAGCGCACTCATTACAGACCAGTAGTGATTTACTCAAACAATGCGAGTAATTTTAAAAAAAGCAGCTTTGTATACCTAATTAGAACTTATTTAAAGTATTTTAAAGTAACAATTAGTAAAAAGTACATCCTACTATCCTATCCTACTTCCTACTAATATTATATTCGCGAAAGTTTGTAAGTATGGATGGATGGATATTTGTTACTCTTTCACGCTGAAACGGCTAAACGGATTTGGATTAAATTTGGAACAGAGATAGCTTAGACATCAGAATAACACATAGCCTACATATTATTACGCTTTTACACTTATATACGCAAAGTAAAGCATAATTATATCCTTTTTCTGTCGTCCACGCGGACGAAGTCGCGGGCAAAAGCTAGTTTACTATATTATTGTTTGTCATGATCCTAGTACGTTATTTGATTGTCGGATTATCCTTCACCACGGATTGCCATAGCAACGGATGAAAACGGAGAACGATTACAGCCGAACTTCGGTCCGGCGTAAGTTCGGTGGCAATTCGGCACCGACGTATTCTTTCAACACAGTTATTAAAATTTTGCGTATGGCACATTAAGCAGCAAATATTAAAGAATAAAAGGGAGGCCATTGATCTAATCTGTCACTTCCGCAACGGCCTCGTGGATCTTATGGATCCTTCCTTCTATTGACCACTGCGGGCAATGGTCGGTGATATTGGGACAATATGCTCTGCACCTCCCCGCAAGAGCAGCGCGGGTCCGTCCCAATCTTCCATCTAAGGTCGAATTCTTCATTCAAGATAGTACACTGACGTTTACGGTGTGACCAGTCTCTGGTGAAAATTAAATAGTGTGGTGACAAAAAGTTTGACATGAATCGAATTGCGTATTTGTTGGCCCATTTGTTGGCCATTGCACGCAGTTCTCACGGCTAGATAATTTAATGTAAGTTGCTGTATTTAATACTAAGTTTCTGTCTAGTTCGTAAGTTGATCACCTCATAATGACTGTATTACTGTGTGCTTTGGTTAATAATAAATGTCTTTTCTTTCTTTCTTTCTTTCTTTCTAATCGATATAATCGATTTATAGGCCGATTGATGTAAAGCTTATTAATATGAAATTAACTAAAAACTTATTAATTAGTAACGAGAAAGTGTGTTGTGGTCCACTTTTTTGAGGAGTGTTAAATGCGTTAAAAATTGAGTTTTTTAAATGATCTATGGAAATATGGCGTTCCGAAAGTATTTTTTTTCCGTCCGGAATTCCTGACGCACGGGCTACCATGCGGAATTTTTTGTGACTGAGCTGAATCGCACAACGAGTGGAATGCATCACTATTACAATAAACATGGCAACATTATTTTGCAAAGTGACAGTTAACATCTGTCGGTTTACTATCCTGAATAAAGAATTAGACTTTACACATCAGCTCGGCATATCTACCCTTCGAAGTTCGGCACCTGTTTATTTGACTCCAGTATTTTTGAGGTAGATTAAAGCCTGGCATTTTATCATAAGGATCGGATACAAGAGCTCTATTATTTGAACGAGCGAGCGGAGCGAGCGAAGTTCTCCGAGTCTACTGGAACAATCCGGCGTTTGTATGTATGTATGTTTGTATGTTTGTATGTATGAATGTTCGTTCGACGATAACTTGAGTAAATTTGGTCGGATCGTTATAAGGCGGGTAAACGAAATTAAAATTGATTGATATTTTTTTCGAGATTTCGAAGTCCTGAAAATGAGGCAAAGAGAATTTTTAAGTTCGAACATGAGCCAAATCGGTCGAGGGGTTACCGAGATATGGGGTTGTTAAGTTTATATGGGGTCGCGAGTTCACAGTTCGGGGCGAACCACTAGTAATATCATCACCGGGAATCGAACCTGCGATATTTCGATTTGAAAGTCACTGTGAACATCCCGCTATTCCACTACCCCCTGCTTCACATCGCAATAAATTACTACTTCTTCGTCTTGTAGTGCCGTCTCCTATCGGAGTTTGGCAATCATCTTGGCTATTTCCTCTTTTGAGGCGGCCAAACGGAACAAGGAGCTCGTGGATTGTTGGAACCAATGTCGGAAGTTCTCAAGCCATGATATCTTGGGTCTTCCGGGTCTCCTCCTGCCTGGTATCTTCCCTTGGGTGATTAGTTGAAGGAGTCCATATTGGGTGTTGCGCATTATATGGCCAAAATACTCAAGTTTAAAGCTCTTCATTACCTCAACGGTTATATCAATAAATTAGAAATTCAGGAAAGTACCTCACAGACTTTGTATTGTATTAGTCACTTCAATGCGCCATATTAATTCAGGTGTCAGTCATATTATGCGAAAGCCCTTTGTCTTACAAACAGACAATGTTCCGTGTTCCGTGATCGGAGAGTGGGGACGTTACAGAACGTTCATCATTCAGTTATTCAAACATGATTTTTCAGATACTTCAGATAACACAATGCAACGTAGGCACAGGGGGCTTAAGTCAGTAACGCAATGGCGTGTCGATGGCGTCCCAGCAGAAGGACAAAACCGGGCTTTCCTCGTTTTTCTCCTACAACCAGCAAACTAATCCCATAAACTAAGGCCCGGTTTCTTTATTGAGAATTTTGCTAAGCAAATACTTAACCATCATTCTGTCACGCTCTTTTGTGAGAAATCTGCAGATACAGGACGATACTTACCCATTTGCTTAGCTAATTTCTCAATTCAGAAACCGGGCCTTAGAATCAGAATGTGCTTCTCTGTATTACAAAAACATTAAAAGGAACTACGACAATTTTTTGGGGCAGTGCCACTGCTTCGTAAACCAGAACACATAATGAAATGAAATGAAATGAAAAGTTTTATTTGCTCTATAAGATTTACATTTTGAACTTAGGTAGAGTGAACTATAATTATTTGTACTTAAAATTAGGTTCCCAGTCCCCAAACTAGAATAACTCTGTTTTATGGGTAACCGGTCTTCCGCTCTAACGGTGACTAATGACCTGGAATTAAATTGCGCTTGCCTACAATAGAGTAGGCGTTGTAATTTTCAAAAAAGTTACTTATCGTAAGATAATAATGAAATTATACATAGTGTGCTACATACTTTTAAAAACATAATAATAATAATAGTACAGTCTACATAAACTTAAAAACATAATATAAATATGAATAGATATAGACATATAATAATTATATTAATAGATAAATTATTGATAGATAAATAATAGGTAGGTACTGATAATATTTAAAGTGATGTTGCACAGACATAAAATATTGTAGTTTTTAGTAATTTTATTAGGTTGATACAAGCACTTACACAACTAAACACCTTTGACTAATATGTTAATAGTGTTTCAGTGTCGTCGTAGTTTAGTTTCGTTAACCATTCGCGCAGAACTTTTTTAAATTTGTACTTCAAAAATGTGGAAAATTTTAATGTTTTGTTGATGTAAGTGTAAAGTGTGGCAGCAAGAAAGTTATAAAAACGTTTTGCGAATCCGGTGGTATATGTTTTTGGAGTTTTCCATAATTCGACTCTCATGGATCTGTTAGGCACGTTTCTTGTGAATAAGGATGTTTTGTGAAATTTTGTTAAAATAGCTAGGATGAAAATCTGTCTTACAGTTAGAAATTTTGTTTCTTGATAAAGTTGTGAGGTTGAGTAGCGATATGGTTTTCCATAGGCAATCTTTAATCGGCTGAATTATTGTTGTTCTGTTGTTTACAATAATGAAAAGAATACTATGTTATTGCCGCGAACGAAAAATCGCTGAACAAAAATAGCTCAATTTAGCTATAAAATGTAAAAAACTGTGAAAATTTTGAATTTCCCGCCACGTTGCTATCGTCCACCGATAAGTAGTATTTACGAATATTCCAGGAGAATTTCTGCACTTCCCCATCATTTTCCGCGATGAAATTTCCTTGTGCGCAGTAACTTCAAATGACACTTCGCTCCAACAAAGAGTTCTGAAAGTCTCCGGACTCCGGGCTGAGTCAAGGCACCGTGTTTAATTATAGCAACTGCAATTGCTTGCTGTACACAATACAAGGTGTTACAAACTTCGATCAAGGATAAAACTAGATAGTACGTACAAATAACTCTGAAATGTGTCTGGAAAATTAGATGCCCAAATTGCATGTATACTTAATTGCTTGTAGTCTATGGCCCGGTTTCTGAGTTGAGAATTTTACTAAGCACATACTTACGTATCGCTCTGTCACGCTCTTTTGTGAGAAATCTGTAGAGACAGGACGATACTTACCCATTTGCTTAGCAAAATTCTCAACTCAGAAACCGGGCCTATGCAATTTACACTAATGCGATAAGGTTGACATTAGGACTTTAGACGTATGGTCAAAATGATGTTTCGTATTTTTCTATTGCTGCTTCCATTTGTTTCTGAGGCGAAAAGTTTTTATTGTGATTTTATACGTAATGAGGATTCTATGGGATTTAGTTCGGTGGTTACAAAAGATCCTAACTCTTTTTATAGGCTAATAGTACCTACTAAAAGAACTATTTTATAATAGAAAAGTAATGAACAGTGAATTCGTGTTTCACCTTACGCCCATATGACGGTACCGAAATGGCCAAGCCACATATTTTGACTAAGGTGTAGAGTTTATGAAGGTAGGGCTTGTAGATTAGGGAGTTTAGAGCTAGACGTTTGGCTCTACATGAGATCTGATAACTTTTTGACAGTGCGGGGTCTCGTCTTGGCAACATTTTACATGAAAATGTTTTTGGTGGATTTCACTTCTTTTTGTATTTTGTTTTGATTTGTTTTGTTGCAATGGAGAGGACTAAAGTTTCTTATTTTCTTCATAACGGTTGCGCGTAGCGGTTTTGGTAGAGGCGTACAGGCGTAGCTCCTCTACGTCGTAGTGGTTTATTTATGATAATCGTCAGTGAGTCAGTGACGAAATCGGGGGTTTTTAGACGTCAATAAAATCTAAAGTATAACAGTTATGCAATTGAAACTTTTTATGTGTAATGACATCGACCTAGACATTATTTCCCGAGAATTTTGTTGATGTAGTATAATCCAAACCCAAGTTATGAGGGTTCAAAAAAACGACGAAGCGCTTCGAGAAAAGGTAGTAGTGCCCCCTTGAGCTTCGCTGCTCGTCTGAAGTAAAGTCTGACTAAAGTTAGTCAGCACCCTTCAAACGTCAATTTGAAAAGGATCGCGATAGATTCAAAAGTTAGACAATTAAGCCCCTGGCGAACCAGGAACCCCAGATGGTCTAGCTAGAGACTTCCAAGGTTGCCCAATGATGTCCAGGTCTTCAGCAGTACAAAAACGTTCACTGAGTGATGATGATGAATGAAGGTAGCGTCTTGTTGACTTGTCTTTCCTGTGGGCTAGGCCGACTAAGCTGTCAGGATGGTATGGGCAAGCCTACTCCATCTAAAAAGAATGTCGCAGGCACTGGAGCGCCAAGTGGTCTCTTCACCCATCTTATGTGAGTGAAGGTGCTACTGGACGCTGTTTAAATCCTCTCATTACGTAGATGCAAAGGCCCTAGTAAGCGTAATGTCTAACACACAACTTTATCTGTCCGGTTTAAAACTACACACTTGAAACCACCCGTCTGAAGAAGTCCACAATCTTTTTACTCGCGCTGCCATTTCTAATTCCTTCCCGGAGCGAAATCCGTTTATTCGCCTTAGGTCCGACTAGTCCACCCCCAATAGGGTTAAAAACTGCAATTACTTTATTTTATAAGAAGTAAGAAGTGATCACCATCAGAACCAGTAGCTTGTTGCGTCGGCTGTAATGGAACTGATAAGGTGAGAATGAAGCTGGCGTGCTTGAGACTTATGAGGTCTGAGGCTCTGAGGGTGCTCGAGAGCGAAAGAAGGTTGACAAGCTCTGTTCGTGGTCACTAAATGCTGCCATTTCTAATTCCATTCCGGGGCGAAATCCGTTTATTCGCCTTACATTTCCTTTTATAAGAAGTAAGGTTCCATGTACCTACCGTGTTCCGTATTCACACATGGCAGCGAACAGTTGACGGCGAGCTGCGAGCCGTTGGGCTGAGCTGGAGCGAAGCCAGAAGAGTTGCTGAGGACAGGAAGGCGTGGCGTGATCTTGTAAAAGCCCTTCGTACCTCTGGGATACCATAGGATAACAACACGGTTCCATGGGAGCCAGAGAGTCCCAAAAGATACCAAGTCGAGTCCAACGAGCATTTGTAATTTGTATTACGAAATTCGACTATTTTTATTATTATTTTTTTATATCAAGAAAGGTTTTATTCACTTTTATCGACTTACTTTACTTTTTGGCCGATTTTGTTAGCACATAATTATCTAAGAACCCTCCTGCTGCTTGCAAATAAAAAAAACTGCATTCAAATCAGTTCCCCTATTTAAGAGCTACGTACGGTGCCACAGACACAAACACAGATAGACACTAGACAGACACACAGTGTCAGTGGTCAAACTTATAACACCCCTCTTTTTAAGTCGAGGGTTAAAAAGTGAGTGTACATATCCGAATGACAAATAATAAAAACTGTCGTCGAACAAAAGGACGAACAGCCAAGGGCCATCTGGAATAAGCAGCGAAATCTACTCGCAACAACACAGACAGGTCTCGGAAAACACTTTTAATCTGGAGTTATTTCTTCGCCGCTGAATTGTTACGTATTTCTCTTTAGTTAACAACTTTATCGGGGGAGAAGCTGCCGCCAAATTGTTTCTCACTCTGACAATAACTGGGCTCTTTCAATTTGAGCTTTTGTTCGCTTTCTTATAAGTTATCTTATAAGTTGCGGGCGTTGGATTTTTCGTCGTTTTTATTTTGCAACCGTGTCGTGTAGTGGGAGCTTATCAAATAATGGCACTCGCATGATGATGACGGTCACGCACATTTTTTCTTTATTGCCTTATACAACGTGTTACAAAACATCCTAACTCTTTTTACAGGGTGTAACCTACTCGTCAACAGGATGTCAATTCTGTAAAAAAAAGTTGAAAAAAGCAAATTTTATTTTATAACCTCAAAATTAAAAAAAAATCATAACTTTTTAGTTTTTGGTAGTAGCTCAAATTTTAAAATATGTTTGTGGATGTAGGTGCATTTGCATAGCTTTAAGTTGTTAAAACATTGTGAAAGTCAATGAAAAAAATATTTAAAAAATACTTTTCTCCCGCCACAGCGTTAACATTTTATTAATTTAAAAATCAACCGAACGTCATAGGGCGAAAAAAATATTTTGGTTGTGATACATATCACCAGGTGCTATTACCCTGTAAAAAGAGTTAGGTACTTTTGTAACACCTTGTATTAAAATAACTACTTATTTTGTCCATTTTCCCTTATGTTTTTAACCCCAGACATAAAAAGAGGGGTTATAAGTTTGACCGCTTTTTGTGTCTGTTTGTGTGTGTGTCTGTCCGTGGCACAATAGGGCAGCTATTACGAATTCCCTGTACAAGCGTGGGAACTCGGCGATGGCCAAGCGCGTGAAACACTGTTTTCTATAGCTGTTTCACCCAGAGTCAGACGGGGCGCGGGAAAAGCAAGAGGCAATGCGGCTGTATGAGTCTACGTGTGTTCGTGTCCTTTCGCGAGTATGTAGTTGTAGTTGTAATGTAAAAGATCTATTTTCCCAAATTTTTTCGTAGTTCAGCTGCCAATTCTACATTTTAGTAGTTATTTCAAAAATCTTTTTTTTTTTCTGACATGTACAATACATTATTGATGTTCCCAAGGTAGTTAGAACCAATAGACAGTGTAATAAGGTAAGTAAATAACAGCTGAAAGTAACCCCCTTTTCGGCGCGAAAAACGCATCGCTCTAATTTCTATCAGGCTATTTTTTTATTATAAAAACTATTTGCAAACCTCCGAATTGGTCATTTACTGATATAAACCAAGTTTCAGCAAAATCAAGCCTGTAGTTTAGAAATTAAACCTGAACTACGTTTGTATGGGAAAATGGTGCTCTAGCACCCTCTTAAACGGGTGAACGGAATAAGTAGGATGCGGTTTTTTATTTGAAAGCAGGTTTTCTTGCAAGTGTTCTTAGATATTTCAAAATCTGTTCAGCCTTTTATTAGATAATATATTATGCCAATTTGATTTGAAGCTAAAATGTCGGGGATATTTTAAATTTACAGATATTTCAAAATCTGTTCAGCCGTTTATAAGATAATATGCTAATTTGATTTGAGGCTAAAATGTCGGGGATATTTTAAATGTATAATTTAGTAGTTATTGTAAATAAAAGGGCGTAGATACCAACGTACCCTGAAAGACGTATTTTCTGAAACTTTGTAATTAAATTCTTACTTGAGCGTTCGTTATAAAAACAGCGCGTGCATCGCGGCATTTAACCCAATTACATTTGTTTATAGTGTAGCAATTTGTGTCGCTGGATCTACAGTGTACAGTTTGAACGCAGCACCCACCACCGTTGTTTCTAGCGCTGCAAAAACTGTGCATAGAGTTAAGGTTTAACTAAAGTAGTGCAGCGGGAAATTTTTAAACAAACACAGGTTTTTAATTTTTATAGCTAATCTAGCTATTTTTGTCTTACAATGGTTAAACAGTATTATTTTCATTATTCGAAACAACAGAATAACAATAACTCAACTGATCGCAGACCCTAAAACCCATGAATATTTGGATAAGTCAAAAGCAGCAGTTTTATTCTTTGGCAGGATTTATTAGTAGGTTCAGTAAGTAGTTCTAATAGATTTGGTAATCTGAATTCGAAAAAAAAAAAAAAGCCCAGGGATTCTCATTTGACGACCTGTTTTTAGCAAAAAACGCATCCAAAAAGAAGATAATCCCACCAAAAACATTTTCATGTAAAAAAATGTTGCCAAGACGAGACGATACACCTCGCACTGTCAAAAGATCGCATGTAGAGCCAAACTCTACACGCCCTAACTCTACAAGCCTTAACTTCACAAACTGTACACTTTAGTCAAAAAAATTGTCTTGGCAGTTTCGTTACTAAAAATAACTTGTAGGTAATAACAGAAAAGTTTATTAAGGCGCTGGGCAAAGTGAATTAGCCCGCGCGCAAAGAAAAATGCACAAAATCGATTCCTAATACACTTAAAAAATCGAAAATTTTCACATATCAAACCCTAGAATTAGGTGAGATCTATCTAAAACAGCCAGTTTCATGTTGATATCCATAACAGATTGCAAGATATTTTGCTTGAAAAAAAGTGCGCCGCCAATTTTTTTTCAAGCAGAATATCTTCATAACGTTTATGAATGTCGACACGAAACTGGCTGTTTTAGATAGGTCTCGCCTAATTCAGGGTTTGATATGTGAAAATGTTCGATTTGTTTAGTGTATTTGATACAGGACTCGATTTTGTGCATTTTTCTTGGCGCGCTGGCTATTCACTATGCACTGCGCCTTAACAGTGAATACATTCGTTTTGATGTACAATAAAGAATATTCTATCTTATTATCTACTTATCTACATTTTTCACCTTACGCTCATGACGGTGAAAGCGCGCGCGCGATATGGCGCCCAAGCGATAGTAGGTACCTAAAGGAGGCCACAAATTAATTATTTTAGGGTATTTTTAAACGAACTATTTATTTATCCTTCAGTATCGTGTAAATAATCGCCCCTGAGTCGGATTTCACTTCACAAAACAGCACCTTGTAAGTATGTAAATGCCTAAGTTTTGGAAATTGTAGAGATGTTTCGCCACATCGCTCAAGCCCCAACAAACTGCTCACACGACAAAATAATAATTAATATTTTTTTTATAAAACTCAGGGGCTTAATTGTCTAACTTTTGAAACTATCGCGATCCCTTTGAATAGTATCGGGATGATGATCGTGATTGCGACCTTACAATGAAATTGTTTTAAATCAAAATCGCTAACAGAATGAATCAGTCAAAACGCCATACAAATTGAATGATATTGAGCGAACGAGTTTGCTATTTTTTTAACTCAATATCTTTCGAAATCAATCACAATCCCTATCCATATCTCAATGATAGTTTGTGTCAAATAAATGCAGTGTGAAGTCCGTCTGCACCCTTCAATTCGGAAGGCAAAGTTGTTTGTTCGAAAGTCCGTTATTTGCTTAATCTTATCTTTAGACAATATTGAGAAACCGATTTCAATATTTTTTATTTTGGTTCAGTAGTTTGGATTTTACAACGTTTCAAAGTTACGGTTTTATGACGTCACGCGACGGTCTGCATACTGTTGGCGGTCATAGGAACAAAACATTTTAGCGCATAAAAACAAAACTACTGAAGCAAAATAAAAAATATTGAAATAAGTTTCTCAATATTGTCTAAAAATAAGATTAAGCCAATAACGGACTTTCGAACAAAAAACTTTTCCTTCCGAATTGAAAGGGATCGCGATAGATTCAAGAGTTTGACAATTAAGCCCCTGGACATTACCTGCATGCTATTGTGGACTCGTAAATAAGACTGTTTCATTTTTTTCTCGTGTAAAATACTGCACTTGGACACGTATATGGGAGGGAGGGTACCACTCATAACTTTTAATTATTACAGCGCTAAAACGAGGGAAAAGGGGATGGACAAAGGGAAGAAAACATGAAATAAACGTATCTACGTATTGATAATCTTGAATGAAAATAATACCAAATTAACAAATGTTAAAAAAACGACTTCATTGGTGTTATTTTACATCTTGTTATTGCACTGATTACAGATAGATAGGTAACGCATTTTTTTTTTTTAACCCAACTCCAAAAACGAGTAGGCGACATCTCGGACAAAATATTTTCGGACACTTTGTCCGAAATGTCGCTTTATTTTAATATTTTTGAGGCGACTTCTCGGACACTAACAAATAAAGCTGTTTTGTACAGTCGGATAAAAAACTCCCTAAGATCTTATGAGGAGACTAATAAAAATTGTACATACCCACATGCAAATAATATCTTGTGTACTCATGCAGTCTTCAACATTTGCTCTCCCCTTTTTAATGAAAAGTACTAGGCTTACATAAGGTGTTAGGAGGGTCACCACCTCAGTTCTCACATCATTACGCGGGGCCAGTTAGGAACAAAATTATGTCAGAACTGAGGTGATTTTCCTCCTAGCACCTTATGTAAGCCTAGTACTTTTTCAATAAAAATGAGCCGAACGCGATCTGAGTGCTTAAATTCAGGCTTTAACTGTCAAGGAAAACGGCTCATTTAAGCCGCTTTAGCTATCCTAAAATAGGCAGCTGGGGTAACGCTCTTTCTCTGTGTACTATATTTGAATACTTTAGTATCTGACTGTACGATACAGGTTCAATATTTTGAGAGTGTTCGAGATGTCGCCTCAAAAATATTAAAAATACAAAGCGACATTTCGGACAAAGTGTCCGAAAATATTTTGTCCGAGATTTCGCCTACTCCCAAAAACAGGGGTGTTATAAGTTTGACCATCATGTGTGTCTGTGTGTGTGTATCTGTCTGTGAGACCGTGGCTATTCAATGGGTGAACCGATTTGGATGCGGGTTTCATAACTTGAAAGCAGGTTTTCTAGCAAGTTTTTTTTTTATAGAGGTATACCTATAATTATGAAAATGTAGGTTTAGCCGTTTATGCTCTTTCAAGCCAAAATGTCGAAGATATTTATAATAAAAAAATGTTGTACAGTCGGCCACAGTCTCAGATACCCCTTTTTGTTCGATTGGCCGCGCGCGATAAGAGCTGCCATGGGGTATCTGAGATTGTGGCCGACCGTACATATTATAGCGTCCAATTTCATCTTCACCTACTCTAGATGAGTGAAAAATAGATTCAAAACAATACGGAACCCGAAAGGAGAAATCATTACAAAGAAACTTCCAAGCCGAAACGTCTACGGCCGAGCTAAAATCATAAATAACAAAATTTCTAATTTAAATTAACGTAGGCAAACTGAATCAATCTTTCACACCGTTTCTAATGAGCCCTCCCGCGCAACTCTTCAATTTTAATCAAAAAGAGATTGTTTTCAGAGAGTACCCAGTTGGGGTGTTCTCAAACGGGGAAGACATACTGGCGATTTCTGAATTGAGAAATTCACTTAGCAAATGCGTAAGTATCGTGCTGTCTCTGCAGATTTCTCAGAAAAGAGCGTGACAGAATACTTATGTATTTACGTAGTAAAATTCTCAATTCAGAAACCGTGCCAGAGAGCTGTACTACAGAACGCTCCTAAGATAACAGGTCGATGATAAAAAAATGCATGTTTTGATTTGAATGTCCCTACCCTGTCGCTGTGATACCGGACCAAGCCAACTAGGCACCAGGCACCTAGGCAGCCGCATACAAACCAGGGGGTCTACCGGCTAAGACGAAGCCGATTACCATTGGCGAAAATCGAAGTTCGATTTTTGAAAAATGTACTGCCACCCACTTTATTTTACTGCCACCCAGTTAATTATTCATAATTCGAACTTCGATTTTCGTCAATGGTAATCGGTTTCGTTTTAGCCGGTAGACCCCCAGTGCCTAGTAGACTTGGTCGGTTAGTTTAATGGACATTCAAATCAAAACGCGCACTACTGCCACTGAACGGCCGAATTCGGAAGGCAAAGTTTTTTGTTCGAAAGTCCGTTATTGGCTTAATCTTATTTTTAGACAATATTGAGAAACTAATTTCAATATTTTTTATTTTGGTTCAGTAGTTTGGATTTTACAACGTTTCAAAGATACGGTTTTATGACGTAACGCGACGGTCTGCATACTGTTGGCGGTCATAGGAACAAAACATTTTAGCGCATCATAGCGTCCGTTATTGGCTTAATCTTATCTTTAGACAATATTGAGAAACTAATTTCAATATTTTTTATTTTGGTCCAGCAAAATAAAAAATATTGAAATTAGTTTCTCAATATTGTCTAAAGATAAGATTAAGCCAATAACGGACTTTCGAACAAAAAACTTTGCCTTCCGAATTGCCGAAACACCCGACCGAAGATCGACGGTACGCTTTAGCGCGACGGAATTTCAGCATAATTTCAGTGGTTAGACACAAAGCGTGTAAGGGAAGAGATAACCCGTCGCCCTGTCAACAAGTTTCAGCTGCCAGCAACTTTCCCGCGCTATCAAAAAGTTTCCTCATCAAAAACACTGTCGCCAAGGTCATTGGCATTTTAGAAACACTTGTAGTAGGTACATACATACTCGTATATGACGGCAGGGCACGCTAGCTCCACCAATGAAAAAAAAAACATATCTTCTTGTTGGATGCATGGTTTTCCTAAAATGAGCCGTTAAATGAGAATCCTTAGGCTTAACTATTTTTAGGACCTAAGGTTTTCAGCGAAAATGTATCCAAAAAGAAGATACGTTTTTTTTTCATTGACGGCTATCGATACTATTATTGTAGATGGGTGAAATCACCGCTCAAGCGCTGTATTTAGCGTCTGGCTTGAGTACGGATTGCCACAGCTTTTTAGCTGTCAATCTTGTCGACAGAAAAAAGCATGGTAGTTAACAAACTTAGGCGCACGTATTCTCACGATGTTTTCTCTCACTTTCTGCCGATTTCTGAATTGAGAAATTCGCTAGCAAATGGGTAAGTATCGTCCTGTCTCTGCAGATTTCTCACAAAAGAGCGTGACAGAACGATAGTTAAGTATTTGCTTAGCAAAATTCTCAATTCAGAAACCGGGCCTGTATCAAACAAATCTATCGCAAACTATCTCTCAGAGAGTTAGAGGTAAATGGCGTAACTTAGACAATAAATAAATTTTATATTGATTTGTCGGTTTATCCTATGTTTATCCGTCGGGATATCCGACTAGTCACGACCTATCCCGGAAGCCTTTTTCATGGAGAAGATATGAAGCTCGCACCATAGCTTTGGAACTCTCACTTCGGGTCCTAAAACGTTAATTAATTGTTAGTGGAATGAGCTGTGCTAAACTGCTTACAAAAGTTTCAACTGAGAAATAAATAAATAGCACATTTTAACCACGGACCAGAGGGCTATCAGCTCAACCTAGAGGCTACAACGGCTATCAAAAAGATTCCTCATCTGAGACACTGCCTTCAAGGTCATTGGCATTTAGGAGCTCCCGTATAGCCTATGTACACCTTGCTTAGTAGAAATGCAGGGGCGGTGATTGAATATGAACTTTGTGGCTAACAGGGTAAGGTCTGGCCGCGTTTGGAGATTGGTTTTTGAGGCTGGCTGGAGACCAATTTGACCTTTGAATGGTCCCGTCGTAAATATTACACTATCCAAAACTAGGCTACAGGAATGAATACCTTTCAAAACTTATAAGGTTGCATATTTAGGACATTTGTCAGACACGAGATTATACAGCCTCCTGCTACAAAATGATGTGAAAAGTCGCTGGCAAGAGACGCGTCGGCCGAAGGAGAAAATTCTGGCTAAGAAACCTACGGGAGTGGAGTTTTGTTTCTTTAATGGCAAATGGGTTTATACTAGAGCTTTCACATCTAAGTGTAGAGCATATTGCCACGCTTTACGTGTCTACTTCCAGGCTAAGGCAATGTGCCAA
Source organism: Zelleria hepariella (assembly GCA_949319315.1). Lineage (NCBI taxonomy): Eukaryota > Metazoa > Arthropoda > Insecta > Lepidoptera > Yponomeutidae > Zelleria > Zelleria hepariella. The sequence continues at coordinate 29,136,681 of OX439382.1, read as the reverse complement.
GTTTACATTGTATATTCAACCCAATCCAAGATAGGCAATGATTGCAAGAACATAAATATAGAGACTATATTGTCTTCTCGTTAAAAAGTATTTCAGCCACTTTTTGTATTTTCTAAAGCACTAACCCGTGCTAGGGAACTTTATAAAGATTTTTATGGCGCCCCATCGTCCGTAAGACGAGTTTCAATAAGGTTAGAAAATTCGCGAAGACAGTACTTGACTTGGTAGCTTAATTGGTAGAGCGGCCTGCACAGAATGCAAGAAGGTTGCGGGTTCAAATCCTGTCCCGAGCGAATTTTTTAACCTTATAAAAATCTTTATAAAGTATTTCAGCATTTTGTTTCACATGATATTCGTGGTGATCCCCAAACTAGGCCCACAAAAACGCTTACAAGAAAATGTTTCAGCCGTTGACTTGTTGAGGTAAGCAATGACGAAACAAAACCTAAAGTCTAATTCTTTATTCAGGATAGTAAACTGACAGATGCTAACTGTCACTTTGCAAAATAATGTTGCCATATTTATTGTAATAGTGATGCATTCCCTCGTTGTGCGATTCAGCTCAGTTACAAAAAAGCAAAATACGAAATTCCGCATGGTAGCCCGTGCGTCAGGAATTCCGGACGGAAAAAAAAACGTTCGGAACGCAATATTTCCATAGATCATTTAAGAAACACAATTTTTAACGCATTTAACACTCCTCAAAAAAGTGGACCACAACACACTTTCTCATTACTCAGTTTTTAGTTAATTTCATATAATAAGCTTTTCATCAATCGGACTATAAATCGATTATATCGATTACGCAATTCGATTTATGTCAAACTTTTTGTCACCACACTATTTAATTTTCGCCAGAGACTGGTCACACCGTAAACGTCAGTGTATAACCCGTGCCATTAAAGAAACGATATATAAATGGCGGACGCTCTCGCGCCCTCTCGCTTTAATCATACCTCCGTCTATACTCACACGTAACGTTAGCAAAGTCATTTTAGGCAATCCTGATTAGTCACCGCTTGGCTAATAAAACACGCCAAAATACGTTCGCCTCTTATTGATTTTTTTAATGTTTGTCGAGTTATTTCAATATTGTAGTTTACGTTAAGTGTTGTTATTTGTTGAGGTTTGTATTATTTACTACGTTTTAATATTTTTGATCTTATTTTCATAAATATTGTTGTTTAATCACAAACCCAACGTAGAACATTACCTAAACAATAAAGAAAGCATCGTAAAACAATATTTCCTAAATAAAATGTTTGAAAGTTTTAGGTATGAACCGAAATCGTATTTTCGTAACCTCTTTTTCAGACCTTACCATAGGTACCCGCCGCCATTTTCATATCGTTTCTCTATTGGCACGGCTTATACTATCTTGAATGAAGAATTAGACTTTATGGTTCAATGCTCACAGCCAAACAAGTCGTCACCCAGCCGGGCCGTAGGTATACGCTACAGACGTCTCGCCGCGGTGACTGACCCGTCTGAAGCCTGCGATTTGCGATATGCAACGCACCTCGTGCAACTCGATTTAACTTCAGCCTGAAACCACCAGTTTGTTTGGAAGACCGTTGTTTGAACTGCAAGATTGGATGTTTTGCAGGCAACAGGTATAAAATACTAATGACCCGTTTTCACCAACCACCCCTAATTTTAAAATACCGTTATCTGCACTGAAGAGTTTTTAATTGAGTTCGTATGGTCCTTCATCCATGACCACTAGATTTGCGGAGGTGGAGATAATTTTCATATTTAAAATTTGAGGTGGTTGGTGATTGAAGTTCTTTTTAACAGATTCATAACTCGTCTGCCATGATACAATTATTTTTGGTCAAATGAATGGAAATATCACATTTTCAATATCTGATAGCTTCAATGTTTTGTTGCCATATCTTCTGGAAGATTTCGGCGATAGCTGTCAGATTCTGCTACTTGCGCGCAACAGTTTGGAAATGTAATTTTTCGTTGGCCGGCACTTTCTAGTTTCGGGCCCAATTTGATTTGTCTCCTTTTCTTCTTCTTTTGGTGCCATCTCCTATCGGAGGTCGGCCACTTTGGTCCGTGATGTTGCGGCTTGGAAGAGTTGTGAGTGGCTTGTGTTGAACCATTCGGCGTGATTTTGGAGCTATGATGTTTTTGGGCTGGCGACCCTGTATTTTCCCTTGCAGAATCAGTTGCAAAAGGTTATATTTGTCGATGCGCATTATGTGGCCAAAATATTGAATTTTCCTACGCTTTATGGTCTTCAGGAGCTCTTAGACTGAGTCGTTTGTCACTCTATCTGTCTATGATATTTTTAGTATTCCTTTTTAAACTAGCTTTTTTTTTCTTCTTTTTGGACGTCTTTCGCAGATACTAGAAGAGATAGAAACGTGCAGCATCCTCCGATGCACAATATACAGCCTAATATCTTTCAGCACACAGGGATGCTCGACAAATATCGAACACCCGAGAGAGCAATGTTCGATATAATTATTGCTGGATCAACATTGGACGAGGATCAAAGAGTCACTGCCTGTGTGGTGCGACGTGCGGAGAAATATTGGCAGAGCTCGACCTGCGAATGCTAATCCCTGTTTCGGAGTAAGTAATTTTCAGGTAGGTAGGTGTTTATGTTCTATTTATACATGAGTAAAGTCTTATCCCACCCAGAAATGTTCATGCAAAATGTAGCCAAGCTGAGACCCTAGACCTCGCACTGTCAAAACGGTATCAGATCTCATGTAGAGCCAAAATTCTAACTCTACAAGCCCTAACTTCACAAACTCTACACCTTAGTCAAAATATGTGGCTCAAGGAGCTATCGTGCCCCCAGATGCAGAAAGCAGAAAGTACTAATACTAAAGATACACAAACAACACAGATAAGAATCAGGCTTGCCATGTTCAATCGGTAAAAATTCCGTGTCATATATATGCAATTTTTATTCTTGAAAGCAAAAACATAAATGGTTTTTGATAAATATAGAATAGGTAGGTAGGATACTGACATCAACTACGTGATGCGATAAAATTTGCAAGCAATGAATTGTGTTTCTGGTTATGATTACTAAGCTGTCAGGATGGTATAGGTGCTGGGTAAGCCTACTCCATCTAAAACCAGGCACTGCAGCGCCGAGTGTTCTCTTCACCCATCTAGTGTGAGTGAAGGTGCCACTGGACGCTGTATAAATCTTCTCATTACGTAGATGCAAAGGCCTTCGTTTTTTCAATGATTATTACAGTTTACGGTAATTTGCCGTACCGTTGGCAACACTGATGAAATTTCAACTGACTGCCGTTATAGTGCCGTATTATGAGCGCCATCAGTGGAGAAAAAAAGGACTACGTTTTTTTTTCTGAAAACGGGCCACTCCACGTCTCAAATTCGCAGCTCAGGCGTATTTCAGAGTGAATACTATTAGTAAAATGGCTCGAGGCCATCGAGGCCCGGCCCGCTGCGCTTTGATATTTCCCTGCCTTTTGTTATTCAGCAGGATCGAATTATACGCCGTGTGGAGCGGGCTTTATCCATTATTGACAAAGCTGTACTGGGTAGACCTCCAGCCGCCATTTGTACGATTCTTGCGACTGTGGCTGGCGTTGGTGCAATGCTGATGAAGCCAAAATGAATGCATAATGCTATGCTCGAACTAAAAGAATGAAAGCGCGTAGCAAATTCTGTATATCACTGGCCCTAAACAATTTAAGGGTAATTCTATCTTTGCAGATTACAAAGGAGGGAACAATGTTTTTAGAAAAAAATAATATGTCGGAATCGCTGGTTTTATTTTTTACCGACTTCAAAAAAGAAGTAGGTATTCGATTCGATGCGCTTTTAAAAAATGTTGGTTACCTCAGATTTTTTTTCTGCATGAACCGATTTTGTATTATTATTTTTTTGTTTGAAAGGGTTTTTTTTCTTCCCATAAAAATGGTGAAGATCTGATGAAAAACTTCGCAGATGGAGAACGGAACTTCGCAAAGGACAGCAGCAGGTCACTCGGTACGGTTTTTACCAGTGACGTCGGTCAATTTTGTTAATTTTTATTGAACGAGCGAGCGAAGCGAGCGAAGTTCTCCGAGTCTACTGGAACAATCCGGCGTTTGTATGTATGTATGTATGTATGTATGTTTGTATGTATGAATGTTCGTTCGACGATAACTTGAGTAAATTTGGTCGGATCGTTATGAAATTTGGTAGGCGGGTAAATGAAATTAAAATAATTTTTAAGTTCGAACATGAGCCAAATTATAAGAATAAGAATAAGAATAAGAATAATTTATTTTAGCAAAATGCATGCACAATATACATTAGTAGGTATTATGAATTAAATAAAATGAAATTACAGAAAAAAAGGTATAGTTTGGTACATTGCAAATCTACTTCATGATGACATAATGCATGATATTAATGGTGATCCCCACACTAGGCCTAGCCTGTATCGTGGGAACCATAAAAAACCCTTTACAAGAAAATGTTTCAGCCGTTGACTTGTTGAGGTAAGCAAGTACCTTCCCTATGGTGAGTAAGTATAATTATTATAAAATACATTAAATGAAATTTATTGATTATTTTTGATTGGTCGAGGGGTTGCCGAGATATCGGGTTGTTAAGTTTATATGGGGTCGCGAGTTCACAGTTCGGGGCGAACCACTAGTTATTTTGTTTTCAAGTTTGTAAAATTGTCTCCGTGGTCACCGTGTTCAAAATCACCTGTAGATTGTTCTAGTACTAGGCTACAGATTTACATGGAACTAATCGCGCTGCCCGAACGAATAAACTGCAATGTATCAACAAGAGGCTAAATCGTCTGGCCAAGCAAACCCACACGATCATACTTTCTGCCGCTTTTTCTACGATGAACTCGAAATTGGGTGGTCAAATTAAAAATAAAATGGACCCAAAAAAGACCAGTGACGACTTCTTGTGTCTGAGACCAAGACACAAGATTTTTTTACATCTTCAAATAAACTTTTCATGAACACAAGTTTTTTTTTTTTCAATTCTATTAATATGGCAGCCAATAAATTCACATTAATAAAGGCCTTTGCATCTACGTAATGAGCTGATTTATGCAGCGTCCAGTGGTACGCTGAATAAATTTCACTCACACTAGATAGAGACTTCACTCACACGAGATAAGAGACCACTTTTGCACCACCTTGTACAAAGAGAGCGGAAGAGATCGCTTGGCAGACCACCAGCCAGAGGTCTGACGACCTAGCGCAAGAAGTAGCGTCTACCAACCAACCAAGAAGAAGAAAGAAAGAAGAAGAAGTGGCGGAACCATGAGAGGTGGCTTGAACATGAAGAGGACTTGCCGTGGATTTTGGCACCCTGATGATGATGATGATAATGAAATTACAAAGACTCTGTAAAAAGATTATATTTATTAGAAAAATTAAAAGTTACAGAAATGTCAAAACAAAACACACACACACACTCACTTCAAAACGTCAATATAAAATGTCAAAATGCAAAAATAAAAAAATAAAAAAGAAAACATAATATAAAACAATAATAAAAATAAAGAAATCAACTTATCAAACCGCTCCGAGACATATCCGACCCAAAGGTCCCCAAGACAAGACAAGACAAGAGTACAAGACTCTGTTACATCCTGAAAAATCACAAAGTATCCATTACATTGAAAACAATGGCGCGAGGGGCAGAAAAATAAGGTTTGACAAAATATGGTGCGCTTTCGCACGAAATATCGCAAGAAAAACCCCCCGTCTCGCAGCACCTTGTGCGTCACCCATAACACCAGCTTGGCGACCAGACGTTCACAGCACAGACTAATGGACACGGTCATGTTATTCCGCCATTAATCTTCCCATTCTAAACACGGAGCTCCGCGATAATTCACAATAAAAATACAGTGATAATCTGTGGTGGTGATTAGGAGGGTTTCTTTGCCTAAAGACAAAACATAAGGAATAGCTCGAGAGCTGGTGAGCATTCGACTAATTTTATCGTACAAGGCTGGGAGTTCCATTTTTTTTACTTTGAAAGTGTAAATGTATTGGTTGAGTTTTTTTTTGACGTACAATGCTGGGAGTTTCTAGGCTGCTTATTTAGGGTGGTATAAATAGTCGTCATCTCAAGCTCGAGCTCAAGTAGGTGAACTCAGAAAACAAAATCACCGACTTGAGACCTTGTCAATGTCAAGCTCAAGCTAGTGTCTAACAATATTATGCTAACAGCTACTCAAGATTGACCGTAGCCAAGGCTTGACATAAGCATTTTTGTTTTCTGGGGACACCTACTTGAGCTCGAGCTTGAGTTGACGCCTATTTATGCCACCCTAAGATTGCTTAATTTTCGGTTTCGCTTTCGGTTCGAATGGTAGCGAATGCGCCAAACCCCCTCTAACCCATCTTATTAATTGATTCCAAGGAAATACTCGGTGTCTGCCAGCCCCCTAAGACAAAGACGGATTGAATCCCCCATTACGCAACAGTGGTGTAACCATAACAATTTATCATAGAAACCTCTAAATTAGACAGTTGGGCCAACGCGGCCGAGTCGGAACTCAATAGAGTTGGGGTGTTCAAAAGACCGTTTTGGCAGTTCTCACAAAATCTCATAGATAGGAACTCTACAGGGTATTACAGAAAGGTCCTTGGTAAGTCCTTGGTCGACCACGTCATACCGTGGTCGATCAACTCATCAATAAAAGCAACTTTTACTATTGGACCAAGTGCAAAATCTCAAAAAAAGCTATCACTAACTGCTCCATACATTTATTTTGGTGCAGTAGGTATCAAATTTTGGTATGGAACTAGTGGTTCGCCCCGAACTTTGAACTCGCGACCCCATATCTCAGCAACCCCTCGACCGATTTAGATCATGTTCGAACTTAAAAATTCTCTTTCGTGACGATCCGACTAAATTTACTCAAGTTATCGTCGAACGAACATTCATACATACATACATACAAACGCCGGATTGTTCCAGTAGACTCGGAGAACTTCGCTCGCTTCGCTCGCTCGTTCAAAAAACCGGATTTGAGGACTAGTAACAGCGTGTTTTTTTCACAGAACAGGTCCTGTATTCGCTAAAAATCTACTGAGTGAATCCAATTAATCCATGAACCAAAGCATTTTTTGACAGTTGAAAAGGTGAGAAGAATTTAGCGATTTAGGCGCCTGTCATAATGCCATTTCTGAGTTTAGAAATTCGCTAAGCAAGCAGTACTTAAGTATCGTTCTGTCTCTGCAGATTTCTCACAAAAGAACTTGACAGAACGATGCTTAAGTAAAGTCAAAATCTCAATTCGGAAATCGGGCCTGGGGCTAATTCTTGGCAATCTCGAATGTGACTTGTTATTAAGGTTTTCTTCGTATTAAGAATCTCGAATGTGACATACCCGAGATTTTGCCCCCAGAGCCTCTGTAGCTCTCAATCTGTGACTCAAAGGCGAGTTTCGAACAAACTTACGCTCAAATGTTTACGCTTAACGTTTCTCCAAGTTGGTTGCATGGTCTGCGCTTTAAGGGGCTCTCTGGACGAAAGCAGTTACCTAGGTTTACTTGAAGCTTGCATAGCTTGAAAATTAAACCTTATAAAACTTCAAAATATTTCATTTCAACTCCAGGGTGCACTCTAAGTCGATAGCGAAACTTTAATAGTAGGCTGTCTACTGATCACTACAAACAACTTGTTCTAGGTGGCAAAAAAACCCTACCTATACACCGTGGAATTTTAGTGGTTTTAAAGCCGAAGGTATTTTGTTGCACTGGTGATTCTGAGCCAAATTATAAAATTTCATTCCAAAACGCGCGAAAAAAAAATTCACTTCTCCATACAAATGGTGTCGATTGGCGATAGCCGTTTGTATTGGGAAGTGTTTTTTTTATTCGCTCGTTTTCAAGTAAAATTTTGTAATTTAAGCTCAGAATCACGAGTGCAACTAAATACCTTCGGCTTTAAAACCACTAAAATTCCACGGTGTATGTATATCGGCAACCCTTATTGATATTGATGGGTAATATTCGAACTTAAAAAATATTTTAATTTCATTTACTCAGAGAGTGACCTGAGGGGGGCGCGGGGCAGGGGTTTGTCATGTCAAGTTGCGTTCCAAAATGAACAATAAGGGTGGTATTCTAGAACGCTACTTAAACTCAGTTCAAACTAGAACGCTACTTAAACTCTGTTTAAACTCAGTTCAAACTAGAACGCTCCTTGAACTCTGGTTAAACTTAGTTTAAGTACAGTTTAGTAGTGTCACTGTCGATAAAACAGTGCATGTTTTGATTTGAATATCCCTCCCTTCATATCAAAACATGCAGTGTTTTATCGACAGTCTGAACTCTGTTTAAACTGAGTTTAAGTATCGTTCATGAATACCACCCTAAGTATTAGGATGAGTTCTGTACTCCATCTAAAACAATGTCCCAGGCACTGCAGCGCCGAGTGGTCTCTTCTCCCATCTAGTGTGAGTGAAGGTGTCACGAGACACTGTGTAAATCATCTCATTACGTCGATGCAAAGGCCTTAGTAGTGTACCGTATGGAGCAGGTAATATTTTTTCGAGATTACGCACTTGGCTCAATAGCAAAAGTTGATTGAACGAGCGAGCGAAGCGAGCGAAGTTCTCCGAGTCTACTGGAACAATCCGGCGTTTGTATGTATGTATGTATGTTTGTATGTTTGTATGTTTGTATGTATGAATGTTCGTTCGACGATAACTTGAGTAAATTTGGTCGGATCGTTATGAAATTTGGTAGGCGGGTAAAAGAAATTAAAAGAATTTTTAAGTTCGAACATGAGCGAAATCGGTCGAGGGGTTGCCGAGATATCTGGGGGCACGGCAGTGCCCCCGCCAGGTCGAGCGCGAAGCAAACACTGCCGTACCATCCTTTACTGGAACCATTTCGCCGCATTTTCAGCCCCCTATTTGAGAACCTCTGGATAAGACGAGAACGCAGAAATTTTCGTCATCTAGTAAGATATATTCACATACTCAAAATCCAAAATTTCAAGTCTGTAGGTCATTTAGTTCCGAAGTTAAGCGAAAGCAAAGTTTCGCATTTATGACACACACTCACTCATGATCATCAAAATAGAACTAGTACTTCCCATAAACACAGAGAGCTGAAATTTGGTACAGAGTTAGGGTTTAATGGCCACATAAAGGGAAAACTATACTAGTGGTTTGCCCCGAACTGTGAACTCGCGACCCCATATAAACCCCATATCTCGGTAACCCCTCGACCGATTTGGCTCATGTTCGAACTTAAAAATTGTCAAATCAGAAAATCTAATAAAATAAATCAATATGCCCACGTTTCTACAAAAAGAAGTGAAATCCCACCAAAAACATTCTGTAAAAAACTAACCAGGTCTCGATGGAGCTGGTTGTTTATCTCTAAAAAGTAATGAAATCTAGACAAAGTCGTGCCAAGTCTAAGGTTCCTTAATGCGATTTATTTATTATTATAGTTGAACGAGCGAGCGAAGCGAGCGAAGTTCTCCGAGTCTACTGGAACAATCCGGCGTTTGTATGTATGTATGTATGTATGTATGTATGTATGTATGTATGTATGTATGAATGTTCGTTCGACGATAACTTGAGTAAATTTAATCGGATCTCCATGAAATTTGGTAGGCGGGTAAAGGAGGTAAAGAGAATTTTTAAGTTCGAACATGAGCCAAATCGGTCGAGGGGTTGCCGAGATATGGGGTTGTTAAGTTTATATGGGGTCGCGAGTTCACAGTTCGGGGCGAACCACTAGTTAATGTTGTGAGACTTGGCAGTTGAAGGGTACCCAAGGGTACAAAACCGCACCATGACGCAGGTGCTCCATGACACCATTGCACCAATCTGTCGCCAGAACCGCTTGTGTACCCTTCAACGGCCAAGTCTCACAACATTAACTATAATAATAAATAAATCGCATTAAGGAACCTTAGACTTGGCACGACTTTGTCTAAATTTCATTACTTTTTAGAGATAAACAACCAGCTCCATCGAGACCTGGTTAGTTTTTTACAGAATGTTTTTGGTGGGATAGGGTTTTACAGTTTATATGCAAAGCGCGCGCGCGCCTGCGCGAATGGCTTTAGCAAAGTTACACGTCATATGTAACTGGGGTCGCGAGTTCATAGTTCGGGGCGAACCACTAGTTATTGAACGAGCGAGCGAAGTGAGCGAAGTTCTCCGAGTCTACTGGAACAATCCGGCGTTTGTATGTATGTATGTATGTATGTATGAATGTTCGTTCGACGATAACTTGAGTAAATTTAGTCGGAGCTCCATGAAATTTGGTAGGCGGGTAAAGGAGGTAAAGAGAATTTTTAAGTTCGAACATGAGCCAAATCTGTCGAGGGTTTGCTGAGATATGGGGTCGCGAGTTCGAAGTTCGGGGCGAACCACTAGTATTGACGAGTTAAGCGACCCCTTTCTGTGTCAAAGGACCTTTCTGGAACACCCTGTATATTAATTACTGTAGTAAGTAGTAAGCACTTGCCCTTAACACAACACAGCAGGCACATTCATTGCCAAGTGTAAGCTGCTAATTTGACGATATTTAGAGGCCCCGGTTCCGGGAGCTCCGAATTTCGTTAGTGGATTAGTTTTCCGCAATTGCTACGGATAATATTCCTAAAATGAAACGGTTTTGGGTTGTGGCCCGTTTGGCCTTCTGAAATCAAAGGAACTAATAAAATACCAAAATATACTGGAGTGTCGCCAACTTAGGCTTAGTTCCTGATTCCTGACCAAGGGTGGTATTCTAGAACGCTACTTAAACTCAGTTTAAACAGAGTTCATATTGTCGATAAAGCAGTGCATGTTTTGATAAGAAGGGAGGGATATTCAAATCAAAACATGCACTGTTTTAACGAGTAGGACAAAATATTTTCGGACACTTTGTCCGGAAGGTCGCTTTGTATTTTTAATATTTTTGAGGCCACATCTCGGACACTGTCAAAATATTGAACCTGTATCGTACAGTCAGATACTAAAGTATTCAAATACTAGTGGTTCGCCCCGAACTACGAACTCGCGACCCCATATCTCAGCAACCCCTCAACCGATTTGGCTCATGTTCGAACTTAAAAATTCTCTTTGCCTCATTTACCCACCTACCAAATTTCATGACGATCCGACTAAATTTACTCAAGTTATCGTCGAACGAACATTCATACATACAAACATACAAACATACAAACATACATACATACATACATACATACATACAAACGCCAGATTGTTCAAGTAGACTCGGAGAACTTCGCTCGCTTCGCTCGCTCGTTCAATAATAATAACCCCCGTGTGGTAATTGGACCAACCCCTACAGTCTTTGCTCTTGATTTTCCACTCGTTTTTCAAGATTTTCAGATTTTTCTTCTAGCATTTTTAGTTTATCGCCAAACATTCTTTGAATGTTTTCTGTAACTTGTTCGCCGCTTTTTCTTATTTCAAGTTTTTGTGCCTCTAGATCATTTTGGATTTTTTGTAGTTTATCTAGTATTTCTTCCATTTTAAGTTTTGTATAGGACTCTCTTGTAGTTTTGAAGTAAAGCGACCTCTATTGTTGAGCATAAGGACTTTTTGGTTTATAATTTTGAACACTAGATGGCTCTGATAAAAAATGTTTTGTCACGCCCTCTGTTAGGAAGTAGAATAACATTTTTTTTTAAATAGATGGCGCTGTTTTGTATTTTCTAATCTGGTGTACTTTGGACCTTAGCAATTAGCAAAATTTTTGGATTTATTGGATTAAAATAGAGTTCTTGTTACGGATTATTTCGCGATCCGTAAAAGTTTATTTTTATTGTTTCCACTGAGTTTTACGTCCGATATCCACAATATTGTTTCCAAACAGAATTTGTATTTATAGTTCACTTTTGTTAGTTTTTATCACTGCTTTCACTGTTTACTGATTAGATTTACGTTTTTATCACTTTTAAAATCACTGTTTAGCACTATTTTATTGTTACTGAGAGGCAGCAGTGGCGCCCTCTCTCATCCCATATAAACTTAACAACCCCATATCTCGGCAACCCCTCGACCGATTTGGCTCATGTTCGAACTTAAAAATTCTTTTAATTTCATTTACCTGCCTACCAAATTTCATGACGATCCGACAAAAATTACTCAAGTTATCGTCGAACGAACATTCATACATACAAACATACAAACATACAAACATACAAACATACATACATACATACATACATACATACAAACGCCGGATTGTTCCAGTAGACTCGGAGAACTTCGCTCGCTTCGCTCGCTCGTTCAATAAAACACAGAGAAAGAGCGTTCCCACAGGTGCCTATATTAGGATAGTTAAAGCGGCTTAAATGATCTGTTTTCATTGACAGTTAAAGCCCGAATATAAGCTCTCAGATCGCGTTCGGCTCATATTTGATGAAAAAGTACTAGGCTTACATAAGGTGCTAGGAGGAAAATCACCTCAGTTCTCACATCATTTTGTTCCTAACTAACCCCGCGTAATGATGTAAGATGTAAGCTAATGTAAGCCTAGTACTTTTTCATCAAAAATGATTTGATTTAACGCTACGCTACGCCTACGCTACGTCTTGCTTGATAAAACACTATAAATAGTGAGATTTAGATAGATAGATAGATAGATAGATAACTCTTTATTGCACACTATAAACGATACGATTTATTGGCTGTGCTTAGCCTTTGTTACCTGCGCAGTGACATGAGACGCGGGGGCAGATTGCCAAACGTTGGTACACGAGGCAAAACATTAAAATATTGTCTACATAATATAGTTAAGATATGCTTACATAAAATTGATAAAATAAAATGTGTGTCACGAGCGACACACTTGCGGGGGAGAGCAAATGTTGAAGACTGCATGAGTTCACAAGATATTATTTGCGTACTAAGTATGTAAAATTTTTAATAGTCTCCTCATAAATAAGATCGTAGGGAGTTTTTTATCCAACTGTACAAAACAGCTTTATTTGTTAATGTCCGAGATGTCACCTCAAAAATTATTAAATAATAAAGCGACATTTTGGACAAAGTGTCCGAAAATATTTTGTCCGAGATGTCACCTACTCGTTTTAAGAGTCGACAGTCGACACTACTAAACTCAATTAAACGGAGTTTAAACAGAGTTCAAGGAGCTTTCTAGTTTGAACTGAGTTTAATCTAGAACCCTACTTAAACTAAGTTTAAACTCAGTTTAAGTAGAGTTTAGTAGAGTCGACTGTCGATAAAATAGTGCATGTTTTGATTTGAATATCCCTCCCATAATATCAATACATGCACTGTTTTATCGACAGTCACTACTAAACGATGTTTAAACTCCGACTGAGTGGGAAGAGTTAAACTGAGTTTAAGTAGCGTTCTAGAATACCATCCTCAGTCTTGAAGATTTTTACTTTTAATATTGAAATGGGAACAACGGTAGAGCCCAAACCGGTCCACTTCCGGCTCGCAACCCCCTGTGCTTTTAGAATAGTTACATTAATAGTTATTCGGCTCCAGCAGACTTGATGGCTGCAATCTCAGCGCACTGGGATGCTTTCGGCTAAAGAGGTTGGTAACTAAATACCTACCTGCTGTATGTAATTTGCTGTATTTTTGCCCGGAACTTAGGACTTACGATAATAATGTGTCTTGTTCTTCCCTAGGTACCTAGTGTAAATAAAGTAAAAAATACACAAAAATAAATAAATAGTGGATTACTATTCTACTATCGCGCAGCTACACTCGCAATATCGAACGCCACATCGCGCGCAGGGGTGTCCGCACGTCGCGGTTATTATAGAACAATATAATTTGTGAATAAAAAAAATTCTTAGTTCTCAGCGTTACTAAAACTAGGTATATTCCCTGAGCCCGGTGTCACTAACCAAAACAACACCCTGTATAGAGAGTTAGACATTTAAATAAACTAAGGTCATGCTCGCACCGGGAATCAAACATGGGCCTCTTGCTTTCTACAGGTGCACTCTAAGTCGATAGCGAAACTTTAAGTAGGCTGTCTACTGATGAATACAAACAACTTGTACTAGGTGGCGAAAAAAATGGAGCGAAAAAAATATCAGCTGTTTCATACATTTGGCGCAGTACTGAGTCGACCTTTTGTATGGAACAGCAGATTTTTTTTCGCACCATTATTTTCGCCACCTGCTACAAGTTGTTTGTAGTGATCAGTAGACAGCCTACTTAAAGTTCCGCTATTGACTTAGAGTGCACCCTGTAGTAAGTAAAAGAAATCTATTGCTATAATGGTAGGTAAACGCACAGGCCCATAATGGGGCAGTGTCCATGGTTTTAGTTAATTTAATCCACCTGGCTGTGGCCGCTAGTGGCCGCAACGCTACTAAGGTTCGCTATATTGTGAATTAATTTCTACTTCTACCTTCACACGGGCGGTTTATAACCGCTGCCATAGATTAGGCAAATACCTGCTATTATTGCTGCAGAGGGTACAACTTGGCCCACCCTCCCTGGCAAAGCCGAGGCCAAATCCATCGACGGAAAAGTTTGGGATGTCCTTGTGTCAGCCCCAGACTCCACGGAGGAGTAACGGAAGAAAAGAAGAAGAATAATTGAACGAGCGAGCGAAGCGATGTATGATGTATGTATGTATGTATGTATCTATGTATGTATGTATGTATGTATGAATGTTCGTTCGACGATAACTTGAGTAAATTTAGTCGGATCGTCATGAAATTTGGTAGGCAGGTAAATGAGCCCAAGAGAATTTTTAAGTTCGAACATGAGCCAAATCGGTCGAGGGGTTGCTGAGATATGGGGTTGTTAATTTTATATGGGGTCGCGAGTTCATAGTTCGGGGCGAACCACTAGTTAATGCTGAGTTGAAAATTTGCATTTGTACCCTATCACCTCAAAAAAAAAACTCAGTTACATGTACCAAATTATTATAAGTTAGTATTCGTTTTTGTTGTTTATTTATTTATTTATCCTATGTCTATCATCATCGACATCATCGTCATTATGATCATGTTCTGCCAACCGATCTTTTCCCCTCTCGGGGTTGCCATTCCGCAATGGCCTTTGTCTATCTGCCATTGGTACGTCTCCATAACAGACGAAGTCTATATCATCATCTGCCATGTAGACTCAAAATTAAATGTTATGCGTTTAGTGTGTCGAGCGTTTATTAAACCGCCCGTATGTGGCTTTCCTCTCCTAACAAGGGAATTGTTTTGAATACTCCAAAAAGGCAAGGTAAGGTATTTTAGACGTTTTATATCAATTTAATTTGTAGAGTAAAGTTTATAGTTTAAAATGTAATTTATATTTCGCATAAAATAATCCCTTTTATAGGTTGGGTCGACCGCTATGGTCTAATTGCGGTCCTTTCTACTAAGTTTGTAATAAAATAATATACTTGAGCCTATCTCTGGGGTATTTGTGGCATAATGCTCAGGAAATGTCCTCAATACTTAGAACCAACCATATTTTGTTTGCCTCGTCGCACGGGTCACATCATCAAACTAATATTACTAGTGGTTCGCCCCGAACTTTGAACTCGCGACCCCAGTTACAGATGTGTAACTTTGCTTATGCCATTCACCCAGGCGCGCGCGCACTTTGCATATAAACTTTACAACCCCATATCTCGGCAACCCTTCAACCGATTTGGCTCATGTTTGAACTTAAAAATTCTTTTAATTTCATTCACCCGCCTACCAAATTTCATAACGATCCGACCAAATTTTATCAAGTTATCGTCGAACGAACATTCATACATACAAACATACATACATACATACATACTTACATACTTACAAACATACAAACGCCGGATTGTTCCAGTAGACTCGGAGAACTTCGCTCGCTTCGCTCGCTCGTTCAATAAAGATTTTTATAAAGTAAAACAATTTTCTCGGGACAGGACTTGAACCCGCAACCTCTTGAATACCGTGCAGGTACCAGATGTTTCATACAAAAGGTCGACCCAGTACTGCGCCAAATGTATGAAACAGCTGATATTTTTTTCGCTCCATTTTTTTCGCCACCTAGTACAAGTTGTTTGTATTGATCAGTAGACAGCCTACTTAAAGTTCCGCTATTGACTTAGAGTGCACCCTGTAGATGGGTGAAGAGACCACTCGGTATATGACCCTGTAGATGGGTGAAGAGACTGACCGAATCACTATGATGATATCTCTCTATTATTTATGGTACATACTCTGGTCTTCTTCAGTATGAAGCCAGAGATCACCAAAGCCTCATAGTTTGGCCAGACTGTCGGTAATCCCACAATGCTATGCGTTTACCACACGCCGGGTTCAGACACACAACAGGGGCCCGTATCTGTAACGCAATAGTGCCAAAATGGGCTCCCAATTGACGCGGTCGGTCCTTTTAATGTTTTTCTGCAGGGTGCACTTTAAGTCGATATTGTCTACTGCTCAATACAATCAAGTTTTACTAAATGGCTAAAAAAATGGAGCGTAGAAATATCTATTGTTGCATACAAAAGGTCGACTCAGTACTGCGCCAAATGTATGTAACATCAGATATTTTTTAGGGTTCATTTTTTTCGCCACCTAGTACAAGTTGTTTGTATTGATCAATAGACATTATACTTAAAGTTCCGCTAGCGAATTAGAGTGCACCTGTAAGCAATATTCAGATTTGAATGAACCGTTTTCAGCACAAATTCACAAAGCATTTTATAGATGGCGCCTACAGGCGTGGCCATAGAAGAACCGGAATACGGCTGTCAAAATTAATCTGTGATAAGCGAAATTTGACAGCCGTATTCAGGTTCTTCTATGGCCACGCCTGTAGGTGCCATCTATGAAATGCTTTTGTGAATTTGTGCTGAAAACGGCTCATTCTAGAGGATTAGTTCGCTGGTTGTAGGAGAAAAACGAGGAAACCCCGGTTTTGTCTTTCTACTGGGACGCCATCGACACGCCATTGCGTTACAGACTTAAGCCCCTGCTACAAACAGCATGCACGTAGCTGTAGTAGCTACAGCTACAGTGGGCTTTTGTTCCACACTGTCTGCGGTTTCGTTGCATGATTATTATCGACTCCATTAGTGATTGTAGTTGGGTGTCCTACTACCTACTCCATTTAATTGTATTTGTGTCTTTGTTAACTGACTTCAAAATAGGAAGAGTTAGGCACTCAATCGACCCGTATTTTTTTTATCAGATCATTTTTATAAGTGAACCGATTTCGACGATGCCTTTTTTTTGTTTGAAAGTAGGTATATAATTT
The DNA here is from genome assembly GCA_949319315.1 of Zelleria hepariella. NCBI lineage: Eukaryota > Metazoa > Arthropoda > Insecta > Lepidoptera > Yponomeutidae > Zelleria > Zelleria hepariella. The sequence continues at coordinate 29,119,490 of OX439382.1, read as the reverse complement.
CTCTGTAGTCCCATAAATAGCAAAGATCTGACGAAGAACTTCGGAGATGGACAATGGAACTCTTCAACGGACACCAGCAAATCACTTTGAATCAGTGCAATATGAGTATAACCCGTGTTATTAAAGAAAACATTTAGGACGGAGTTAAAAATCTAGCGTTGTCTCGCTTTGACTGTATTAACTAGTGGTTTGCCATCTCTCGCCAACCCCTCGACCGATTTGACTCATGTTCGAACTTAAAAATTATCTTTACCTCATTTACCTGCCTACCAAATTTCATGACGATCCGACTAAATTTACTTAAGTTATCGTCGAACGAACATTCATACATACATACAAACATATATACATACATACATACATACATACAAACATAAAAACGCCGGATTGTTCAAGTAGACTCGGAGAACTTCGCTCGCTTCGCTCGCTCGTTCAATTAATACTTAGCTATCTCAGTTAGTACCAACTACCCGTAACCTTTTAGACTAAAGAAGCAATTTACAATAACAATAGGACCTTTACAGCCTTCGGGTAAGTGAAATCACCCCTTGAACTCAACATACTCTGCCATTTTCGTCTCAAAGCGTTCAGAGAAGCGAAACCAAAACACACGTAAGGAAAACCTTCACCGGACCTGCTATAAGAAGCCGCACACCATCAGTTTCGGCAATATTTACGAGATTGGTGAATATAGAATAGATTTTATAGAAGATCCACTCAATACATACCTGAAAGGAGAGCACAACTAGTGATGTTCCGTTCCGTTCGGTTCCTTTGGACAGTCGGGTAAAAAAGAACTATACCCAACGGTGGGCAGAAGTGCGCTGATGATGATGATGATGATACAGCGTCCAGTAGCACCTTCACTCACACTAGAAGGGTGAAGAGACCACTCGGCGCTGCGGTCTGAGTCTACTGGAACAATCCGGCGTTTGTATGTTTGTATGTATGAATGATCCTTCGACGATAACTTGAGTAAATGTTGTCAGATCGTTATGAAATTTGGTAGGCGGGTAAATGAGGCAAAGAGAATTATTAACTTCGAATATGAGCCAAATCGGTCGAGGGGTTGCTGAGATATGGGATCGCGAGTTCAATATTCGGGGCGAACCACTAGTTTTAGATTGTTTTTGTTTTGTCTTCCATCTTCCGTCAGAAACCTTCTGAAAACTTCTGCGGGCTATATTTACGTCAGTGGCATTTAGTAGCGATTATTAGGACCGTTAAGGCAGATTTATACGGCACAATAAAAGTAAACACCGTGCCCTCCTTTCATCTCTGCGCCATTAGCAAGAGGGAATTGTTGGGAGGATCGGAGGAAGACCCTTAAGAAGATCCGTCTGTGTTAAGTGTCAGTTTGATTTAATTTTGAACGGTTTGTTTTCGTTGGGGTCGCAGGGTAGAATGTGCAAGATGTTTTGATGTAATTTGCCCATACTACCTTAGAACAGGCTGTATTACAAAGGAATACGAGCTAAATAATTATAGCTCTGGGACAGAGATCGGCGCTAGAGTCAATCACAAGTACAGGGTGCACTCTAAGACGATAGCGGAACTTTAAGTAGGCTGTCTACTGATCACTACAAACAACTTGTACTAGGTGACGAAAAAAATAGAGCGAAAAAAATATCAGCTGTTTCATACATTTGGCGCAGTACTGAGTCGACCTTTTGTATGGAACATACATACATACTTTTTTACTTATCTGAGGAGTCAATTAAGAAGATAATATTGCTTACAAACGCAGATCATCTTAACGAATTATCATGTTCACCTAGGATGTTTTTCTCTACTTCAGCAAATGTATCTCTAAGTGAAGTATGTAAATTTGCGAGAGAACCTCCGCAGTACTGAAAAGAGCGGCCGTAAATGCCACAATAGGCGAACACGTCAAAAGGTAGACATCAAGATATAAAACGTACCATAAACCCGTTTGAATAGTGAAAGCATGAAAGGCACAACGAGGCCGGGTAATAAATGGAACGGGGAAAAATTTCACAAACACTAGTGTAACGATGCAAAGGCGAGTCGTAAAAACTACTGGATTAGGGGTGGACATAGTAATTCTCTAACTACGCTAGAGTGGGTTGTTCCCCATTGGTCTTCTTCTTCTTCGTATCTATACGTATTATAAAATGCCTATCTACATTACAAAACCGCGTAAAAATATTTGTACCGATACAAAAACAAAGAAATACAAACCCACCGACCGATAAAAATACAAGTTAAACCGTTTACGAAATACAATATGTTCAGTGCTTACGAAAGTGTAAGTAAGTGTAAGAAATACAAAGTGTACCGTTGGAATCAATCGTAACGTGTCTTTATCAAGCAGAGCCAAACGTGCCCCTATTTCGAATTGGCTTGAATAACTTAATAGTCTTAAAAAATATATAATTTAAAACGTAAAAGGTCACACATTCTTTTTAGACACACTCACCTCATAATATTGCGCTTTTGGACTCGAAACAAATAACCGTATTGCAGGGGCTCGATTTAGAATACTCTGGTGCCAAAATGAATAAAGATAAAGATAAGATAAGATAAAACCGGAGTGCTTCGACGGGAACACACCTAGATAGGGCTGTAACTCGCCACGGGGCGCCGGATGATATAAAACTAGGGCCCTCGTAAAACGCAGGCCCTTACCGCGGATACATCACTAATAATGTACCTAACATAGCTTAGTGCGGCGTAAATTATGCTGGACAAATACACTCTTTAAAAGACCAAAATAAGAGGCCAAAGATCACGAGTGCAAGTCCTGGCTCGAACAATAATTAAGACGCCATACGTCTCACAACTAGCGCCGCCAATAGAAAAAAAATCACATCTTTTTTTTGGATGCGTTTTTAGCAAAAAACGCTCCTGCGATTTCTCAACGCGAGGCTTAACAATTTTTAGGACCTAAGGTTTGGATTCCAGGATTGGATCTCCTACGAATGCAATCGATTCTCGCCAAAAGTGGCCACTTTTGGCGAGAATCGATTGCATTCTTAAGTTCTAGGATCTGGAATCCAAACCTTAGGTCCTAAAAATAGTTAAACCTCGCGTTGAGAAATCGCAGGAGCGTTTTTTGGTAAAAACGCATCCAAAAAAAAGATATGATTTTTTTCCATTGGCGGCGCTAGTTGTGAGACGTATTTCATCTTAAGGATTGTGTTGGCATCCCAGCTGAACGACTGGTCCGACGACATCAAGGCTGCAGGCTCAATCTGGATCACCATAACCGCAGACCGTCTAAGATAGAAGAAACATGAAGAGGCATACAGCAGTAAACAAATAAATGCTGAAGAAGAACTAATACTGGAAAGCTGGAGGGATGAAGCCGGCAAGGATTCGTACGAACTTCAGGCAGATGACTGAAAGACCGCGCAACACATAGACTACTTCCAGTGGCTACTTCCTGTGTCTGAAGCCAAGCGATTTGAGCCAGCGGACTTGACTTAAGAAGTAGGTATACTGACTTAATTATCATCATCATCATAAACCCACTTCTGCCCACTGCTCACCTTTCCTCCCTCACGCCATCTCTCACATTCCCGAAAACCAACTTGCGTTCCACAAATTCGATGTTCTTCGGGAGAAATATTTCGGGCACATCTGCTGATCACTGTTGGAATGTAAGAAAAACAATCTACTTTCTAAAACAAGATTTGGGAGTTATTTCAGAGTTGCCCTTCGTAACTTGTGTGGCCTAAAACTTTGACACTACAGGGTGCACTCTAATACGATAGCGGAACTTTAAGTAGGCTCACCACTGATCACTACAAACAACTTGTACTAGGTGGCGAAAAAAATAGAGCGAAAAAAATATCAGCTGTTTCATACATTAATTTGGCGCAGTACTGAGTCGACCTTTTGTATGGAACAGCTGATATTTTTTTCGCTCCATTTTTTTCGCCACCTAGTACAAGTTGTTTGTAGTGATCAGTAGACAGCCAACTTAAATTTTCGCCATCGACTTAGAGTGCACCCTGTAGAGGTGGCTGCTTAGTACTCGTGTCACCTCCCTACTCTGCTAAATAGAACTCAACATCCGCCAGGCGCCCAGACAGCCAAATAAGTACAAGAAATAAACCCATGCACCAGCGCAGTGACGTTAAGAAATCACCCCTCAACCCCTCAAGCCCTCGGGCGGGGGAAAAGTAAAAAATAGAAATCAGACGGGGCTTTTAGCCATAATTATGTCGGAGTCAAAGTCTGCCAAAAAATAGGTGTAGATGTCATTCGCGGCGCGGCGGGCAAGGCGCGTTTACACTGGGGGAGTAGACTTTTGTTCCTCTGAAGACTAATGGTAGATGTAAATGCTTTACGGTGAAAAGACATCTAACGCTAAATCGTTAGTTTTTTTGCTGTCGCATCTGTAGTCTTAAATTAAGTAGGTAGGTGGCCACTACCTCATACGATTACCTACCTTAAATTAAGTTAAAAAAATATACAAGGTGTTACAAAAGTACCTAACTCTTTTTACAGGGTGTAACAGGATGTCAAATCTGTAAAAAAAAGTTGAAAGAAACAATTTTTATTTTATAACCTCAAAATTGACGTGCACTTGCTCGATAGCTTCAATAGCTGAATTTCTTATTTTGTTAAACTGCTAAAAATCTATCGCCAATCGTCAATTGCATGGAGAAACGAGCACTAAAATCAAGTCGTGTATATTTTTTAAAGTTCTTCTTTCTTTTCGCCAACAATTTCCAAACCTATTTACCCATTACCCATATCGTCGTCGGCACAAGAGCACGTCTGCTCCAATTTCTGCACCGCTCGCAGAAGTAAAAGTAAGTAAGTAAGTAATAAGGGAAGGAGCGCTCGATCCGAAGTTCCGTGTGAACGCGCCACTTGGGACTCCTCCGGCACTGCACTGGCTGGCTCTGCGGTAGAGAGACCCAGGGATTTCTCGTAGAGATATTGCAAAGTCTGGAGTATTTAATTGTTATGAGAATAAGATATTATGCACAATTGATGGCTTCCCCTTGCTCTTTTCCGTCAGATGTCGATATTCAAATTACTTTCACTGGCTCTGCGGAGAGCTCTGAGAGGCGCCACCTTCGATCACAGATACAAATAACACTGTCAGAATTTCGACTGATTTGAGTATTAATAGTGCTGCATGGATCTTTGAATAGACCGTTTAGTCGACATTTGAGTAAAATTAAGCAATAAGGGAAGGCACGCTCGCTCTGACTGGAGAAAAATGCGCTTTCCCCAGTCGTAGAACAAAAGTTGTTGACGTTTTACAGCCATTTAAAAAAATCCCAGTGCTTTAAACTTGTAAAGTGTGATAAACACTAGGGGTTTTTCGTGATTTTTCAAAAGAGGATTTCCGTCACGGAATAATGGAGCGGAGTTTCACAGACTAATTAAAACTGAACATTTTTCGGAAGGAAAACACCCTTTTTCCTTCCACCGGGCCCAAACACACTGGCTGCACAGTATACCCGTCTCAGAACAAAAGAGGAGGACCTTTTTTTAATGTTTTTCACTGCTCTGGAACACTTTAGAGCTTTTTACTCTCTGTTAGTTGAATGTTTGAATACAGGACACCATACCCCAAAAATGGAAGATTCAGAAGAACCGCTTTAATTCTTATTCGACATGTCTCATTTATCTCATTTCGAACGTGGATATTTGTATGTATGTTTGGATACTCTTTCACGCTGAAACGGCTGAACGTATTTGGATGATTTTTTGCGCCGCCGCCCTGTTGAAAATCTTTAGACTTATTGCGGATAGTTTTTTTTATATTTTCAAACAAAAGATGAAAAATTTTTATTTTAAAAACACAATTTTCAAAGTCTGTAAATGGTGTGCTAGTAATATGTTTAAAATTCCATTTTTGAGTTCTAAGAAAGTTTTCCTGTGAGCTAATAATTATGTATAATGGTTAATTGTGCTGCCCCTGCAGCCCTTCTTCAATACTCTACCTAGTATAACACAGCGGGAAATCACCCTATAGACTAGTTAAATACCGCATATGTATTTCGCCGCCATTATGAGAATGAAGCCAAAAATTACTTGCGCGAAAATTATTCCTTTTCTGTGGATACTAAACTGAATCTCTATCCTCTAAAAAATCCACTCAACCTCCGAGCGTCAACACACTCGAAAATAGCCCTTATTGAAAAGAACAATCATTTTTTTTACATTTAGAAACGGTTATTTTTACGTTGGATATTTTTGAGAATACAGGGGCTGTTCTTCTATGTTTAAGAATGTTATTTTGCACGTGTCCCCACAACGTCGGTAGGGTTTTTAAGATTGGATGATGGCGGAGAAGATTTTTTTGGTTCATTTTGTGTTCTCGTCTTGTACTCGTAGTATGCTTGTATTTTGATGTTTTGAAAGACAGCTTTTGAATAATGGTGTTTTCAGCGTTGCAAATCCTATACAACTTGTTACAAAACATCCTCTCTTTTTACAATGTGTAACCTACTGGTCAACAGGATGTCAATTATGTAAAAAAAAGTAGAAAAAAATACAAATTTTATTTTAAAACCTCAAAATTTAAAATTGTTTTTGGTATTTAAAAATAATTGTTTGTGTGTGTAGGTGCATTTACATAGCTATAAGTTGTTAAGGCGCTGGGCATAGTGAATTAGCCCGCGCGCAAAAAAAATGCACAAAAACGATTCCTGTATCAAATACACTAAAAAAATCGAAAATGTTCACATATCAAACCCTAGAATTAGGTGAGAGCTACCTAAAGCAGCCAGTTTTGTGTTGATACCCATAACAGATTTCAAGATATTTTGTTTGAAAAAAAGTGCGCCGCCTATTTTTTTTCATCAAAAATATCTTCAAAACTTTTATGAATGTCAACACGAAACTGGTTGTTTTAGATAGGTCTCACCTAATTCTAGGGTTTGATATGTGAACATTTTCGTTTTTTTTTGTGTATTTGATACATGACTCGATTTTGTGCATTTTTCTTGGCGCGCGGGCTATTCACTTTGTACAGCGCCTTAACACATTGTGAAAGTCAATGAAAACAATATTGAAAAAATACTTTTCTCCCGCCAAAGCGTTCACATTATTGATTTAAAAATCAACGGAATGTCATAGAGCAAAAAAAAATCTTTTCCTTGTGATCCCTATCACCGGGTGCTATTACCGTGTAAAAAGAGTTAGGGTGGTATTCATGAACGATACTTAAACTGAGATCAAAATGGAACTCTGTTTAAACTTAATTTAAAGTGAGATCAGTTTTGATCTTACTTTAAACTGATTTCAAAACTGATCTCTATTTAAAATAAGTTCAATTGAACTTACTTTAAATTGAGTTCAAAATTGATATTCGAATCGAATCGAATCCAATCGAAACGAATCGAATCGAATCGAATCGAATTGAAATGAATTGAATCGAATCGAATCGAATCTAATTGAATCGAATCGAATCGAATCGAATCGAAACGAAACGAAACGAATCATATCGAATCGAATCTAAACGAAAAGAAACGAAACTAATCGAATCGAATCGAATAGAATCGAATCTAAACGAAACGAATCGAATCGAAATTAGTTGAATCGAATCGAATCGAATCGAAACGAAACGAAACGAATCAAATCGAAACGACGCGAATCGAAATTAATTGAATCGAATCGAATCTAATCGAATCGAATCTAATCGAATCGAATCGAAATTAATTGAATCGAATCGAATCGAAATGAATTGAATCGAATCGAATCGAATCGAATTGAATCTAATTGAATTGAATCGAATCGAATCGAATCGAATCGAATCAAATCAAATCGAATCGAAACGAAACGAAACGAAACTAATCGAATCTAATCGAAACGAATCGAATCGAAATGAATTGAATCAAAATTGAATCGAATCGAATCGAATCGAAATTAATTGAATCGAATCGAAACGAATCGAATCGAAACGAAACGAAATGAATCGAATCGAATCGAATCAAATCGAATCGAATCGGCTATTGCTAGATTCATGGTACGGTCGGCCACAATCTCAGATACCCCATGGCATCTCTTATCGCGCGCGGCATAAGGGCGCCAATCGAACAAAAAGGGGTATCTGAGACTGTGGCCGACTGTACACATGGTATGACAGCACGTCAGACTGTGCACTTTTGTTGTAAAATAGCCCGTAACGTAACCCAGCAAAGTGCTAGCGTGTAAGGGTCGACGTGCTGTCGAATGTACTGATTCAAGTATCAAAACTTTAACTGCCCATATCTCCTAAACGGCTAATGCTAGACCCATGTTTATGGTACTCTAAAAAAAGGGCTCGACGAGCTCTACCTGATGAAAAAACAAAAATAATAAAAAGTAAGTATCAAAACTTTAACTGCCCATATCTCCTAAACGGCTAATGCTAGACCCATGTTTATGGTACTCTAAAAAAAGGACTCGACGAGCTCTACCTGATGAAAGAAACAAAAATAATAAAAAAGAAGTATCAAAACTTTAACTGCCCGACAGCACGTCGCCCTTACACGCTAGCACTTTGCTGGGTTACGTTACGGGCGATTTTACAACAAAAGTGTACAGTTTGACGTGCTGTCATACCAAGTGTACAGTCGGCCACAGTCTCAGATACCCCTTTTTGTTCGATTGGCGCCCTTATGCCGCGCGCGTTAAGATCTGCCATGGGGTATCTGAGATTGTGGCCGACCGTACCATGAATCTAGCAATAGCCGATTCGATTCGATTTGATTCGATTCGTTTCGATTCGATTCAATTAATTTCAATTCGATTCGATTAAATTCATTTGGATTCAATTCATTTCGATTCGATTCGTTTTCGATTAGATTCGATTAGTTTCGTTTCGTTTCGTTTCGTTTCGATTCGTTTCGTTTCGTTTCGATTCGATTTGATTTGATTCGATTCGATTCGATTCAATACAATTCGATTTGATTCGATTCGATTCGATTCAATTCATTTCGATTCGATTCGATTCAATTCGATTCGATTCGATTCGATTCAATTCATTTCGATTCGATTCGATTGGATTGGATTCGATTCGATTCGAATATCAATTTTGAAGTCAATTTAAAGTAAGTTCAAAATTGATCTCGCTGAACTTAGTTTAAACAGAGATCAGTTTTGAAATCAGTTTAAAGTAAGTTCAAAACTGATCTCACTTTAAATTAAGTTTAAACAGAGTTCCATTTTGATCTCAGTTTAAGTATCGTTCAGAATCAGAATCAGAATCAATTTTTTTTATTCAATATTCCATAAATAAATTATTTACATTGAACGTCAAAATATTATCTAAAGTAAAAAAAAGGTATATAAATCAGATACTTATTACTATCTAATACTAAGTATCTAGCTACTTTTTTTTTCTCCAGCTTCACTAGCTCTGATCGTTCTTGGAGAAGAAGCATGGTAAAGAAACTCCAAGGATCTCGTGCTTAAAAAATAATACATTTGTAATGCAGGTAGGAACTTAAAAAATAACACATTGGTAAGTGTGGTGATCGTGCGCTGAACTGGTTTAGTGCCAGACTTCTTTGTCATTTAGATAATCATCTATTCTGTAATAGGCCTTTTGGCACAAAGTGTGCCTTACACATTTTTTGAATCGGGCCTCTGGTAAACTTAGGATATCTGTTGGGATCTTATTATAGAAGCGTATACAGTTGCCGAGAAATGAGCTCCTAGCCTTCTTAAGCCTAAGAGTTGGAATGAAGAATACCATCAACTTTTGATTTTTATCTTACCATACACTCTATTAAAAATGGAAAATTTGGGTGAAAAAATTTTTTTGATACGACTTATAGTTCTCGAGATATTTAATTTTAAACTACCTGTGCGACGGGCGCGCGGTCGTCAGCTGCTGTGACGTCACAACTCCACACGCACCTGACACATACACCGTAACACTCATTCAAAGGGCTGTATCTTTGGAACCGTACTAGGTAGCCAGTTGAAATTTTCAGAGATTATGTTTTATTATAGTGGATTACCAAATCAATAATAAAAATTAAAAAATATTAAAAAATAAGAGGGGTCCCCATACAAAAAACGTTGTTTTATACTTTTTGCTCTATAGAAAAAACGGTAAGACATACAAGCAACAAACTTGGTATGATTATAGGGCTTACTCCATAGTATAACAAAATAATATAAAAACTGGCCAAGTGCGAGTCGGACTTGCGCACGAAGGGTTCCTTACCATCTATAAGAAAGGTGAAAAAATCACAATTGTTGTATGGGAGCCTCCTTAAATGTTTATTTTATTCAGATTTTTGGTATTTGTTGTTATGACGGCATTAGAAATACATCATCTGTGAAAATTTCAACTGTCTAACTATCATGGTTCATGAGATACAGCCTGGTGACAGACTGACGGACAGACGGACAGACAGACGGACAGACAGACAGACGGACAGACAGCGGAGTCTTAGTAATAGTGTCCCGTGTGGAACCCTTCGGGTACGAAACCCTAAAAACGGTCAAGCGCGACTCGGATTCACGCGCCGAGGGTCCGTATAACCAGTTTTTTTATTGTATGGCGGTAGGGAACTCTCAGTGCGCGAGTTCTACTCGCACTTGGCCAGTTTTTTTGTGTGTTTAGTCAGGTCATTTTTCATTTTTCAAAGTCGTCATCCATAGCTAAGTAAGAATATATTATTTTAAGTACAAACCCGTGCTAGGGAATATTTTAAACAGAGCTTGCGGCTTTAAAACCTGTCCCAAGCGAATTTTTAACGTTATAACTAAGTAATATTATATTAAAACACTACTGTAACACTGACTAAACACACATAAAAACTGACCAAGTGCGAGTAGAAATCGCGCACTGAGAGTTCTGTACCACCATACATTAAAAAAAAACTGGTTATACGGACCCTCGGCGCGTGAGTCCGAGTTGCGCTTGACCGTTTTTTATATTTTTTGTTATACTATGGAGTAAGTCCTATAATCATACCAAGTTTGATGCTTGTATTTCTTACCGTTTTTTCTAAAGAGCAAAAAGTATAAAACAACGTTTTTTGTATGGGGACCCCTCTTATTTTTTAATATTTTTTTATTTTTATTATTTCTTGGGTAATCCACCATAATAAAACATAATCTCTGAAAATTTAAACTGGCTACCTAGTACGATTCCAAAGATACAGCCGTTTGAATGAGTGTTACGGTGTATGTGTCGGGTGCGTGTAGAGTTGTGACGTCACGCGAGTTTACCGCGCTCGCGCGAAAAACTCCAAAAGGACGGAAACTAAAACCGTCGTAACTTTAAAACTACTGGCTCGATTTGAATGAAACAAAAACAGGTGTATTTCTAAATTTTTAGGCTACACGGTCATAAAGTTTCAAGTGATTTAACAGACCCACGGACATTCTTCATTGTAGGCTTGTGCTTATTCCTAGTATTTATATTATGATGGCTACCTAATGTATCGAATTCTGCAATATGTTTTTTAGCATAAACAATGTTGGCGTAGATATATTGACTTGCAACTGTCAGGATGTCAATTTCTTTGAAAAGTTCTCTTAACGACACTCTACTACCTAGTCTATAGATAAATCGGATGGCTCTCTTCTGCAAGATGAAGATGCTCTCAATATCTGCTGCCCGACCCCATAGTAGTAAGCCATATGACATAATACTATGGAAGTAACTAAAGTAGACAAGCCTAGCAGTTGCGATGTCAGTCAATTCCCTGATTCTTTTTACAGCATAAGCTGCAGAACTGAGCCTATGAGATAATTTTACAATATGCGGGCCCCATTGAAGCTTTGCATCAATAGTGATGCCTAGAAATACAGTTTCTTCTACTAGCTCTAAGTTATCTTTTCCTAGTATAATATTTTTTTCTACCTGTATCACATTCGGTAGGGTAAACTTTATACATTTTGTTTTTTTAGAATTTAACAGTAAATTATTGGCTGTGAACCAATCTAATACACGTGAGAGAGCAGTATTCGCATCACTTAGGTCATCTTCTTGTCTCCTTATTTTAAAAATAAGTGACGTGTCATCAGCAAATAATACTATCTCAGACATGTTTTTCACCATATGTGGCAAATCATTAATGTAAACAAGGAATAGAAACGGTCCTAAGATGGATCCTTGCGGAACTCCTATCTTCACCTGGGAACTCGCAGACTGTGTACGATTTATGTCAGCTTTTTGAACCCTCCCTTCCAAGTATGATCTCATTAGTTTTAAGCCTTTCCCCTTTACCCCGTAGTATTTTAATTTTATGAGAAGTGTTTCATGGTCTACACAGTCAAATGCCTTTGAAAGGTCACAAAATACGCCTATAGCATCTTTCCTATCCCCCCATGCGCTATAAATGTGCCTAACTAACATCACTCCCGCATCCGTCGTTGAGCGTCCTTTAGTAAAACCAAACTGTTGGTCGTGGAGAAGTTTGTGTTTATCGAAGTATGATAGTAGCTGAGCTAGCACGACTTTCTCAAATATTTTACTTAATACTGGTAGGACTGACACTGGTCTAAAATTTGAAGGATCTTGCCTATCGCCATTTTTAAATAATGGTACAAGCCTACTATATTTCATGAGGTCCGGAAACAGACCTTCATCTATACACTTGTTGAAAATACTAGCTAAGTGTGGTGCTAACACATGTATTACTGAGCTGATAGTTTTTACTGACAAACCCCATAAGTCTTCATGAATACCACCCTTAGGATCTTTTGTAACATCTTGTATAACCGCTTCTTTCACACACCATCCCCCTACTTGATTGCTTTCCTGGTTGAATGAAGAACGGTTTTCGTAGTTTTTCAGTCGACTTGAACCCAGAAGTAGGTGAAGGATGACCTAAATGTTGTTGGCAAAAGCCAAGTTCAGGCCTAAAAACTCTATTTAGGGCTCATCAAAACGCTCCATTGAAAATTCAGGTGGCGGACATAAAAAATACCTTCCCGACGCAATTATCCACGCTAGCAGTGACATACCCATTGTCCCATAGGAGTTGACCTTGAGAGTTTAGTTAGGTAAGTTACCTTTTTGTATTTTTCAGGAATAGTTTCTACATTTTGATGATTTTCCCAAGACTATTTTATGGCCTATATACCTAAAAATTTAATGATTACATTTTGATGATTTTCCCAAGACTATTTAATTCTGTTATTGGCTTTAGTTTGTAAAATTAAGATCTGTATCATTTAAACCTGTAAAAAAAGCTGTTGATTACCCGAATAAACACATATAAACACATACAAGGTGTTACAAAAGATGCTAACACTTTTTACAGGGTCATGGTACCTGATGATGGACACAGCACACAGACTGACGAGAAATGTTCATGAAAACAAAGTCGCGAGCTAAAGTTAGTCGGTAATAAAACAACTGAGCCCAAAATACGACTGCCAAGGGACAAATATAAGCGTCGAAACGGGTCCGTGCCCGGTGAAAATCGTAAAACCCCCACTATAAATGGATCGTCAAAAATTTTCTCTAACGAGCCTATAAAAACTTGCCCGTATCACCTGGCACACTATAAAAAAACACTTTTGACGTAATAATGTACCTCTGCGGGTGTAAACTTTGCCTTGCATGTGTTGCGTTATTGTGAAGCATTGTTTTTATGACAGTTCTTAGAGCCTAGCGCGGTCTGTATTTGCATTGCATGATATAACATTCACTCTTAAACATCTGGGGGCACGGCAGTGCCCCCGCCAGGTCGAGCGCGAAGCAAACACTGCCGTACCATCCTTTACTGGAACCATTTCGCCGCATTTTCAGCCCCCTATTTGAGAACCTTTGGATAAGACGAGAACGCAGAAATTTTCGTCATCTAGTAAGTTATATTCACATAGGTACTCAAAATCCAAAATTTCAAGTCTGTAGGTCATTTAGTTCCGAAGTTAAGCGAAAGCAAAGTTTCGCATTTATGACACACACTCACTCACTCATGATCATCAAAATAGAACTAGTACTTCCCATAAACACAGAGAGCTGATATTTGGTACAGAGTTAGGGTTTAATGGCCACATAAAGGAAAAACTATACTAGTGGTTCGCCCCGAACTGTGAACTCGCGACCCCATATAAACCCCATATCTCGGAAACCCCTCGACCGATTTGGCTCATGTTTGAACTTAAAAATTATTTTAATTTCATTTACCCGCTTGCCAAATTTCATAACGATCCGACTAAATTTACTCAAGTTATCGTCGAACGAACATTCATAATGTTCATAAAAAATTTCAGGGGCGAACCACTAGTTGAACGAGCGAGCGAAGTTCTCCGAGTCTACTGGAACGATCCGGCGTTTGTATGTTTGTATGTATGTATGAAAGTTCGACGATAACTTTAGTAATTTGGTCGGATCGTTATGAAATTTGGTAGGCGAATAAATAAAATTAAAAGAATTTTTAAGTTCAAACATGAGCCAAATCGGTCGAGGGGTTGCCGAGATATGGGGTTGTTAAGTTTATATGGGGTCGCGAGTTCACAGTTCGGGGCGAACCACTAGTACTTACAAGTTAACAAGAAGAAATAGTCGAACGATTAACTGTATTCTACTCGAACATTACACAAATTAAAAAACTGTGTCAAATCAGAAATAAATCAATATGCCCACGTTTCTACAAAAAGAAGTGAAATCCCACCAAAAACATTCTGTAAAAAACTAACCAGGTCTCGATGGAGCTACTTGTTTATCTCTAAAAAGTAATGAAATCTAGACAAAGTCGTGCCAAGTCTAAGGTTCCTTACTGCGATTTATTTATTTGAGACTTGGCAGTTGAAGGGTACCCAAGGGTACAAAACCGCACCATGACGCAGGTGCTCCATGACACCATTGCACCAATCTGTCGCCAGAACCGCTTGTGTACCCTTCAACGGCCAAGTCTCACAACATTAACTATAATAATAAAGAAATCGCAGTAAGGAACCTTAGACTTGGCACGACTTTGTCTAGATTTCATTACTTTTTAGAGATAAACAAGTAGCTCCATCGAGACCTGGTTAGTTTTTTACAGAATGTTTTTGGTGGGATAACATTTTCTATTAGTATTTTATAACAATATGATACGTATGAATGTACCTATATGTACCCATGACAACAGTTCTGCACTCATCACTGTCATGGGCGAATGTGTGCATAGTGGACTACTATTTTACAAAAAAGGCGCGCGCTGGATGATATAGGTGCTGGGCAAGCCTACTCCATCTAAAACAATGTCCCAGGCACTGCAGCGCCGAGTGGTCTATTCACCCATCTAGTGTAAGTGAAGGTGCTACTGGACGCTGTATAAATCATCTCATTACGTCGTGGATGCAAAGGCCTTAGTTTCAAGCGCGGTCAAGGAGGCGAGCTGGCTGGAGTTTTCGGTGAAGTCATTTCCATGATCTTATTTTGTTTTTGTTGAGCAATAGACACAGAGGTGAACAGACGTTTTAGTTTTCGATCCCTCTATTTTTATACATACATATATTTTCTGTAATATTTCAAAAGTAATGTCTGTAATTTGCAAGTAAAATATACCAAGAAGTACCTAATTACACGATTACCGTTGTTTCTATCAAACGGTTGCTGTTACATTGTACATGTTCAAATGCCTTGGCGAACCAAACTTTAACTACAGTAACAAATTGTCACCTAAACACCACCTAGGCGTGTCTTTAACGCGCAACCAAGTCGTAACGTAACATATTTGGTTTTGGCGCATAAAATGCGTTAATGGGCACCCCTGTGAGCCTGAAAAGGGGTTGCTCAAACGAGCGATTTTCCGAACACAACCACAAACTGTCGCTGGGAGCAAAATAGACCGGACAAAACTAAGGCCTTTGCATCTACGTAATGAGATGATTTATACAGCGTCCAGTGGTACCTTCACTCACACTAGATGAGTGAAGAGACCACTCGGCGCTGCAGTGCCTGGGACATTGTTTTAGATGGAGTAGGCTTGCCTAGCACCTATACCGTCCTGACAGCTTAGTCGGCCTAGCCCACAGGACCGGACTAAATGGTCTGAGAAACAATTTTTTTCATCTTTTAGGCTCGGAAAATATGCTGTTACTTTAAACATGCTGATTCGTATAAATGGAAAACTGAGCTATTTTTGAGCGTGGACTTTATTAATTGAAAATATAGAAAAAATAGCAACGTGATGACAAGGCAGACAAATGGGCAAGGAAGTTGCCAGCACATAAAATATAAAAGGTAGGAAAAAATGTTGCCACATATTAATTTATACACATAAAATTTGACGCCAAAATCTACTTTATGTTTGAAAGTTTTACAAACACATGCGATCGTAGAAAATTCTATGTAAATAAGGAAGGAACTCCTTTAACTTGTGGTTGTGGCGTGTGACTTCGCACGAATGCAATATTATAACCCGTATCATTAAAGAAAACATTTAGGATGGACTTCAAAACACTCGCCCTCTCGCTCTAATTAATACAGTCAAAGCGAGACAACGCTAGGTTTTTAACTCCGTACTAAATGTTTTCTTTAATGACACGGGTTATATTTGCGTCTCGTTCTTCTGAATGTCTCGCTACGCTCACATCATGTATAACCCGTGTCATTAAAGAAAACATTTAGGACGGAGTTAAAAACCTAGCGTTGTCTCGCTTTGACTGTATTAATTAGAGCGAGGGGGCGAGTGTTTTGAAGTCCATCCTAAATGTTTTTTTTTAATGACATGGGTTGTGGTTGTTTTTAACAGTAGTGTTTTTTTTAATCAGATTAGTTTTGTGAGATGAAAGTGGGGAATACGAAACCTTGATTTGTAGATTTTCTTCAAGTTGTCCTTTTCGCTCAGTATTTGCGCACACGTCTCGTATTTTCAACTGTATTTTCAACAGATATTCTGTAGTACTATAGGCTCAGAAGCTCTTTGTGCGGCCTAAAAACTCTGACACCAGAGTTGGCCACTACCTCATACGATTAGGTAGGTACCTACATAGTTAGTCAGGCATTTTGCTAAGTAACTTCTGTCACCCTTTTTCAGCAGTCCGCGCGGGTGAAGTCGCGGGCAAAAGCACTAGTTATCATAAAGATTTTGGTTTGTCACCAAACGTTCATCCATCCTGTGAAGACTGGTTTTTGCCGGCAACTTTTGCGGTTGTCGCGTGTTTTAAAAACCGCTCGTTGGTGTCGACAATAAGGGTTGCCCCAAGAGTGGACGTGGCAACTCGTAAACTAGAACTTGCTCCATTAACATTCGCAATTGAGTCGGGTTACAGCGTTACGTAATTTAAATTGAAACTGAAATAACTGGCCCAAATAAGGGTTCGCGGTGTTTTTATGATGAGTTATTAAGCGGCTGCCATCGCCTCTTTGGTAAGTACGCACACGTTGGACTTGCCGGACACATATTCCATGGCGTTGCACAAAAAGATCTCAAGGAACTATAAGTAATTAACAAAAATCTACTTTTTGCTGAGCTGAGTCGGAATATCGTGCGGAGTCCTTAGTTTATTTTCAGGAGTTTTCCAGGTTTCACAGTAAATTCGTATAAACCCATACAGTAGGTAGGGGAGGTAATCGTATGAGGAGTGGCGACACCTGGTGTCAGAGTTGACATGGCTTAACGATTGTTATTAATCAACAACAACCGGGACCAACGGTTTAACGTGCCTTCCGAAGCACGGAAGCGCTCAGAAATTATTGCCACTAGCGGTCACCCATCCGTGGACTGACCGCGCCCGATGTTGCTTATACCAATCGATTAAGAATGGCTAGTCCAACTGGGCTGTGCACGTTTCAATCTAAACAGAGAAAAATAGCACACCCATGAAAAGAAAAACTGTTGATGCTCGAGTTAAACTTAACGATGTTTTTTCTTCGCGCGCTGCAGTCTGTACGTTCATTAAGAGTGGGAGGCGGCGAGAGTGTAGCGTTCAGGAGAACTAATTAAAAACAAATACAATCTACACCCCATTGTGACGTAACGAGGGGCAGACTGGGGGGGTCAAACTAAGGCCTTTGTGTTTAGGTAATGAGATGATTTATACAGCGCCCAGTGGCACCTTCACACCAGGGGGGTTACCCTTGACGCAATTGCGTTTATATTGACGAAGTTTTTTTTATGAATTTATCTTTGAATTCTTCAAATTTATATTTTTTGTAATGCTTACTCTTTTTTGCTTTTTGTAAGGCTCCTTGTACAAAAGAAAAATGCATGTTAATTCGTGAAATATAGATTTATTTATGCTGCGCCATATTGAAAAAAATGCGTCATGGGTAGAGGGGCAGTACCTGGGAGTAGCTTTGTCTAACACCTATACTCTCAGCTAAGTCAATCTAGCACGGAATAGACATCCCGCGGCTTAGTTGGCTCTACACGGGAGAACCAATAAAAATCTAATAATCTAAAAATCTATTTATTCGATTTCGGTAATAGCTTCTGGGTAATCCTAGAACTTAAGAATCTCGCCAAAAGTAGCCGCTTTTGGCGAGAATCGATTGCATTCGTAGGAAATCCAATCCTGGAATCCAAACCTTAGGTCCTAAAAATTGTTAAGCCTCGCGTTGAGAAATCGCAGGAGCGTTTTTTGCTAAAAACTCATCCAAAAAAAGATATGATTTTTTTTCCATTGGCGGCGCTAGTTGTGAGACGTATTTCATCCTATCTGGACCCTTTCCCTAAGTCCGGGTCTGGTCTAGCTTGCAGTGGAGGGTCTATGGCGTATGTGCGAGGGGGTATAAAAACAAGAAGTGCGCGGGTGAGTAATCAGGGTGTTATGTTGTTTTATTTTATTTTTTGTCTTCCTCCCTGTGTGGTTCTAGGCTTTGCTTTTGGTGTAGAGTCTTATGGAGCAAAAGTGTTCAATTCAGGTATATTAAGAAGAATGACAGTATTTTGAACAGTTTTTTGACTACAATATTTTGAAAACGAAAACTGAAAAACCTCTAGGAAGTATTCAGTTATTCTTTCTGTTTTTTTGACTGATTTTAATGATAAGACCGCAACTGTATTTTCGGTTTCAGGAGTAGGTACACAGTCACGGCGTAAAATATACTTTCTAGTCAGCATCTAGAGTAGTGGAACCCCTACTTAAAATAGTTCGTGCTGAAAACCATGTTCCTTCATAATTTTCCATCATAATAAGTAGTGCGCAAAATAATTAAACATCTTTCTTTTGATATATTTCAGGCCACCACAATTACATACGTTTTCAATTGAGTTATAATCTCACACAATAATTGCGGGCCACAAATTAATTATCGAATATTACCCCACGACCCGAGCCACCTATTCAAACGAATTTAATCATAACCCAATCATATTAAATTGAACAATGAAACTTGGAAGCGTTACGTAGTAAAGCCACTGACATTTCGCCTAACTTATAATACCTGCCTATAAAGCCGTTTGGGACAGGAATGCGTGCTTGTATGTGTACAGGGGCCTTAGCCGGTAAGACAATGGCGTTTCAATGGCATCCCAGGTAGATGGACAAAACCGGGATTTTTTCGCTGTTCTCCTACAACTAGCGAACTAATCCTCTAGAATTAGACTCATGATATTCTTTGCTGTACTACGAAAACATTAAAAGGACCGACACTGGACCGACAGCATTAATAATCGTAATTGAAAACGTCAACCGGGAGCCCATTTTGGCACCATTGTGTTACAGGCTAAGGGCCCTGGCCTAGCGCTTATAGTGGCCTGAGTCTGTAGCGCGTTGGTGCCACAATGGGCTCCCAGTTGACGGCTTCAATTACGATCTATTAATGTTGTCTGTCCTTTAATTTTTTTTTGTAGTAAAGCAAAGAATATTCTGATTATAGTTCTAAAGGATTAGTTCGCTGGTTGTAGAAAAACGGAGAAACCCCGGTTACAGGGCGACTTTACAGAGCGTTACAGAGCAGGGGATCTACCGGCTAAGACGAAGCCGATTACCATTGGCGAAAATCGAACTTCTATTTTTGAAAAATGTACTGCCACCCAGTTCATTTTTCATAAATCGAACTTCGATTTTCGCCAATGGTAATCGGCTTCATCTTAGCCGGTAGACCCCCAGGTTCCTGCGGTAGTGGAGGGGTGCGGGGGGTTTTCATGACGCATCTTCAATCGTACTTCAGCATCGCTGTCACTATAGTTTCCTCTTCGCTCGGAATCGGGACAGAACTTTCCCCACGGCTACTCCCACGGCTCTCTCGGAATCGGGACTGATCTGCCAATACATTTTGCAGCGCTTTCGCGCGTTTAATTATTTCTGCCGGATATCACGTCACAGTCCTAAACTAAAGGATAAAGCAGGTATACCTAATTCTTCTTCTTGGCGTGCCTCTCCACTAATGGAGGTTGGCCGTCAGCTCTTCATATTCTTTTCTATTTCTCGCCAAGCGAAACAGTTGTTCAACGTTGGCTATCTCCGTCCATTCCCTGATGTTTCTGAGCCACGACTTTCTTCTTCTACCAGGACGCCGCTTCCCCTCAATCTGGCCCATCATGATCAATTGAAGAAGTCGGTACCTGTCGTGGCGAAGCACATGTCCTAGGTAGCTAATCTTCTTCCGACTGCTGAGGTATACAGGGCAATTTTAAAAAGCTTTCTCCTCATACGGGGAGAAGGCTTTTTAAAACAGTTAAAATATCGAAACAAAAACATCAGGACTTATTTTTACAACTTAAACTTTCGTCAGCACTGCACATTTTTATCAGGACTTATGTTGAAAATATTGAAGGAAATTAAATGTTTTACAAAATGACAAAGACTCTTTTGTTTCATTTTACAATATTAGAAAATGCTTTTAAGTGTGAGATTTTTTAAACACAAGAAAACAAGTTGAAACTTCATACTGTCAGAAAACTGAGAAAATGTCAAACCGAACAAATCCCCTTTCAGGAAGTGTTCAGTCCTGTACCGATTTTCAGTTTCATGAAGGTCCCTTTATTAACATTTTGCCAAACTGAAATCCGGATTGTACAGTTGGCCACACGCTAGGCTACCCCTTTTTGTGCAATTGGCGCCCTTACGCAGTGCGTGATAAGAGCTACCATGGGGTATCCTAACCATGGGGTATGTGACTGACCGTACCATGACCCGACGATAATGGAACGCTAATAAAACGCGCTTGAAATTATAATTTTATTCGCCTAAGAAAACATAGATTCCATTATATTGTATAATGAAAAAAAAAACTTAATTGAATAAGGTTAACAGTGAAGAAAACATTGGTTTTGTACGGTCGAACCCATGTGAGGTTTGTTACGTTGCAAATAATTAGTCCTCGTATATTGGGTAAGTGGAGTCACTCATAGACATGGAACCCATGAGTACCTAGTCCCGTTTCAAAACGTAAAAAAAATATTTAAATAACGACTATTTTCCAGTTTTTTTGACGTTCGACGCGTGAGTGATCTTTTTTTACAAGGTTTTTTTTACATATTGTAAAGAACTATCGCCAAAGTTCTTCTCGTCGACCAAATTTTGTGTGTAGCACTCGTAAGTAAGTACCTACAAGAAGGTTATTTATCACTCCAGTTCAAGCAAGTACCTACACTTTACATCGTACAAAAAGGCACTTAGTGATATTAGTCCGCACCGCAGTTCACATCAAAAACTCAATATAATCTGCGTTTGCTTGCGTGGCTGAGTGTGGCGGGTTCTTGACTTGACTCAAAGGGCGAACTCCTTCGAGTTATAAACTCCAGCCATTCAGAAATTGAACTTGCGACCGGTTCGGACTGGGCGTTTCGCCCCACATAAAAGTCACTATGTGAGAGCAGGGCAGGGCGTGTGCGACCCCACCCTGTCTTACAGCACTTGTAGTAGTAGTTGGTGGACGGTGGTGAAAGAAGAAGTATAATAGGGGCTCATTGTGGTTTAATCACTGTAGTTACAATAAAAAAAAAAAAAAAATACATAAAAGCGGTGGTGGTCTAGTGGGTAGAACAGTGGACTCTGAAGCGAAAGGTCCTAGGTTCGATTCCCGGTGCGGGCATGTATCTATGACTGTTTAATTTCAAAGTTACGTACATTTGTGAATTTGTAGTAACAATACCACTCGCTGACCGTGAAGGAAAACATCGTAAGGAAACCTGAGCGTTTGAGGCATTATACCCTCAACGCAAAAATCGTCAACCCGCATTGAGCACGCGTGGTGACTCTCTCTGGGAGAAGGCCTTTGCCCAGCTATTGGGACATGTACAATTGCACAGGCTACAGCTTACTTTTTAGTTACATTTTAGTATAAGTAGTGTACCGGGAAAAACATCGTGAGGAAACCCGCGGCTCAGTTGGCTCCACACGTATTGACCTGTCTTTCCTGTGGGCTAGGTCGACTAAGCTGTCAGGATGGTATATGTGCTGGGCAAGCCTACTCCATCTAAAACAATGTCCCAGGCACTTACAGCGCCGAGTGGTCTCTCCACCCATCTAGAGTGAGTGAAGGTGCCACTGGACGCTGTATAAATCATCTCATTACGTAGATGCAAAGGTCTTAGTTTTTTTAGTTTTAGTGTACCGGGCGAGTGGCTATAGCCGACTGCTGAGTAAAGTTTAGGTGCGCGTGTGCTGCACAATGCAATTTCAGCAACACGCGATCTATGTACGGTGTTGGACCATACACACTATTAACATGTGGCACCTGAGAGCACATCAGCTAAATAAGCAACTTGAGTTCAAGCTTGAGATGACGACTATTAATGCCACCCTAAGGCCCGGTTTCTGAGTTGAGAATTTGGCTAAGAAAATGGGTAAGTATCGTCCTGTCTCTGCAGATTTCTCACAAAAGAGCATGACAGAGCGATACGTAAGTATGTGCTTAGTAAAATTCTCAACTCAGAAACCGGGCCTAAGACAAGCAAGGTCTTTTTATTGGCGCTGGGCATAGTGAATTAGCCCGCGCGCAAAAAAAAATCACAATAACGATTCCTGTATCAAATACACTAAAAAAATCGAAAATGTTCACATATCAAACCCTAGAATTAGATGAGAGCTATCTAAAACAGCCAGTTTTGTGTTGATACCCATAACAGATTGCAAGATATTTTGTTTGAAAAAAAGTGCGCCGCCTATTTTTTTTCATCAAAAATATCTTCAAAACGTTTATGAATGTCAACACGAAACTGGCTGTTTTAGATAGCTCTCACCTAATTCTAGGGTTTGATATGTGAAAATTTTCGATTTTTTTAGTGTATTTGATACAGGACTCGATTTTGTGCATTTTTCGTTGCGCGCGGGCGATTCACTATGCACAGCGCCTTAAAGTAGGCTCAACAGCCCAGTGTCAATGCAGAGCCTACCAGAAATCGCCCCTTCTCTTTGATCGTTCAATATATTATCTTGAAACTTAAAACCCATTACGGCAACTTGCGGAATGTATGAACTCAACATTCGTAAACGTAATCTAATATTGGATTAATTAAGAGTTGCCATGCCGAGTGAAAGGGTATGACTTGGGGGTTACGACTTTACGAGTATGTTAGGAATGGGAAGGGGGTGCGTTAGGATATCAGGATTTGTTGGCGGCTAAAGAAATCCTATTTATAATTCGAATTAAATAATTAAACCTGTGAGCATATTCTGTAAAAAAAAGCCGCTCAGTTGCTAGTCCTGAAAGCCGGTTTAGGTACTTGCGGCCTCAAATAAAACGGTTTTGAGGAAAAGCAACTTTGCATCTACGTGATGAAATGATTTATACATCGTCCAGTAGCACCTTCACATGAAGAGACCACTCGGCGCTGCAGTGCCTGGGACATTGTTTTCAGATGGAGTAGGCTTGCCCAGCACCTATATCAACCTTATAGCTTAGTCGGCTTAGCCCACAAGAAAGACAAGTCATGGAGCCAACTAAGCCGCGGGTTTCGTCACGATGTTTTTCCTTCACCGTTCTAGGTATCTAACCACTGTAGAAACAAGCGACTTGGCGTTGAATACTTCCTAAAAATGGACGTGACTGGAACAACCCGCGATGGAGGACTAATTTCACACGAAGTGCACATTTAAAGGTTCTGAATTTTGATATCGGCAGTCGGTAAGCCTGTCATAGGCAGCTCACTGGGTCGTGTGCAACCTTCGATCAAGGATAAAACTAGATACAACATAGAACTCTGAAATGTGTCTGGAAAAATAGATGCCCAAATTGCCTTTGGGAGCTTATTTGCTCGTAGTCCATGCAATTAAAGTAAAACTGTACGCTAATGCAATAAGGTTGACATTCGAATATTAGACGTATGGTCGAAATGGTGTTTCGTATTATTCTATTGCTGATATCTTTTGTTTCTGTGAGTTTTTATTGTGATTTTAAACGTAATGCCGATTCTATGGGATTTAGTTCGGTGTGTGCAACAATCATATTAAATAGGTTGAGAGCTGGTGACTTTTCGACGTATTTTATCGTACAAGGCTGGGAGTTGGTAGGCTGATAGAGTAGACTTTGCTGAGTTTGGGAAAAATATTTTTTGGGCCGGTCGCGGTTGAAATTTCGATTCTATTGACTTTGAAAGTGTAAATAAATCGTAAACGAAGCCTACAAATAGGAGCCTATCGAGGCACCATTGCGTTACAGACCCATGTACAGTCGGCCACACGCTAGGATACCCCTTTTTGTTCGATTGAAGCCCTTATGCCGTATCTGTAGCTGTGGCCTACCGTACCTAGTTTATCATTTACATAATATTTTTTTTATAATAACTCCTCTATCGTGGCACGTATTGTAGGATAAGATTTTAAAAAAACAAGTGCGAGTCGGACTCGCGTACCAAAAGGTTCCGTACCATAATCTAAAATAACGGCAAAAAAAATCACGTTTGTTGTATGGGAGCCCCCTTATTTAATTTTTTTTATTCATTTGTTGTTATAGCAGCCACAGAAATACATCATCTATGAAAATATCAACTAACTATCACGGTTCATGAGATACAGCCTGGTGACAGACGGACAGACAGACGGACGGACAGCGGAGTCTTAGTAATAGGGACCCGTTGGGTACCATTTGGGTACGGAACCCTAAAACCTGTTATTGATGCTCGTGAACGAAAGTGTGTTCAAGGCAATAAATTATTGGTGCAGAATGAATGCGTATTAGGCGTAATTCTCTCTTATATTATGCAAATTTAATGAGAAAAAAAAACCTTTTCAGAAAGGTTAGGGGTTTATTTTCATGCCAAGCGAACTTGAAAATTGATACGGCAAAAATTGGTTTTCCACAGTACTCAAAAGATACCCACTATGATAAGTACTACTTGTTGTAATTTTTATAGGTATAGCTTTATTCCTGAAACACGCAAACTTATAAATATCATTGAAAGTTAGGGTTGGACAACTTTTGTTCCACGACTTTGGTGAAAGTGCAATTTTATTTTTCCATGCATAAAACATATATTTTTAAAATAAACTTAATAAATTTTTGTACTTAGTCATTCATCCTATCCTACTTCCTACTCCTATTATAAACGCGAAAGTTTGTAAGTATGAATGGATGGATGGATGGATGTTTTTTACTCTTTCATGTAAAAACTACTGAAACCTTACAATAATATAGCTTATACCTACATCAGAATAACACATAGAGTACATATTATCACGCTTTTACTCTTAGGAGCAAAGTAAAGCATATATCCTTTTTCTGTAGTCCACGCGGACGAAGTCGCGGGCAAAAGCTATTTTTTATATATATTTTTTCTGGCTGTGTGTATATCTGGCTTCACTTTCCTGTCATTAATCACCCCTGAATCGGTTGACACTTTTCAAAACAACACCTTGTATATCTATCCAACCGACCCAAAACACCAGCTGGAGCGCGAAGCAACATCGATACAGGGTCATAAAGCATCGCAACATAAAGTTCTTGGCTAATGGCAAATTAATGAGCCCATATCGCCCTCAGGAGGACAATAAAGTCACCCGTGTATTTTGACGACCCCATCCAATAGCCTGGGCGTAGCGGGCGAAATGTCAACCCGGGTAGCGTATACAAGGTGTTACAAAAGATCCTAACTCTTTTTACAGGGTAATAGCGCCCGGTGATAGGGATCACAATGTAAATATTTATTTTGCTCTATAACGTTACGTTGATTTTTTTATTAATGAAATGTGAACTGTGGCGGGAATTCAATTTTGAGGTTATAACATAAAAAATGTTTTTTTCAACTTTAGGATGTTTTGAATAAACGTTGTATATTGGGCTGCGTGGCGTTTATGGAAAGCCTTCCAGCACCTTTAGGTTTTTATAGATTAATGGTACGGAACCCTTCGTGCGCGAGTCCGACTTGCACTTGGCTGGTTTTTTTATCAGACATCGCGGTCAACTCTCTCCGTCTTATAATAGTAGGATTAGTAGGTAAAAGGGTCGCGCTGGCGCAGCCTCCCAGACCATTTTAATGATGCGCGGCGCCAACTAGCGGCGGCCCGTTGCGCTTAGATCCGTTAGTTTGGTACCTACTAAGAATATACAAAAAAAAACTGAGGTCAACTTGAGTACCTTTTACTAATTCCAACGAGAGGTCAAACACATCATGGCGCAGGGCAAGTATTTTATTTTATTTTTATAATAAGATGCTGTTATCCCCTCTGGTGGCAGAACGACCCAATTTCGATTAGCCGGCGACCTAACGTCGCCGGCACCACGAGAAGGTCGCTCTGCCAGTCAAGGGTTTACACACAACAGAATATAATATTTAAGTATTACATACTATTATTATAGTACCAAAACTGCTATGCAATTATAACTGAACACATCATTCAAAATATATATTTACATAAAATCTTCATAAAATAAAACCTACATAAAATCAGCGCATAACACAAAAATCTCCGATCCATTTATTTATTGTAATCTAACCGTCCATCACCGAATGAAATAATCAAATTAAGTCCGCTGAGGGCACGCTGGACACTATTTCATGAACAAGTGGTTTCACTCGAACACTATGGTCTACAATATAATATTTCTGTAAAAAAAAGTTGATAAAAACAATTTTTATTTTTAACCTTAAAACTGAAAAAAATCAGAAGTTTCTATTTTGTTTTAAGATTTAGTTCAAATTAAAATACATGGCCTGGGACATGTTGTCAAACGAAAGTAGTCAGAAATGGTATCAAGCAAGTGTTGCAAAGTGGAACCGCCCCTAGCGGCATATAACGGCTTCTCTCTTGATTGGATAATTTATGTTTACACCTTCATTATATGTACTTAGGCGACGGATGCCTCCAGGCTTTACTGTTTCCAGGGCAACCGCAGGGCTAGCATGGCTTGTTCGAGAAAGCTGTCATAATAAAATTATAACCTATGTCAAAATAAGCTGACTCAAAATAACCAGTTTTTTTTTTTATTTCACTGATAAACTGTTATATAAAACGGTTCACCACCATTGTATACATTTCTGAGAAACTAATTAGTTATTCTTAATTTTTATTGTATTGTATGCACTGATTTCTAAGTCCCGCCCTAGTCTCGCCTGCTAAGACTGTGATGCAGTTGGGTTTTCGTTGTTATTTAACAGTTTTTTTTTTTTGCGCAGTCGGGTTTTTGTTTATTTTAATTACTCTTTATTTTTTTGTAGGCCTCTTTCTTTTCGCGGCTTACGGTCAGAGGCTAATCCCGTCCATTGTCTTCATGCTTTATATATTACTAGCTTTTGCCCGCGACTTCGTCCGCGCAGACTTAGTTGTTTTCCCCGTTATCACAATAAAAAATAGCCTATAGCACTCAGCGATAAGGAAGCTTCCCAATAGTGAAATTATTTTAAAAATAGAATGCATACATAGATACTTACCAACTTTTCCTCTTTATTTATACTAGCTTCCGCGCAGACTTTTTTTTTTCTCGTGAGTTTTTCCGTTGTTTTAATGGTTATTCTGCTATTCGGGGCGGAGAGAAATCCAACAAATCAAAAATTATAAAAATCGGTCCACCCGTTCCCGAGTTATAAATGGTGTAACTAACACGACTTTGTTTTATATATTTAAGATGATTGTAGATGGAGATTAGTGTAGATTGCGCTAGCTTGCTTTACATCCTTTGGGTATATCAAACGCCTTTACAACCAAAATACTTCCCGTTACATTACCTTAGCTGCAAGCACACATGCTCACGTACGTTCTTTCCTTACCACTTTCGGCAAAAATCACACGATTTATGACCCCGCGGCTTCATAAATAAGCGTGTACAATACGCGCGAGGTGTATTTTCGTCAATATTAATTCGAAAACACGACTGGGACACATCCGTGCGTTCGCACATTTCATCGGGGCCGCTGCTTTATGGTCGTTAATGAGAATTAATGGCGACGATGACAGGCGAAACGGTCTCTCTGTTTAGGACATTTTAGTCATCCGGTTAAGGGAAGAAAAGTGGGCTTTTGTCGTTAATTTATTTTTGGACGATTTCATACCGGCGAACGAAAAAAACATGGAAGCATTACATTGGGCTAACCCATCCTCTAAAATCGGCACACGCATCTACTAGCGCAGACAGCTTTGTTAACAATATTTTAAACCAATAAGAAAACAAGAAACTCCGTCATTGGTGGATAGTTTTCGCGCTATTGATGTTATTGGATGTATTATACTGACAGCGTCAAACTGACTTCTTCTCTATCGAACCACTAAAATCGTGAGAGGAACCATTTGTAGACTCCGCCAATACGAGAACCATTAGGTCATTTCTCAGCTTCGATCAAGGATAAAACTAGATACAACATAGAACTCTGAAATGTGTCTGGAAAAATAGATGTCCAAACTGCCTTTGGGAGCTTATTTGCTCGTAGTCTATGCAATCAAAGTAAAACTGTACACTAATGCAATAAGGTTAACATTCGAATATTAGACGTATGGTCGAAATGATGTTTCGGATTGTTCTATTGCTGATATCATTTGTTTCTGTGGGGACAAGTTTTTATTGTGATTTTATACGTAATGCGGATTCTATGGGATTTAGTTCGGTGTTTCTCAGGGCTAGTGAGATCTCCATGTTTTCTTCTGCTCGCTGTTCAATACTTAGGTACGTGTGGAAAAGAAGGTGGATGCCGTGACGTACCAGGATTTAAAGGAACTGGCCTGTGACCGGAATGCATGGAGAATGCTGCACATATTATACTATGAGCCTAAGGCGGACTTGGGTCAGTCAGGATTAGCCAATGAACTCTGAGTTAATTTGACATTATTGACGTTAACTGGCTAACCCTGGCTGACGCAAAACGTGTCAAACAAACCACACGATGTCGAAATTCTATCGCGGAACTTCAGAGCTGCCCCTGGATTATCTAAAATATCCACCGTAAAAATAACGGTTTTTAAATATCAAAAAAAGGATTGTTCATTTCAATAAGGGCTATTTTCGAGTGTTTTGTCGCTCGAAGGTTGAGTGGAATTTTTAGATAATAGAGGCGCTGAATTTACATTCCACTGTGTTTGTATGAAGATTTAGATTCAGAAATATTGCCACAAAATTAATACAAAAAAAAAACGTATACAAATAGAAATTAACATCCGCGGTTGTCAAATGGGTTGGTTTCAGCTGCTGCTGTAGTTATAATCCCACCCAAAACATTTAAAATGTGAAAATTTTGGAGCCAAGTTCATTGCGTGGTTATTGATTTCACCGACAAAAGAATGGCTTGACACGCTACCGCGTGTCTAGATGACTAACTATAACAGGGCTAGTGATGAAGATACGTGTCCCTTCATTTACTATTCCCTTCCTGAAAAACCAATAAAATTGTATATTTAACGATTTAACGGTTGCATCGATATAAAAATGGGCAGTGCTTACGAAAGTTTAAGTTTTTAAACCAATAAAATCTCTATAAAAAAATTATAATAATTATTGAACGAGCGAGCGAAGCGAGCGAAGTTCTCCGAGTCTACTGGAACAATTCGGCGTTTGTATGTTTGTATGTATGTATGTATGTATGTTCGTTCGACGATAACTTGAGTAAATTTGGTCGGATCGTTATGAAAGTTGGTAGGCGGGTAAATGAAATTAAAATAATTTTTAAGTTCGAACATGAGTCAAATCGGTCGAGGCGTTGCCGAGATATGGGGTTGTTAAGTTTATATGGGGTCGCGAGTTCACAGTTCGGGGAGAACCACTAGATATATTGTCCATTGTTTAATGAAAATCTATCAACAAACTCAACAAACCGGCGAATGATAAAAAAAACAACATTTCCCTTTAGTCGCAAATACAGGCAGGCGCGTGTAAAGAAACCTGAAGCGTATGTAGATATCAGTCAAGTTTATG
This sequence comes from Zelleria hepariella, assembly GCA_949319315.1. NCBI lineage: Eukaryota > Metazoa > Arthropoda > Insecta > Lepidoptera > Yponomeutidae > Zelleria > Zelleria hepariella. Next base: position 29,089,387 of record OX439382.1, on the reverse strand, counting down.
TACACACGACAGCACATCAGAGTAAACACTTTTGTTGTAAAGTCGCCCGTAACGTAACCGAGTAGAGTCCTAGCGTGTAAGTGTCTACGTGCTGTCTTATGTACTTCACTTTCATATAAATAACTTCATTTTGCAACGTTGTTCTTATATTCATAAGTTGCTTTATGCGGCTTTCCCTCAATTCTATGACTGCTTGACGTCGAAGACTTACTACATTCACACAAGTACGTGTCGTAAAGTCTAGAAATATTCAGAATAATATTTCAGCCCTCAACTTACTTCTTAGGATTCTTGAGACCGTCTCCCCTTTTCACGTAACTTGAAGAATTTCATAAAAGCTCACACTAGACTGATGTTTTTCGCAGCATTCTCTCTAAAACATTTGGAAAACTGATACTTTGACTAAACTTGAGGGTGGCATTAATAGTCGTCGACTCAAGATCGATCTCAAGTAGGTGATCTCAGAAGAGTCAAATGCTAATGTTAAGCCTTGGCTAATGTCAATGTCAATCTCAAGATAGTGTCTATTAATATGCTGACAGCTACTCAAGTTTGATGATCTCAGACGACTATACCACCCTTAAACGAGTTCACAGTTCGGGGCAAACCACTAGTCAGAAAGAGTTTTTTTAAGTTTTAGAAGGTACAATTTTCAAGCTATCCAAGCTTCAAGTAAACCTACACCTTTTTCAAGCAAACTTAAACTTTCGTGAGCACGGCACATTTTTCTATTCAATCACGGTTTTACTCACTAGCCACGGCATCACGAGGGCCGTCTCGTTCTCCATGATTAAGGTCTCCGAATGAGAACCGAAACTAGTCGGCTACACCGACAAATTACTAATGAGTAAAACCGTGATTTAATAGAAAAAAGGAAGGAAAGTTCAATTTCAAGCGTCTCACAAGAATTAGTGCTGAACAAAACACAAACCTAGTTCTTTTTCGACGTTTTTCTTAGCTCCGAGCTAAGAAAAACGTGAAAGTACAACAATGAAAGTATATTAGGGCGTTGCCATAAACATTTCACTAGCAGGCAAACTGGTGTAACAAAAGTTGTGTATTAATATAATCAACATGAGAACAGGGAACGCGGGCCATGTCGGTTTTCCGGGCAATTTGCGAGTTCAGTCGGGACGCGATGGCTCCTTGGTTATATCTCGCGGAAATAATGGGCTTGAGGATAGAGAGGTAGGAACTAAGGTGACGCTTTTGGGGTGAAACACCAAAAACAAGCAAAATAGTTTTTCGTCAACATAGGCACCTATAAGTTAGCTGATAGATTCAGAAGGCATCTTTCATAGCCTTCTAACCACTCCTGTCATTCCAAGCTTAGACTGATATAACTAATAAACTAAACCAAGGTTTATGCTATGCTAGTCCTAAGGTGAGTGCCGAAAACCAGCGCGATCCAGTTGCATGCCTGGATGGCACAAATGCTGAGCACGCCAACTTTGCTACCCTTACTTGTAAACAAATATAAGTGTAAACGCCTATTTTTTAGTTGGTAGCAATAAAAGATTTTGACTTTTACTTTTATGTTAACAAGCAATAGGTACATTTCAAATTTCCTATGTTGTTATTTGCTATGGCTCAGTGTCAGTGTTATATTTTAGGCGCTGGGTCACACCTAATTCTAGGGTTTGATATGTGAACATTTTCCATTTGTTTAGTGTATTTGATACAGAAATCGATTTTGTGCATTTTTCTTTGCGCGCGGGTGTTTGTTTTATGTTTGTGTTCTAATAATGTACATTTTCAAATATTAAAAAAAAAACTGCATACAAATCGGTTCATTGGACTTTTGGATCTTTTGCATCAGTATTTTTGACAGGTACCTACTGTATCGATTTATTATAAAGAAAATAATTAGTAAATATTCGTTTTGTCGGCCGAGAGTCCATGGATGCAGATGGCGAGGATCCGTGAGAGGTGGCGTGAGGGGGAAAAGGCCTATACCCAGCCACTGCCCACTGGCAGAGGTAGGCTGATGATGATGATGATGATGAATTAGTGAAACCGTTTAATGAACTAGCTTGCACAAAGACAAATCGCTGCATAGTTGTTTGTATATCTTATCCGGATCAGCTGCACAAATGTCGAAATTCTCAGACGTATGAACAACAAAGTAGTACTAGTGTCTAGTGCGCACCATCAAGCAGCGAAAGGTTGCCTACTTAGGACTCGTTTTAAGAAACAAACGTTACCAGCTGCTACACACATCGTGATGGGCAAAATAGAGGGAAAAAGAAGGCCAGGAAGGAGGAAAATGACATGGAATGGTCCAGCATCAAAACTGTGGAACAATGATTCAGGACAGCCATGAACAGAGAGCGGTGCAGGGAGCTGGGGGTCTACCGGCTAAAATGAAGCCGATTACTATGAAAAATTAACTGGGTGGCAGTAAAATGAACTGGGTGGCAGTAAAATGAACTGGGTGGCAGTAAAATAAACTGGGTGGCAGTACATTTTTCAAAAATCGAACTTCGATTTTCACCAATGGTAATGGGCTTCGACTTAGCCGGTAGACCCTCTGACTGCCAACTTCCAGTGATGTAGAGGCTCTTCAAGAAGAAGATTATCTTCTTCTTCTTGGCGTGCCTCTCCACTAATGGAGGTTGGCCGTCAGCTCTTCATATTCTTTTCTATTTCTCGCCAAGCGAAACAGTTGTTCAACGCTGGCTATCTCCGTCCATTCCCTGATGTTTCTGAGCCACGACTTTCTTCTTCTACCAGGACGCCGCTTCCCCTCAATCTTGCCCATCATGATCAATTGAAGAAGTCGGTACCTGTCGTGGCGAAGCACATGTCCTAGGTAGCTAATCTTCTTCCTTTTTATGGTCAGCATGAGTTCTCGGGAACGATTGACACGTCGTAGAACTTTCACATTCGTGACTCTATGGACCCAACTTATCTTTCTTCTATCTTAAGATTATCTTATTTGATGTATTTTAATCTGTCACTTTCACCACCACTTTTATCGTAGCTCCTTGCGTGTAGGGGTGTATCTCTCATTTTACTGCGCTAGTTTTAGTTTACGTTATACCAAATTTCGGCTGTAAAAATAAATGTAGCTAAACAATCTACGGCTGCTCCTTTTCTTAAGGACACTCTTTATGCGCAATATTTACTCACAAAGTCACAACGCACATTTAACGGGCCCCTAAATGTTTTATAAACAGGGAAAATGATGCTGTGGTTCTTTCGAAAAGAAAATGGTTAACATGGCTCGCGGTTCTATTTAGAAAGTACTGTTTCTTCTATGGTTATTTAAGGTGAAAACCTAGTCACAACTAGCGCCGCCAATGGAAAAAAAACTTCTTTTAAGATCCATTTTTTGCTAAAAACTCTTCATTTGGTTATCAACGCGGTTTATTCCAGATTCTAAAAAAAAAACTACTTCTGCGCCGATGAAGTCGCGGGTAAAAGCTAGTATGTTATAAAGTACGTAATTCTGCATATTAAAACCTAAATCTTGCAATTCCTAACCTGCCGCTTACATAAAAAAACCGTACATTTTCTTGCATTGATTTTTCTAAATTATTAAATTAAATTAATTTCGGTACAGTAATATTCCACAGCCTCATTCAGTTATAGCTCCGATCTCTCACTCTGGGAGAATGCTTTTGACCAGCTATAGTTGGACATGTACAGTCGGCCACAGTCTCAGATACCCCTTTTTAAAACGACAAAGCGCTTCGCTTGGCTCGTCTTGGCGGGGGCACTCAGATATTATCCCTATTGATCGTGTAAAATCAACTACCTAATAGAACTAATTTACGAGTCCGCTACTGAAGCCCGAAAAACTAAATCTCGAATTTAATTAGCTCGAATGAACGATAGGTGGGGAAACGCAAGATTGGATGAACATTAACAAACTCAAGCTCGAATGAACAGTAGCCCGAAAAACGTTTGTCAAATTGGCAGGCATATTAGGTGTTTGCATCACAAACTCTACATCACCCAGGTTTGGCCAAAAACTATCCAATCCTGGTCGAATTTATCTACCAAGACTATCCCTCACAGGGGCCTTAGCCTGTAACGCAATGGCGTGTCAATGGCGTCCCAGCAGAAGGACAAAACCGGGGTTTCCTCGTTTTTCTCCTACAACCAGCGAACTAATCCTCTAGAATTAGAATCAGAATATTCTTTGATGTACTACAAAAACATTAGGCGGACTTGCGTCAGTCAGGGTTAGCTAACTAACTCCGAGTTAATTTGACATTTCCATACAATTTTTGACGTTAACTCAGAGTTAACTGGCTAACCCTAGTTGACGCAAGTTGACCAAAAGGACCAACCAACAGCAATAATAAATCGTAATTCGGAAGGCAAAGTTTTTTGTTCGAAAGTCCGTTATTGGCTTAATCTTATCTTTAGACAATATTGAGAAACTAATTTCAATGTTTTTTATTTTGGTTCAGTAGTTTGGATTTTACAACGTTTCAAAGATACGGTTTTATGACGTCACGCGACGGTCTGCATACTGTTGGCGGTCATAGGAACAAAACATTTTAGCGCATAAAAATAAAACTACTGGACCAAAATAAAAAATATTTAAATTAGTTTCTCAATATTGTCTAAAGATAAGATTAAGCCAATAACGGACTATCGAACAAAAAACTTTGCCTTCTCAAAATTGGGAGCCCATTTTGGCACCATTGCGTTGCAGGTTAAGGCCCCAGGTTTTATATTGCATAAGGAAGTTTAAGCTATTAAGATAACATTATCGCGCCTTGCATCGGTATTTTGGCACAGGACACGGTGCGGGGTGTTTGCGTCTAACTGGACTCTGTGAACGGTCAGCAACGGGCTAGGATACCCCATGGCAGCTCTTATGGTATGGGATATAAGTGCGTCAATCGAACAAAAAGTTGTATCCCATCAAGTCGCTGACTGGACGTTGAAAAGAAAATCTAATATCCACCGATTGGAAATTCGACTTTTTCGTTTTCGACAATGTAGGACTAAAAGGCCATGTGGAACTTTGGTGGGTTGTTTTTCGTCTTGATACAAACAACGTTTACCATGGGGTCTAATCTGTAATGTAGAGAAAAATCCGATGTTTTATCAGATACCCACTTAACTGTAAGGTGATTTCTAAGAATGTAGAGTAAAACATCATAGGTCTATTAGAAGAGAACGTATACGCCTACAGCTTACATATTTTTTATGGATGTACAAAGTTCTACTAAACGGTAATATCAGATTTATTTAACGTGTGAATTCAAAGCTTAAAACTGCGATCTCAAGTAATCTGTTATCCAAATTCGAACTCGTTTTAAAACCAAAAGCACAACAAAAACGTCCCGATTCAATCACCACCTCTAACCTTATCTTGCATGTAATCTGTGTCGCTTTAACTCCAAACCACGTTCGGGAGTTGGCAAAAAAATCACTGAAGGACGTTAAAAATCGCGGTCTTAAACCGCGCGGCGTCGTCGTTTGATAAAAAATCAATTTTTTGAGCCGCGACCTGTCACCGCTCGACCTAACCGGGGAGTCGGCTGGCTCTGCACTTGGCTCAAGGATTGGTCCTTGCGCACTACCCAATATATATATTTTTTATTTACAACAGCCTCATAAGTAGGTAGGTAATCGTATGAGGTAGTGGCCACCCCTGGTGTCAGAGTTTTTAGGCCACCCAAAGGGTCTCTGACATGGCTTAACGATTGTTATTAATCAACAACAACCGGGACCAACGGTTTTACGTGCCTTCCGAAGCACGACACTAGCGGTCACCCATCCATGGACTGACCGCGGCCGTTGTTGCTTAACTTTGCCAATCGATTAAGAACGGCTAGTACAACTAGGCTGTGAGAGCTTCACCCTCATTAGTGACGATAATATGGCACTAAACTAAATTAAAAAATATGATAGTGTCGTGATGATTCAAAAAAATTATCATGAAATAATCAAAGTTTTATTGTATGTAACGTCACAAACTTTTCAAAGGGAAAAAATGCACTTAACAATTTCTGTAATTCTATGTGTAGGTACACTAGTTTAATCAGACTTATCGTACAAGCTCGTACATTCATTAAAAAAAACTCGCTGCCTCTCTAAATGTCCCAACTTCCAGTAAGCCTCAAATATTTCAGTTCTCTTTTCATCTGTAAATTTCAAAGCACAAGACAAACGACACTTCATTGATGACCCATTTGTTAGGCTGATTACATTTAACATGGGATGGGAACTTATTGACACAGACTTAATATGCGTAGAGTAAGTATTGTCTTATCTAAGAAGGTTGGAATTGCATTGCTACATGGCATCAACAAAATACAATCACTTGCTGCCAGTGTGATGGGGACCTTTGGGTAGGATATCCCTTTGGATAGGTTTGATAAGTTGATTTCCTTTTTTTATCTATTGATGTATTGTATTGGGTGTGTGTGTTTTGTTTTGACATCTTTGTGGTCATGAAATTTTCAGCTAAATAATCGGTATCACTTGTAAGATAATATAAGACAGCGTAACCTAGTCGGTGTATCGTGCTGATGAGGCTGGCATTCGAGCTCAATAAATAACGTCTGCCCTACTCTAAAATAATCCCACGAAGCCCTTCACGAACAAAATCTTCATCATCATCATCATTTACAGCCCATATTTGCCCACTGCTGGGTTTTGGTTTTTTCCCCTCACGCCATCCTCCTCTTTCTCTAGCTGCACGCATCCACCGACCTTCTGAACAAACATCTTAAAATAATGTAATTTGTGTAATTGCGGGACCAACCCCGAAGTCCTAACGCAGAACCCAGCGCAACGCTGGCTTCGTGAGCAGAATAACAAGTAAGCTTTTATCTCGAGTATTTTACTCTGTGATTTCGCTGACGCCTGCATTAACCCTTGCTGGGTTGTATGCCAATTTGATAGGAAACTCGCTGGCTTGATGCGGGGCCCGCCCGGCCACTCGACAGGAAAATACAGAAGATAGATAGCGTCCGTTCAAAAGGAACGTTGAGTCGGTTTAGAATATCTCTTGCACAATGCCGTGTTTACTTGGGATTTTTTTTTTTAAAGTATGGCCAGCAAAATTATGAAATGGCTTCTGGAAAAGAAATGTTGAGTAAGTACTCAATACAAAATAAATTTCTCAAAAAAAAAAGTTCGACTGAACCTCATTATCTCGGAAACAGTAGATTTCCCAGGCGGTGGTGCGGACTATTCGTGGTTTCTCGCTTTGTTGGCGGTCTTTTAACACCCTGTAGAGTTGGACATTTCATCGAAAAAACAGTAGGCAGTGATGGGCTTGACGGCTTCTTCTTAATTTTGCTTTTGTCAGAGCGCTCTCACTTGTTTTTTATGATTTCGTTTTTTTATGTATACGTTCCAATTTTTAAATCTTTGGTTGTGGGCACTTCTCTCAGAAAAAATTCAGCTTAATCATCCACCAAGCCCATTTTACATTAAACTGCCCATTGCAAATTAGCCATTTTCGCGTTGACGGTATTAATAAATGACGAAACGATTACTGACGAAAAACTAAAAATGTAAAGTAAACCTTTCAGATATTTAACTCTGTGGCTCACGAGGGTTCGGGGGCAATACGTCTGTTCATTATTTAGTTGGGGGCGAGTGTGGAGGGAAAACTATTTGCTTGGAAATGTGTGAAGGAAGGGTTTTTTTATAATGGGGCGAAGAAACATGTTACTGCGATTACATCGGAGTGGTTGCTTTTGGGTTTTAAGTTTTTTTCTCTCTCTTACTTATCCACCACTCTCGTAAATAAGATTTTCATCTCCCAGGCTCAGAAATTAAGCTGTTATTTTATAAAAAGGATGAGGCAAAAGTCTGTTTTAAACTATCTGCATTATGCATAGTGGGACAATTTTAGGGTGGTGACGTCTGAGATCACCTACCTACGCATACCGAGCTAGCGAAGGTTTCTAAGGGTGGCATTAATAGTCGTCGACTCAAGATCGATCTCAAGTAGGTGAACTCCGAAAAGTCAAATGCTAATGTCAAGCCTTGGCTAATGTCAAACATGAGTAGCTGTCAGCATATTAATAGACACTATCTTGAGATTGACATTGACATTAGCCAAAGCTTGACATTAGCATTTGATTTTTCTGAGATCACCTACTTGAGTTCGATCTTGAGTCGGCGACTATAATGCCACCCAGAAACCTTCGCTAGCTCGGTATTATTCAATTTTAAATCGGGGCAGTAAGGGAGTAGATATTTCTTTTAGCTAGCTTTTAAGCTTTTAAGTTATGCTGTGCTCGACAGGGTCCATAGAGTTCCAATGTAACAATGTTTTTTAAGATCATAAGATCACTTAATGTGAACGCTGTGGCGTGACAAAAGTATTTTTTAAATATTGTTTTCATTGACTTTCACAATGTTTTAACAACTCAAAGCTACGCATACGCACCTACACACACAAACATGTTTTTAAATTTGAGCTAAAACCAAAAACACAAAGGTTGCAATAAAGTATTGAGTATTGAGTTACAGGAAAATGTTTTCAGGAGACCATTAATTACTTTTTGAGATATTCTGAGCTGTATTTACAGAATTAGAAAAAAAATGTAGAGTCACCGAAAAAAATGCTAAAACGCAAAAAAAAATTGTTTAATGCCAATCGATCCTATTTCGTGTAGGGATCCTAATACTATACGTATACATTTTTGGGTTATAAAAAATGAACTTTTAGCCAGTCGGCCAATAATAATGGTGATTTCGTGATCCTACTCCATCTAAAACAATGTCCCAGGCACTGCAGCGCCGAGTGGTCTCTTCACCCATCTAGTTTGCGTGAAGGTGCCACTGGACGCTGTATAAATCATCTCATTACGTAGATGCAAAAAGGCCTTAGTTAGATCAGCGGTGTCTAAACAACCAGCCTATAAGCTCCCGGCCTTGTCGATTGGTCACCAACTCTCCAGCTATATTACTTATTCAAACCTACAAACAATAACGCATAAAAAAATTGAACTCATCCAATCTGCTCCCAAAAAAATCTCAATACCTACGTTACGAGCGCAAGTAAACAAAAAAAAAAAGCCAAACGCCTCGTATTTTTTGCTCACAACGAGCAAGCAGAATGCATCGAAAAGCTTTTCGAGCATTGAAATCGATTGTCCCGGCGCAAAAGGAGCAAATGGTCACCCCGGCGATACTGTCCAGCGAGTTGGCAGCATGCTCTAGGCTAATGCTGTAACGTTACAACCCTATGCATAAGACATTGTGAAGCTGGATATCGTCCACTGCTTGCTAGAAATAACTAGGTGCAATCGAATGCGATAGCGGAACTTTAAGTAGGCTGTCTACTGATTACTACAAACAACTTGTACGTTCGGCCACAATCTCAGATACCCCACGGCAGCTCTTACCGCGCGCGGCATAAGGGCGCCAATCGAACAAAAAGGGACCATTCCATTTTGCCCCACCAGAGATGCCCCACTGGTGGGGCAAAATGGAATCGCACAAAAAATTATTCCATTTTGCCCCACTGGCCACCCCACTGAGTGGCTGGTGGGGCAAAATGGAATTTAAATTCCATTTTGCCCCACCAGCTTTTTATAGACAAGATTATTATTGGCGAGGCTGACTCATTACAATGATGCAGTCACTGTAGCCTAGCCTAATTTTATAATAAATCGGCATAAATAAAACTAATTTGTTAACTTTACTAATTAGTTTATTTGTTTAAAAAAAAATACTTTGGTATATTATTATGGCATCTAATATTACATTGTTAAAATAGTACAACATAACACAAAGACCGCTTATAATTCTGAATAATCATTTCTAAAAAATATGTGTCATTTATGAATAAATATACATCGATTTGTCATTTTAAAATCTTTAGAAAACATTAAAATTAAACAATTAATTCAAGTTATTGCTTTCTTGATTTAAATTAAATACCACAAAAAATACCTAAATAAACGTTTGCTTGTTTCCATTCTTAATCACAATTTTGTATGAACACAAAAATTGTGGTAAAACAAAACTGTGGCTAAGAACTAATAGCCTCCAATTGGTATCTATTATAGCCGCGTCTTCAAAGTCAGAGTACATTTCGACAGAGTGACTACTTTGATGCTCCTTTAATAATAATATAATAATATCTTTATTTATTCAGATAACTGAGATCCATTGAATTACAGACTAGTTTAAAATAAATTTTAAAATAATTTAAAATAAAAAATAAAAATCCTTTGCTTGTGTAAAATGTATTGCATAAAATATAAAAATTTAGAAAAAGAGCCTTTTACCCGTCCAAGGTCGAGGCCCATGATGCCATTTTGGGTATGCTACTTTTTGATTGGCTATTTGGTGCCGCGCTGTCTATTGTTCTAGTAATTCAAAGGACCCGGTGCACGTTGTAGTTTTCTACCTGGATTCTTATCAGTTTGCTTACAACCGTTGACTAGGTTTGTTTGAGTGAAAATAATGGCTTCGTGTTCAAGTGGTACAGGCAGTGCATTAGTTTTTTTGAAGAATTCTAAAGCTTAAGAAAAACTTCTTCGTGCTGGGCACCATAATTGCAAAAAAAATAATTACAATAATGATTCGTTAATTTGGGAGTGCATACATAGGAGATGTGTGCCTATTTTTTTATAAACAATTTCTAGCTTTTATTTGTTGTATTTATATATTTTTTACTTGTAAGTACTTGACAAAGTCCGCCGTCAAAGTCAGCCCAAGATTCTGATTGGTCTGTCTTGTGTCTGGCGGTTTTATTTTGTAGGTATTTTCAAACATGACTATAAAATAAAAATCTTATTTAATTTATATGAGATCGCGCAAAAGAAACCACTTTCCATTTAAAAATCTCATTTAATTTTATTTTATAGTCATGTTTGAAAATACCTACAAAATAAAACCGCCAGACACAAGCTGTAACGAGTTTCTTTTATCATTATCAACCAAGGACCAAACAAAATGTTTTAAAAATAAATGAGTTACCTTGGTACCACGACTTCAAGTCAGAGTACAATTTGGTTGTAAAGTCGCCCGTATTGTAACCGAGTAGAGTGCTAGCGTGTATTACTGACGAGATTTCACTCAGGTTAATATCTCCATTAATTGTCATAATTATCTTCATTACAAACTTCTTTTCAGTCGCAAGACCATTCTGAAACATCCTGTACAATTAGTATAGTTTTTAACATTTAAACCTCAATTTGAATACTTTTATTGTATCTTTTAAGACCTTACGGGTGACTGTACTATTTGCATATCTGTATATTTTAGTATTATAAAAGACTGATTAAGCTATGGACAACAAGGGAAACAAGCAAACGTTTATTTAGGTATTATTTGTGATATTTAATTTAAATTAAGAAAGCAATAACTTGAATTAATTGTTTAATTTTAATGTTTTGTAAAGATTTTAAAATGACAAATCTATGTATATTTATTCATAAATGACACATATTTTATAGAAATGATTATTCAGAATTCTATGCGGTCTTTGAGTTATGTTGTACTATTTTAACAATGTTGTAATGTTAGATGCCACAATAATATACCAAAGTTATTTTTTTTAAACAAATAAACGAATTAGTAAAGTTAACAAATTAGTTTTATTTATGCCGATTTATTATAAAATTAGGCTAGGCTACAGTGACTGCATCATAGTAATGAGTCAGCCTCGCCAATAATAATCTTGTCTATAAAAAGCTGGTGGGGCAAAATGGAATTTAAATTCCATTTTGCCCCACCAGCCACTCAGTGGGGTGGCCAGTGGGGCAAAATGGAATTATTTTTTGTGCGATTCCATTTTGCCCCACCAGTGGGGCATCTCTGGTGGGGCAAAATGGAATGGTCCACAAAAAGGGGTATCTGAGACTGTGGCCGACTGTACAAGGTGGAAAAAAAATGGAACGACAAAAATATCCCAAATGTATGGATGGAACAGCAGATTTTTTTTTTCGCTCCATTTTTTATGCATGGTTGAAAGATTGTTTTTTATAAACTAGAAATTGTGAATTTTTGCGTTATAAAAAAACAACTTTCAACCACGCTCGGCCAAAAAAAAAGTATTCTCTTGATCAACGGAGTCTCAGCAACTAGCCTAGAAGTTCCCAGCCTTGTACTGCAAAAAAAATGTAAAGTCGAAAAATCTAACTTTCAACCGCGACCGGCCATGGATCACGATCCTCAACATTGAGATTGAGGGATCGACTGGATGGATGGAGGTATTGGAGGTGGAGGTTATTTGCGGCCTTCTGCTACTACTGCCTAGCCCATCTGAGTTAAAACTACTTCTGTTATCATTTTGTCACTTTTTTTCATATTGTAGCGACCCCTGTCGGGCGCACAGGAAACTACTACGTACTCTAGTTGTCAAATCGCTACTCGCTACAATCCTGCATCGCGCCAGCAAAATATCGTTCTTAGCTGAGTATACAGGGTGTTAAAAGACCGCCAACAAAGCGGGAAACCACGTACTGTCCTCTTCATAAGAAACATTTTTGTCCAAGGAACTATGCCTGGGAAATCAACGGTTTCCGAGATAATAAGGTTCAAAGTCGGACTTTTCAAAACTTTTTTTTTGCAGAAATGTATTCAGTATCTAGTTCTTAACATACCTTTTCAAGAAGCCATATCAAAATTATGAATATTTCTTACAAAAAACGACGTTAAAATTGCAACCCGCAATGTATTCTAAACATCGGAACTTCAAGCTTAAATAACATAAACTTATACCTACGCTTGCGTAATATGACTTCTGTGTGTCAAACATCCATTGCGTAATACAATATTTTTCAAAATTATAACCTAAAAAACCAAAATCATTTCCCAGCAATAATTTATCGAAAAAGGACTGTTTCGGTGTCTAGTGTGCGTGGCTTTCGGGTTTGTTGGCGGTCTTTTAACACCCTGTATATAGAACTTCCAACTATGTTCAGTTGGACCCGGCCGGTCATCAAGCATAAGATCTGCTTGGCGGGAAATTTCCCTTTATAGTGAGGAGCACGATCACCCGCTCCTCCTAAAATGTAATCAGCTCTGATTTGGAGCCGAAAACAAACCAGCAATGTATCCCATCCACTTCTTACGAGTCGCTTTAGAAGAATGAGCCCTATTATGCTAGAAACAAGGGCGGGGGCCAACTAAACAATTCGCAAGTGACCGCCGGCTGGCCGCGTTGCCAACATGGCAATTTTATATTCAACTGGAGCCTTAGCCTTTAACGCAATGGCGTAACGATGGCGTCTCAGTAGAAGGACAAAAAAGGAATTTCCTCGTTTTTCTCCTACAACCAGTGAACAAATATATTCTTTGCTGTACTACAAAAACATTAAAAGGACCGACAGCATTAGTCAACAGGGAGCCCATTTTGGCACCATTGCGTTACAGACTAAGGGCCCTGGAGACGCGTGTCAAGTGCGATATTAAAGCCCAGATTCCACCAAAACGCAGATATTATTTGTGTTTCCATACATTTGACACGGGCATCGAAGTCGAGCAAGGCTTCGAATGTATGAAAACACATCTCTCGTCTCTTCTCAGTTTTGAATCCCCATAATCTTAGATTTTGTATTTATTTTGAAGTAAGGATCCCTAAAAATATCAAGTTGCACAGGTAAAGTTATAAGAATTCAAAATTAGCTAAATTCTTGAAACTAATTCACGCCATTGCCCAAACACTTTGCAGTAAAGTTTCAGGCAGGGACACATTCCATCAGAGTTCACAAAAAACGCTGGCAAGTTCAAGCGCCTCTAGAAAATGAAGCTCTAGGAAAGGGAAGAAAAAAACATTTGAAATGACAGGAGACATTTCATTTAGAGGAGCACAATTTGAGCACCTAAATTGTTAACATTAGCATAGATAGAAATTTGAATGAGTCGCCATAGACGGTTCAACCGAATTTGATAAAATCTGTCTAAGAACCATCGCTAGAAAACATGCTTTCGAATGAAAAAACTCACGTCCAAATCGGATCCGCTTAAGAGTTACGGTGTAACAGACAGACACACACTCATACATATCGGTCAAACGTATAACAACCTTATTTTTGCGTCGGGAGTTAAATATTTATATGCTAGCACCTCAGAGATTCTGAAATTAAAGTACACCAAGAAAGAGGTGCTCAAAAGTGAGTACATCTCAACAGGGGCATCCAGGAGCCGACAGCAAATTATTATTATCATATTCAGATAAATTAGGCTGCACTTCTAAAATATAATATATTAAATACCTTTGAAAAATCATTAAAACTTTGAAAAAAAAAAACAAAATCATAGGTTCATGCCCTCACCCACACCGGAGATCGAACCTGGGTCACTCGCTTCCGAGTTCATTGTTCTATCTACTAGCTTACCACTGCTTCAAGCAAGAAATGTAGCGTCCGAATGGTCACTTCACCCATCTTGTGTGAGAGATGGTGCCACTGGACCCTGCATAAATCATCTCATTGCGTAGAATCTACGTTGCGTATCATATCATTGCGTACGCCGTAGAAGCAACGGCCTACGTAGATGCCTGTTTATTAGAAGATGCTTTTGCCTCAATATGCAGCAAGAAAGGTGCTCAAAATTGCGGTCATCCCCGAGCACCAAGGAGCCGACAGCGAACTAACCTAAAACTTCTCGCGCATTATTTCACAAAAACTCCGACGAACTATATCTTGGGCAAAGTTTCGCCCGGCGACGTGCCGTTTTTCACTTTGCCATCTTACAATCTTCCCTGGCAATAATGTCCTATCTTTTTTAAAAACCAACACCGACCGCATTCACCGGCTTTCCTTCGCAGCCGCGTTGAACCTTAGCCTTTGAGGGTTAAAAGCTAAACTCCTCTGCTTCAGAGGCATTTGAAAGTGAGTCGACTGGTATATAGCATGACCATTTGTTGTAGCTACCTAATTGATGAGCGCACTAGGCGAAGGCTTTGCGGCTAACCGAGGACTTAGTCCTACCTATGTGTTGGGGCATTATGCACTCTAAGCCTGGACTATTTTGTATGTGAAAGTTTGGTCTGCTAAGCTGTGGGTAGTGTTGTTAGGCTGTTTCGGGGTTGCGAGCGACCGTCGACACGGATTGACGGAGTTTGCGAAGGTGTTTGTTTTTGGTGGATCGGGAATAAAGGCTGGCGAGTGCTATGGAGCCAGCAGCAGCTATCAGGCGGACAAAATGTTCTTAGGGTAGCATAAATAGTCGTTAGCTCAAGCTCAGCTCGAGCTCGAGCTCAAGTAGGTGATCTCAGAAAACAAAATCACTTTGACCAAGCTCGAAAACTAAATGCCTCTAAAATGAAAAAACTAAGGCCTCTACGTAATGAAATAATTTTTACAGCGTCCAGTGGCACCTTCACTCACACTAGACCGGTGAAGAGACCACTCAGCGCTGCAGTGCCTCGGACATTGTTTTTTAGATGGAGCTTGAGTAGCTGTCAGCATATTAACAGACACTAGCTTGAGTTTGACATTGATATTATCCAAGCTCTCAAGTCGGTGAATTTCTTTTCTGAGATCACCTACTTGAAGTCGAGCTTGAGCTGACGACTATTAATGCCACCCTTAGTTCAAGGTTTCTTCTACATAAGCGGAGTCACATTGCGTATCAGATAGAAAATAAACGTTTTACCGCAAGCCTGCACATAGATAGATAGATAGATAGAAAACTCTTTATTGTACACGAAAATAATTTACAAAGGAATCCTTAAACTAATCAGTAAGCATACAATTGGCGACCTTATCGCTAAAAGCAATCTCTGCCAGGCAACCATTGGATGGACAGGACAGAGATAATGTAATATACGGTAGATTAGTGTACATAAATAACATAGGAAAATAATTAAATATACCTAAGAAAGTTACAAATGTGGGATGTAAATATATTTACCAGTTACAAATACATAATAATACCCATTATATTATAATATTATGTGCAGGTATTAATATTAGCAGGTGCAATGACTCATTACGTAAAGAAGCCACCTGATCTAATAAACCATCGATCACTCTGTTTGAACTGGGCTTACCTTTTCTGCATGCAGCCTGTACGGTCAGCAAAAACGGCTGTTTTTATTATTCATACCGTTATTTTTTATGCTTCAAATTAATCGGTACTCAGTTATTTTTTGGCAAGCTTGAATGGGTAACTTTTTGTTCAGTTTTTAGGTAAATATGCAACACAGTAACTTAAGCAAGCGTAGCGTAAGGCTAGGCTAGGCAGTACAGAAGGGGGTTATATATAACTATATGCATCTCACTCTTTTGTTTGACGTAGAGCGCGATAGCTAGAGTTATAAACCCATGGATACGCTCTAACCCAGCCTTATGATACACGAGCTGAAGTACCAAAGTACATAATTCACACTGGATGGGTAAATGAGCCGCAGGTTTCTTCAGGATTTTTTCTTCGCTGTGTGAGCATATCCGAGCTAGAGATGAAGGCGCAAAATCGGCCAGAATGGAAAACTGTTTTAAGAGCCCTAGGTCCCTGATTAGGGATAACAGGAATTGATGATGATGATGATGATGATGTATGATAAGTAGGTAATCAAATCAAAATGCAATGGAAAACAATAATAATATTAGGGTCGATCCCTTTATACTAATAATGTAGGGCAATTATTAAGTAGCTTTATTCTTCAGAGATCTCAACTTCTAAATGTGATTTCCAGCTACTTTTGTTCTACTACACTGGTGAACATTGCTGGTTCTACGACATTACATTTTAAAAGGAGACGTGTTTCAGAAAAAAAAGCAATTAAAAAATTGCCCTGTATAATCCAAGAAGCCATCGTGTGTTTCTGGGATTTCGGAATTTGTACCATTTCTTACCAATTAATAAAAAAAAACATATTTTTTTGTTGTCTCTACCTATTAATGAGGCTAAAATGAGTCAATGCCTTCACAGAAGGCCCTTTTATGATGGACAATACGGGACGCAGTATAGTGCAATGAACTTGTTGCAGCAACGCCATTTATTGTGGTGATAAAAGACGATTCAGTTTTCTATCATCTTCGTAACTTAAATTTTTAACCCCCGATCAAAAAAGAGCGGTGTTATAAGTTTGACCGCTATGTGTGTGTGTCTGTCTGTGTCTTAATCGGGTGAACCGATATGGATGCGGTTTTTTTTTTAATTACAAGCAGATTTTCTAGCGAATGTTCTTAGACAAAAATCAAATTCGGTTCAGCTGTTTATGACATATGCTAATTTAAAGTAAAAAACTGGGGGCTTTTTAAATTTTGAATTTAGAAGGTTTTTCGTTGTAAGAGTTAATAAAGAATTTTGAAAAACAAAACAATCACCCTCAAAAATCGCTGGAATTTTCCTTCGAACCCTGTAGTTACTTTACTTTCAGACGAAGCTAACGTCATCCACAGGCGATGAATAAGTTAATAATTAATAGTTGAGTTAACGAAGCTCTATATTTATCAAAGAGAAGCAACGTATCTTTCGCGGGCACTCTCCAATCTCCATTTTTAATGAAACACAGTCAATATTTGAGTAATTAAATCACATGCATGCGTCGTCGTTGATGCAAAAGCCTTTATCATTTCATAAAAGGAACAAAGACTTTGACAGCGTTATTAATTACGACAAAATAAGGTCAGACAGACAGACGTGTTTCGTTTTTTGCTGTCCTTTGTGGCGCGGACAGAAAAAAAAACACTGCAACATCTTTTTGACGTCACGCCGTTTTTGCGCGATGAGAGAAAAACCGTTTGCAAAAAGTTGGATTTGGTGTTTTTTTTTTTCAGCTAAGTGAAAACCTACCTACCTAGCTAAGTGATTTGTAATTTTTTGTTCGATATAGGTAACTACAAAAGTACGGAAACACCGACAAATAGCCCACAGGGTATTTGTATGTGACAGGTTCCGAAATAGTCTCTTTCGCTTTCTGCCGACTAATTCGTAAAAATGCACCAACTGTGTGTATAAAAATAATAATGTTTAATAAAATGTAGGCACAACATGGTCAAACTGCAATGCTAAAGAATCCGAGTAAATCTGTTACTAAAACGAACACCTTTTTTCTTAAGAATACATTAGAAGACCCCTGTCCGGGTACGCGAAACTAACAAAGTACCTATTATAGGTAGATGCACATTTTTATACCAAAACATACAAACAATACTTTTGTAATCGACCTAAAGAAAATATCCCGATAGAGATAACAACGATAAATAACCATCTGACTAATGAATACACAGCGCCAACTACTAAACGTGGTGCGATAAAACATTGCTATCTCTTTCGGTGACACTTGTATAATGCACTATTCTGTATTAAAATAATACAAAATTAAGAAAAAAATATAAAAAGAAATGAAAACGAAGTGTTAGTTATTTAAGAAAACAGCATGTAAAGTTTTTGATTATTTAGCTTTTGAATAAAGTTATTTTTGTTTTATTTAGATTTCTTTTGTATGTTTATACTGTTATTAAGACGCAATAGGTCTCACAACTAGCGCCGCCAATGAAAAAAAACATATGTTCTTTTTGGATGCGTTTTTAGCAAAAAAACCTCCTGCGATTTCTCAACGCGAGGCTTAACTATTTTTGGGACCTAAGGTTTGGATTCCAGATCCTAGAACTTAAGAATGCAATCGATTCACCCCAAAAGTGACCACTTTAGCGTGAATCGATTGCATTCGTGACCTGTCTTTCATGTGAGCTGTTCATGTGACTAAGCTGTCATTGTGTCAGTACGGTATAGCTGCTGGGCAAACCTACTCCATCTAAACAATATCCCTCATGCCCGTTTTCACTAACGACCCCTAATTTTGGGGGACCTTTCACGGTTTTCGCGGTCACGGACGAAGGACCATACGAACTCAACTCACAACGCTTGTCAGTTGAGTTCGTATGGTCCCTCATCCACGACCACTAGACTTGCAGAGGCGCAGATAAAAAAGGTCTTTTAAAGTTAGGGGTGGTTGGTGAAAACGGGCAAAGTGTCACACTCGGAAGATAAACACCTACTTTACCACGTCCGAACACCACGGTGAACTATAAATAATTGGGCAGGAGCACCGCTGAGTCATCGCTGACTCCTCGCATCGACTGACTAATGTGGCTTAATTATCCTTGCCGGCAAACTGTCTATTTTGAGGAGCGGATTGTGCGCCTGCGAAAGAACGTTTCGAAGTTTGGGCCTTTACATTGTATAAGAGAAGCGCTCGATTTTGCCGCGGTCAGTCCATGGATGGGTGTCCGCTAGCGCCAACGATATTTATAATAAATACAAGCTCGTGGCGGGAGGAAGATATTTGAAAAATATGTTTTGATTGATTTTCAAAATGATTTACCAAAGCTATGCCAAAACTATCAAAGCTATGCAAATGCACATTCACACAAAAATATATTTTTTAAAAGCTAGTACCAGAAACCAAAGAAATATTAATAATTCAGTTATAAAATAGTTATAAAAAGTTTTTTTTTTTTATAGTATTGACATCCTGTTGACCAGTAGGTTACACGCTGTAAAAAGAGTTAGAATGTTCTGTAACACGTCGTATGTAGGTCTAGAACACAGAAATGACTATACTAGTAAAACAGTTGATCCTGATTCGCAACCCATCAAATAAAATGTTACGCAGTTAGCTACTTAGTCATCAACGCATTTTACACTTTTTATTCAGTAATTGGCTTCAGCCTTTGAAATTACTCATACTCTACTACGTCGTTGCATGTGTAAAAAAAGTCTAGTATTACTGACTCATACGTAGCCTCGTTAGAACACTTGTGGACGCGAGTGTCCTTGAGATTTTAACTGCTTTTTGAACGTTTTCACTACGATGTTACATGTAGTTGAGTCATCGAATAGAAAACTACTATAATGTCTCCTTGAATCATTGTCGAAGAAGCTAGTGTGAAAATAAACTGTGTTGTGATTCCACCAGACAAATGGACCGACAAACAGAAAGGCTGTGGTGGTTTTTTATTCGGATTCAGGGGGTCTACCGGCTAAGACGAAGCCGATTACCACTGGCGAAAATCGAAGTTCGATTTTTGAAAAATATACTGCCACCCAGTTAATTTTACTGCCATCCAGTAAATTTTTCATAAATCGAACTTCGATTTTCGCCAATGGTAATCGGCTTCGTTTTAGCCGGTAGACCCCCAGATCATCATCATCATCATCATCATCGTCATCATTATCATCCTGTTTTCCTTCACAGTTCGCAAGTGGTATTGCTACTACAAATTCACAAATGTACATAAGTTTGGTAAAAAAATAATCTAGGTAGATGCCTGCACGGGGAATCGAACCTGTGTCTCTCGCTTCTGAGTCCATTGCTCTACCACTAGGCCACCACTGCTCCATTTAGTACAGGGCACGTATTTGAAGGCCGGATGTCATTATGTCTAAATTCAAAAGGACGGTGAAAACGCCGAAAATTATTTCACATAGGATCAAACGGTCTCTAAGAACTTCGGCGTTTCAATGTTTCTACCAAATGAACTAGGCTTTGTGACTTTCGGCGTTATAATGTTAGACGTTTAGGCCGTAGATTTTTTTAATGTAGACTTTTTGAAAGGGGAAGGGTACCAACCAGATGGTCTGATGCAATAAGGGCAGCAGCTGGAGGAAGCATTCACCGGGCAGTTCATATGACGAAAGACCGCTTCCAATGGAAGTGTGTACGACCTGGGGCCTTAGCCTGTAACACAATGGCGTCTCAATGGCGTCCTAGGTAGAAGGACAAAACCGGGATTTTTTCGTTGTTCTCCTACAACCAGCGAACTAATCCTCTAGGATTAGACTCATAATATTCTTTGCTGTACTACAATAACATTAAAAGGACCGACACTGGACCGACAGCATCAATAAATCGTAATTAAAACCTTCAACCGGAAGCCCATTTTGGCACCATGGTGTTACAGGCTAAGGGCCCTGGTCTCGAACCTCAGCCATGAGGAATCTATTAATAAGAAGACTGTTTGGCCTTTAAATACGTCCCTAAGTCCCCAGCACTCAATTACAGCCGCGACCTTAGGGCCTCGTTCCTATGGACCTCCAGACAAGCCGAACATTTTCCCTCACTTAGCGCTACCAACTAACCGTGAAATTAAAAAACTGATCTTGTTCCGAGAAACAATTTTGTGCCGGGAGCGTTTTAATTTTTGTGCATGAGGTCGAATGTCTTTGGGGGTCCGCTGGCATGTGACACAGAACTCTTGCATACACCAAAGTTGAGACGCGACACACCACGTGGTCTGACATGAGGAGTAGACGATTTATAAGCGGTATGAAGACTGAGCTCGGGACGGGACCTGGGGCCTTAGACTGTAACACAATGGCGTATCAATGGCGTCCTAGGTAGAAGGACAAAACCGGGATTTTTTCGTTGTTCTCCTACAACCAGCGAACTAATCCTCTAGAATTAGACTCATTATATTCTTTTCTGTACTACAATAACATTAAAAGGACCGACACTGGACCGACAGCATCAATAAATCGTAATTAAAACCGTCAACCGGAAGCCCATTTTGGAACCATTGTGTTACAGGCTAAGGGCCCTGGTGCACGTTTCATATAACTGACATATATTTTTTATTATGACAATTCTATGTATATTGCGTAGTCGATTTGACATGAGGTTACAAAAAAGGTTTGTTTACAAACCGACCTATCAATGAACATCGAATTGTCATAATAAAATATTTATGTCAGTTATATGAAACGCGGGCCAGGGGTCATCGGGGTGGCGGAAAGAGTGCGGGAGGCGCGGTCAAGTCTCATCTTTCATGGCGCCTATTGTAATGAGATTGTAGCTGACCACAATATTTTATCTTTAGGTAGTCAGCCGTCAGGCATGACACTTGTGTTATTCTGAACAACGGCGAAACCTGAAATAAATATCTACAGCCGATTTATTGAATCTTTTAATGGTACAACCCTCAATCCCTAAAGTGGTGACCCCGAAGAACACAAATGAACGAACCACACGAAGGCGAATTCTACGAAGCATCGGAGGCAGCAGCGATCTCGTTCCGGTCGAAAATGCCAGTCTTCTGGAGAGAAAAAGTCGCACTTCGGTTCGCACAAATCGAATCGATATTCAAAAGTCAAAAATTAGGTGATGAGAACAAGTACCATTAAGGCGGACTTGCGTCACTCAGGGTTAGCAAAGTAACTCCGAGTTAACTTGACATTTCCATACAAATTTTGACGTTAACTCAGAGTTAACTGGCTAACCCTGGTTGACGCAAGTGGACCTTAGTGGTGGCGCAACTAGAGCTACCGGACCTAGATCAAGTCGGCGACATCGTAATCAACCCGCCGGAAGTCAACAAGTATGAGACACTCAAGAAAAGGTTGATATCTGTGTACGAGGAATCGGAGACGCGGCAAATTCAAAAACTCCTAGGCGAAATGGAGCTAGGTGACCAACGTCCGTCGCAACTGCTACGCAAGATGCGCGATATAGCGCGCGGCGCTATACCAGACGGCCAAGGGCGTCGCCAGCCGATGGCGCAGGGGGGGGCAAGTTGACTTTACCTACTACAATTCATACTTTTCTCATTCTGTATGAATGAGAAAAGTAGGTATGAATTGTAGGTACCTAAAGTCGACAGCACATGAAGCTTTTCACTTGTACTACGAGCCTTACATCTGCAGCCAGAGCGTAGTTGAGCATACGGAATATTAGGAGTGGAATTGGTGAATTCATTCGAGTTTCGACGTACGGGAATGATTGTTCAAGGCTTGAACTTCAAGCAAATTAACTCAAAGACTTAGGACTTTGGTTGCATTATATTTGGCAACTTTTTTAGAATCTCTAGGGGGGGCAGCTGCCCCTCCCTGCCCCCCCTTGGCGACGCCCTTGCAGACGGCACCTTGAAGATCCTATGGGTCGGCCACCTACCTCGTGCCGCCCCGCACCGTCCTCGCCATCACGAAGGAAGATGACCGATGATGATTTATACCGCGGTGGCCAGTGCCACCTTCAAATCCTTCAATCATATTTGATGGGTAAAGGGGCCACTCTGAAACTGCAGCTTGCCCAGCACTTACACTATCCTCTTTCGATAAGAGCTATTTTCCCAGAAATAAACTGGTTTTGAGGACTAGCAACCATGCGTTTTTTTTAACATTTATCGTCTGAGGTATCATACACTTATCAAGCTCTAACTCTCTCTCTGAGAGAAGGCCTTTGCCCAGCAGCTAGAGTGACTACATTTTACTTTGTAAGCACGCTGAACTTTACTGACCGGCTGTTTCTATGGACTACAATATTCTACACATTAATTTACAGTAGGTATTCTATCGCACCATATTTTTTTTACATCATTGACTAATAAAAAAACTGTACGGAACCCAAATCCAAGTGAATAATTTCTACGAAGGTTACATTTTTGTCAGAGATTAGTATAATTATTTTGGGTATCATCACGGTGATTTAATACAATCGTCAAATTAACAGCGTTGTATTTTGTTTTCCCAGTATAACGATATCAATCGTGGTGTTTTTTTTTTAATGACCAAAACATCGTTATACAACGTGTTACAAAAGGTTCTAACTTTTTTTACAGGGCGTAACCTACTTGTCAATAGGATAACATTTCTGTAAAAAAAACAATGTATTTTATACCCCCAAAATATAAGACTTAGGACCTTTAGTAACATCTTGTATACTGTTACTTTAAGTACTTACACAAAGTATTTTATATGTATTTTCAATCATCCTGGGGCCTTAGCCTGTAAAGCAATGGTGCCAAAATGGGCTCCCGATTGACGGTTTCAATTACGATTTACTTAAGCTGTCGGTCCAGTGTCGGTCCTTTTAATGTTTTTGTAGTACAACAAAGAATATTTTGAGTCTAATTCTAGAGGATTAGTTCGCTGGTTGTAGGAGAACAACGAGAAAATCTCGGTTTTGTCCTTCTACCTGGGACGCCATTGATACGCCATTGTGTTACAGGCTAAGGCCCCAGATTCATTTTCTGCATTGCGTGTACGATACAAACTCAGTTTCAACTTCAGCGCTAAAAAATACCCGCTACTCCTTTGGTCACCCTGTATAAGGACATTTTACCTTGCCACCTATGTTTCGTTCTCAAACTGAAGTTTCTCAAACCATTTCATGAATCCCCTTTTAAAATTTCTTCGTTTACAATAAATATTTCTCAGTGTATCTGCAGAATAATTAATAGGGCCCTGTTCCACATTCACATTCAGATGTCACGGAGAAAAATATGTTCGCGCGTCAAACGGTTAAAGCGTTGGTCGAAAATGTGTTTGATGTTTTTTTAGGGTACTTTCCACTGAATCTAAGGTTTTAGTCCCTTTTCACGATCATCCTTCACAAATAATAGAAGTATTTATTCATGCAAAAATGTGAAAGCATACAATTAATAACAATAAAATTCACAAAAGCTTCGTTAAAACAAACAATGGTCAATAAATATAAATTAAAATAGAACATGCTAATATTTAAAAAAATATACTTGACAAATAAAACATAAATAACACACACGAAAAACCCACAAACAAATACCTACTCATATAAACCACCACGGCTTTATTTCTGCTTGTACACAAACTTATTTAACTTTAAAATATCGTTATATTATTGTTATTAATCGTTATATTATTGTTATTAATCGTAACAACCTCCAATACCTCTCCAATACCTCCAGCCTCCTTCAGCTGATCATACAATGCAAGATACCAGGCAAGGAGGAGACCTGGTAGACCCAGGATATCATGGATCCAAAATCTGTGCGAATGGTTCGGGCAGAGCACCGTCTCTTTGTTTCGTTTGGCGGCTTCAAAGGACGAGATACCCAAACTGATTGCCAACCTCCGATAGGAGACGGCACAAAGAAGAAGAAGAATCGTAACAACCACCAAATTGAAATCAAACCGGCAGACCCAACTGCAGAAACTCTTTTTTTTCCGTGCGCCGAGTTTTTTGATGGATGAACCCAGAGCGCGGTGACTTTCCTGCACTTTTGGCGTTGACGTGTTCATTTTGATAATAGCTTTATGACTGGATGAGAGTTTAAGCTTTGTTTAATTAAGCTGATCGTAAAGTTAAGGGGAATATAAAGCTGCAAATTTCCTAGGCTACAACTGCTAGCGCAGACTCTAATAATACTATTATTATGTTTATCTGGTCCGTGTACAGTACGGTTATAATAACTATGTAGGTACACACGACAGCACGTCGACCTTTACACGCTAGCACTCTACTCGGTTGCGTTATGGGCGACATTACAACAAAAGTGAACAATCTGACGTCCTCAGCTGTCGTGTGTACATAAGCAAGGAAATAAACCATTTTAACCACAGAAACTGTGATTCAACGTTCTATTAAATAATTACTTACTACTTCTGTTATTAGTGATCTTAAAAAGTACTCTGTAATTTTTGAAAAAACAATAATTTATTTTAAAAATTTTGACTATGTTTCTTGCCCGAGATAGCACTAAAACGATGTCCAACTGGAACACGGAAGAGAGGGCGCCCGAAAACTACCTGGCATCGATCAGTACAACAGGAGGCTAACAGTCGCGGAATGAGCATATCCGAGCTTGAGATGAAGACGCAAAATCGGCCAGATTGGAAAACTGTTTTGAGAGCCCTATGTCCCTGATTAGGGATAACAGGAACTAATGATAATGATGATTTTTCTTGCACAAGAAAACGATCCATAGCTAGTGAAGATGGCAAAAAGTGTGACTTTTGAACTCTTGAAAGCTAAGTTAGTTCACGCCTAGCAGGAAGACTCATTCTCTGTCGAATGCTCTCTCAGACAGGGTGTATCGCACTGGCAATCCCCCAAAAAGCCTTTCATGCTAGACTAGCAGCAAACCAAAACTTCCGAAGGCATAATTTCCTAGAGCGCTTTATTGTTTAGCCTGGCAGTTGCAATGGGCTGAAAACCTATAATTATGACTTGACAAACACATAAAAAGATTGCTTAAAAGCCTTTAATTTTAACCGCCTAGCTGTTTTAAAACAACGAAAGTAGTACAATAATAGCGCTGGACCTGTCAAAAACTAGAAAAAATATCTTACATTTTCCTCGCTAGGTTGTCCGATGATGCGGTATTTTGTGTCTGGTATAAATACAGGGTGCACTCTAAGTCAATAGCGGAACTTTAAGTAGGCTGTCTACTGATCACTACAAACAAGCGAAAAAAATATCAGCTGTTCCACACAAAAGGTTGACTCAGTACTGCACCAAATGTATGAAACAGTTGATTATTTTTTTGCTCCTTTTCTTTTGCCACCTAGTACAAGTTGTTTGTATTGATCAGTAGACAACCTACTTAAAGTTCCGCTATCGACTTAAAGTGCACCCTGTAGACTGAAAACACATAACGACTTTGAAGTAGAAGTGGCCAGGACACCTGGCTAGACGCACTGATGGTAGATAGACGAAGTCCATTGCGGAATGGCAACCCCGAGAGGGGAAGTGATCGGTTCGCAGACCACCAGCCAGATGGTCCGACGACATAGCCCAAGTAGCCGGAAAACAGTGGTTGCGCCTGGCACAAGATCCAGAGAGGTGGCGTGAGCATGAAGAGGCCTTTACTCAGCAGTGGGTGTGAACAGGCTGATGATGATATAGACAGATACACAGGCGCGGAAAGCGACTTTGTGTTATACTATGTACCTAGAGATCATGAAACTTTCACCAGCTCCCCAGCCACACCGGCCGCCCCAAACGTAAGGGTAAACTTGATTAAATATTCCGCCATGTCGGGACACGATTCGTCGCACCTTGTTTTATGGCGGCAATTAGGTGAATGCATGATATATGATGTGCCCGAGCGCCGCATCGCGTGCTGGCGTCAACGTGAAAATACTGGCTGCACAGAGCTCGCGGCGGTGTGGTGGTGTTAAAAAATAAATAAAAACTAAAACTAAAACTAAAACCGGCTTCAAGTTTGCATTGCCGGCTACACACGGCCCTAAATGAAGCGCTCACAGCCTAGTTTTACTAGCCGTTCTTAATCGATTGGCAAAGTTAAGCAACAACGGCCGCGGTCAGTCCATGGATGGGTGACCGCTAGTGGCAATAATATCTGAGCGCTTCCGTGCTTCGGAAGGCACGTTAAACCGTTGGTCCCGGTTGTTGTTGATTAATAACAATCGTTAAGCCATGTCAGAGACCCTTTGGGTGGCCTAAAAACTCTGACACCAGGGGTGGCCACTACCTCATACGATTACCTACCCTACGGCCCTAAATAAAACCAGAGGCAATATTGGGGAAGTAGTGGGGAGAACCCTAGATCGCTCCCTAGATCGCCTCGTGTGTAGGCAAATCGTACCAACTCAGAAATTGGTTCGGGAGAGCTCACGATTTTTGTCCCGATATCGCCACTGATTTTAGGGCAGATTCCATGCTTTAAAATGGAAAAAAAAAAGTTTTATTTTTTTCATTTAATATTTAGGAAAACTAGTGACTATCTTAATTTTAAATTCACTAAGTAAATACATAAGTATAGTTCTGTCTCTGCAGATTTTTTACGAAAGAACGTGACAGAACGATACTTAATTATTTACTCAGTGAATTTCTCAATTCAGAAACCAGGTATGTAACACTTATTAAGATATATAAAAACACAGTAGAGGCGGCGTAAAAAAACTTGAATAACTACAGCCAGTCTTTAAAAGTTTCCACTGTCATAAAAAATTGTCAAGTTTAAACATTTATAATAAGTTGAAAAAATTCACTCGGGACAGGACTTGAACCCGCAACCTCTCGCATACCGTGCAGGCGCTTTACCAATTGAGCTACTATCTGCAAAGATGAACGCATTGGGTGGTGTAGATTAGTGCAAACTAATCACACCAGGTGGCGCCCCCGTCCAGTTGACGGAGACTAGTTGAAGAAATTCGCATCGACAGTTACTTGACTCGGTAGCTCAATTGGTAGACACACATAAATGTTTAAATTATTCCCTAGCACGGGTTAGTGCTTTAGAAAAAACAAAAAGTGGTTAAATTGTCCACTGTCAGCAATGGCATGAAAAAATACTAAGGGTGGCATTAATAATCGTCAGCTCGAGCGCAAGTAGGTGATCTCAGAAAACCAAATCACCGACTTGAGACTTTGGATAATGTCAGTGTCAAGCTCAAGCTAGTGTATATTAATATGCTGACAGCTACTCAAACTCAAGCTTTTGTTCGGTGATTTTTTTTCTGAGATCACCTACTTTAGTTCGAGCTTGAGCTGACGACTATTAATGCCACCCTAAGAACCTACTTATCCTTTTCCACCTAGAGTTGCGTTACCATGCGGTGCAACATTCGCCAGCCAGCTATGATGCTGTCACAAATAAAAAGTAACTCGTAAGCGGCATTTATTTACCAGCAGCAGGCGACGGTGAGCAGTTTTTATTTTTTCCTCCAATTTATAAGTTTGCATAGGACAAGGCAAAACAGTGGCCCGGCTTGTGTCCACTCTAATTTATTATTTAGCACACAGTGCTGGCTGTGTCACGCTACGACTGGTGTTAGACCCGTCAGTGCTATAGAAGTTACCCCTTTGACGATGACAATAATTGAACGAGCGAGCGAAGCGAGCGAAGTTCTCCGAGTCTACTTGAACAATCCGGCGTTTGTATGTATGTATGTATGTATGTTTGTATGTTTGTATGTTTGTATGTTTGTATGTATGAATGTTCGTTCGACGATAACTTGAGTAAATTTAGTCGGATCGTCATGAAATTTGGTAGATGGGTAAATGAGGCAAAGAGAATTTTTAAGTTCGAACATGAGCCAAATCGGTCGAGGGGTTTCTGAGATATGGGGTCGCGAGTTCGTCGTTCGGATCGAACCACTAGTAATATTATGATCATGTTCGCGAGAATAGGTTTGCCACCAAAATCGGATTTTTTCGGTGGCAAAATGGCTTCCTGACTTATTTTTTATAAGTTTAAAATATTCGCTCGGGACAGGACTCTCTGTCTTGAACCCGTAACCTCTTGCATACCGTGCAGGCGCTCTACCAATTCGGAAGGCAAAGTTTTTTGTTCGAAAGTCCGTTATTGGCTTAATCTTATCTTTAGACAATATTGAGAAACTAATTTCAATATTTTTTTATTTGCTTCAGTAGTTTTGTTTTTATGCGCTAAAATGTTTTGTTCCTATGACCGCCAAACAGCGCCAACAGTATGCAGACCGTCGCGTGAAGGTCATAAAACCGTATCTTTTAAACATTGTGAAATCCAAACTACTGAACCAAAATAAAAAATATTGAAATTAGTTTCTCAATATTGTCTAAATATAAGATTAAGCCAATAACGGACTTTCGAACAAAAAACTTTGCGTACCGAATTGAGCTACCTAGTCAAGTAACTGTCGATGCGAATTTTACTGGTCTTACGGACGATGGGGCGCCATCTAGTGTGATAGGTGGGTTAGTGCTTTAGAAAATACAAAAAGTGGTAAAATGGCTTCTACTTGGCTTGGTGTTTATTTATCTGAGGAGTGAAGAATCAATCGGTTAATTATTATCAGGGAACGATAAACACTCGCGCGCCGCGAATAGTTTAAGCTAAAAGTTACACATCACGAGTTCACAGTTCGGGGCGAACGACTAGCGTCAGTTGAGCATAGTCAGTCTACCATTGGTCGCTTTTCAGTGAATAAAATAGTCATCCGGTATTTTACATCCTAAATAGGACCTTAACCACTCAATCTCAGGGGTCAACAGGTCTTTCACCGTCAACGTTAACTTGCGTTAGCTGGCCGTAGTTTCTGGAAATTTAAACGATGATTAAGTCCACTATACTGCTTTGAAAACTTCACAGTCTCAGTGGTGAACTACGACGTCATACAGTCGGCCACACGTTGGGATAAACCTTTTTGTTCGATTCGAGCCCTTATGCCGCACGCGGTAAGAACTACCAAGGGGTACCCTTGACTGTGGCCGACCATACAATTTGATGTAAGCCTAGATCACCGAATTTGTGGTAACCAAGCAACCACTTACAGTTGAGTCTGATCCCTCGCTTCATGCGGTTGGTTTCTAAGCGTAGGTTAAGTTAATCTGGCCTTGTTTCAGCAAGTATTGTTAAAATTACGTTTCACAGCCCAATTGACGTAATTGTGGTTTGTTTACTTACTCGCTCTGTGTCTTGTTTCTAATTGGAAATTTTATTTATTGTTGCATATTTCTTAGAGCTCGTTTACAGTTTTGAAATTGGTACGGTCTCCGATGTGTCAACGGAGGGTCCATGGATGTGGATAGCCGAGTGACCGTGAGATATAGCGCGAAGGAGAAAAGGCATACGGCAACGCTTAGGTACAAGTACCGATTGCCGATTTCTGAATAATCAATGCTGAATTTTACAGTTTTTTTTTGCCTTCACTATTGTGTAAAGGGTCAGGTGTCACTTTAAAAAACAACATCTTGTAGAGCTAGACAATGGAAGTATTCTTAAATACGGAATTGAAATAAATCTTGGTTGGAAGGTTTCATTAGAAAGCGTAATTTGGTTAAAACTGAGTATTTTATTTGCCAGTTTTATTAACAAATAATATCGAAATGAAGTATGTTAATGTTGCTAATTCTAGCGAAATGCAAAAATGCCGTCGCACACGCGACTTTACGCACAGAATAACAATGTACACAGAGGGCAAATTCTGAGAAATTTCGAACACAAATCTAACCTAAAAACTCTGACACCAGAGGTAGGTAGGGTAATCGTATAGTGGCCACCCCTGGTTTCAGAGTTTTAAGGCCGCCCATAGAGCCTCTGACA
This sequence comes from Zelleria hepariella, assembly GCA_949319315.1. NCBI lineage: Eukaryota > Metazoa > Arthropoda > Insecta > Lepidoptera > Yponomeutidae > Zelleria > Zelleria hepariella. Next base: position 29,058,743 of record OX439382.1, on the reverse strand, counting down.
TGGCTTAACGATTGTTATTAATCAACAACAACCGGGACCAACAGTTTAACGTGCCTTCCGAAGCACGGAAGCGCTCGGTTATGCACTATCAGATATAATAGTGGCTCGGAAGCCACTATTAGCAGAAGTGGCCACTACCATTGTCGTACGGTCGGCCACAGTCTTTTCCCATGGTAGCTCTTACCTTACCGCGCCACAGTGGTCGATTTGTACGATTTAGGCGGCCAAAAGTCCATTTCTCAAAGTTAACTTATAACAAAACTAATTGATTCCCGGAAAAATAGACACCCCGACTGCCCAAACCCCACCCCTCCCCAGTTCCTAGAACTGCGTGCGCGCCCCCACAGGTAGTTGGAACTTGATCGTCGCGCAAGCTGTACGCGTTCGTTCTCGACACTCTTAGCGCAACCGATATTCTAAAGTGAATATTTCATTGGATATTATTCAGTTATAAGTGAAAGTGATGGAAGTCGAAAATTCAGGTAAGCTCCTTCAAATATAATTTAAATTAAGATAAGGAATATCAATATTTAGTGCAGTTACAACGTATCAAAGATCGCCCTTTTTCATAGAAAATATTATCATTTTTTTATTTTCAATAGTAAAAATGTTGTACTTCCGAGACCGTCCGAGTTAAATTCCTTATGGTTTCTAATAGTATAGCTCTTTGAGCAGATAACCACAAAAAAAATAGCCACCACCTTTGACCACTTCGCGAGAAAAATAATAATTCATTAACTTAGGCAGAAAGTGAGAAAAATTCCTTTTTTGTTTCTTTTGCGTTAAAATTCCTTTTCGTTGTTCTAGGTTCATCAAGTTACTCGGGCATGGAGGTAGTAACTCGCAGATATCTTTTTGATAAGATGATTGAGGAAAACTCTCCATCAATAAACGACAAATTGGAATACTTACAAAATTATTTGTTAGTGTCTTACGGGGACTCCGACGATGACAAAAAGTATATAAATCATAAATTTTCATATTTTAAAACAGAAATAAAAAAGAGATGGTCCAAAGCACGCAACACGCTAGAAAAATTTCTTATAAGCAATGATGCATGGTTAGCAGGAACGTTCGAGATGCCCATAAAAACGCATAATAAGTCAGGACGACCTAGCAAAACATTCAGTGAATGTAGTGAAAGAACTAAAAGGAGGAAAACAGAAGAAGTTCGCTCCTCTGTAGGCAAAGAAGTGATAGTTCACGCAGCGCAAGTAATTTTACAAAAAGAAGGAAAAAGAAACGCCTCGCAAGTCCTAAAAGATATTACAAATTCGCCTGCAGCCGCAAACGAATGTAAAAAAAGACATTCCAAATCAAAGGCACAAGATCCCCTTACGCCTCGGGAGGCACTGCGAATGTGCGTGGACGCTGATTTGACACGAAGTCAATATGAAATTGTGCGAGCAACCAACAGAAGCTTTTACCTGTGCTACGAATTAGTGTTGAAGGCTAAACAGGAATGTTACCCACCCAAAGAGACGCTACGAGTGACCGCTTCCTGTGCTGAAAGTGATCTACAATCTTTGTTAGATCACACCGTCACGCGATTATCAATTTTCCTCGAAGAAGTACTAATGACTCTTACAGAAACTGAGAGAAATTCCTTGCAGATTATCTGCAAATGGGGTTGTGATGGTTCACAACAAGCTCAATACAAACAAAAGTTAATGAATGACGCCGACTCGGATGCAAATATATTTTTGAGCTCATTCGTGCCTCTACAAATTGTTTGCGGCGAAGACAAAACAAAAATGGTTTGACAAAACCCGACTCCTTCTTCACCACGATATTGCCGCCCGATACGATTCAGATTTATAAACGAGTCTACAGACATTACAAAAGATTAAATAAATTACGTTCGGGACAGTGTGAAGTCCCTAAAAGCCACGGAATTGGAACTGAATGGGCAAAAATTCTCGGTTAGCCACAGTCTTAAAATGACCATGGTGGACGGCAAAGTTTGCAATGCGGCGACTGACACCAAATCAACGAGTAGATGCTACATATGCGGAGCCACTTCAAAAAACTTTAATGACTTAAGTAAAAAAAACGAAATTCACCCAGAATCGCTTGAATTTGGCCTATAAACTTTACATGCCAGAATTCGATTATTCGATAGTATTTTACATTTAGCTTATAAATTGCCCGTTGGGAAATACCGTGAAAAAAGAACCAAAGCAGAAAAGATGCTAGAACAACAAAAAAAAAAACGAGATTCAGCAAAGATTCAGAGAAGAAGTAGGTATCTTGGTAGATATGCCAAAATGTAATTTTGGTAACACAAATGACGGCAATACTAGTAGAAGATTTTTTGAAAACCCACATCTGGCTGCTGAAATAACGGGAATAGACTTTAATTTTATTTATAGAATTAAAGTTATTTTGGAAGCCATATCAAGCGGTCACAAAATAGATGTCCCTAAATTTGATGAATACGCCATGGAGACAGCAAAACTGTATGTAGAGTTATATGGTTGGCATTCTATGACTCCTACCATGCATAAAATTTTGGTACATGGTGGAAAAGTTATAGAAAATTCTCTAGTGCCTATTGGTCAACTTTCGGAGGAAGCTGCAGAAGCTCGTAATAAGCACTTTCGCTCATACCGTCTAAACTTTGCTCGAAAGTTTTCACGCGAAGACCTTGATATTTATCACAGGTTACTCTTGACATCAGATCCACTCATCAGTTCAATGAGAAAAAAAAAGAAGATCCGATCAAAACCATTTTTGCAGGAAACTTTGGAGCTTTTGCTTCCTGCAGAGCCAAATACAAAAGGCACTTGTGATAAATGCATGGAAAGTGACGGTGAGGAAGAATTGTCTTTTAAAGAGTAACATAACAATTTGTAAGTTAAACTTTCATAAAATATTGTCTTATTGTTTATGATTCGGTACCTAACATTGTAAGTAACATTTAGTATAATAATGTGGTAATAACTGTTGACCATTTAATTTTAGTGTATACTGTATTTTTTTGTCATCCATATTTTATTTTCAATTTAAATAGGCATGCAGACTGTAGAGAATAAACATTTTTTTTTATGTACGGCCGTCTTTTACTTAACAAATTGTGATAATTCTTAACCCAAATATCAAAAACTACTAAGCCGATTTCGATAATTCAAATGAACTCAAAATATATATTTTACACCAAAGGGAGATTTAAAGAAAATTTAAAAACATTGGCGCTATTTACAAAAATATTTTCACAGAAATGTTTTTTTGTATAGAAAAATACGCTTTCAATGAAACGAATAGGGATAAACATATATATTCACTCTAAAATACCAGATTAGCATTTGTTGTCGTATTTATTACTGAAATAAAGCATAAAATAGTTTTGGCCGCCTAAATCGTACAAATCGACCACTGTGCGGCCTGTAGCCAGTTTCATAAAGCGACAATTCATAATAAACCAACATACCTATGTCAGTCATTTTTGACTGATTTACGTTTCATACTACAAATCCTCACTTGACCGACAAATTATTTGTAAATTGTATTTTACCAATCCTCTATGAAACAGGCTACTGGTGCACGTTTCATAAACTGACATTAATATTTTATTATGTCAATTCGATGTATATTGCGTAGTAGTCGATTTGACATGAGGTTACAAAAAAGGTTTGTTTACAAACCGACCTATCAATGAACATCGAATTGTCATAATAAAATATTAATGTCAGTTATATGAAACGCGGGCATGTTGCCATCAGCCTCTGTCTTCTTCTATATCCACCGTAAAAATAACCGTTTTTAAATGTAAAATAAAAGATGTTAATTTTAATAAGGGCTATTTTCGAGTGTTTTGACGCTTAATGATTGAGAGAGTAGAGGCGCAGCTTGCCAAAAGATGAAGAAGCCATCGAATCTACAGGGAGTGGCTCTTCTGCCATATTTGGTTTGTGCTTTCACCCTAATGAGTAATGCACGACGCTTTACATGTTAGCAGTTAAGTCGCCTGCATATTAAACGTTGCTGTATTTTTAGAATGTCAACCTTGCCCGGGGGAATTTGCTTGCAAAAATACAATAAAGCAACCGACTGACTTGGCCCAAACATGCACTGCACAGGTCATAAACTCCGTTCAAGTTGAAATAAAAAGTCTCTTTATTAGTCCTTGCCTAGTTGAAGTTTTCAAAGTAACGTACATTTGTGAATTTGAAGCAGCAAAACTACTCGCTAACCGTGAAGGTAAACATCGTGAGGAACCCGTCGCTTAGTTCGTTCCACACGTATTGTCTTGTCTTTCCTATGGGCTAGGCGGCTAGGCCAACTAAGCTGTCTGGAAGGTAAAGGTGCTGGGCAAGCTTACATGTCCCAGACACTGCAGCGCCGAGTGTTCTCTTCACCCATCTAGTGTGTGTGAAGTTGGCAATGGATGCTGTATAAATCATTGTATTACGTCGTCGATGCAAAGGCCTTAGTTTAGTTGAACAAACGAGCAAAAAGAGGGGTATTAAGCGTGTGGATGACTGTATCGAGCGTTTCTTGCACTTTTATTTTACCGCAGTCTATTCAACTTAAATAAGATAATAAACAAGGACGTCACTACAGGGCAATTTTTAAATAGCTTTTAACCTCTTGCACGTCAACTTCTAAGCCTCCACTCTCATCCACCTTTCTAGCCTCTCCTGCTTCTATTTGCTACTCTAAGCTAAAAAAAATTAAACTTAAAAAAAAAATATTTTATGGAGAAAAAAAATTACCTTTTTACCAAAGTCGTAGAACAAAAGTTGTTTTAAATCACATTTAGAAGTTGGGGTGTCTGAGGGTAAAAGCTATTTAAAAATTGCCCTGTATTATAAAGAAAAAACAATCTTGATTTTCTTTACCAATTCAATTAGTTTTAACCGCATTTTTTTCTCCCTAGCTCCGCTTGAACTCTGGACTAAGTAAATGAAATGCTTTCGTGAACGAAACACACAAGCCAACACATTTGCGAGAGACAATACGATTACACTTAACTATTCAAACACAGGGAGGTTTAATTTCCTTTCTAGACTGCTAAGAAGAAAATCACGAATGCATTTAGAACAATGTGCTTTTTCTGTGAAAAAAATCTGCACAGTTGCTAGTCCTCAAAACCAGTTTCATCATTTTTACACTTAAAATTTCGTAAGCACTGCACATTTTCATCATCATCATCATCAGCATGTTAGTACCCACTGCTGAGTAAAGGCTTCTTCATGCTCACGCCACCTCTGATCTCTCACGATCCTGCGCCAGGCGCAATCACTGTTTTCCGGCTACTTTGGCTAGATCGTCGGACCATCCTGGCTGGTTGAAAAGCAGTTTATTTGCGAGTCGAAATAAACAATTTATTTTTCATCTCCCATGCTCGGAAAGTACGCTGTTACTTTAAACATGCGATCGTAGAAGATCCTTTTTTAAACCGCTTTGTATTTTTGTGCGCTTCGAAATTTGAACTCGACGCCCTAATAAAAAAAATATAAGGAACTCCTTCAACTTGTAGCATTGCCTAGCAACGGGTTGTTGATTTTATGACACTTCAAGAAGACATGATTTGAAATCAACAACCCGTTGCTAGGCAATGCCACAAACTCCTTTGTGAAGAAACAAAAAAGAAGGAAACTCATTTCACTAACCTCTATGGTAGGTACCTAACTACCTATGTCTATTGTTTGTCACGCTTGGCTAACAAAATCATTTCCTCGCTTCTGTGAGATGAAAAGTTTTGTGTTTCGCACGAATGCAATATTATTTGCGTTTCGTGCTTCTGAATACCTCGCTACGCTCAGGTTTCTTTTTTTGAACCACTCGCTACGCTCGTGGCTCAATTTTAGAAACCTTCGCTAGCTCGGTATTCAATACAAGCACTCGCCGCAAACAATAATTTTGCATTCTTGCATAACAAATAACTATTTCATCTCCTACGCTCGGAAAGTTTGCTGTTACTAGTAACTTACGATCGTGTAAAGGCCGGATTTAAACTATCTGCATTTTAGTGCGCTTCGAAATTTGAACGCAACGCCGGGAAAGTCTTTCCCGCGCCCTATGGTGCTGAAAAAGAAAAAAACACTGGCCGTTTAAGTAGATGCCAGATCCCGACTGAAAAAAGATCCTCATTCATAGTTCGTTTACACGCGTATTTCAGCGAAAGTGATTGTTCGTGCCCATTCTCTATACAAAACTGTGAATGTAAATGGGGCATAAGCATCTTTTAAAAAGGTAAAGTCACGGAATAGAACATTCAGAAACGCGGTTTCTTCTTTCAGGTTTTTTCAATATTTTGTACACTTTATTTATTTTTAGTACCAGTAAATAAAAAAAATGCTTCGCTTCTGTTTTATCAAATAGATAATTATGTTTTGGTTTGTTAAATACATTTTTTTAAACGATATTACTAATTTAATTCTTTATCTCCTACAAATTTTTAATTTATATGGTAAAAGTTCAGAATGCACCCGGAAAAAAAAACATTCTTTTATTTACATTATTTTTGTGTCTGGATAAATAAACTTCAGGAAATTATTAATAAAACGAATGGTTTTAATACCAACGAAGCTGAAAACTTTAGTGCAGCAGCCATAACTACAGTAAAATATGCTTTTAAAAGGAACTTATTCGACTCAGCTGTTTTGCCTGTAAGTAGTTGTCTATAGAGTTTTTCCCGCTTGGCTAACAAAATCATTTCCCTTCTGTGAGATGAAAAGTTTTGTGTTTCGCACGAATGCAATATTATTTGCGTTTCGTGCTTCTGAATACCTCGCTACGCTCAGGTTTCTTTTTTTGAACCACTCGCTACGCTCGTGGCTCAATTTTAGAAACCTTCGCTAGCTCGGTATTCAATACAAGCACTCGCCGCAAACAATAATTTTGCATTCTTGCATAACAAATAACTAATTTTCCCGCAAATACTTATAAAATGAGTAACGCAGTGGCGCGTTGATAGCGTCGCAGCAGAAGGACAAAACCGGGGTTTCCTCGTCTTTCTCCAACAACCAGCGAACTAATCCTCTAGAATTAGAATCAGAATATTCTTTGCTGAGCTACAAAAACATTAAAAGGACCGATACCATTAATAAATCGTAATTGAAGCCAATAAGAGCCCATCTTGGCACCATTGCGTTACAGACACAAGTCACACGTCAACTATTGGTTGTACTAAATCTCAGCGTTGACCCGCCATCTAAACCTAACTTAGAATTTCGTCAATCTAGGCCTCCACAACACAGATTTAAATCTAGCGTGGAGACCAACGAATAATCATTACTGGGGGCAAATTCTCGGGTTTGATATATTCGAGATTCTACGAAGAAAACCTTACTGGCAAGTCACATTCGAGATTGCCGAGAATTAACCCCCAATACTGCACTCTCACCATTATTACAATCACTGAAACTGTAACAACCTGTATAATTTATGTGGTTTTTAGATGAATACTTTTTACTTTATCTTTATCTGAACATAGGTAAATAGGGTTATTAATTTCACACTCAAAAGTCTTGTAAGCCTCTTGTGAGGCAAGCAAAACAGGGCCCTTAGCCTGTAACACAATGGTGCCAAAATGGACTTCCGGTTGACGGTTTTAATTACGATTTATTGATGCTGTCGGTCCAGTGTCGGTCCTTTTAATGTTATTGTAGTACAACAAAGAATATTGTGAGTCTAATTCTAGAGGATTAGTTCGCTGGTTGTAGGAGAGCAACGAAAAAATCCCGGTTTTGTCCTTCTACCTAGGGCGCCATTGATACGCCATTGTGTTACAGGCTAAGGCCCCAGGTCATCTAACGCCATTATTAATTACTACCACAGGGTCATTAACTAGTATCAATATCAATAAGCTATGTGCTGTTGTATTGTACGTACATGTACAGTGCTTTGTATTTGGGACAAGCAGCGTATACATGGGCTACCTTACATGGGTTGCATCCAGGACGTGTACTTTTTTTTTTTACTCCTGACTTAAAAAGAGGTGTGTTATAACTTATAAGTTTTACCGCTATGTGTGTCTGTCTGTCTGTCTGTGGCGGCACCGAGTTGCCAAAAAAAGAATTTTTAGTGATCAGCGGAGTCTAAACAAACCAGCCTAGAAGCTTCCAGCCTTGTACGTCAAAATAAGTCGATTGGTGGATGCGGTTTTTTTTATTTGAAAGCAGGTTTTCTAGCGAGTGTTCTTAGATTTATGTTTTATCATAATCGGTTCAGCTGCTTATGAGATTTGCTAATTTGAAGCTAAAATGTCAAGCGTTTTTTAAATGTTTAATTTAGTAGTTATAAACATAATAAATCATTACATTTCAAAATGTTTGTTGGCCTGTCGCCCATCTCAAGTGTCTGAGTTTTAGGGATACACACACATACACCCCTCTTTTTATGTCGGGGGTTAAAAATATGGACTAATGGGATGGTTCTCAAACCAACTAACATTCAGAAATCTGCTAAACGAATGGACTGCCAAACTGTCCCTTACTACGACACTGTAGTGTCTGAACACTGCAGTACTGTTGCAGTGTCACAAAGGCATTCCGGATATCGCCTTACTATCACATTCTGTCTAATAAACGACTACAGTCATCTGCCGTTAGTTCACGTTTTCTAATTATCTTCTACAAAACACTACATTACAAAACTTTGCGGAGATATTGTACTGAGGTATTTCATTTCATTTATTGCGATAAATTGCAGTATTCAATTATTACAGATGTTATGTATTATAATCGAGTACTAGTGTAATTTTACCGATGGTGGCATGGAAATTAATAGGTAGTTTTTGTATTCTTTTTGATTTTTCATCTTCTGTCAGCTAAAATCTGCAACGGAATACACGCATACACGAATTATGCATAGAGCAATGTATTGTGGAACACTTACTTATAAATATTCCGTAAATTAAATTACGGAATCCGTAAATTAAATTACGGAATATTTATAAGGCCGGCCACATTCAGACGGAATTCCGGACGAATAAAAAACGAATCGGGATTCCGAACGCAGTGACTGCTTCTAAGGTGTATGGACCTACCACACACATACGGGTTTTTCCGTCCGGAATGTTCATTGATTTGTATGCAGTTGCTGCGTTCGGAATCCCCATTCGTTTCTCTAAATTCTCTAAAAAATTCCGAATAAATTCCGTCTGTATGTGGCCGGCCTTATAAATGTTCCGAAATTTAATTTACGGAATATTTGAGTCATCTAATATCAAAGGCGGCAATATCCATTTCGTTGTATTTTGTGTAAAGTGATAATTTAGATTTGATTAGATTTAGTCAGTATGAGATAATGCCGGGTTTGTTACGAACCCGAAACTTTGAGCTCGATTTTCTATGGGCTATTGCAGCAATTTATACTAAATATAGATTTCCTTAGAAAGCTACGTCCATAGACAATAAACCTACATTCACAGATTAGTTTTGACTTTAAGTGGACATTGCCGTCTTTGTTATTATACATATGACTCATTTATAACTAAATGTTCCACAATAAATTGCTCTAGGCATAATAACATTATTCAACATCGGCATTCGTGAGTTAGGGTCTGACACACGATCACTGTTGGCCACATCGGAGGTAATTTTTTTTAACTTGATGTTTGAGGTCTTGACTTAATGTCCCAGGCACTGCAGCGCCGAGTGGCCGAGTGGTCTCTTCACCCATCTACCTATAGTGTGAGTGAAGGTACCACTGGACGCTGTATAAATCATCTCATTGCGTAGATGCAAAGGCCTTAGTATGACTTAATGTCTCATTGTTACAGTTACCAGCTGTAGCTAGTCGGGCCAGTAGGTATCTAATAACAGGAGAAAGCCACGCCACCCCGTGAGGGAATTCGGCCGCTGCACTTAGCGCCAGTGTGACTAGTCCCTATTACACCGGCCCGCAGCCTACAAGTAGGCACGCACCCTATCATATCCGGTGAAAACATCACTGAAAAAGCTGAAAAGCAATAAATGGTCAACACAATCAACTTTAAAAACGAATATAATTATTAATAGTAGCAAATTTTCTTTTAAATCAAATTTAATTTGAGGTTTTATTCACATTAACATTTTTGTTCTAATCTATTTCAATAAATCTTCCTGCAAAAAAAAACTCCTTTACAGATTCGCAAATATACCTTTCAGGCACATGCCAATCTTGGCTTTAGGCCTGGTAGGTAGGTAATCGAATGAGGTAGTGGCCACCTCTGGTGTCAGAGTTTTTAGGCCGCCCGAAGGGCCTCTGACATGGCTTAACGATTGTTATTAATCAACAACAACCGGGACCAACGGTTTAACGTGCCTTCCGAAGCACGGAAGCGCTCAGTTATTATTGGCACTAGCGGACACCCATCCATGGACTGACCGCGGCCGTTGTTGATTAACTTTGCCAATCGATTAGCTACCTAGGACATGTGCTTCGCCACGACAGGTACCGACTTCTTCAATTGATCATGATGGGCAAGATTGAGGGGAAGCGGCGTCCTGGTAGAAGAAGAAAGTCGTGGCTCAGAAACATCAGGGAATGGACGGACATAGCCAGCGTTGAACAACTGTTTCGCTTGGCGAGAAATAGAAAAGAATATGAAGAGCTGACGGCCAACCTCCATTAGTGGAGAGGCACGCCAAGAAGAAGAAGAAGAATCGATTCATCTTCCCACTACGATTCAATAATCATCATTATGCAATCACCGTGTATCGAACCTGGAACCTTACGCTTGTAAGCCACCATTTCGACCCACTGGGCTACCACCGCGTCATAGGACCCTTTTTAAGCTAGATGTCCATTAGTGGCGGATCGGGGCGGGGCGGGCCGCAGCGCAATAGTCCGCCGCTAGTGGACGCTGTTTCATATAAATGCAGGCAGGCGGATTTTTGCGTTGCGATCTTGCGATGCGCCCCGGCCCGATCCGCCTCTAGTGGACGCCAGCCTTTAGCCACCTCCCAAAGCACCCGTAGGGTCCACCCCGCAGCGGTGTCTCTAAAACCCCCAGCCGGTCGAAATGCATTTGCATTTCATTACAACACAGTGTTAGGTCGATGATGAATCACACAGAAGGTGAGCTTTAGTTTTGTCCTTTTGCTGTTGAAAACGGTCGTCAGTCCACGTATTTATTTTTCCTAAGGTGCCGCACACATCCGTCGCCCGGAGTTCTGCGTTCCGCGTTGCATATATAACCCGTGTCATTAAAGAAATCATTTCGGATGAACTTCAAAACACTCGCCCTCTCGCTCTAATTAATACAGTCAAAGCGAGACAACGCTAGGTTTTTAACTCCGTCCTAAATGTTTTCTTTAATGGCACGGGTTATAGTTACTTTTTTCCTCCGTTTTAAGTGGGCTAGTTATGGTCTGTTTCTAAGTTCCTCACGTTGAAGTTAAGTACTCATTGATAGATCCAAGCTCTACCAATCGAAAATTAACCAAATTTAAAGAAAAAGACGTCACTGGTGAAAATTTACACTGTTATTAAACCAATGCACTAATTTATCATACCTGTTAGCGATACTGTCTATGTGCAACATAGATTGCATAATAAGTCCTAACTTCTGGTTTTAGTTAATCTGTGTCTGGTTGTTGTTCAAACGACCCAAAACTCTTAATTAACCTTTTAGCTATATTGTCTTAGCCGACTGCATTAGATGCACTTTTAATCAGTCTCGAAGAGATTTGCCGGGAATTTTCCAAGGGATTTCATTTTCAATTAGTTCCAGTGTTTGTTACTTACTGGAGTAAAGGGAATAAATAAGCTGAGTACTGTTATTTACTGATTTTCACTAATGTTTTTACTGCGTAAGTACTGTGTAAGTCTGAGTTAGTGGGATATGTAAGTACACTTTTGCAGGCCAAAACCAGAAAGTAGGACCAGTGTGTTACTAGCTTAAGGTGCCGTGCATAGTGAATTAGCCGCGCGCAAAGAAAAATGCACAAAATCGATTCCTGTATCAAATACACTAAACAAATCTAAAATGTTCACATTATGAAACACTAGAATTACGTGAGAGCTATCTAACACAGCCATGTCGTTGATATCCATAACAGATTGCAAGATATTTTCGCTGAAAAAAAGTGCGCCGCCTATTTTTTTTTCAGCGAAAATATCTTCAAAAGGTTTAGGGCTAGGTTTAAGGGTGAGAAGGGACCGGGCGTCATCGCAGCGGCGGAAAGAGTTGCGGAAAGCGTGGTCCAGTCTCTTCATTCATTCATGACAATGTATTGTAGGACATACTGTAGATACAAATAGCCACAACCAGCACAGGCCTACATTTGTTTCTATCCTCCAAACAAATTATCGAAATCAGCTCTCCACGGCGCGTCGCCCGGGACTTGTTACGCGGGCCGGATTAAAGAGGAGGTACCGTCAGCAAATATATACGTCCCGTTGGCTACTTACCGCTGCGGATTTGTCTGGCTGCAGACAGTCGAACTGCGACGTGCCGCGCTACGGACGGTCGGCAGAAAAAGCTGGACAGTAAAAAAAGGAAGATGAAGCCTGAAAGGCCTTCTCTCAGAGCGAGAGTTCGAGCCTAATCACCACGCGTGCTCAAAGCAGATTGGCGATTTTCGCGTTTGAGGGTATAATGCCCCATATGCTCAGGCTTCCTCACGATGTTTTTCCGTCACCCTTAGCCAGTGGTATTACTACAATAAATCCAACAAATGTACGAAATTTTGAAATAAATTAAAGTCATAGGTCCGGGAATCGAACCTGGGTCTCTCGCTTCCGAGTCCATTGTTTTACCACCAGGCCACCAACGCTTAGTAGCTCAACCGAGAGTAAAAAAAAAAATAACATTTGAAAACTTCTACACTGCTTCTTACTTAGCGCCCCGTGGCCGGCCAAGGCGGTGATGGCGGGTCGATCTAGAAACCTTTTTGCCGTGGTGGCCCAAGACTGAGTCGCAAAAACAAGAAGATGCCTTAGCTCAGAAGTGGGACACAAAAGAGGCTACCTATTATAATTTTTTTGAATCTTCTTTTACAAAAACGACTTCCACGAGTCTATATCGTATTATGACTACAATGTATAATTAGAATTCAAGAAAATTCGAGTTGGTACACACGGCAGCACGTCAGACTTTACACTTTTGCTGTAAAGTTGCCTGTAATGTAACCAAGTAGAGTGCTAGCGTGTAAGGGTCGACGTGCTGTCGTGAGTACGCACTTAGTTAGATGGTAAAAGGTGATGTACATAAGCCATGAGAGTTACGTACGAATTGCGTTGTATTACAGCTTGTGCCAGCTGCCCTCTCTAAACAAAGACCTTTGGTGGAGTTTCGATAATAGTAAGCAGAATACTAGCATCAGGTAAGCCTGTTCTGCTAGAGCATTTTCTCGATTCGTTTAGTGTATCTGGTAAAGGAACTTTTCTTTTGTGATAGTTTAATAAATATTTCATCTTATCCGTGACTCGACCCGTTTCGAATACAAATATGTGTGAATACCGCGGGTCATTAAAAGTGAATCTTTCATCTTTATTGCATCATAATTAAATCCTGATTCTTTTGCCGACGCTACGCGGACGCATCCAGCGGGGCAGATCCCCTTTCGTTCAGGAAATTGAGTGAATGTTTTCCAATTTAATAGCATCTGCCGTGATACTGGCTTCCACGGTCTTAGCTCGGAGACCTACGTGTGGCGACTGCCTTAGAACTGGCCGCTTGTTTCAGTCTGGATTGCGCCTTATTTTTCGTAGTTTTGTTACTTTGATTTGGCATGGAGTTTGATGCTCGGATTTACCGAGATAGCTGGAAAGCTGGTGCCCATTCGACACAGATATTTCGGGTTATCGTATAAGGCTAGCGGTGGTGGTCTAGTGGGTAGAACAGTGGACTCTGATCCTAGGTTCGATTCCCGGTGCGGGCATTATCTATGACTTTGTTTAATTTCAAAGTTACGTACATTTGTGAATTTGTAGTAGCAATACCACTCGCTGACGATGAAGGAAAACATCGTAAGGAAACCTGAGCGTATGAGGCATTATACCCTCAACGCAAAAATCGCCAACCCGCATTGAGCACGGGTGGTGATAAAGCTCGAACTCTCTCTCTGAGAGAAGGCCTTTACCCAGCTAATGGGACATTTACAATTGTACAGGCTACATCTTACGTATAAGGCTGGGAGTAGGTAGACTTCGCTGAGTCTGAGAAAATATTTTTTTGGCCGGTCGCGGTTGAAAGCTAGTGTCAATGGTTTTTTTTTTCGTTCTTGGAGAGTTTTTATGCTGCTTATTTAGACTACGCTGATCACCTAACGGTCTGCCCGCACCTACCTGTCAATTGCTAAATTACTTTCACAAGGTTCCATTCCATTCTCATCGCGCACGTATTATATCAGTGCCGGTTAGCCCTAAAGCAGGAGTAGCAAATGCTACGGGCCCCGCGCGCTTTCTGACCGAAAAAAAAATCTATTCACCTAGAAAGTTTTTATTATTTCGGGCGCGCTTCGCGCGCTAATTTTTTGTACAAACGACAAGGAACATGAATTTGCAGTTTCAGAAATTCGGTACGCAAAGTTTTTTGTTCGAAAGTCCGTTATTGGCTTAAACTTATCTTTAGACAATATTGAGAAACTAATTTATATGTTTTTTAATTTGGTCCAGTAGTTTTGTTTTTGTGCGCTAAAATGTTTTGTTCCTATGACCGCCAACAGTATGCAGACCGTCGCGTGACGTCATAAAACCGTATCTTTGAAACGTTGTAAAATCCAAACTACTGAACCAAAATAAAAAATATCGCTTTAACGGTTTCACTTACTTTAGCGATATAAAAATGTGCAGTGCTTACGAAAGTTTAAGTTTTAAAATAAAAAATATTGAAATTAGTTTCTCAATATTGTCTAAAGATAAGATTAAGCCAATAACGGACTTTCGAACAAAAAACATTGCGTACCGAATTGAAAATATTTAATTGTACTTATACTTAGTTAGATAGGCACAACTAGCACCGCCAATGAAAAAAAAACATACCTTCTTTTCGGATGCGTTGTTTGCTAAAAACGAAGTCGCGCGCGTCATGAGGCCCTAAATAATGGACGGAATATTTTAAATTGAGTTTAAATCCAGGAAAGTTTTTTTAACAGTTTTGTATTATTTATGCCCGTTTTCACCAACCACCCCTAATTTTAAAAGACCTTTTAACGATAATTATCTGCGTCTCTGCAAGTGTAGGGGTCATGGATGAAGGACCATACGAATTCCACTCACAAGCGTTATGAGTTGAGTGTGTATGATCCTTCATCCATGCTCCATAGACTTGCAGAGGTGCAAATAACTTTCGTTAAAAGGCCTTTTAAAATTAGGGGTCGTTGGTGAAAACGGGCATTAATACCATAAATTGATACCCTAATAAAGAAAACCAAGGGCCCCTTGATATAATTTTCTACAGGCCCCCCGCTGGGTTAATCCGGCACTGGATTATATCTCTGACTGTGTCCGACCGTACATAAACCACTGTTTTGAGTTTACCTATCTACGGTAGAAGTCTGTTTTCCCGACGCTCAGAGAGCAGATAAAAGAATGCTCAACTCCTTCACGAAGATGACTCGCGAGACGCGAGATAGGTAGTTTTTCAGACGACAAGCAGCGAGATTACGAGCAAGTATTCATTGCTCAGCGCGAAACGTGCAGGCGCTTTAAATACTACCTCCTGGGGCTTTAGTCTGTAACGCAATGGCGTGTCTACAGGGTGTTAAAAGACCGCCAACAAAGCGGAAAACCACGTATTGTCCTCATCATAAGGATCATTTTTGCCCAAGGAACTATGCCTGGGAAATCAACGGTTTCCGAGATAATGAGGTTCAAAGTCGGACTTGTCAAAAATTTTGTTTTGCAGAAATGTGTTTAATATCGATTACTTAACATTTCCTCTCAAGGAATCATATCAAAATTTTGAATATTACTTACAAAAAATTACGCTGAAATTGCAACCCGCAATGTATTCTAAACATCGGCACCTCGAGCATAAGTAGCCTAAGTTTATGTCAACGTTTGCGCAATATGACTTCCCTGCGTTACACTTCCATTACGCGATAAAATATTTTCCAAAATTATAATCTAAAAAACCAAAATTATTTCCCAGCGATAATTTATCGAAAAAGTACTTTGTTTTGGTGTCTAGGGGGGGGCCGTTTCGGGTCTGTTGGCGGTCTTTTAACACCCTGTATAGGTTAGGTTATCGTATGACGTGGCCTAGGATAGTGGCCACCCCTGGTTTCAGAGTTTTTAGGCGGCCCAAAACGCCTCTGACATGGCTTAACGTTGGTTATTATAATCAACAACAGCCGGGACCAACGGCTAAACGTGCCTTCCGAAGCACGGAAGCGCTCAGATATTATTGCCGCTAGCGGTCACCCATCCATAGACTGACCGCGCCCGATGTTGCATCGATTAAGGCCGTCTTGCACCACTTCTAAAATGCCACTTAAGTCGCCATTTAAATCGACTTTTGTATTTTTTTATTTATTAACAAAAATCCGCAGTAATACAATGCTTCTTATGTAAATTATTAATGGAGCTAATAAAGGATTTCATTATGTAAGTAGTAAAAATAGACAAAACATGGTATATCTACGTAGTGCAAAAACTTAAGAAACTAGACAGATCTTGTAGGTGTATCTATAGCAGCGAACGGCTGTTTAGAGTAATATAAAATAAATTAACATAAGAGTAAACATTTTAATGTGAGTAGGTTTTTGCGTAAGTTATAATTTTAAGCAGTGGAGAATCTTATAAAAACTAGCCTAAACTGACAAAGATATGAAGATTTTAGTTAGGTAGGTAATCGTATGAGGTAGTGGCCACCCCTGGTGTCAGAGTTTTTAGGCCACCCAAAGGGTCTCTGACATGGCTTAACGATTGTTATTAATCAACAACAATCGGGACCAACGGTTTAACATGCCTTCCGAAGCACGTAAGCGCTCAGATATTATTGCCACTAGCGGTCACCCATCCATGGACTGACCGCGGCCGTTAAGATTTTAGTTAAATGCTGTTTAAACCACATTTAAGAAAGTGGTGC
This sequence comes from Zelleria hepariella, assembly GCA_949319315.1. NCBI lineage: Eukaryota > Metazoa > Arthropoda > Insecta > Lepidoptera > Yponomeutidae > Zelleria > Zelleria hepariella. Next base: position 29,041,774 of record OX439382.1, on the reverse strand, counting down.
CTAAGAATGGCACCACGAAAGACAGAAATAGAATAAGAATAAGAAGACGGCCTAAGAATGGCTAGTCCAACTAGGCTGTGAGCAAGTGTCGATGGCGCCCAGTAGAAGGACAAAATCGGGATTTCCCCGTTTTTCTCCTACAACCAGCGAACTAATACTCTAGAGCAGTCTTTCCCAACGTGGGCGATAGCGCCCCCTTGTGGGCGCTGCAGGCCTAAAGGGGGGCGGTAAGAGACCCAGAAAAAAGAGGGAGCGTTGTGTAGGGCTTTGGGGTCGATTTATAATTTCATCTACCTAGCTAGGAAGACTCTTAGACGCCGACTGAGCTCTCGACTCGATAATTTATTCTTAAAGTGGGCAGTAGACAAAAAAAGGTTGGGAACCTATGCTCTAGAGTCAGAATATTCTTTGCTGTACTACGAAAACATTAATAGCACCGACAGCATTAATAAATCTTAATTGAAGCCGTCAACTGGGAGCCCATTTTGGCACCATTGCGTTACAGACTCGGGCCCCGGGAGATTCAAGACGGAGATACACACGGTGATCTGCTATTGAATCAAATCAAATCAAATATTGTGCTGAACTAAATCATTTCCTTCCGTATAACTTTACTATTTGACCCGTGTCACGGCCAGTGACTTAATTGTACAGAATTCTCATACTTTTAGTTTTTCCAATTTTCCAATTTTGTTTTCAATTTGCAAGAATTTACATTTTAACAGAATTTCGATTCGTTTTTATTTGTTAAAATACCAGAACTCCAGTCATTTTCCATGACTGCTGGAAATCTGCTCAAAATGCCGGGTTTTGATGGTGGTCCCTGAGAACAATTTCCCAGCTGGTTTTCATTGCTGGTGGACGGACAGGTGCTTGAAATGATAGAGCTGGTGGATCCGCTGAAATATCGCCGCTACATTCCTTATGAAGCCCGTACTCTCACCCTCTTTCTCTATCTCTCTCTCTCTCTGAGAGACATGTATAGCTACACCTCTCAGAGGCTACGACTCAAAAATTGAATTTCGACCAACGGATGGATAATTGACAAGATTTTCTTTAGACAGCACAGAATTTCGATGTGTTTTTATTTCGACCATAAGTCCGATCTGCTGAAAATGCTGGGTTTTGATGGTGGTCCCTATGAACAGTTTTCCAGCTGGTTTTCATTGCTGGTGGACGGGCAGGCGCTTGAAATGCTAGAGCTGGCGGATCCGCTGAAATATCGCCGCCGCAGACGTGCCAGTAGACTGACTTTGCTATCTTTTAGACGGAAGTGCAGAGAGCTGCTGCAACCGGTGCCTTTGTATCATTGATAATACGGGTAGGTTATCGTATGACGTAGTGGCCACCTCTGGTTTCAGAGTTTTTAGGCCGCCCATAGGGCCTCTGAAGTAAAGTAAAGTAAAGTAAAAAGATATTTATTTCCGTGAATAGAATTAAACAGTGGTTAACAATACTTCGAATCCCACACTAGGCGAACCTGTATCGTGGGATTCAGATAAATTGTGTTTAACAAGTTCCAGTGTTCTAGAATCTTAAACTAAAAATAAAAAATAAAAATAGTACAAAACAGAAAACAATCTAAAAGATAAAATCTGAAAAAAGTCTTTTAACAATGGTGTTTCTTCTTTGAATAGGATTTACCTAATATTTAATGTTTATGTAGTTAAATTATTTATTAATATTATGAATTATCACGTAATACTGAGCGGTAAAGATTCTGTGTTGTCGTAATCCAACATTGCTAGCCACTTTGTTACACGCAATTTAACTTCCCAGCTAGTAAATGTATGGATTTTAGGACAGGCTTTCAAAGCAGCATTAAAGATTAATGGGCCCGAGAACGATACGAAACGTCGAGCGAATTCGGTATTTCTTTTGGGAAGTTTCACACTGAACACTCTTTTCTGGAGCATATTTTGATACTCAGGGAGTCGTAAAATTAACTTGTGTTCCATCAACTTGTGTTCTGAGGTGGCCTACAACCGGGACCAATGGTTTAACGTGCTTTCCGAAGCACGGAAACGCTGAGATATTATTGCCACTAGCGGTCCGGTCCTCCATCCGTTTTGCTGTTGATGTTGATTATCTTTGCCAATCGATTAACAATGACTAGTCCAACAGACTAGGCTTGAGGGCTTCGCCACTGAATTTATATAATTATGTGCATAGGTTTATAATAAACTGAGTTTATATCTCTTATTGTCCAATATTCTATATCTGAACTCCTGAAATTTCAGCGCGACTTTGGGGGCTTAAAGTTTTACTTTTGTACTAATAGCAGCTCTATACAAATCCGAGGTTTTCGCCGTGCTTTAGTTCAAATTAGCTTCAGTACGTGACTTCGCAATTTCTGTTAAATTATTCATATGTATTCCTCTTCTTATATAATAAATTAAAAAAGAAGCTGAGCTTCCTCCGGGACTCCCAGTTCATTAAATTATTGCAATTAATTTTTAGCCCTGACTGCATTATTAGTGCACTAGCTTTTGCATTTGACTTCGTTGTAAAAGCCTGCTATGTGATCCATTGCGATGAAACCTTGCATTATTGAGCGAGCGAGCGAGGCGAGAGAAGTTCTCCGAGTCTACTGGAACAATCCGGCGTTTGTATGTATGAATGTTTCTTCAACAATAACTTGAGTATCGTTGGTCGGATCGACATGAAACTGGGTAGTGGGTAAATGAGACAATTTTTTTTAAAGTTCGAACACGACCCAAATAACTTGAGGGGTTGCCGAGCTATACTGTCACCAGTTCAAAGTTCGGGCGATCCACTAGTGTTACAGGGTGATACACCTGATAATATACAGGGTGTTACAAAAAGGTCCTGTCTTACTTGAGTTGGTCGCTGAACTCATCTTTTTAAACAACTTCTTACGGGGCGATACATTTATGATCTCTTTCTCACTTATTAATATCTACTTATAGAGCCTACCTACCTCTGACCTAGTGTGATGAATTTTATGTACCTACCTACTAAAGTAGGTTTGACTAGGTTTAACATCGAGCAGATTGCTAATTCCTTAGTCACAAATAAACAATGACATTATGATTGTGTACAAACAATCAAACTTCTACTATTATGTGAATTTATGTGACTTTACGTCACTGCATTTTAAATTATTAATTCTCTGAATTAAAATAACGGACATAGCTACCTAAGTACTTTGTATTCATTAACTTGAATAAAATATCTAATTTGCAAATTAAAGAAATTAATTCCACAAGTCTTATGCTGTTTCTAACGCGTGAAGTGAGTTAACCTTATTTGATTTGGTATAAAAACCGACTTGTCATTATTTTTATGTAGATTTAACTAATTCCTTTTTGTGGTGATTAATTAAATACACTTACAATGGCGAATGGAAGTAGAGCTTAGAATAATTACGAATACCATAGTTTCACACAAAAAGCCCTTTCAACAACACCCCATGTAAAAGAGAGAAGCGAGAGAAGTTCTCCGAATCTACTGGAACAATCCTGCGTATGTTTGTATTTATGAATGTTCGTTTGACGATAACTTGAGTTTCGTTTGGTTCGTCATGAAATCTTGTAGGCGGATAAATGAAATTAAAGTATTTTTGAATTTCGAACATGAGCCAAATTGGTCGAGGGGTTGCCGTGATATGGGTTTGTAAAGTTTGTATGCAATGCGCGCGCGCCTGCTCGAATGATATTAGCAAAAAGTTAGGTACACTCGCGAGTTCACAATTCGGGGTGAATTACTACAGGGTGCACTCTAAGTCGATAGCGGAGTCGATAGCGCCACGTAGTTTAAGTAGGCTGTCTACTGATCAATACAACGTGTTACAAAACATCCTAACTCTTTTTACAGGGTGTAACCTACTGTTCAACAAGATGTCAATTCTGTAAAAAAAAGTTGAAAAAAACAATTTTTATTTTATAACCTCAAAATTGAAAAATTTTCATAACTTTTTTGTTTTTGGTATTAGCTCAAATTTAAAAATATGTCTGTGGGTGTAGGTGCATTTGCATAGCTTTGAGTTGGTAAAACGTTGTGAAAGTCAATGAAAACATTATTTAAAAAATACTTTTCTCCCGCCACAGCGTTCACATTTTATTAATTTAAAAATCAACGGAACGTCATAGAGCAAAAAAAATATTTAGGTTGTGATCCTTATCACCGGGTGCTATTACCCTGTAAAAAGAGTTAGGTACTTTTGTAACACCTTGTATAAACAACTTGTACTAGGTGGCGAAAAAAATGGAGGGAAAAAAATATCAGCTGTTCCATACAAAAAGTCGACTCAGTACTGCGCCAAATGTATGAATCAGCTCATATTTTTTTCGCTCCATTTTTTCCGCCACGTAGTACAAGTTGTTTGTAGTGATCAGTAGACAGCCTACTTAAAGTTCCGCTATCGACTTAGAGTGCACCCTGTAGTTACAACGTGAAGTAGACCTTCTCAGCCCATCTAGTATGCCCTAATGGTAATTACAAGAGAGTATAATATTAATTCTCTCACGTGTTTAGCGGTCACGAACGACTGCAGGGTACAAGGTCAGAGGTCAGACGGGGACTTGATTAATGGCCTTTCGCCTGATTTTCGCGAGGTGTTTTTTAATCCAATTATTTCAGGGGCCTTCGCTCCCGAAGAGTAAAGTTGTAGTAGAGGGGTGTAATTCATAGAATGATTAATTTAAGTGGAATTGTTTGTGAAGTTAAGGCGCGGTGTATAGTGAATTAGCCTGCGCGCAAAAAAAAATGCACAAGTCTGATTCCTGAATCAAATACACTAAACAAATCGAAAATGTTCACATATCAAACCCTAGAATTAGGTGTGACCTATCACACAGCCAGTGTCATATTGATATCCATAACAGATTGCAAGATATTTTGGCTGAAAAAAAGTGCGCCGCCTATTTTTTTCAGCGAAAATATCTTCAAAACGTGTATGAATGTCAACACGAAACTGGCTGTGTTAGAAAGGTGTTACCTAATTCTAGGGTTTGATATGTGAAAATTTTCGATTTGTTTAGTGTATTTGATATAGGACTCGATTTTGTGCATTTTTCTTGGCGCGCGGGCTATTCACTATGCCCAGCGCCTTAACTCTAAAACATGCCCCAGGCACTGCAGAATCGGAATGGGCACGTCAAAACATTCATACATACGAGTATGTATAAACATACATACAAGCATCGGATTGTTCCAGTACACTAGGAGAACTTCTCTCGCTTCGCCCGCTCTTTCAATAATCTCAATACGTAGGTGCAGCCTCGGTTTATGTACACACGACAGCACGTCGACCCTTACAGTTGGCGCTCTACTCAGTTACGTTACGGGAGACTTTACAACAAAAGTGTACACTCTGACGTGCTGTCGTGTGTACATCAGCGGAACATAAAAAAAATTTAGCTCAAATCTGTCGTTTAAAAAGCGCCATCAGATTTAACAATACAACCTTCAAACTTTACCCGTGTGACCTAACTTTACGAGTCAACATCTACCGCACACTGGCAACTATTTGTAGCTTTTCCATCCGATTTGGGCTCCACACTGAGCTAAAACGTTGTTATTTTTCTGTTTGAAAGTTTACCCATTTAAACCTCACACTTACCATACCAAGATTAATTCTTGTCGTTCAGAAAATAATCAGCCCACAAAAATCTTCATTGAATTAGTTTTTTTCTTTTCCTTTAAAGCATACAAAATCAGCTGATAAGATAAGTCTGCTAAAAGCAATAATAAATAAAAAAATCACATTACCGTACCAATATAAAACCAACTATACACACACTAACAATACGAGCTCTAGGTATTTAAACATGAGGATGCTTTTCCATTTTTCTAGAAACTCTAGGAGCCATTATATCGGGCCGACCAATTGATCTTTTGCGCCTTAAAATTGCCATCGTACAGGATGCTCAAACAAGAAGAATACAGCTTTAAAAGGGTAGCTTAGGCAAGTATGAAAGCCAAGCAAAGCCACAATTTATCTACTAAACCTACCAACGCTTAACAAACTCCATTATAAAACTTTCTGCGGGCCATAATCGAACAAACAAATCATAAATCTTCAACGGAACTGAGGTACTCCCAAATTTTAGAAGTTACTCCATTTTGGGCTCACTTTTTCGTCCCATTTTTAATAACTGAGATAAATAGACACTATTTTCAAGGATATTCCACCAAAAATAATGCGAATTTACTTCATTCCTGTGTTCCAAATACTACTACTCCAGACAAATAAATGCTGAAGAAGGGAGAGAAGAAAACAGTGTTCCAGAATACAAAAATATATTCATAGCTTTGAGTTGTTATAAAACATTGTTAAAGTCAATGAAAACAATATTTAAAAAAATACTTTTCTCCCGCGGAATGATATAAAGCAAAAAAAAGAGGTTATGATCTCTATCACCGGGTGCATTACCCTGCAAAAAGCGTAAGGATCCTTTGTAATAACTTGTATACATCGCCAGAATTCTGTCCCTCTGAGAGAAGGACTGTACCTAGCTAGACGAGACGTGTATAGGCTACATCTTACTTTTTATTGAACGAGCGAGCGAAGCGAGCGAAGTTCTCAGAGTCTACTGGAACAATCCGGCGTTTGTATGTATGTATGTATGTATGAATGTTCGTTCGACGATAACTTGAGTAAATTTAGTCGGATCGTCACGAAATTTGGTAGGCACGTAAATAAGGTAAAGATAATTTTTAAGTTCGAACATGAGCCAAATCGGTCGAGGGGTTGCTGAGATATGGGGTCGCGAGTTCAAAGTTCGGGGCGAACCACTAGTATTATTTCATAATAGGATCAAACTATTTGACCTAGCTGCAGCAACTGGAAATCTCCTCTTGACGTCGGAAATTCAGATTTTACGCGTTAACGTTATATTATGCTCGCCCACCGGACAGTATTAGTAATAGGAAAATTATACGATTCTTGAGCACATAAAGTATTAACTTTTGCCCTCGGCCCCGCTTGCACGTACTTCAATGCACAGAACCTGTGAAGTGTAATATAACTTTTTATGATTCGCAATATTCACTTGCATTAGAAACGTATGACTACGGCCACTGCAACGCAAGATAAGGGATTACATTGACTCGAAAAAAATCAGCATTAAGTTTGAAGAAGTGTGATACCAACAACTGTAAAATCGAGGCCTTTTCCATTATAAGATACTTACACTCGGTGCTGCAGCAAATGTATGGAATAGGAGTTTTTTTTTCCATATTTTTTTTTTACTCCTTAGTAGAGGTCGTTTGTAAAGATGCGTAGAAACCTGCTTAAAGTTCCCCGCTATATAATTTGAGTGCACCCTGTATAAAGGTGGATATCAGTATAGTTTCATCTTGCGCACCCCACTTTGTTTCTCTTCACCGTTCATCGTGAAAAGTAAAGCGATATTTCCTCATAGCCCGAGGGATAGCAGCGCTATGTTAATTAAACTTAAATAATATGAACTGTTTTAAAACTACGCTCTCTAATAATAACGGAAATCGTGAGCTTGTAGCAGTACAGACAAACTTGCTGAAAATACAGTTGTTGTCTCGCGTGCGCAAATACGAGTACCTACTGAGCGAAAGAGACAACCTCTTTCCTCTCTTAAAACTGGTCCTTTAAAAAAAATCACCACTGATATCACAAGAAAAGTCTTGATGTCGGAACGTATTTTTTTAACGTTTTATTTTATTTTGCATATTTAGTTTTATTTTTTTTGTTTATAATTTTATTTTTAGGTTAATTTTAGTTTTAATTTAGCTTTTAGTTTCAGCGTTTATTAAAATTATTAATAAATAGTTTTAAAAAAAATCTTTTTTTTTAAATGTTGTAAAATAGGTTTAACAGACGTCTTTTGCCGCCGCTTTTAAATACGCATTTTTTTTTCGGGTAGTCTCAGCTCCTGTTTACAAAAAATTCTCGAAAAATTCTAAACAGTCCGACATGCCAGGGGTGGAGATGCCCCAGCATATCAAAATTGGGGACTACGTTTGTATGTAGAAAACACTACTGTGATAATCATCTTACGGACGGATAGAGTGACAAACGACTCAGTGCTAAAAAGAATGAACAAAGGCCTAGAGCTCCTGAAAACCATAAAGCGGAGGAAAATTCAATATTTTGGCCATATAATGCGCAACGACAAATATGACCTTCTGCAACTGATTCTGCAAGGGAAAATACAGGGTCGCCGAAGACCTGGCCGCCCAAAAACATCATGGCTACAAAATCTCGCAAAATGCTTCAACACAAGCCACACACAACTCTTCCTAGCAGCAACATCACGGGCCAAAGTGGCCGTAATGATAGCCGACCTCCGATAGGAGATGGCACCAAAAGAAGAAGATATCATCTTAAAAATGTAGTGTTTAATCGCGATGTCGTCGGTGTCAGTATTGGATATTACGAGTATGTATGCACGCTCAGCCACAGTCTAAAATACCCCATGGTAGCTCCTACAGCGCGCGAAATAAGGGCGCCAATCGAACAAAAAAGGGATATCCTAGCTTGTGGCCGACCGTACCAGCTTTTGCCCGCGGCTTCGTCGACGCAGACTTATCTCCGATTTCTGAATAGAAAATTTCACTTATCAAATACTTAAGTATTATAGTTCTATCTCTGCAGATGTTGATGTGTCAGAACAATTCGTAAGTATTCCTAACTCAGTGAATTTCTCAATTCAGAAACCAGCGCTAAGATAAAAAGTTGTATTTTTCGCCGCTAGCGATGTCGGAACGGACAAAGTAGCGGGGGAAAGCTAGTAATTCATACCCCTTATATTATTCCTCACTTCTTTTCAACATCCGTAAACATTCAAACTTTAACGATTATTATAAATAGTGTGATTGATATAATGTCTTACAATAAATAAAAAAACTCAAACTAGATCCAGTAATATGATAACGTTGATGCTACGCAGTATTACGGAGAAAAGCCGCGCACAAAAACTAGTCGTGTAATATGATTTTCCCAGTACAATTTCCAGCTACGAAATATGCATGTTCCGCCGCTACAGTGTAACATTTAATTAAAACCTACGTTACCGGCCGCCCGAAAATGTGCGCAAATATTTGTTACCCGGCAATGATTCCGGGAACTCTTTCGATCCCCACACTTTGGAGTTGGTTACAGAAGCACCAACCCTCTCCAGCAAACCAACAAACAAGCACAAAATGTGCGAAAATATTTGTTACCCGGCAATGATTCCGGGAACTCTTTCGATCCCCGCACTTTGGGGTTGGTTACAGAAGCACCAACCCTCTCCAGCCAACCAACAAACAAGAACAAAATGTGCGAAAATATTTGTTACCCGACAATGATTCCGGGAACTCTTTCGATCCCCGCACTTTGGGGTTAGTCGCAGAAGCACCAACCCTCTTCAACCCAAATCCTAGAAACTACTAATAAATCGCGCACAAGTCAAAAGTGGCCGTTTTTTTTCTTGAGCCGGATTTATTCGTAGGTTCTAGGATCTGGAATCTAGGCTTCAGGTCCTAAAAATAGTTAAGCCTATGGATTCTCACTTGACGGCCCATTTTTAGCAAACAACACATCCAAAAGAAAATCATTATGAATTTCTCTCGCTTCGCTCGTTCGTTCAATTAAACCTTCTGTTCTTTCTACTCGGCGATCCATGGAAACCCTCTCATAGTTGCTGTACGAAATACCAGGTTTTTTGTTCGTGCTATTTGCACTGTATTGCAGTTTTATGAAGCACATTTTTTCCTCTCTCGGGTGAAAAAAATCGTATCACAACGGTTTCGATTTTCGATGGGTTTTTTATAGGGTCGTTTACGTTGCAGTTGTTTTTGGGAGCGGCCAAGGGGCGGCAGTACCTAAGTTTTGGCTGTAGCAGTACCTGTATAGAAAAGTGCTGAATAGCTGAATCTTGACCTATAAACAGGGTGTTTTAGAAAGGCCTTGTCATAGCGAAGGGAGTCGCTTAACTGATCAATCCAAGCAAATTTTACTATGAGTGGTTTGAGACTCTTTATAGATCTTTATAAGTACAGTCGGCCACACGCTACGATACCCCTTTTTGTTCGATTGGCGCCCTTATGCCGCGCGCGGTAAGAGCTGCCATGGGGTATCTGTGACTGTGGCCGACCGTACTTAAATAGGAACACACAAGTTACTTTTATTCGACGTGTTTGCTTATTTTTCTATCAATAAAAATATCTAGTAATCAATTAAATAGAACAGCTAAAGTTGCTTACGTAAAAACTCGCTTAAAATATCCCTCTATTATTGTAACTGCTCCAATATTACTATCTCTACTTTGGAATTTCGCTCAAGATCTCTGAACCGTTAGCTCCAGCCAGTCGACGGCCATTGATGAAAAATGTGTAATTTGGAACGGCCCATCGGCCTCGTAATCAGTTAGTGTACCGTGTGAACCCGGCCTCTTCCTTTCTGACCAGGGGCTTAAGAATCCCCTGGAGCTCTGCAGCCCTCTCGCTCGTACTTTTCAATATTTTGATTGATTGTAAGAGAATGATTCAATTTTGGACGGTAAAATATAGTTGCAGACATAGATAATAAAGCTATCGACATGTAGACACTCTTTAAATTTTACATTTCTTGTATAAAGGGTGTACAGTAGTAGGGTGTATGTAGTATACAGGGCGTCCCAAAAAATTGTGTCAAGCGGAAGTCCAGAGATAGAGCACCCCTAGTGGTACCCGAATCACCCCCAATGTTCAGCGATTTTTTGACGTTTAGAAGTTATGAGGCTTTCAAGGTTTTTTTGGAAATAATTACCTAGCGTTGGTTTTTATTTATTTACTTTTTTTTTTAATTCAACTTTTCTTATATATTTTTTTCTGTATTGGGGTCTCAACCTCAGCCGGCATCAGGGTTTAACTAGTCTATCACCAAAAAGGTACCAATGAGGAAAAAGCCGCCGACAAGATTTGCTAAAAGGTCGTTGTACAAACTCGAAGTTGAGGGAATAAAACGCTCCGAGAAAAGAAAAGGTTTTTCACTAAAACGAAACTTAGCAGAATTTATTACTGGCCACTAAAATTTTCATTACGCTGCAAGAAAACTTGATAAGAAAAACTGAGCATCTAAAAATGTTACGTCGAGGATTTAAGGGTGGCAATAGTCCTCGACTCAAGATCGAACTCAAGTAGGTGATCTCGGAAAAGTCAAATGCTAATGTCAAGCCTTGGCTAAATGTCAATGTGAATCTCAACATAGTGTCTATTAATATGCTGACAGCTACTCAAGTTTGACATTAGCAAAAACTTGACATTAGCATTTGACTTTTCTGAGTTCGCCTACTTGAGATCGATCTCAAGTAGGTGATCTTAGACGACTATTAATACCACCCTAAGGCCCGATTTCTGAATTGAGAAATTCACTAAGCAAGCACTTAAATAACGCTCCGTCTCTGCAGATTACTCACAATAGAACGTGACAGAACGATACTTAAGTACCTATTTGCTTAGTAAAATTCTCAATTCAGAAACCGGGCCTAAGAAAACCACGGCGAATGCTTTTTACCTGACTGCGGTGTAAAACCTGATTGGTTATGGTTTTCACTGTCACATTGTGTCAAAAAATTGTGACCTCCCTTGCTATGGGATCATTCAACAATTCGGTAGGCAAAGTTTTTTGTTCGAAAGTCCGTTATTGGCTTAATCTTATATTTAGACAATATTGAGAAACTAATTTCAATATTTTTTATTTTGGTTCAGTAGTTTGGATTTTACAACGTTTCAAAGATACGGTTTTATGACCTTCACGCGGCGGTCTGCATACTGTTGGCGCTGTTTGGCGGTCATAGGAACAAAACATTTTAGCGCATAAAAACAAAACTACTGAAGCAAAATAAAAAATATTGAAATTAGTTTCTCAATATTGTCTAAAGATAAGATTAAGCAAATAACGGACTTTCGAACCAAAAACTTTGCCTTCCGAATTACGTGATCACCGGAAGGGGGGGGGGGGGTCGGGTGCTTGATATACATCGGATTATTTGGGGGGGGAGGGGGAAGAATCCATGATGGAGGAAGAAAACCAACAAGGTAAATTAGTGTAAAATTTTTTTTTACAGAAATCTTTTTACTTTACTTTTATACTTTATTGCACACAAAAACATAACATCTTAGATAATAATATAAAGAAAAGTAATAGTGTACAAGGCGAACTTATTTCTGAAGAAATCTCTTCCAGTCAACCTAACCTTGTTTTTAGTTTCAAGCGTTGTCACTAACCAAAAGAACACCCTACAAGCCCCTAAGTAGGAACTCACAGCCTTTGAACGAATTTGAACAAATGAAGTTCTTTAAATTCTTCTTGCATCTGCGGGTGATAGAGGAATTATGGCGTCACTACTTCTTCCACCCATTTAGTGTGACTGGGCCCTTAGCCTGTAACGCAATGGTGCCAAATTGGGCTCCCGGTTGACGGTTTCAATTACGATTTATTAATGCTGTCGGTCCAATGTCGGTCCTTTTAATGTTTTTGTAGTACAGCAAAGAATATTATGAGTCTAATTCTAGAGGATTAGTTCGCTGGTTGTAGGAGAACAACGAAAAAATACCGGTTTTGTCCTTCTACCTGGGACGCCATTGATACGCCATTGTGTTACAGGCCCCTGGATATGCTACAAGACGATGTAGAAACTACGTAAAAGGCCTGCGTTACCAAAAGGCTAGATAGAGTGACCTCGAAAGCGAGAGACCCAGGTTCGATTCCCGGCTCAGACATGTACAGTCGGCCACACGCTAGTATACCCCTTTTTGTTCGATAGGCACCCTTATGCCGCATGCGGTAAGAGCTGTCATGGGGTATCTATACCTAACTGTGGCCGACCATACCTATGACTTTGTTTCTTTACAAAGTTGCGTACATTTATTGTGAATTTGAAGTAGTAAAACCACTCGCTAACGAAGGAAAACAATGAAGAAAAACATCGTGAGGAAACCTGCGGCTTAGTTGGCTCCACACGTATTGACTTGTCTTTCCTGTGGGCTAGGCCGACTAATCCGCCAGGACGGTATAGGTGCTGGGCAAGCCTACACCATCTAAAACAATGTCCCAGGCACCGCAGCGCTGAGTGGTCTCTTCACCCATCTAGTGTGAGTGAAGGTGCCACTGGTAGCTGTATAAATCATTTCATTACGTAGTTGCAAAGTAAAGTGAACCTTTGACTATACAATTTTGCAAAACCGCCGTCTCATTTTCGATTCTAGCAAAAAAGGGCTTGATTGTGAACTCGCGTGTTAGCTTTGACACTTCACGGTAGATAATATTTCCATTAATCGTCCTATCCTCCCTGACAGCCGACTAACGAACAAGTCCACAGCGGTTGGCGGCAAAAGTCCAGTGCTTTTTTGATTCGCCACGTGAAAATGCACTGAAAATATTTATCTGTCTGGGTCATTTTCAACAGAGAAATTCATCATCATCAACAGCGTGTTAACACCCACTGCTGAGTGCTGCTGCCTCTTCATGCTCACGCCACCTCTCACGATATTGTGACAGGCGCAACCACTGTTTTCCGGCTACTTGGGCTATGTCGTCGGACAGAGAAATTATTACCTACCTAATATTGGACTGGTGGCACTTTTTATTTATGGTTTTTAGATAAGTTGATGTTCTTTCTGTTATTTAGTGGAGTAATCAACACGTACTCGTAACTAAACATTGCTTTCGCTGAAAACCCACAGATAAAAATTGCCTCCAAAATTAGGTACCTAATAATTTCTCAGATGAAAAGGACTCGTCTCCCTAACCAGTACTTGAATTGGTCACTGCTCATGGACTATACAGGGTGTTTAAGAAAGGTCCTCTCATGTCGAAGGGGGTCGTTTAACACATCAACACGAGCAACTTTTACTATGGAAGCAACTTCAATATCTCGAAAAATATATCAGCTGCTCCGTACAAAATTAAATCAAATTTTAGTATGACCTACTCACATAAAAGGAAAATATTACCAGTATGTAAATGCGTCTTCGGGTATTGACCTTGTCTTTTCTGTGGGCTTGACTGAGCGAATTGAGAAATTAATCTTTATAGATATTCATCGTGCTGACTGTACATTAATTTCCTCTCAGACGCTGCACGAATCATCAACAATGGACGTTCACAGAACCATTAGCTGCAAACGCTCTATAAAACCAACAGAGTGAAAAAATCACGGGGATTCGATTAAAAAAATACCTCGTCCAGTCAATGAAAAAAACGAGCAAATCACGGCATCCGCACGCTGCTGTGTGCGGAATAATAAACTAGATGCTTTGAATGATTTATTATACCTAGAGTTCGTGTTTCGCTAGCTCTATACGCTAGAGTGCACGCTCTACGCGCGGTGGAAGATAGCAGCGTGGCGGGAAATTCAAAAATTTCATAGTTTTTTTACATTTTGTAGCTAAACTGAGCTATTTTTGTTCAGCGATTTTTCGTTCGCGGCAATAACATAGTATTATTTTCATTATTGTAAACAACAGAACAACAATAATTCAGCCGATTATGTGTTCTGGTCTACGAAGCAGTGGCACTGCCAAAAAAAAACTTGTCGTACTCGTAGTCAGCAAGAAAAATGCTAAAATACAATTTTTTTTAAATGTGAAAACGTGCATAAACCATAGAAAAACACTTCCTCATACTTAACTCAGTTTCCGCAAAATGTGTGACTTCTGCCCTTTTCAAAATAAACGATTCAATTTATTCTATTTTCAAACTAGGCGAAGCAAATTAAATTAAAAAAAAGCGTTTTCAGGAATTAATTTCCAGAAAGCTGGATATCATTTTAATACCTTCATTTGGTCTTAGATGCGTGTAATCCGAGTTTGCACCGTCCCAGGAGGTGAGCTCAACTTTTGGGGGCCAAAAAACCGCGAATTATAACGATATCCAGCTTTCTGGAAATTAATTCTTGTTTTTTTTTAAATTTGATTGACCTAAACTTACTAATGTCAAATAAGATGTCCATACAATCCTTTACAGTTACAGTGTTACAGTGTATTCGATTTTCAGGGCAGAGCGACTAGCAAAATTCTAAAGCAACTAACTTCACCCCTTTCAAAACCTATTCGGATTTTGTTAAGCTCCAGCTTAACAAAATCCGAACTATCTACGTCTCATTCCCCAGACCAGACTAACCTTTATCCCGGCAGTAATTTTAAAACAGACAGCTATCGGGTGTATCTTTGGCTGTCGCCTGAATTTTACAGCTACTTAGCGGGCGGGTCGGCGTCTAACTTTTATTTATAGTTATTGACCGAGCCGTACCGGTGACAGGGGTAAGTGGCCAATGAAGATGTGGACCTGTAAATGTTTGGTGGAAAATACAAAGTTATGTCTCTGTTACTCACAATGGACAGCGGCGCCGTGGCAGGCCAAGGCGGAGATGGCGGGACGATCTCGAAACCTTTTTACCGGTGTGGCAAGAGGTGGCCCCAGATAGAAAAGAGTGGAGGACACAAGGGGAGGCCTTTGCCCAGCAGTGACACAAAACAGGCTACATAAAAGGTGTCTGTTTGCATCATCTTAGTCGTAATAGTCCACTCTGTACCGTAGCTCTTAGAATTCTATGCCGTAGAATCCTCCTCTTACTCTCATACTGTTGGAGCCTTACGTTGGAGCCTGCTGCAAAGCGCGGGCGCGGGCCTATCTTTAAATACATAGGGTGTTATTTTGGTTAGTTACACTCGACTCAGGGACGATAGTTTTAATAACGCAGTAACGCTTGAAAGTATAAAATAAGTTTTATAAAAAAAAAACACTTATTACCGTGTTTAATTTGTTTTATAATAACCGCGATGTGCGGACACCCCCCGGCCGGTTCTCAAAGCGTGCGCGCGATGCAGCCCCTGATATTGCAAGTTCGGCCGCAGCGTTAGTATAAGGAGGAAGGTTGGGTATTTTTCACTAACCCCCGAGTCGGGTGTCACTTTACAAAACAATACGTTGTATATTTGAAACATTTATAATAAGTTGAAATAATTCACTCGGGACAGGACTTGAACCCGCAACCTCTTGCATACCGTGCAGGCGCTCTACCAATAGGGATTTTTCCAAGTGTCAAATCTGACAGCGATTCGCGAATTATCGCGCAACTAAATCTGTGGTTTGTATGGAAACCACAGATTAATAGACTGATTTTGACAGTTATTCGGGCCATAAAAACCCCATTGAGCTACCGAGTCAAGTAACTGTCGATGCGAATTTTTTCAACAAGTCTCCGTCTACTGGACGGGGGGCGCCATCTGGTGTGATTGGTTTGCACTAATCTACACCGCCCAGTGCGTTCATCTTAAGGTGGGATGATAGCAACGTGGCGGGAAATTCAACATTTTCACAGTTTTTTACATTTTGCAGCTAAACTGAGCTATTTTTGTTAAGCGATTTTTCGTTCGCGGAAATAACATAGTATTCTTTTCATTATTGTAAACAACAGAACAACAAATAATTCAGCCGATTATGTGTTCTGGTCTACGACAAGTTTTTTGGGTAGTGCCACTGCTTCGTAGACCAGAACACATAATCGGCTGAATTATTGTTGTTCTGTTGTTTACAATAATGAAAAGAATACTTTGTTATTTCAGCGAACGAAAAATCGCTGAAAAAAAAATAGCTCAGTTTAGCTACAAAATGTAAAAGACTGAAAATTTTGAATTTCCCGCCACGTTGCTATCATCCCACCTTAACGTTGTATAACTTTTGCAAGTCCTCAGTTTACGCGTGCAGCCCCGTACCTCGGTACACATAAAATGCGACAGAGTGACCGAGCTCCCGCCACCTGCGCCAACTTCAGTCCACTCTATTTAATTAAGCGTCTGTCGCGCGTTTGATATATGTGGGGATTCGACCCGCCAGTGACATCGCTCGGTGGGGATTCGAACCGCCAGCGACATCGCCCGGCTTACCGAGCTTCATTGGGTACCTATTGGCCTATTTGGATTTGGAAAAGGCCAGTACTGGTACCACGAGTGCTTGCTGTCAATGTCACTGAAAGTGACAAGTTGCATAAACAACCTTACTACTATAGTATTAGGATACATGACAGACGTCCGGCGGACGTCCGGCACAGCTATTTCGCACTCGTGGTAGCTATACTGTTCAGGGGCATTAGCCTGTAACGCAATAGCGTGTCGATGGCGTCCCAGTAGATAGATAGAGAACTCTTTATTGCACAACAGAAAGAATATTACAGATCACTTTAGAAGGACAAAACCGGGGTTTCCTTGTTTTTCTCCTACAACCAGCGAACTAATCCTCTAGAATTAGAATCAGAATATTAGGAATTTGCTGTACTACAAAAACATTAAAAGGACCGACAGCATAAATACATCATAATTGAAGCCGTCAACTGGGAGCCCATTTTGGCACCATTGCGTTGTTACAGGCTAAGGCCCCTGGTCCCAGATGTGCACTGGAAAATCCGACCAATGGAAAAAGTGAGACTAGGAGCCGAATCTGTGTAAAATCGATATTTTAAAATTATTTTCTGGAAGAGATCGCTTCTGGCGAGGAGTTCTCTCTTTATCTACATGCGTTAAAAATTGGTCAAAAATCGTGGAAAACGTGGTCTTGGTTCTGTCAAACTTGCTGTACGTTTGCACTCTACGAGTACCTTGGAAAACGAAACTCTTAACTTTCAATTAAAGCTTTTTGAAATAAAATAAACAGTGTTTCTCACATTAGATGGTTTTGTAAATGGTTTGATTATATCCATACGAAAGATTGGAGAATTTTAGGTGCCTGTGGCACCATGGATCCTTTTACTGCTAAAGCTTCTCAACAAAGTAATATTTGTATCCTGTACAACAGACTGTACCTGTCCCACTATCTGGGCAAAGGCCTTCTCTCAGACAGAGAGTTCGGGCTTACTCACCACGCGTGCTCAATGTAGATTGGCGATTTCGACTCATACGTTTCCTTACGACGTTTTCCTTCAAAGTTAGCGCCACCATTACACGTTTATAATTAGCTAGGTGCGAAACCCCCAAAACCCCTTAGGGTGCAGATAAATGAAGCCGATAACAGCAAACACATAAACACTCGACGACGCGTCGGCAGGCAGCTGAAATCAGGAGTTTTCAAATTTATTTAAGGGGGAGTTACGCGCCCGCGGTGCGGGACTATCGCCTTAATTACAGACCGGTAATTGACTCATAAATACTGGTTAAGGCGAAGACCTTCCGGCAGGGTGGGATTTAGGGAGATTGCGCGCTGTGGGCATATTATTATAGGGCCAATGTGTTTAAAAAGAGATGTTTCTTTTTTGTCTGGCGCATGTTCAAAACACTTTTGATTTCTCGTTTATCTATACCAGTCCGAACAAACAATGTCTCAGGCATTGCAGCGTTGTAGTGGTCACAGCTGAATGCTGCATAAATCTTCTCCTTACTTAGGGTGGCATTAATAGTCGTCAGCTCAAGCTTGAGCTCAAGTAAGTGATCTCAGAAAACAAAATCACCGTCTTGAGACCTTGACTAAACCCGTAAACGCAGTAGATTCTATCAATTATCCTAAACCACACTTTTTAATACAATACAGTACAATACAGTGAGCGGATGAATGCCAAGACGAACGCGCCGTCCTCCATAACTAAGACTTCCGGACGAAGTCGAAACATGTCGGCTATTCCGACAAAATAAAAGTAAGTGAAACCGTTAAATCGATATAAAAATGTGCAGTGCTTACGAAAGTTTAAGTTTTATAATTTTTAATACAATTTTAATCTTTTAATTTATTGCGCCCATGCGGTCTGTTTTTGGACGTCTTTCTTTTTCCTCTTTCTTTCTCTCTATTTTTGGTTTTTGGTTTTTGGTTTTTGGAGCTTTAAGAGAAAATACGTTTTGGTAGCTTTTATTTCACCGTGCTGTGCGAACGGAGGAGGATAATAATACCTATTTCAACATAAAATTGTGCAGTGTTTGCGAAAGTTCTAATTCAAACATACAGCACTCATCCCGGACACCCATCCCGTCCTTTTGCAAAACATCCTGTCGCATGCAAAGCTTTTGCAATTAGCGCTCTATAAATTAAATTGCGCTTTGTCGGTGCGCTACGCTAGGTTGACACATACGGTCTTTGTGAAACCATTATTATATAAGCTGACTATCTGGTGCCCGCGACTTCGTCTCTGCAGGATTAGTATTTCGAGATGGTAGATTTTTTCCTACTTACTTGACACTTATCGTCATATTATTTTGGAAAATTCACACAATATCTTTATAAATTGTAGCCTATGTGTTATTCTGATGTATAAGCTATATTATTGTAAAGTTTTATTAAAATCCATTCAGTAGTTTTTACGTGAAAGAGTAACAAATATCCATCCATCCATCCATCCATACTTACAAACTTTCGCGTTTATAATAGAAGTAGGAAGTAGGATATAGTGGCCCACTGCTGTATATGTACATATTTAAAAGTTAGGCTATTTTTGGTGCAGCATTCTCCACGCACTCCGGTCAAAAGCCATCTTTTCCACCGCTTGATACGTCATGACATCCACCTTTTCTTTCCCATAGTCAAAAACCTTCCTTCACTCTTTACTTTATTCCTTTAAATTTTTCTTTCTATGTTTCTGTTTTCTTGTTTGTTTATTGAAGATGTCTCTTCAATTATGTTAGTTATGCATTTATCGTGACGCAAGTGGCCAACATCTTTCCTCTTCTGCATTCGACCGGTCTCTAGAAGTACTGCTAGAACTGTTCACACGACAGCACGTCGACCCTTACTCTCTACTCGGATACGTTACGGACGACTTTACAACTTAAGTGTACACTCTGACGTGCTGTCGTGTGTATCAACAGTAGTGCTAGTACTGCTGGTATAATACGTGCGGGATGAGAATGGGATGCGACCTTTTGGAACTGAGACGCGTGCGGTAAGCAAACTCACGTCGATGTAAAATACCAAAGTAAAATACAGTATATTTTCGATTGACTTCGACAAGGTACCATCCCATTCTCATCGCGCGTGGACTATATAGAGCGGCTCTTTCCTTTAGTCTTTAAATCGTCCCTTCTTCCACAGAGCTTTGTCCTGTGTTCGCTCATGTCAACAGTATTGTTAAATACTGTTAAATAGTCTAAAGAAATAATTCATTTATCAACTTAACAAAGACACGCATGAGTCATGCTCTAGGTTGTGGGCCTTTTTACGTCCCTTTTATGTTAATAATGACCTCCGCCTTAATCCCACCCTGCCTTCCGACCCAGCGACCAAGATGTAGGGAAATGGGTTCAAGGCATTTGTTTTCATTTAATATTAAGTTATGCTATGTTATCATTATTTGTGGCTATGTTTCCTGAGATGAGGTATGTCACTTAAAACCCCTGAATATTAATGTGAAGGAGGCCTGCCAATTTCTCCGTGGTACCAGCATGTCCAAACATGTATTGTGTGGATCCATTTAAGGGAGTTGATGTAGAAAGCGCCCCGGGCGCGCGGCCGAGCGCCATACATTTTACAGGGCGAGCGTCCGGGCGCGGTCGAGCGCCATACATTTTACAGGGCGAGCGTCCGGGCGCGGTCGAGCGCCATACATTTTACAGGGCGAGCGTCCGGGCGCGGTCGAGCGCCATACATTTTACAGGGCGTGCGTCCGGGCGCGGTCGGGCGCCATACATTTTACAGGGCGGGCGTCCGGGCGAGGTCGAGCGCCATACATTTTACAGAGCGAGCGTCCAGGCGCGGTCGAGCGCCATACATTTTACAGGGCGGGCGTCCGGGCGAGGTCGAGCGCCATACATTTTACAGAGCGAGCGTCCGGGCGCGGTCGAGCGCCATACATTATACAGATCGAGCGGCGGGCGCACGGCCGAGCGCCATACATTTTACAGAGCGAGCGTCCGGGTGAACGGCCGAGCGCCATACATTTTACAGAGCGAGCGTCCGGGCGCACGGGCGAACGCCATACATTTTACAGGGCGAGCGTCCGGGTGTGCTACCGAGCGCCATACATTTTTCAGGGCGGGCACCGGGCGCGTGGCCGAGCGCCATACATTTTACAGAGCGAGCGTCCGAGCGCGGTCGAGCGCCATACATTTTACAGAGCGAGCGTCCGGGCGCACGGCCGAGCGCCATACATTTTACAGAGCGAGCGTCCGGGTGCACGGCCGAGCGCCATACATTTTACAGAGCGAGCGTCCGGGTGCACGGGCGAGCGCCATACATTTTACAGGGCGAGTGTCCGGGTGTGCAGCCGAACGCCATACATTTTACAGGGCGGGCGCCGGGCGCGTGGCCGAGCGCCATACATTTTACAGGGCAAGTAAACGGGCGCGTGGCCGAACGCCATACATTTTACAGGGCGAGAGGGCACGGCCGCGTATTTACTTTTACTGACCTAAACGTAGGTAGGTACGTATATACGATTTTTTTTTGTGGTTTTAAAGCAGAAGGTGTTTTCTTAATTAACTGAACAAAATTCCAAAATTTCACTCGAAAATGCGCAAAAAAAAACACTTCCACATACAAAATAATGTCTATCGACGCCGAGAAGTGTTTTTTTTTTACCACAAAAATTCAGCTTCTACTTATTGTGAAAAACCTGTGTGACTCACATTTGCCCCTACACGAAAAACAGTGGTGACTGAAGAACGAATCCCTTACAAACACCAAAAGCACCCCATCGCAAAGCACACAGCTCTACCCATCCATCGCATTCGCATCGCATAGAATTTAGCAAATACGAATATGAACGTAACATGTAAACAATGTTAGCGGATACCTACATTTGTTTATGTCAACACAAATAACTTGTTCAATTTATTCGACAAAATGGTGTGCGGCGGATGAGTGTAAACAGGCTCAAGGAAGGCTCACATTGTTGGAATTGAAGCGCATTGTTTAGTTGGTACGACCAAGGCAACTCGAGCAAAATATAGATCCCACGTCTTTGCCCCCTTTCTACTTCTATAGGTAAATCACAGTTTAATATCAGACCATAGCATTTCGCATGTTGTATCAGAAAAATTGATAGAGTTTAAACTAGTATTTTTTTGTTTAGACTATTTCGGGCATAAGACGACCCTTAGCAATCTGTTTCAGGCCTTAGACGACCCTTAAGAGGAGGGAACCCTGTCCACTAGAGAGGCCAATGAAAAAAAAAAAACCTCCAAAAGGCCAAAAAAAAAAGACCAAAAAGGCCGCGATTTGCTGTTGCTTAACAATTGCTGCTTAACAAAATGCTTAACAATTTTTAGGACCTAGATCACAGATCCTAAAATATGCACAAGTCAGAAGTGGTAGTTTTTTTCTTTTGCTGGATTTATTATCCTCCTAAAGTGAGAAGCGTACACAATTATAATCATAATCATAATCAAAATGCTTTATTGTCCAGTCAACAACCGAAGAATAATACAATACAGTGGAATAATCTAAGCTTAAGGAATTAAATAAACATAAAGATACACACACAATAACATACTTAGATGCTGAATTTACAATGGGCATCGTCATTTTTTATTTTTTATTCAATAAATCGAAAATATAGACAAATATAAGAAACTAATTTGAATATTTTCTTAATTTTTTATGTAAATATTTTTTTATTATTTAAAATTTCTAAAAGTTTTGCGTATGACGTCACCAATGGCATTATGTACTAAGTTCATTGCCTACATTTTAATACCTACTCAATTTCGCTTTGAGGAATCTCGTGGGCTCGGGTATAATATAATAATAATAATAATAATAATTCTCGTATTTATCCAGAGATAAGATCCAGCAGATACACCCATCACATTTAGATTAAATGGTATTTAAAAGGCCTCTGTGCTGTTGGCTACGGCCCCACGCAAGCCTCAAAGGACCGGGTCCCCATGGGCCCGTGATCTAAAAGATATACCAACATAATAATAATAAAGGTTTATTGCCATAAAATACAGTATCATTGTACATGCTGACCCCCACACTAGGCAATGCCTGTCCCGTGGGGGAGAGAAATGTTATAACAGGTTTTAGAAATACTTACGGCTAATAGTAAACTTAAACTTAAACATAAGTAAGAGATCGTTTCAGTAATTGAGTAGGTGTGAAGTGTGATGAGGGTGTGTATGTATTTGTGTGTGTGTGTGTGTGTGTGTGTGTGTGTGTGTGTGTGTATGAAAGTGTATGTGAGGATGTGTGACATATCAACGTGACTTTTTTATTTCCCAACCATCCCGATTTCCTATACTTACTTAGCTTTCTTTTTTTATTTTACTTTCATCCTAGAGCAGCGGGCCATGTGAGCTCACGGTAACAAAAACAGGGGCTTATCAAACAAGATATTTACAAATGCAAATATGTACGAACACTGCAATTTCATGTTTTCATATCCACGGCACTGTGTTTACATTTGATTCGGGGGGCTACTGCGACTTTTGGCGGACTTCGTTAATTCTACTCTTATTCTAAAACCGACGAATTGCATTTTGTGCTGATGATGTTGTTCTTAACAGGGACATAAAAAACTAAGGCCTTTGCATCCACGTAATGAGATGGTTTATACAGCGTTCAGTGGCACACAAGATGGGTGAAGAGACCACTCGGCGCTAAACAGTGCCTGGGGCAATGTTTTTAGATGGATGGGCTTGCCCAGCGCCTATACTATCCTGACAGCTTAGTCCACCGAACTAAATCCCATAGAATCCGCATTACGTATAAAATCACAATAAAAACTTGTCCCTACAGAAACAAATGATATCAGCAATAGAACAATACGAAACATCATTTCGAACATACGTCTAATATTAGAATGTCAACCTTATTGCATTAGTGTACAGTTTTACTTTAATTGCATAGACTACGAGCAAATAAGCTCCCAAAGGCAGTTTGGGCATCTATTTTTCCAGACACATTTCAGAGATCTATGTTGTATCTAGTTTTATCCTTGATCGAAGGCTTAGTCACATAAACGTATCAGGGACATCAGGGCTCAAAGAGCGGATCTCTTTTCTTTGCGGTCTTGCGCGGCAACATTCCAGCCGAATCCAGTTGATGCAGCCTCATTTTCAAAGCAGCAACTAGGTACGTACATTTTGTGATATTGCAGTAGCGGCAGCAACTTGTTAACTGTGAAGGAAAACATCGTGAGGAAACCTGAGCTTCTGAAGCATAATATAGACAAATCGGAAATCGCCAATTCGCAGGGGGCAAGCATGGGGATCAAGCCCGAACTCTCTCCCTCTGAAAGGACCTTTGTTCCCTATGGATCCAGTAGTGGCTAGATCCATAATGGATCCAACGAGATTTTACTTTCTCTAGACCTTACCTGTTTCTGAAGTGTATAGGCTATATCTATATAATGTTATATCATACTTGAGGGAGTCAATAAACACATCAAAACACATGCTACTTTTACTGTGGGGGCAAATACGTTTTGAAAAAAAAATTAGTGACCCCATACATTTCCATTTCCAATTCCATAAATAATAATAATAATACTCTAAAATTTTATTGTAGTAGGTATGGAACAGTAGACTTTTTCTTTCGAGATTTCGCAGGACATAGTAAAAGTTGCTTGTATTGATGATCTTTGAGGTACTTGATATACAAAGCGGCTAGGGGGCTAATTAAATTCTCAGGAATCTCGCATTTGGATCATTCCTGAGAAAAGCGTTCTTCGCTGAGATCGGTGGCTTTTATTTTTTTTCAAGATATGTGAAAACTAAAAATACACCGTAAAAGATGGCTTAAAAACTAGTCAATATGTCGATGAGGCACACCTGTAGGCTTTATAGATTAATGAAAAAAAAATCTTCTTTTTTGACAAGCCACCGATCTCAGCAAAAAGGCCACCGATCTCAGACAGTGTCTAAAATTATTATAAACAGTAATTACAGTGAATAATAAACGTTTTTTCTAAATTTAAACGTCACTCATGAACTGACACAGATAAAAGGGGGCTAAATTAAGCAAAACATTTCTATTAAACATCATAAAAATTATCAAAAAAATCATATCTTTATTTTCATAAAATCATTGTAAAAGATCAATTCCTAAGCTAAACATGCAAAATTATAGTCAACAAGCCTTTGCATCTATTTATACAGCGTCCAGTGGCACCTTCACTTACACTAGATGGGTGAAGGAAGAGACCAGTCGGCGCTGCAGTGTCTGGGACATTGTTTTAGATGGAGTAGGCTTGCCCATCCTGACAGCTTGGTCGGCCTAGCCCACAAGAGAAGTCATTACGTGTGGAGCCAACTAAGTTGCGGGTTTCATCACGATGTTTTTCCTCACATTAGGGAGGGGTTTAGCTACTTCAAATTTAAAAATTTATGTATCTTTGAAAAGACACAAAGTCATGTTACATGCCTGCGCTGGGAATCGAACCTGGTTCTCTCGCATCGGCGACCAATGCTCTATTATATGTGTGACTGTAATAATTATACACTAAAATTGTCTGTCTATACGGATTTTGCTTTTTATTTGCGTGAAATTACATTTCCTTGCAAAAAACAGTACCTTAATAGCTTAAATGAAGTCTAAACTTTAGTCCATAGAAACAAACTGATACATTTTGAATTAGTCATGGCATCTCGTTCGGTGTGGTATCTAAAGAATCTGTGAAATTGATACAATATGTTGAAAACTTCTTTGAGATCCTTGGCTAATAACTGAGATCGGTGGCTTAAATCCACCGATCTCAGTGCCACCGATCTCAGAAATAACTAAAATGTAGCTATTTCTCTTAAACTATAGAAGCAATCGTATTTATTTTTACGACAATACCTACTCAGGGATATACGCATTCATGTACTTAGGACAGTTTAGTGTAGTCTTGTTTACTATACTAGCAAAACATGCCACCACTTTCAGCTACCTTACCGAACCAAAGTTTAAAAAAAGTCAAGAACTTACGTAAAAGTTTAGGCATGAAAGATAGCGACACATACGAACCATAATAGTTGACAAGGACCATTTGACGATATTTTGCACCAGTAACTAGAAACTTGCCGCGTATTTAAGCTTGTATAAAAACATACTTTCGTTGCACCATTTAAACTTTGCTCGCCGCGTGACATTTCTAGGAATGTCTACAGACACAAGAGTTTTCATTCTATTACAATGCTGGATATACGATTGGATAGAGGAACTCATTGGGCATTTAGAAAGGTATAAATTAGCAAAGTAGTGGGCACATGAGTAAAACCACAAACAAAAACATACCAGGCCCTCACGCGTGTGACATGCAAAATACTCGCAAAATCACCCATTTTTTTACCTTCAAAGGGATATTTAGGCAATTTTCTCTATAAAATATTGATTTTATTTGATATGCCTCAATGGACCGTTAGTTAAGTAGACGATTAAGTGCTAATTTAGTACTGTGTGATGTATAGTTTAGTAGATACTAGGGTGTGACCAAAAAAATCGACCTCTCAAAGAATGACCCATTTGATACATCTCAAAGGAAAAATCTCATGTCACATCGATCTCGACTGCTCCCGACCACTCCAGTCATGTCGAGCGAAAAAGGCAAACATCTCGCAGAAATCTCGTCGAGGATGACTTCGTGAGAACATTTGCCGCAAAATAAGATTTTTCCTTCGAGATGTGCCGAATGCGGCTCGCCGCCCGCCCTGTAAAATATTGTATGGCGCTCGGTCACGCGCTTTCTACATCAGTCCATAAGAACCATTGTTGTAAGGACCCGTCAACACGGCAGTAGAGGCCCACTCCGCGCTTATTAATGATTTGTATTGCGGCACATATCAACGGTTATGAATGTTAATTTTTCATATGTGCGCGACCACGAACTATTTGCAGTGCAGGAGTCGGCAAACAGTGCCAAATGAAATATTAAACGGAGGCAAACGATATAAATCAAGCTTTAGCGGACGTGGAAATTTGCAAAATACATTGTGAAGCCTTGAGACACGCAGAGGAACATTGTGCTTCAGCCTGCTGTGGTTTTATATTCAGTTATCTGGGCCCCAAAACCCTTTTAATTGTTTATCTAATCTACTTTTTGTTGAACGAGAGAGCGAAGCGTGCGAAGTTCTCCGAGTCTACTGGAACAATCCGGCGTTTGCATGTATGTATGAATGTTCGTTCGACGATAACTTGAGTAAATTTAGTTGGATCGTCATGAAATTTGGTAGGCAGGTAAATGAGGCCAAGAGAATTTTTAAGTTCGAACATGAGCCAAATCGGTCGAGGGGTTGCTGAGATATGGGGTCGCGAGTTCATAGTTCGGGCGAACCACTAGTTGTATTTAAGAGCCAAAAATGTTTAATCTACTTTTTGTATTTAGTCAACGGTTAACTTACTTGAATCTATGTATGGCTGGAGAAACTGTATAGACGATTATTATTTAACTTCCTCAAAAGTCCAATAAATTATCGAAATACCTTTCATTTGACATTTTCTTCATCAAAATGGTTGAAAGTTCGATAATAATAGCGATTTCGTGAAACAACCATATTCATATTATATTCATATTCATGCATTTATTTGTACTTCTTGACACACACAATAATACACAACAATATTAGAAGCAAGGACACAAATATAGATTACAACCAAAATAAAAAACAAATAAACTTAGAGCTAACAAAATATTATGTAGGTACAGAGTGTGTGCCGCAGCAGTACAAAGGGGCCGTATCTCAGCGTTATTATCTGCTCGTGAGAACCAGTCTAGAAGCTCCCAGCCTTGTACGAAAGAAAAGATACTCAAACCAAAAATTTAAACTTTCAAAGACCAAAAAACCGAACTTTCAACCGCGAGCGGTCAAAAAACAAAATTTCTACTCTATCAGCCTACCAACTCCCAGCCTTATGCGATAAAATAAGTCGAATGAATGGTCAAGGTCTCCAGCTACTAGGGTCGTTCGATAAGTAATGTGAATGAGATATAAATTGTTTCCCGCTTTGTTGGCGATCTTTTAACACCCTGTATGTATATTGAACGCTCCACGTATTACCTTCTATTAAAAATACAAAATAATTATTTCACTCTGTTGCTATCGGGAAAAAACATCGTACCTCCACATTTTTCCGGCCCGAGAATTTCTGCAGTGAAGATGTTTTGAAGAAAAGGGCCAAGGAAAAGAGTGGTGCGTCGGCAGGAAGGCAATAATAGGCATCGAGTGGAGTGGCACCAATTAGAAACCACTTCCGCTCGCCTGTCGCCCCTTGCTAGACATTTCTTCCAGCGCCCTCTCAAATCCACGGCGATTTCATATTTTTTAAGCTTCGTTAGCACTTTAGGATCGATCGAACCCAGGTTCGATTCCCGGCGCAGGCATGTACCTATGATTTTGTTTATTTTCAAAGTTACGTATATTTGTGAATTTGAAGTAGTTGAAGAACTTTTGCACCACTCGCTAACGGAGAAGGAAAAGTTCGTGAGTTATCTCAGTTAGCTACGGGGCACAGTGATCGCGCCCACACCTCAAGGCTTTATCTGAAAATCAGCGATTTGCCTCAACCTGTCTGGCTGTAGCAAATATTTTACGCTAAGCTGTGGCCTTTTTGCAATACTGTAGCACACATATTTATAATAATACTAGCTTTGGCCCGCGACTTCGTCCGCGCAGACTTTTTTCCTTGTGAGTTTTTCCATTGTTTTAATAGTTATTCTGCTATTCGGGGCGGAGAGAAATCCAACAAATCAAAAATCATAAAAATCGGTTCACCCGTTCTCGAGTTATAAACGGTGAAACTAACACGACTTTGTTTCCTACCTAATTAATAGTCGTTGTACTTTTTGGGATTTATCTATAGATTGTATTATGTATGTGTGACTGTGGAAACAAATAAATGCTTTTTACTTACCTACTTACTTACTTACTTACTTTCGTAACCGTAGTCTGAGGATTGAAGTTTCAGCCGAGTTGGGCAAGAACTGTTTTTTATCGGCCTGGGTTTTTCTCCGTATAATAAGCTGGGATAATAAAATTACAAGGACCACGGCACTGGCTGCGGTATACGCCCAGGCACTATTAAAATTAAATACCTCACTTCTACCTCTTTTTATTTTGCCCAAGGATTAAATTAACAGCGGTGAGCTACGTGAAGAATCCGGCCAAGTGTGAATCATTGGTAGAGACGGAGATACATTTAGGGTGGTATTCTAGAACGCTACTTAAACTCAGTTTAAACAGAGTTCAGACTGTCGATAAAACAGTGCATGTTTTGATATGAAGGGAGGTATATTCAAATCAAAACATGCACTGTTTTATCGACAGTCGACACTACTAAACTCTACTTAAACTGAGTTTAAACAGAGTTCAAGCAGTGTTCTAGTTTGAACTGAGTTTAAACAGAGTTTAAGTAGCGTTCTTGAATACCACCCTTAAAGTAGATAGATAGATAACTCTTTATTGTACACCAAAGATAAATTACATTGTTTATTTTAAACTAATAAGTAAGTAGTAAGTAGGTACTTATTAATCGACTTAAAAAAGGGGGAGGTTTTTTGCTAAAAAAACTCTTCATTACGTAATCAACGCGAGGCTTTTTTAAGACTATTTTTAGGACCTGATAAATCTTGTATCCCCAAAAATTGCCACTTTTGGCAATAAAATATTTTATTCGTTGGTTCTATGATCTGGAATCAAAACCTTAGGTCTTAAAAATAGTTAAGCCTCGCGTTGATAACCTAATGAAGAGTTTTTAGCGAAAAACGCATCCAAAAAGAAGATATATATTTTTTTCCATTTGCGGCGCTAGAATCAAACCAATACCGGACCTACGCGAACGCAACAAATTCGAACCGAGAACCGAGCCATTCTCGAGTGAAGATGTTACATGCTATTAATTTGTGTGTGTGAGTGTCTGTGTGTTACAGTGTTGCAGAGATAAGAAGGAAAATTATATGATGAGGAAGAAAGGAGAGATCCTGAAGACCATCCAAAAGAGGAAGCTAGAGTATTTCAGCCACATATGTAGAACTAACAACAACAAGAAGATACATCCTCCTTCAACTTATCATACAAGGCAAGATACCAGGCAGAAGGAGACCAAGATAACATGGATGCAAAATTTGCGCGAATGGTTCGGGCAAAGCAGGACTAATTTTTTCGTTTGGCGGCTTCTAAGGACGAGATAGCCAAACTGATCGACAACCTCCGATAGAAGACGGCACGCAAAGAAGAAGTGAGTATCTGTGTGCAAACAATCAAGACCTTTCGGGGCACTTCGCATTTACTGACAACGATATTAGCCACTTAAAAAAATGCAAGAAGCCCTATAAATAAAATTAGGGAACGAAGAATAAATCAGCAGCCAGCAGGAAGGGGTCAGGCCCGTCAAAATATTTTAATAACAGGCAATTATGAGCGATAGCTTTTGCCCGCGACTTCGTCCGCGCAGACTTAGTTTTTTTTCACCGTTATCACAATAAAAATAGCTTATAGCACTCAGCGATAACGTAGCTTCCCATAAGTGAAAGAATTGCTAAAATCGAATGAGTAGTTTCAGAAGATTACTCTCTACATACATACACACATACTTACAAACTTTTCCTCTTTATAATATTAGTGTAGACTACCTTCTTCCCGCGACTTGTTCCCCGGGAACATTTCTCCTACCTACAAACTTGTGGACACTGTTTTGGGAATTTCCTAAATTTCCAGACATTTTTTCAGTATTTTTCCCAAGTTATACAAATAATCCTTATCACACACTAAAAAAATAGTAATATCTGAGACCATAAATAGTTTCAGGCGTAACTGGGTTAATTAATACATATGTTGCTGTTCATTGTTGTTGCATAGTTATATATCTATTTAAAAGTGTAACTGGGTTGATTGATTCATATTTATTATGTTGCTCTTCATTGTTGTTGCATAGTTATCAATCCAAAGTGTCCACTGCTCACTTTGTAACTGTGTTATGGCAATTTAATAAATATCTTATCTTATCTCATCTACACCGTGGAATTTTAGTGGTTCCAAAATTTTACTTCAAAACGAGCGAAAAAAAAACACTTCTCAATACAAACGGCTATCGCCAATCGACACCATTTGTATGGAGAAGTTTTTTCGCTCGTTTTGGAATGAAATTTTGTAATTTGGCTCAGAATCACCAATGCAACAAAATACCTTCGGCTTTAAAACAACTAAAATTGCACGGAGTATATCAAGAGATGTTTTCGCGGAACACTGGCCACATGATTGTCCCTGCAAATTATTAGGCGTAGGTTCAATAGTTCACACGGAAAAGTAATTTCTTGACGGACAAAAAATTCAGCATAAAAAAGCGACAAATAGACACACACATTCACCCCGGTTTCACGATTCTTTTTGATTAATTCCCTCGTGAAAAAGGGCGTTCTTTGCCCTATAAAAGAAAATTGGCTCGGATCCCGTTTTAATAAGTTATTGCCTAATTGAGATTCACCTGTCGTAAAAATAATTAATTTATTAGATTGGGGATTTTTCTAGTTCAATTTAATTAAAAAGGTCGAGATATGCTGATACTAATGAAAAGAAAAATAAAATAATAATGTTTTGCTAGTATTTTTATCTTTTTAAACGATATCTATTCCATAGTTAGTGACTCTTGGTGATAAAATATCTATTTACTTTTACAAATAAAGCCCGTTTGCATCTAATTAATGAGATAATATACACACACAGCGTCCAGTGGCAACTTCACTAGCACTAGTGATTCCAAAAATGAAAATAATGATACGATTTTCTCCTTTTGCTGCGCTAGTAAGGTTGTCTGGTAGATATTGCTTTTAGCCCACTGTTTACTAATTAGTTTTAAGAAAATTCTCTGTAAATAATACGTTTTTGTGTACAATAAAGAAGTCAATAGCGGAACTTTAAGTAGGCAATCTACTGATCAACACAAACAACTTGTACTAGGTGGCGAAAAAAATGCAGTGAAAAAAATATCAGCTGTTCCATACAAAAGGTCGCCTCAGTACTGCGCCAAATGTATGAAACAGCTGATATTTTTTTCGCTTAATTTTTGTCGCCACCCAGTACAAGTTGTTTGTATTGATCAGTAGACATCCTACTTAAAGTTTCGCTATCGACTTAGAGTGACTTAGACTGTAGTAAGAACTTAGGTAGTCAGTTTTTCTTGTGAGCCAAAAATCACTCCTTCCCGATCTGAAGGAAAATCGAAAAAGAATCACAGACTCATTAACTGAGGGCGTAACTTACGTAAGACCTGACCGACCTCCTTATTCTCCATCTTAAACCCAGATATTTGTTTTTTTTTTTACTATACAACGTGTCACAAAACATCCTTACTCTTTTTACAGGGTGTAACCTACTGGTCAACAGGATGTCAATTCTGTAAGAATAAGTAAAAAAAAAAAGAATTTTTATTTTATAACCTCAAAATTGAAAAAAAAATCATAACTTTTTTTGTTTTTGGTATTACTTTTTGTTTTTTCTAAAGCACTAACCCGAGCTAGGGAATTACTTAACTTAATTAATTAACTTGATTTTTTTGGTATTACTTAACTTTGCCCAAATAAAAAATACGTTTGTGTGTGTGTAGGTGAATTTGCATAGCACCGAGTTTTTAAAACATTGCGAAAGTAAATGAAAACAATATTAAAAAAATACTTTTCTCCCGCCACAGCGTTCATATTTTGATATTTTATGAATTTAAAAATGAATTATGTGTTCTCCAGAGATTTTAGAACCATTTTATCGATTCAACAACCCAGAATACGGCTCCAATCCTTTTTTAATTTGCGCGTCGGGTAAAAGCTTTGCGTTTGCACTCGAAAGATGAAGGTTCGGGCGAATACGAACCAACAGGAAAACAAAAAAAAAAACATTGATTCGTTATGACAGCACTGTGTAGCGTGGGATGAAGTGGGGCTTTTGATAAAAGGTTTTTTAGACCCTAAAAAATACGCAAACATATTATTACGTATAAGCTCACGCATGTATCTTGGATGGATTGTGTAGGCAGATACGATCGATAGTGAGCCATATACAAATACTTACAAAAAAATTACAAATATAGGTTTAAAAGTCACATTCATGGCATACTCTTTCGCTTCATTTGGCACTCTATCAAGCGTCGCCACTGAACAAACAAAGGAACCCAAACATTTAAAATTACAACGTAAAAAAATCGAACTTTTAACCGCGACCGGCTAAAAAAATTATATTTTCCCAGACTCGGCGAAGTCTACTCTATCAGCCTACCAACTCCTAGCCTTGTACGATAATAGTACATTACTGCCGCGGTCTTTAATGGGTGTGTTTCTGGCGCGCTTTTGATGGCCGACAGAGCGCAGCGTAGCGCAGCTCAAGGCCTTCACAGCGTGGTCAGCATTGCAGCCCTTGATGGACAAGCTTGAATGAAGGCCGAGACCGAAGGTCGAGGCCTTTATAGCGCGGACAGCAAGGGCTGCAATGATGACCAAGCTTGAGGGCCGAGAGCGTAGCTAAGCTAAGCTCGAGGCCATCATAGTGTGGCCAGAAGCGCACTCATTGCAGACCAAGGCTTGTATAGTGCTTTACTCAAACAATGCTCGTAATTTAAATAGAACCAGCTTACCTTTTGTCGTAGTTTACTTTCATTTGATTTTCCATTCCGCAAACTTTTCGTAGATAAACTGGTATTTTTCCTTTGACTTCGGTGGCAATAGGTACCTTTAAAATATCTCATTTTGCTTCCTTTTTATGTTCGGCGTTGTTAAACACATTGAATCGGAGGATTCGTTGCTTGAAGAGTTCACTTTTATTTACAACAAAAACAGCACGCAGAAAAAACCACTTCGAACACCGCGCGAAGCGGCGAAAACAATATGGCCGCGCTTTTTTTTCTATGCAATTTGTAGACTGCCAGCACCCAAACAGCCAAATTCTAAATAAATACTTTTTGTGCCCCATTTTTGAGTTCTATATTTCATAAAAATTTTTTGGCCGCAAAACCAGAAATTCCATACAACTTCTCTGGCGCCTAATCAAAGTAGCCCGCAAGACCGACTTTGCTCAAAGAAGGTTGTCGAATTAATGACCACATTACGGGCTTTTTTGAGTATAATAAGTTGAATGGTCACCAGGCCCGCGTTTCATCGATGTTCATTGATAGGTCGGTTTGTAAACAAACCTTTTTTGTAACCTCATGTCAAATCGACTACGCAATCTATATCGAATTGTCATAATAAAATATTTATGTCAGTTATATGAAACGTGCACCAGCTCTACTTAATTCCCTTCTTCCATAGTTATTTTGTATTTTCCTATTGGATTATAACCTCCATTAAACTTCTACCTACCGAATTTTATCGTTTATTGAAAGCTGCCCATGTTCTCAGGAAACAATCATCTCATTATAATAATGGCGGTCTTTAAAAGAAACCAATTATTGCTGTCAGCCCGAACGCATTACGCCAATAGCAGGGTTATGGGGTTCTATAATAATTATTTGTTTCAATCTATGGTGATAAAAGTTTCTATGGACGCTTGTCACGCCATACGACGATGAATGTGTTTATTTTTAACTGTTGTTGTTAGCAGGCGTATCTACTAGTACAGGGGGCTAGGTAATTCTCGGAAATCTCAATCTCGAAGGAAAACTCTCATTTTTCGGCAAATTTTAATGTCACATCTCCTATTCTCACGAAGTCATCCTCGACATAAGACACGAGATTTCTGCGAGATGTTCGCCTTTTTCGCTTGACATTCAGTCAGTCAAGTGAAAACAAGAAATTCGCAGTCGAGTGGTCGGGAGCAGTCGAGATCGAAATGACATGAGATTTTTCTTTCGAGATCGAAATGTGTCTAATGCGAGATTAGCCCCCAGGGGTCCTATTCTTGGTTATCTCCAGCAAGCTGGGTAGGTATCTTAAAAGCGTTCGTAGTATAGTTTTAGCCATTCTTAAGTTAAGCCTCTCCCATCCCTATTAAAGGATAACAGGATTATATCATTATCAACAAGTCAAGCAACATTGACCGCGGTCACCGGTCATGTTGCCGGCAACTTCCATACTTCGGAATGTACACACGACAGCAATTCAGAGTGTAGATACACTTTTGTTGTAAAGTCGCCCGTAACAAAACCGAGTAGAGTGCTAGCGTGTAAGGGTCGACGTGCTTTCTTGTGTGTTGTAACAATGGTAAATCAGAGGCCATTGGTAAAACTTGAACGGCCTAAAAACCTCTGACACCGAGTTGACCACTACCGCATACGATTAGGTACCTACCTTCTTTCTAGGGACATTGTTTTAGATGGAGTAGGCTTGCCCAGCACCTATAACATCCTGACAGCTTAGTCGGCCTAGCCCACAGGAAACATAGGTCAATACGCATGGAGCCAACTAAGCCGCGGGTTTCCTCACGATGTTTTCCTTCACAGTTAGTGAGTGGTATTAAACAATGTCCCAGGCACTGCAGCGCCGAGTGGTCTCTTCACCCATCTAGTGTGAGTGAAGGTTCCACTTGACGCTGTATAAATCATCTCATTACGTAGATGCAAAGGCCTTAGCTTAGCTTTCTTCTAGATTTGTCTCCGAAACCGTAGGTAATCGGAAACACAGAGCCATCAAACAGTGCAGAGATTTTCAAAGGAGAATATTTCCAGTCCAGATCCTATATCTAAGCGTGGCAGCCATTCCACAAAATCACACACCTTCATCTATTGCCTTCGTCACCCGTAGTACAGCCGGCCACAGCAAAATGTAGATGCCAGTTAAGCTGAAAACATACATATATATTTATTATCAGTATCATACAAGGTGTTACACAAGATGCTAACTCTTTTTACAGGGTGATAGGGATCACAACCTAAATATTTTTTTTGCTCTATGCTCACAAACATATTTTGAAATTTGAGCTAATACCAAAAACATAAAAGTTATGAAAAAGTTTCAATTTTGAGGTTATAAAATAAAAATTGTTTTTTTCAACTTTTTTTTTACAGAATTGATATCTTGTTGATGAGTAGGTTACACCCTGTAAAAAGAGTTAGGATGTTTTGTAACACGTGGTATATGCCATGATAAATTCGTTTTAATGAGGAAACGGGTCGATTTAGTTGTGTTGGTGGTGAGCAGTGAGGCAGGACAGTTTTCAAAGCTCTGAGGGTCTATTCTGTAAAAAAAAAAACGCACAGTCCGCGCGTCAAAACCGATTAATTTACTTAAATATAGCCCTTTTCGAAATGTTTTTTTTTTACTTTTTAAAACGATTTTATTGTTTATAGCGTGGTGCTTAGTTTTAGAGAATAAATACACTGTTCATATAAATTAGGCGACTTGATTTGACTCAATATTGTAGGTACGTACACACGACAGCACGTCAGACTGTACACTTTTGTTGTAAAGTCACCCGTAACGCAACTGAGTAGAGTGCTAGCGTGTAAAGGTCGACGTGTTGTCGTGTGTACACAATGACAGAGCGTCAAAGTGAGAAAAGTCGTAGAACAAAAGTTGATGGAAATTACGATTAAAAGTTGACGTGTTTCAGGATAAAAGCTATTTACAAATAGCCATGTATACATAATTTGACCATCTTCGGTGCCACTGTGGTATAATGTTGCCTATCGTGAAACTGTACGCCACTGTACCTACCCCTAACAGCACAAACTATAAAGTCTAAAATCGCGCAAAGCCGTAGTTGCACGAAGGTAACCTTGCAGGGTTTTAGCGAAGCACGGAGCGGGACGAGGCCATTGCGCGTCATTTGGTTAGAGTCCCTCTAGACCTGGTTTGTCTTCGATAGGTGGCGCCACTTCTGCGGCAGCACTATTTTATTGCCGTGAAACAAGAATAGAGTGCACGCGTGTAAGGGTCGACGTGCTGTCGACTGAACTATACTATGCTGTCGACTGAGTTATCTATCTCGTTATTGGTTCAAAGACCAGTCTCCGATCATTTTTCACGATTTTCCTCAATGAGCCGTTTTGAAAGAACAATTTCAAGGCATTTCACAGATGACGTTTACAGGCATGGCCACTGTGGCGATAGAAAAACCGGAAAACCGAATAATAAAATTTCGCTTAGCACAGATTAATTTGGACAGCCGTATTCCGGTTCTTCTATGGCCACGCCTGTTTATGTGTGCTGAAATTGAATTGAATTTCTATGAAATTATTTGTGCTGAAAACGGCTCATTCAAAACTCATTCATGGAGACCTTTGGGTCGGAGATGGCCCGGAGTGGTTTATTTTAAGTGTTTGTTTATTTTATTTTGTTTTTATTTGTTATGCCTTTTTTTAACATGTTTATTTTCATAATTTATTGACTTTTGTTTTATATTTTGACGAAGCTTTTGTAAACGTCTGTGATTTGTTATTTTATTTTTTTGATTTCTTTGCCTGAATAAATACTTAGTTTGTAAAATTCAAAACTTTAGTTTCACCACAATGCCCGCAAGACTATACCCAGCGGATGAGGCACAGTCGTTTCGCTTTATGAAAACTCGCTCTCCGCGCGACATTGGGCGCGTCCTTCGGCGAAGTGCAAGGTTGCATTACATGCACCACCCACCGTGTGCAGGAATAACTCACAGAGCTAAGGTTATTACGACTATCTACCTACCTAGGTCCCTTGGGGGCTTAATGGGCATCGTAATTTTTTATTTTTTATTCTATAAATCGAAAATATAGACAAATATAAGAAACTAATTTGAATATTTTCTTAATTTTGTATGTAAATATTTTTTTATTAATTATTTAAAATTTCTAAAAGTTTTGTTTATGACGTCACCAATGGCATTATGTACTAAGTTCATTGCATTCATTCATGCTTTTAAAAAATAAAAATATGTTGACGTTTGACAAACGTCAGTCTCAAGAAGGTTATTTTCTAAGTTGTTTGACACTTTTGACAGTTGTTGTTGACGAATGTATTTTTTTAAATACCTATTTGGAGGCTATGGAACTACCGCATTAGAGGCTATGATGACGTCATCGAAAGAAAAATGAAGTAAACATTTTTGGCGAAAAATATTAATAATCCGTTTTAATTTTACTTATTACTTATTTAAACCCCTAATAGTAATCAGTATCCCTATTCCTCGAAATAGTTTTCAATTTACGACAATCGATGCCTCACTGATCAATGCCCATTGTCTAACTTTTGAATCTATCGCGAACCCTTTCAATGGTATCGGGATCATGGTGACGACAATAGAATGTTTTTTTTTGTTCACTGTTTTTATCTGCCATCAGTCGTCGACTTTTATCAGATGAGATGTGTTGGGTATATGTCACATTTCAGATTCAGCATCCAGCTGCCTCCTTTTCATGAACCCTTGTATCATAGGGTTGTTTCAAAAATCATTCTCGGTTTAAGTCTTCTGGAGGTGGTGGGATTTATAGAATGGAATTGTCTAAGCAATGACATTGTATTAGAATGTCATTGTGTCTAAGTTTTAAATCACAATCGCTAACAGAACCAATGAGTCAAAACGCCATACAAATTAAATGATATTGAGTGAAAGATTTTCTTCACTCAATATCCTTCAAAATAGAGTCGCAATCCCTAACCCTATCTCAATCGTTTTAAATGCAGTGTGAAGTTCGTTAGCGCCCTTCAAACGTCAAATTGAAAAGGATCTCGAATAATCTCGATAGATTCAATAGTTACATAATTAAGCCCCTGGTATCCTGCAAAGCGCGAAGATGTGTATCGGATGTCAACAAGTTGACAAAAGTAACTTTTGAAGTTTCTACAATTTCTGTGCGGTGCCTACTCGTGTGAATTGGTACGCCACTGTATATTTGGTGCTAATTTGGTGATTTGGTCAGTATATTATTTGGATATGCTTCAATAAAGATCTATGAATACTGTATGTCTTTATAATGTTTTTCTAGTATAATATGATATTCAAATTTTAAGAATTAGTTCGTTGGTTTTTATAACCTAGAAAGTGTAAATTTATGGGCTTTTAAAACTACCGCACTGGCCAAAATTTTTTTATATCAGACTCAACGAAGTCTTCTCTATCAGCCTACCAACTCCCAGCCTTGTACGATAAAATAAGTCGAATGGTCACCAGCTCTCCAGCTAAATCGAAACACTATTGTGTCACAGACTTGAGGCCTTTTTCAGTCTATTGAAAAGATAATCGGGATTCTTGCTATTGGCGCGAGCTTTACTCCCGCCTCCCTAGTTTGTGACTGTACTGGACCAGTGGGGTTCAAAACAAAGGGGGATCGCAAGAAAATCCCCGACCACTACCTTGTGCATTCGCTTTACCAAATTACTGAAATTTCATTCAGCTTGCGGACTCCGGGTAGCGCGCCATCGAACTGCGAAGGGATTTGAAACGTTTCATTTTCCTTGGAAGCGCATTTAGGAAAAGGTTTTGGTGCTGTTTGTATACTGTTATGTCGAAAAAGTATACGGTCACCGCAAACTTAACTAATTTGTTGTGATTATAAAAACTAAAATGTTAATTTAAACATTTATAATAAGTTGAAAAAATTCACTCGGGACAGGACTTGAACCCGCAACCTCTCGCACACCGTGATGGCGCTCTACCAATTGAGCTACCGAGTCAAGTAACTGTCGATGCGAATTTTTTCAACTAGTCTCCGTCTACTGGACGGGGGGCGCCATCTGGTGTGATGAGTTTGCATTAATCTACACCACCAAATGCGGCAATCTACACCCAACTATTCCCTAGCACGGGTTAGTGCTTTAGAAAAAACAAAAAGTGGTAAAATGTTCGAGTTTGGATTTTAGTCTACATTTGCATTCAATTCCTGTACTGTACTGAACTTATACCAGGCCCAGGCGCTGGGCGGATGACCTGTCATCCGTGAACGGGCGGGTTACGATTGGATGAGAAAGGCAAACCAACACTGGAAATTTTTGGGAGAGGCCTATGTGCAGAAATGGACCAATAGAGGCTTCCAATGATGATCGTGATGACTGAGCTTATAAAACAAACTGAGCCTCGTTTCAAAGATACTTTTAATCTCAGTCATTATAGTGTGTAAACTTTTTATTTTTCTTAATAATATCTAGTCCTTTGCTTTTTTTGTCAGTGACTCATTGCCTTTTATCTATTAGATATTTTCAAACGAGTACACTTTTTATTTTCCTGCAATTTTAGTCTAAAAATTCTGTTCGCATATTATGGAAACCCGAGAAAATTTAAGCGTTTTCTAGTAAGCAAGGGCGTCATACAACGTGTCCGACTGGGGCACCTCTTTGCGAGACTGTAGAGCAGAGTAGACGGAGTCATTAGACAGCCCTATGTTGAGTCAAGTAGGCGCTTGTTAGTGCCATAGTAACTCATGAATGCCACAATGATTAGTCGGATATTATGGCTTGGCTTGCTATATGAGTTTTTTTAAATGCTTACTTGTTTTCAGTAAGCAATTCGCTGAACATAATTACGTATACCGCGTGTAACACTAAAATTCTATACGCATTGCATCAACATTAACCTGAGCGTTACTTATTCTTGCTAAAGTTTTTGTAATTCGTAAACTTACTTGTATTTATGTCGTAGCCGACTAGTTTCGGTTCTCATTCGGAGACCTCATGGAGCTCAGACGGCCCTCGCGAAACCGTGGCCAGTCTACAGGGTGCACTCTAAGTCGATAGCGAAAATTTAAGTTGGCTGTCTACTGATCACTACAAACAACTTGTACTAGGTGGCGAAAAAAATGGAGCGAAAAAAAAATCAGCTGTTCCACACAAAAGGTCGACTCAGTACTGCGCCAAATGTATGAAACAGCTGATATTTTTTTCGCTCTGTTTTTTTCGCCACCTAGTACAAGTTGTTTGTAGTGATCAGTGGACAGCCTACTTAAAGTTCCGCTATCGTCTTAGAGTGCACCCTGTAGTTACGATGCTGTGGTGCAAGGAAAAATGTGGACCACCAATAATTTCTTCTTCTTCTTGGCGTGTCTCTCCACTATTGTTAGGCCGTCAGCTCTTCATATTCTTTTCTGTTGTTTGCCAAGGGAAATAGATGTTCGACGCTGGCTATCTCCGTCCATTCCTTCATGCTTCTGAGCCAAGATTTTCTTCTTCTATAATGTGCGCGCGATGAGAATGGGATGGAATCTTGACGAATATACTTTATTTTACTTTGACAAGGTTGCTGCGACGCGAGTTTGCTTACTGCGCGCGCCTCAGTTCCAAAAGGTCGCATCCCATTGTCATCCAGCGCGGATTAAACCAATAGAATCAGAATCAGAATCAATTTGTTTTATTCAATAAGCCATAAATAAATTATTTACATTGAACGTCAAAATATTATCTAAAGTAAAAAATGTATATAAATCAGATACTTATTACTATCTAATACTAAGTTTCTAGCTACTTTTTTTTCTCCAGCTTCACTAGCTCTGATCGTTCTTGGAGAAGAAGCATGGTAAAGAAACTCCAAGGATCTCGTGCTTAAAAAATAATACATTTTGTAATGCAGGTAGGAACTTAAAAAATAACACATTGGTAAGTGTGGTGATCGTGCGCTGAACTGGTTTAGTGCCAGACTTCTTTGTCATTTAGATAATCATCTATTCTGTAATAGGCCTTTTGGCACAACGTGTGCCTTACACATTTTTTGAATCGGGCCTCTGGTAAACTTAGGATATCTGTTGGGATCTTATTATAGAAGCGTATACAGTTGCCGAGAAATGAGCTCCTAGCTATAATTTACCGCATCCATTCCTTTCCGTAAACAATTTCCCACATCCCGCTGTTTCGTGTAAGAATTTACCCAGTTTTATAAAACCAAAGCCGGCGAAATGAGCTTAGCTGCAGATCCGCTGAGTGCCGGCTACTTACCACCGCACACTTTGCCTTTCATTATCTACGTGTATTTGTTGGGCTCTTGAGAGACTCTTGTTTGCTATACCCATAGGATAAACTAAGGCCTTTACATCTACCTACAAATGCAAATACTTTATTTATTTCCCAAATTTTACATCTACATCTATACTATCTACACTAATATTATAATGTTGGGCTCTTGAGAGACTCTTGTTTGCTATACCCATAGGATAAACTAAGGCCTTTACATCTACCTACAAATACAAATACTTTATTTATTTCCCAAATTTTACATCTACATCTACACTATCTACACTAATATTATAATGTTGGGCTCTTGAGAGACTCTTGTTTGCTATACCCATAGGATAAACTAAGGCCTTAACATCTACCTACAAATACAAATACTTTATTTATTTCCCAAATTTTACATCTACATCTACACTATCTACACTTATATTATAATGTTGGGCTCTTGAGAGACTCTTGTTTGCTATACCCATAGGATAAAAACTAAGGCCTTTACATCTACCTACAAATACAAATATTTTATTTATTTCCCAAATTTTACATCTACATCTACACTATCTACACTTGTATTATAAAAAGGAAAGATTTGATTGTTTGTTTGTTTGTTTGTATTGAATAGGCTCCGAAACTACTGGACCGATTTGAAAAAATATTTTAACATTAGAAACCGACATTATCCCTGATGAACATAGGCTACTTTTTACCGCGGGAAAATGCTTCATTCCTACGGGAAAACGGGTAATAGGACAACGGGTAGTAAGAATTATCCTTCCGTACTTATCTTTATCACATAACTCCTAAACGGCTGAACCGATTGGGTTGAAATTTTATATGGGTATCGAAATGGTTTCCGGAATGATTTAAAATACAATTGGACCCGGTAGGTGGCGCCGCTATCGGTATGTCGACTACTAAACGGCTTGACCGATTGAGTTGAAATTGACAAGGGAAAAATAGAGCCTTGCGGCTCTAGTCACCGCAGACGAAGTCGCGGGCGAAAAGCGATTAAATATAAACAGAGCGGGCCCCGCACTAAGTAAACTTGTATTGCGGACTCCCTAATTAGGTTTGACAAGATGTAGGGTTACCTATACGAGCAAACCATTAATTTCAAAACAGAAATATACTAACAATATAATATAAAAAATAATGAATTTTGTTGCAGAAAAAGATAGGTCATAATTAACCAACCTAATAAAACAGCGTAGAGAGATTATGTATGCGGCGCCCTTCACTCACACTACAGGGTGCACTCTAAGTCGATAGCGAAACTTTAAGTAGGCTGTCTACTAATCAATACAAACAACTTGTACTGGGTGGCGAAAAAAATGGAGCGAAAAAAAGATCAGCTGTTTCATACATTTGGCGCCGTACTGAGTCGACCTTTTTTTTTTTCACCACCTGGTAAAAGTTGTTTGTAGTGATCAGTAGACAGCCTACTTAAAGTTCCGCTATTGACTTAGAGTGCACCCTGTAGATGGATGAAGTGAGCACTAGGACGCTGGTGCCTGGGACATTTCTTTAGTTGGAGAACGCTTGCCCAGAACCTATACCATCCTGACAATTCAGACAGACTTGACCACGGAAAAGACAAAAGTGTCATACGTGTGGAGCCAACTAATCGGTTGACGGATGCTTATGTAACTTTTTTTTTAATCAACGTAAAGCACTCAATTCCCGTGCGACTTTACGAGTGTCAAATTTGCGGCCGTATCTTTTGATTGCTTAAACTTAGGGTGGTATTCTAGAACGCTACTTAAACTCAGTTTAAACAGAGTTCAGACTGTCGATAAAACAGTGCATGTTTTGATATGAAGGGAGGCATATTCAAATCAAAACATGCACTGTTTTATCGACAGTCGACACTACTAAACTCTACTTAAACTGAGTTTAAACAGAGTTCAAGTAGCTTTCTAGTTTGAACTGAGTTTAAACAGTGTTTAAGTAGCGTTCTAGTTTGAACTGAGTTTAAGTAGAGTTCTAGAATACCACCCTTAGAAGCTCGATTTTTTTACAGAAGGAATCCAAGGGGGTCAACCGGCTAAGACGAAGCCGATTACCATTGGCGAAGATCGAAGTTCGATTTATGAAAAATAAACTGGATTGCTGTGAAATAAACTGGGTGGCAGTACATTTTTCAAAAATCGAACTTCCGTTTTCGCCAATGGTAATCGGCTTCGTCTTTGCCGGTAGACCCCCTGAAATCGCCATCCAATTGCAGATTTGAGTATTGATATAAATGTTATTAAACTTGATACCTTTATACGCGTTTCTGAGAAAAGGTGTCTTGACAGACAGGCGGGCCGACGGACAACGAAGTTATCCAATTTTTTTCGAGATTTTGCTGTTGATCCCATACTCAAAGTAGCGTGTATTGACTAGTTAAGCGACCCCTTTCAGTACATAACCTTTCTGTATTTCGCTGTATAATATTTCGATATTGAAACTAGAATGAGCCGTTTTCAGCACAAATTCACAAATCATTTCATACATGCGAGGTCATATTAGAACTGGAATACGTATGTCAAAATTAATCTGTGCTAAGCGAAATTTGACAGCCCTATTCCTGTTCTTCTATGGCCACGCCAATAGGCGCCATCTATGAAATTATTTGTGAATTTGTGCTGAAAACTGGTCATTGTGCCGCGATTCGATATACAGGGTGTTAAAAGACCGCCAACAAAGCGGGAAACCACGTATTGTCCTCATCATAATAAACATTTTCCCCAAAGGAACTATGCCTGGGAAATCAACGGTTTCCGAGATAATGAGGTTCAAAGTTTGACTTTTCAAAACCTTTTTTTTGCAGAAATGTATTCAGTATCTAGTTCTTAACATATCCTCTCAAGAAGCCATATCAAAATTATGAATATTTCTTACAAAAAACGACGTTAAAATTGCAACCCGCAATGTATTCTAAACATTGGCACTTCAAGGTAAAGTAACATAAACTTATACCCACGCTTGCGCAATATGACTTCTGTGCGTCCATTGCGTAATAAAATATTTTTCAAAATTATAACCTAAAAAACCAAAATCATTTCCCAGCAATAATTTATCGAAAAAGTACTTTGTTTTGGTGTCTAGTATACGTGGCTTTCGGGTCTGTTGGCGGTCTTTTAACACCCTGTATAGAACTGTCAAAGCTTGATACAGTATATTATTATTATGCTAGACATGCCTGTATACAGGCTG
This sequence comes from Zelleria hepariella, assembly GCA_949319315.1. Taxonomy (NCBI): domain Eukaryota; kingdom Metazoa; phylum Arthropoda; class Insecta; order Lepidoptera; family Yponomeutidae; genus Zelleria; species Zelleria hepariella. The sequence goes on along the minus strand of OX439382.1, from coordinate 28,996,949 downwards.
TGGTTAGTTGGTTACGCTAACGTATCAATTTCGTGCCGTGGGGCGTATTACGCTAAATTATGGCCATTATAGCACGCAATTAGCGACCCGCCTGGATTATGTTACTTGGATGAAACTACCCGCATTAACTGCGTCATGTTATGTGAGAGGATTATGTGCGTTATGTTTTCCACTAACAGTTCGATGTGATGGAAAACACTGTGGGCACACCTGATTCGTTTATTCCTCGACAGGAAACGATAAAAATTAACCGTGATAAAAATTATTATTTCAAAGAAAATTATACTTAAATGTTATCCGCAAACCCTCACCGTATTATAGATACCTACTACAAATTCACAAATGGTCATAGCTATACAATAAAGCTATACTCCGTGCAATTTTAGTGGTTTTAAAGCCGAAGGTATTTTGTTGCACTCGTGGTTCTGAGCCAAATTACAAAATTTTACTTCAAAACGCGCGAAAAAAAAAACTTTTCCATACAAATGGTGTCGATTGGCGATAGCCATTTGTATTGGGAAGTGTTTTTTTTTTTCGCTTGTTTTGAAGTAAAATTTTGGAATTTGGCTCAGAACCACGAGTGCAACTAAATACCTTCGGCTTTAAAACCACTAAAATTGCACGGTGTAGAAGTCATTCAATAAGTACAATCAGCCACTCGCTGGGATAACTCTTTTTGTGCGATTGGCCTTTTTGTGATTTGTTCTTTTTATGCCGCGCGTGGTAAGAGCTACCATGGGGTATAAACAGCGCGGGATGAGAATGGGATGCGACCTTTTGAAACTGAGACGCGCCCGGTAAGTAATATCGCGTCAAAGCAACCTTCTTCAAGTAACATAAAGTATATTTTCGATTGAATTTGACAAGGTTCCATCCCATTCTCATCGCGCGCGTATTATTATATCCTAGACGTGGCCGACCGTACAATAGCACAACCGGCATTAAAACCTGTCTTGTGACTGTGCCTTTCGCTTCTGGGGGTCTACCGGCTAAGATGAAGCCGATTTCCATTGGCGAAAATCGAAGTTCGATTTATGAAAAATGTACTGCCACCCAGTTTATTTTACTGCCACCCAGTAAATTTTTCATAAATGGAACTTCGATTTTCGCCAATGGTAATCGGCTTTGTCTTAGCCGGTAGACCCCCTGAGTCCATGGTTCTACCCACTCTCCACCACTCTTTCAGACCACAACGTATAGTTTATCAATACCTCGGCAACACAAACAAATTCTCGCCCAGCGTGAAGCATAAAAAATAACGCGAGAATTTAACTTGAAAATGCACTTAGCGAGCGATGAATCAAGTCAGTTACTTAGCACGCCGTAGCAGGAGCTTTCCGTAAGCAGCGCACCTCGTGAAATGTGTACAAATCTTGCCGAATTAGATGTGTATACAGGGTGTTTCAGTAAGGTCCGGTGATACTGAAAGGGGTCGCTGAACTCACGCTTAACTTTTTTAATGAGTGAAGCTGATGAGTGACTCCCTTCAGTTTCACAGTACCTTTTTGTAACACCCTGTATACCTTGTTCTCTCTCGCAGTGGTGGTAGTTCAGTGTTCCTAATAACGTACGGCACCGCTTTCAAGATCTATAGATGAACCGCTATTCGACCCGTTTCGAACCAAATGAATCCATCCCTTCATCAGTCGTTCCCTCAATGCTGAGGATCGTGACCATCATTGAAGTTGGCAGAGAGTAGAGTTCTCCATTGCGCTCTATCACTCGCGATGTGGATCAGTTCGTGCAGGTGTTTTTGCGTGGCTTTGGTTATAATATCCGTGCATCTAGCGGGTGGTCTACCTCGAGCTCTCTTTCCCTCCACCTTTCCCATCATAATTGGTTTTTCCAGGCTATCAGGTCCTCTACGAGCTATGTGTCCGAAGAACGTTGAGATACGTCGTTGACATATGATTGAGAGTGGGGTGCGTGTTTTCAGCACTCCACTCTAGGATGGCATTAATATTCGTCGACTTAAGATCGATATCAAGTACGGTACGTGATCTCAGAAAAGTCAAATGCTAATGTCAAGCCTTGGCTAATGTCAATGTCAATCTATGATAGTGTCTATTAATATCCTGACAGCTTCGATCAAGGATAAAACTAGATACAACATAGAACTCTGAAATGTGTCTGGAAAAATAGATGCCCAAACTGCCTTTGGGAGCTTATTTGCTCCTAGTCTTTGCAATTAAAGTAAAACTATACACTAGTGGTTCGCCCCGAACTGTGAACTCGCGACACCATATCTCAGCGACACCATATCTCAGCGACACCATATCTCAGCAATCCCTCGACCGATTTGGCTCATGTTCGAACTTAAAAATTCTCTTGGCCTCATTTACCTGCCTACCAAATTTCATCACGATCCGACTAAATTTACTCAAGTTATCGTCGAACTAACATTCATACATACATACATACATACATACATACATACATACATACATACATACATACATACATACATACATACATACATACATACATACATACAAACGCCGGATTGTTCCAGTAGACTCGGAGAACTTCGCTCGCTTCGCTCGCTCGTTCAACTAATGCAATAAGGTTGACATTCGAATATTAGACGTATGGTCGAAATTATGTTTCATATTGTTCTAATGCTGATATCATTTGTTTCTGTGGGGACAAGTTTTTATTGTGATTTTATACGTAATGCGGATTCTATGGGATTTAGTTCGGTGGCTGACAGCTACTCAAGTAGGAGATCTCAGATGACTATTAATACCACCCTAAATCGAACCACATTAGATGGACTAAATTAGTAGGCGGTAGAAGTGCCATTACCATACAAAGCCAGTATGGTGACGTCATATTTTTATCCTACTCGCTTCTCCGGCCTAATGAAGCCCCTATGTTTGACTTGCTTACAGCGGAAAAAGACAAAAAGGAGATCCCTTTTTGAAGCAACATCGTTTGAATGCTGCATCTCGTTTTTTACCCGCTTCACCCCACGGTATGCACAGGCAAGGTATCCTCCTCACTACTACTAGTGACAAATATACTCAACATAAAAAACGCACATTTTTTTCCTATTTTGTGAGGGGATTCATCATCATTATAATCAGCCTCTTGACACCTACTGCTGAGTATGGGCCTCTTCATGCTCACCATGCGAGGGGACCATGAGGGGATTATTAGGTATCGATGGAAAGGACATTTGAGGCGTATAGAATCAAAAACCTTTGATTCTATACGCCTCATTTAACGACCTTAAAAAAAAACATTTCAAAAACAAAACCTCTCGGTATTGGCGAAATCATGAAACCTGAAGGTCCATGAGAGATCGGATGGATGGAAGCTGAAATCAGAGCAAGGGTATGTAACACTATGGCCCGGTTTCTGAGTTGAGAATTTTACTAAGCATATACTTACGTATCGCTCTGTCACGCTCTTTTGTGGGAAATCTGCAGAGACAGGACGATACTTACCCATTTGCTTAGCAAAATTCTCAACTCAGAAACCGGGCCTAAGAAGCTTAATTGTGGGATTTTCTCTGTTAAGGGTAGACGATAGCAACGTAACGGGAAATTCAAAAATTTCACAGTTTTTTATGTGTTCGGGTCTAAGACAAGTTTTTTGGGCAATACCACTACTTCGTAGACCAGAACACATAATCGGCTGAATTATTGTTGTTCTGTTGTTTACAATAATGAAAAGCATACTTTGTTATTTCCGCGAACGAAAAATCGCTGAACAAAAATAGCTCAGTTTAGCTACAAAATGTAAAAAACTGTGAAAATTTTGAATTTCCCGCCACGTTGCTATCATCCCACCTTAAATTCATGAAAGGATGAAATAGCGTGAAAGGGAAGAGACCTATGTCCAACAGTGGGCTTTAATCATTGGCTGGATAAATAGATAGCATATTGAGTCCCTAAAAGGAGACTTGTTAAATTCGAGGGTAAGTCATTTGTCTATACCACAGTTGCATCGTGTCGTCCATATTTTTTCGTATTTTGTGTGCAACGAGAGATTTCGCAAAGGGGTTTCGTAACTATGCGGGAGTGTGTAGAGATACGGATTTTTTTAACCTTTTTCCTGTTTGTGCTATCTCTCCTTCCGCTGTCTATTGGAGTTAAGACCACTCTTGTGGGTTGTGAAATTAAATCGCAGATACACGATTTTTCACTCACACATACCTAGAAGCGCTCACAACCTAGGGGTCTACCGGCTAAGACGAAGCCGATTACCATTGGCGAAAATCGAAGTTCGATTTATGAAAAATGAACTGGGTGGCAGTAAAATAAACTGGGTGGCAGTACATTTTTCAAAAATCGAACTTCGATTTTCGCCAATGGTAATCGGCTTCGTCTTAGCCGGTAGAGCCCCTAGTTAAACTAGCCATTCTTAATCGATTGGCAAAGTTAAGCAACATCGGGCGCGGACAGTCCATGGATGGATGACCGCTAGTGGTAATAATATCTGAGCGCTTCCGTGCTTCGGAAGGCACATTAAACGTTAAACCGTTGGTCCCGGTTATTGTTGAATTGACACCAGGGACGGCCACTATCTCATACGTTTACCATTAGCATGATTTTTCAGATATTTCACATGTTTTCAGCTTACGAAAGCCAATTGTTCGATGAAAACAACTTAAATCGGTGTAATTACTTCTTGGTATATTTTACTGGCAAATTACAGGCATTGCTTTGGAAATATAACAGAAAATACATAAAAATAGAGGGAACGAAAACTACAACGTCCGTTCACCCCTGTAAAAACAAAAACAAAATACGATCATGAAAATTACATCACTGAAAACTCCAGCCAGCTCGCCTCCTTCACTGCGCGCACCAACCTCTTTGGTGTGCTCGCCTCTACATCACGCGTTAACAACAATAAAATTAAAAAAAGAAAATTTATTAACTAGAGTCTTCCTTTTAGCGTTTTAGAATTCAATACAACTTTTGATTAGATTTTTCTATGATTATAATCGATACAATAATTATTATGTTCTTTACGCAACTACCAAATCACATTTTTTGCGCCCATATTTATAGTAAAGTAAGAGGCACGCTAGGATACCCCTTTTCGATTGACGCATTTATGTCGCGCACTAAAAGAGTTACCATAAGGTATTTATTTCGCATTTCGCTGCCCATTCGCTCAGGGTGGTATTCTAGAACGCTACTTAAACTCAGTTCAAACTAGAACGCTACATAAACTCTGTTTAAACTCAGTTCAAACTAGAAAGCTCCTTGAACTCTGTTTAAACTCAGTTTAAGTAGAGTTTAGTAGTGTCGACTGTCGATAAAACAGTGCATGTTTTGATTTGAATATCCCTCCCTTCATATCAAAACATGCACTGCTTTATCGACAGTCTGAACTCTGTTTAAACTGAGTTTAAGTAGCGTTCTAGAATACCACCCTTAGCCTTTTAGGTGCTACTTCGATGTTCGCAAAGAAAGCCTACTTGGAAAATAATACAGCACAATAATTTACGAGCTAAAAACAGTGCGTAAATTAAGTTAATGCCTACAATAAATTGTTCATCATTCGACGCCATATTATTTGACTAGCGACCCCGCCGGCATACTAATGGCGGGTATTATAAAGCGAAAATGAGTTATGGACAGACGAACAAACACACTTTTCCTTATCAAACGCTTTAATGGGTCCATTTGAATTCTGCCCGACCGGCCTTTTAGACCGACTACGGCGGAGCGATTGGAGGGTTATGATTTTAGCACAGTATCGCGGTTTTTAAAATAAGAAAGAAGAAAGAAAGAAAATACATTTATTAACATACCACAACACACAGCCACTTAACCTAAGACATAAGTAAATTGCAAATAAATTTTAAATAAACAAGAGACAAAAAATAAAATAAAGACTTAAATCTGCTCTGTGTGAAATGGCCGTAAAAAGGTCCTGGCTCAGCGTTATGCTTCGGTTACCCGTAGCGCTGGTATTCTGCCAAGACCTCTCTTATAAATAGGTAAATAAATAAATAAATAATAATAATAGGTCATGCATGTAACATACAATAAGGACATTTGAGACTTCAGATTGTCTAGGTAATTCGGAAGGCAAAGTTTTTCGTTCGAAAGTCCGTTATTGGCTTAATCTTATCTTTAGACAATTTTGAGATACTAATTTCAATATTTTTTATTTTGCTTCAGTAGTTTTGTTTTTATGCGCTAAAATGTTTTGTTCCTATGACCGCTAAACAGCGCCAACAGTATGCAGACCGTCGCGTGAAGGTCATAAAACCGTATCTTTGAAACGTTGTAAAATCCAAACTACTGAACCAAAATAAAAAATATTGAAATTAGTTTCTCAATATTGTCTAAATATAAGATTAAGCCAATAACGGACTTTCGAACAAAAAACTTTGCCTTCCGAATTATCATATTCAAAAACAGGAAAGGTTCAACAAACAAACAAAACAAAGCAGAAGTTGACAGTAGGTGCAATAAATAAATAAACAGAACTTTATTCAAAAGCAAAATAGTCAAAAATATTACATGCTGTTTTCTAAATAACTAACACTTTTGAAAAGGGCGAAGGATCATTGAAGGACATTACTGCGAAGGAAAACATCGGTGAGGAAATCTGAGCATTTGAGGCACACAACGCAAAAATGCCCAATCCACAGTGGGCGTAAAGGCTACCCCACACAGGCGCGTTTTATCGGTCGTTAATATCGCATGCGTTACTGTGATATTTGTCATCAATATATTTTGTATTAGGAACGTTGCGGCAGTGTGTATCTCCATGGCCATTACAGATATCGCAATAACGCATCGACCGATAAAAACGCGCCTGTGTGGGGGAGCCGTTAGAAGGTCTTTGTATTAGTGGGACATGTACGGTCGGCCACAGTCTAGGATACCCCGTGGTAGCTCTTACCGCGCGCGGCATAAGGGCGATTATCGAACAAAAAGGGGTATCCTAGCGTGAGGCCAACTGTACTACCATCTTACTTGTTTCAGTGTTTGTCTGTTACTTCGCAGGGCTTAAAGTATCCAACTTGGATTATTTTAGCTATAAAGTGTATTACTAAAATGTGTGTGTGTGTGTTTCTTTCTTTAGACTAAACGCTAGTTACTAGAACAGGATTGTAGTTGTATACTGGTGGGCTTTTAACACCCTCTATACAATACGAGTGCGTGTAACACAACGTATGAATTTAAGCTTTAAATTTCACACTCCATTGTACTGCTGTTTGTTTTATTATGAAATCAAATCAAACCAAATTGGTTATAATTCAATATGGATTGGTTCTTCCAAGTTTTTTAGCAGTCGGTTTTTACTTTTAAAAGTTTATTTTTTTCATAATAGAATTCATCTCGGCGGCGCGTCCGGCGCTAAAATTAATATTCGCGACTTACAACGTTTTGCTTCCACGCACTGCGCTAACTCACATCGGGGAAAGTATTTCACGGGCTTCAGCCAATATCCCGGTAAAAAGGGACTCTATAAGAATTTTATAAGAAAGCTGAAACATGGAATCATATACAGGGTGTGGTTTTGTAAAGTGACACCAGACTCAGGGGTGATTATTTACACGATACTGAAGAAAAAAAAAATATTGAAAAAAATAAAAATATGTCCATAAAAAATACCGAAAAATCAATAAATTGTGGCCTCCCTTACTTTATACTAACGCTTGCGGCGAGTCGGACGCCACATCGCGCTCGCGCTTTGAGAAGGCGGGGGTGTCCGCACGTTGCGGTTATTATAGAACTACTTGAACAAGATAATTTGAAATCATTAAAGAATTTTATTCTTGGTGAGACGTCCCGGTGACTGGGTGCGGTGGATAAACGTCTTAACTATCTAGCTCTACACAGGGTAATTTTTAAATATCTTCATTCCTGAAACAGGGGGTCTACCAGCTAAGACGAAGCCGATTACGTACCATTGGCGAAAATCTAAGTTCGATTTATGAAAAATGTACTGCCTCTTTTTTCTTTTTTATGGCAATATAAAATTGCGCTTTCACCATAGTCGTAACACAAAAGTTGTTGGAAATCACATTTTAAAGTTGCCGTGTTTCAGGAATGAAGCTATTTTGAAATATGTATACAGAGTTTTTTCTATCGGCGTACAAAAACTAAATCTAGCCGTCAATCTGTCCTTTCTCATGCTACGGAGGCTGGAGATATGCTCGCATTGTTATCGAGTACCTCGTCCGATAGGTATTCAAAAGGAAAAGAGGGAAAGAAACTCCTCGATCCGCCATTCTGCCGGAAATTGAATCCTCGTTTTGATCAACGACGCTTCCTTTAGCCGTTTCTGTCTGGCGCGAAATGGCGCCTTTGATAGTTTTTGGGGTTCGGTACCCGAAGGGTGCCAAACGGGACCCTATTACTAAGACTCCGCTATCCGTCCGTCTGTCCGTCCATCACCAGGCTGTATCTCATGAACCGTGATAGTTAGACAGTTGACATTTTCACGGATGATGTATTTCTGTTGCTGCTATAAAAAAAAAAACAGAATAAAATAAATATTTAAGGGGGCTCCCATACAACAAACGTGTTTTTTTTGCCGTTTCTATTCATAACGGTACGGAACCCTTGGTCGGTTTTTGAAGATATTCCTCGAGGAACATTTCGTCACTTTACGTGTCTTCCACTCATGTAAATGGTCTCAGTGCACAAGGCTTGTCTTACGAGCCGTATCACACGAGCGAATTGCTGGCGAATAGGGCGCAACGTGTTTGCCGCGAGTTCGCAACGTGTTCGCTACGAGATCGCAACGAGTTCGCCGTGACAGCCCAGTTTCGACGCCATTTTGTACACTCGCATTCGATAGCCTTTCGACAGGAGACACTAAAATTCTTAGGTTCGCAACGTGTTTGACTGCCTTCAACTCACTCGTTTCTTAAGGCCTGTCCCAGGCACTGCAGCGCCGAGTGGTCTCTTCACCCCATCTAGTATGAGTGAGGGTGCTACGAGACGCTGTATAAATCATCTCATTACGTAGATGCAAAGGCCTTAACTTTTTTTATGTAGTGAATCCGGTTTTTATTTTAAGTTATTGTAAAGTGTCAAATCTATTATCGGCTCTTTTTCTTACTAATACTTGCTACTCTTGCTAAATAGTTCGCTCTAAAATCAAATGCTCCAAAATAATGAGGTAATTAATAATTTTAATGTTATTATAATTATTTCACTGTCACAAATAATAGTTTACTTTAAGTAGGTACTTGATCTCACTTTCCTTCCTCCTCCACAAGACAGGCTATGCCTAGTGTGTGGGCTCAGCATTATTGAAAAAATGTACCTTCTTCCTCCTCCTTGCGTCGGTATCCTCATCACTGAGGGTCGTGGTCATTCAAACGGAGCAATCCGTGTCGTACGATGCGTCGCCAGTTGTTCCTATCTGCGGCTAAGTGTATGGCATCGTATACTGAGGTGTTGAGTGTGGAGCGGATTTGGTCGGTCCAACGTGTCGGGCATCTTCCCCTTGGTCGCTTTCCGTCGATCTTGCCAGTGAAAATCTGTTTTTCCTGGCAATATGACCAAAGTATTCGAGAATCCTACGTGTGCAGATGGTGGAGAGTCGAGTTTTTATTACCTTCTTCATTAGGGCAATAAATACCGACTTTTAATTGTTTTCATTTTCACTCTGAAGGCCATTTCTGGTGATTCATCATCATTATATTTCAGAGTTATCCTCTTGTCGGTGCAGCATTCTCCATGCACTTCGATCACAGGCCAGTTCCTTTGCAGTCTGGTACGTCACGACATCCACCTTCTCTTTTTCTGGTGATTGTTTCATACATATTATTATGTAGCGAAGAGATTGAACCAACTTGCTCAACTTTTTACGGTTACACCGTATGATGCAGAGGATCCTTGGCTTGCTGTGCAGCGGAGTAATGCTGCCAGTGTGATGGGGACCTTTGGGTCGGATATGTCTCGAAGCAGTTTGATAAGTTGATTTCATTTTTTTTATTTTTTTTTTATTTTAGCATTTTGAGATTAAATATATTGACGTATTGTGTGTGTTTTGTTTTGACATCTCTGTAACCATGATTTTTTGTAATAAATAATTTATTAGGGCGAGGCCCGATTGTTGCGTTGCGCTGCGTTGCGTCGTCGTTACGGACACGTTTGTATCTGTCCATTGCGAAGGCTGAACTGAGACGCAGATGCGACGGCATGTATACCCTCTTCCGTCGCGACGTCGTGCGTCGTTGCAACGCAGATGTGGCATACAATGCGTGGATCCGATGCGACGACGCAACGCAACGCACCAATGGGGCCTCGCCCTTACTCGTAGGTACAGATACTCTATCTCACGAAGTCCGTTTGATTATGAATGTTGCATGTATACAATGCTTTAGTGTGCTTAAGCGCGGCAGCGGCTCAGTCACGCTCAGCCGCGCTTACGCACACTATAGCATTGTATACATGCACGCCTGACAATATTCATAACTTCGTGAATACTTCGTGAGATAGAGTATCTGTAACTAAAATTTTCATCGTAGATTCTCGACTGCGACGTCGTCGAGAATTGCCGATGCGGTGGGGTGCGCCTAGACGCGCAAATGTCTTATCTCGTCCGCCGGGCTGCAATTAGGCAGATTGCATTGGTATGGAATCCACATAAATCAGGATCGACGTGTCGGCGGGCTCACGACTTCGGGTACAGACGGCTAGAACTGCTGTGAACCAGCGTAAGAGCTGTTTTTGAAGAGTCTACTTTCTAACCCCCGACCAAAAAAGAGGGGTGTTTTAAGTTCGCACTGGTCTCTCTCTACCGCATTTTTTCAGCGATATTTGGGATGTTCGACCGGCCGACGCCCTACGGGACGTCTCTCATATGCTCTCTTCGCAGATCTTCTCCCATACTCTCGATGCTCTAAATATAACATTTGTCAAATGACACTTCTATGTCTGACTGTACCTATACGAGCGGACTAACTGGCTGGAGGAAACTGCCTGCGGTGTGCGTTAGATGGAAATGTACTGTTATGGTTTTAAACTTCCGTACCTTACACAAGTTCGTTCGAGAAACCCAGGTTCGATTCCCGGTGCGGGCATGTACCTACCTATTACTTTAATTTATTTCAAAGTTACGTACATTTGTGAATTTATAGTAGCAATACCACTCGCTAACGTTGAAGGATAATATCGTGAGGAAACCTGAGCGTATGAGGCATTATATCCTCAAATTGCCAATCCGCATTGAGCATGCGTGGTGATTAAGCTCGAACTCTCTCTCTGAGAGAAGGCCTTTGCCCAGCTAGTTGGACATGTACGGTCGGCCACAATCTCAGATACCCCATGGCAGCTCTTATCGCCCGCGGCATAAGGGCGCCAATCGAACAAAAAGGGGTATCTGAGACTGTGGCCGACTGTACAATTGTACAGGTCACATCTTACTTTTTTTACATTACACAAAGGCCTCGCAAAAAGGCTAAATATGCCACTTTTGCAGAGAAAGAGAGAGTAATAACACTTTATTTTACAACAAAAAAGAATTATAAACAAAAAAAAATATTATTTCTTAAACAAGAGTTCATAATGGCGGATTAATCGCTAAGATCGTCCTCTTTCAGACAACCTTTTAGAAAAGTAAGCACAACACAAATTTAACAAACATTAGGGCTCTCTGACGTAGGCGCCACCTAAACAATCCAACATCTACGACGTTTAGCTTAGCTAAATAGCTACGACGTAGAGCCTCTACAGCGTAGCGACTCTACGACGTAGCACGCGAGCGGTTGCTATACTCTCGGAGGTTTCACTTTATAAAGATAGGAACCGTATAAAAAAAATAAGGCCTTTTACATCTACGTAATGAGATAATTTATGCAGCGTCCAGTGGTAACTTCACTCACCCTGGATGGGTGAAGAGACCACTCGGCGCTGCAGTACATGGGACATTGTTTTAGATGGAGTAGGCTTGCCCAGCACCTATACCATCCTGACAGCTTAGTCGACCTAGTCCACAGGAAAGACAGTTCAATACGTGTGGAGCCAACTGAGCTGCGGGTTTCCTCACGATGTTTTCCTTCACCGTTAGCGAGTGGTATTGCTACTACAAATTCACAAATGTACGTAACTTTGAAATTAAACAAAGTCATAGATACATGCCCGCACTGGGAATCGAACCGGGTACCTCTTGCTTCAGAGTCCACTGTTCTACTCACTAGACCACCACCGCTACTACACCTTATAAAAAACTTAATAAGTAATTCGGCGCCGTCATCTAAAGTTCTCGTTGACGTTGACGACTTGATAAACGTCCAAAATGTGTTATTATTTTAGGGTGGCATTAATAATCATCAGCCCAAGCTTGAGCTCAAGAAGGTGATCTCAGAAAATAAAATTGGCTTATGTCGAGCCTCGGCTAAGGTCAAGCTTGAGTAGCTGTCAGCATATCAATAGACACTAGCTTGAGCTTGACATTGATACGAGTATTAGCCAGGTCTCAAGTTGGTGATTTTGTTTTCTGAGTTCGCCTACTTGAGCTCGATCTTGAGATTACGGCTATTACTGCCAAGAGTTTCTCTTCTTATCTTGAGCCCTAAGAGTTACTAAATTTTTAATTAATATCTTCTTTGTACGTATAATGTTATTTTCGAGAAGAAATTGGCGACAAAACTACAATAATCACGTTATGACTGCAATAAAAAATTGAAATTATTCGTAGAAACGCTAAAATCACCGCGCTGGCAATAACTAGAATGTCTAACTAGCAATTAGATCTTTGAACATGCTTTATACGTATGTATACCAGCGGCCGTAGCACGTGTATGTCGCGTGCGACATTTTACGTGGCGGCGCGCGCGCGACTTTGGGTCGCAAATGCGAGCATGAGCTTATGCGTGACCAAAATCTATGCCATTTAATCATATTTAAAATTCCGTGGCAAAATAGCTCTTGCTACAGGATTAATAAGAAAAATAGCAAATTGCTGAATAAGTCGCGGCCTCGGGAGACGATGATATAAATGGTGCGTCGAAATGTCAAAAACGTCACAAAAAGTCGCGCGCGTGTTCTTTAGCTCTGTTGCACATGCTCCATGCGCGAGTTACTTTAACCTGGGCCCTTAGCCTGTAACACAATGGTGCCAAAATGGGCTGTCAGGTGACGACTTCAATTACGATTTGCTAACGCTGTCTGTCCTTTTAATGTTTTTGTAGTACAGCAAAGAATATTTTGATTCTAATTCTAGAGGATTAGTTCTCTGGTTGTAGGAGAAAAACGAGGAGAGCCCGGTTTTGTCCTTCTGCCAGGACGCCATTGACCCACCATTGCGTTATAGGCTAAGGGCCCTGGTGCAGCGCGTGCGATAGTAAGCGTTAAAACAAGTGACAAATGAAGAACGCCGCGCGCGACTTCTTTCATGCTACGGCCGCTGGTAGGTATTGCCTACGGCTAATTATGTGCTGTGAAATGGTTAATCCTTCGGTTTATCTAAATCCTGTTGTCACTGGCTGCTTGATCGACGGAGCGTATAACACGATTAGTTATCGTATGTTAACTTGTAGGCTTACATAGGAAACCTACAACAAGTGCTGAGTCAGTTCCTATTTTTAGCTGCGGAGATGTTCCGACAGTTATGTCGCTTGTACCTAGTATGTAAGTAATTGTGTGTCCATGTTCTGTTTACCTTTTTTATCAATGTATTTTCGTGGCTATTAATACATAAACGTCTTTCTATCTATCTTCTATCTTTCTACTTTGGTAGGTAGGTATGAGGAATGACGTAGTGGTGTCAGAGTTTTTAGGCCGCTCTATTAATTCAACGTTGGATGACTCAGTAATCTCAATTAAGAGCCCAAAAACATCTGATTACAAAGAAGCGACGCCACTAAAACAATACAGAGATATTGTGAGGGTAAGTGTGAAAGGGGCCGAAAATGTATCACCGGCAACTCAACGGACGCAAGCGGCTGGATCAAGCGCGCATAACGGTCAACATCGTGTGAGCAGTGTTGGCGAAACTGGTTTAGAGCAGGACGGCAGCGCCGCCACGCCTACCGATCGTTTGTTGACATCGACGCAACAGCTGATGACTAACGTAAGCAAAGCGATGCTTTGCAACGAAAGCGGACACTCCTATGAATGCTCTTCAAAAGACAATGAATGTAACGAAGGCTGGCAAAAGGTAACCAAGCGTAAGAAAACTAATAAACAACGGTTTTTAGGCAAATCTGGGGTGGCAGCGAGGGACTCTGAATGTAATTTCAAAGCCGCGGACAAGAAACTCCCAGTTTTCATTACGAATGTCCACAAAGACACCACTGAGTCGGACATAATTGAATATATTCGTGGAAGAACGCAACAAACAGTATCTTTACAAAAAGTAAATATTAAAAAGCGAGACGATCACAACGCTTACAAGTTTTTCGTTTCAGAGCGAATGTTGCCAGTATATCTGGATGAAAAACTATGGCCACAAGGCGTGATTTTCAGGCGCTTTGTAAATTTCGCTTACAAAGACACGAACACGAACGGAGCAATTTCTGTGAACGGCTGTACTAAAAATCAAAATGTTAAGTCAACTCCATAGTTTTGCAACTTTCAACTGTAAAAATGTAAAACGGTCCATAGACAGCATCCGAGAACTATGTGAAACCTGTGACCTGATTGCTTTACAAGAAACATGGCTATTACCAGAGGAAATACCATACCTAAGTACGATAAGCGAAGACTTCGGGTACACTGGGACTTCCGCCGTCGACACATCGTCGGGCATTCTACGCGGAAGACCATTCGGCGGTGTCGCTCTGTTATGGAGATATAGCGTTTTCCAAAATGTGTCTGTGTTGCGGTGCGATAATGTGCGTGTTTGTGCAATTAAAATAATCACAAGCGATCGTCCGGTAATTGTGTTGAGCATTTACATGCCTACGGATTCGGTTGACAACCTGCCGGAATTTACGGACTGCCTTGGAACTGTAAGTGCTCTAATAGATGAATATGGTGTAGAATCTGTTTTCCTAATGGGTGATTTTAATGCCCACCCGCACGAGTTATTTTTTAAAGAGCTCATTGCCTTTTGTACTGAACAAAGCTGGTCATGTATTGATGTCAATAAGTTAGGAATTTCCTCAGATACATTCACCTATATAAGTGAGGCACACGGATCATGTAGTTGGTTAGATCACTGTGTTGTGACACAATCGGCTTTGCACTCAGTCTCTAATGTATATGTTAAATACGATACAATATGGTCCGATCATTTTCCTCTCATAATTGAGTGTAATTTAAGTGTATTAGCACCAAAACTACCCAACAAAATAGTGCCAGACAAGAGCGTGATGTGGGGGGAGAGAACGCAGGAACAAGAAATTTTGTACACAAACGAGTGTCATAGAGTTTTAAGGTCTATTGATTTTCCTGTCGAATTCACACATTGCGCTGATTACTATTGTAATGACGTAGGTCACAGGGCGGTGCTTGATAAGTTGTACTCGGACATTGTGGCCGGACTTCGCGGCGCGGCTGCGGTGAGTCGGGGTGGGGCGAAGGGGGGTGGGAGGGGTGCGCGGGTAGTGGGTTGGAATAAACACGTCAGCGGGGCTCACCGGGCGGCCAGGTCCAAGTTTCATGAGTGGGTACTGTGCGGTAAGCCCAGATCAGGACCTATGTATGAGGATATGAATGAAACCAGAAGGGTGTTCAAGTCGAAATTGAAATGGTGCCAAAATAATCAAGAACAGATAAAAATGGATGCCCTTGCTGCAAAGCATTCCTGTGGCAACTTTCGTGGATTCTGGAAAAGTACTAAAAAAGTAAATATTCGGCCTGGTCTCCCGGTGAGCGTCGATGGCGTGAGTGATCCCAAGAGGATTGCTGATATATTTAGAGAACAATTTACTGTTCGGTCCTCTCTGGGTCCATCGCAGGCGGTGCTCAGTGCTGGGATATCAAACGAGGAAGTAGGAACTCGTTTTCTTGCTAAAGATGTAACTAGGGCCATAAAATCAATATCTAGAGGTAAATCACCCGGCCTCGACGGTCTCAGCATTGAGCACCTCCAACATGCGGGCCCACATATGTCAAGGATCTTGGCAATGTTCTACTCACTATGCGTGAGTCATTCCTACCTTCCAGCTGATCTCTTACGAACGGTGGTAGTGCCTGTAGTGAAAAATAAAACCGGGGATCTTGGAGATAAGAATAACTACAGACCGATCTCCCTCGCGACAATTATGGCGAAGGTGTTTGACGCCATGCTTAATACACAGTTAGACAAGTATCTAGCGTTACATGATAATCAGTTTGGGTTCAGACCCAATCTGTCCACTGAGAGTGCAATACTGTGTCTTAAGCATGCCGTCAGATATTATACGAGTCGTAAGACTCCAGTGTACGCATGCTTCCTTGACTTATCCAAAGCCTTTGACCTGGTGTCCTATGACATACTATGGAAGAAGCTGCAGGATATCAACCTGCCACGTGAGCTGGTTTATATACTTAAATATTGGTATGGGCACCAGGTCAATAGTGTCAGATGGGCGGGCACAATGTCCGAAGCCTACTTGATGGAATGCGGGGTGAGGCAGGGGGGTTTGACCTCCCCAGCACTATTCAACCTGTACATGAACGCACTGATCGTCGCGCTCAGCAGTCAGCATGTCGGTTGCCATGTCGACGATGTTTGCATGAATAACCTCAGTTATGCAGACGACATGGTGCTGCTGAGCGCGTCGGTCTGCGGCCTAAGAAAGCTCTTACAGTGCTGTGAAGAATACGCTCTCAATCACGGACTAAAATATAATGCGACTAAAAGTCAATATATGGTTTTTGCTGCAGGTAAAAGTTGCCCCAAAAATGTACCGCCGATCACTCTAAAGGGTGTTCCACTGGAGCGTGTGTATCTCTTTAAGTACCTCGGTCACCTGATCACAGCCGATCTTAAAGACAATGCTGACATCGAGCGGGAGCGGAGGGCTCTGTCAGTGAGAGCTAATATGATAGCCCGTAGGTTCGCACGCTGCTCCACGGAGGTGAAATTAACGTTGTTTAAAGCCTACTGTACGTCACTGTACACGTGCAGCCTATGGGCTCGCTACACTAAAAAGTCTTACAGGGCCCTCCGCGTCCAGTTCAATAACGCGCTCAGGGCGGTGTTGAGGCTGCCCCGCTACTGCAGCGCGTCGGGCATGTTTGCGTGGGCGCGCACCGAGTGCTTCCACGCGACCATGCGCCGGCGCGCGACGTCGTTGGTGCGCAGAGTGCGGGCCAGCACCAACACCGCTCTAGCCATGATTGCGGGAAGGATTGACTGCCCGTACATCCGTCATTGCTGCGAAAAACACATTTACAAAAAAAAAAAAAAAAAACAAACAATAGGTATAGTTTAATACGCAGGTAGGTACGGCCGGCCACACGGTTGGGATGGCCCTTGTGTTGGATTGGCGCCCTTATACCGTGCGCTGTAAGAGCTTCCATGGGGTATCCTAGACTGTGACCGGCGGTACGTATTTGCGTGCGTGTGTTTGTGTTTTTAACCTGATTGTATGTGTTTTTAATGTAATTTATTATTTATTTTTAAAATGTAATGTCTATATGGGTCCATGAAACCTGAAATAAATATATTTTTTTTTTTTTTTTATTTTATTATTTATTATCTATCTACATCTACACTAATATTATAAAGAGGAAAGATTTGTACCTATTTTTGTATGTTTGTAATGAATAGGCTCAAAAAGTACTGGGCCGATTTAAAAAATTCTTTCACCAATAGAATGCTACATTCTTCCAATTTGACATAGGCTACATTTCATTTTGAAAAAAATTAAGGATCCTTGGAAAAATTTGTACAATGTAGACATAGACATAGACATAGACATTATTTATTGATAATATTAATTATAAGTCATTTGAGTATTTTAATATTATAGCATTAAAATAGGGTAGGTAATATTAAATTATCTTTGTAATATAATTTGGGATTATCACATTATGTCAATAGTAGGTAGGTATGTATATTAAAATATTAATACAATCGAATCAAATTAAAATTATTGGAAATGATATTTAAAATAAATTATATTTAAATCATGGTCATATTCAATGTAACATAACGTGTATGTTGAATAAAAAATAATGTCAAATAAAAATAATGTCAGGATATAAATTCAACCTACAAGAGCTGTAGGTTTTTTGTCCGGCACTAGGAATTCGTCATATCTTCGTAACCGAAGGTGTAGAAAAATGAGTCTTAAAATGTCTTTTTCTACCCCGTGCGAAGCCGGGACGGGCTGCTAGTGTCTTTATAAAGGAGGATATACTCCATCATCTTCAACTCGTCTTTTTTATGTGTGTTACCTTAGAACTTTTTCCTACGTGAACCGATTTTGATGATTAATTTTTTTTAATGGAAAGAGTATACTTTGCATGTGGTCCCACAAAAATTGTGAAGATCTGATGAAGAACTTCGGATATGGAGAACGGAACTCCTCAACGGTCAAATTACTCGGAATCAGTAGGTTTATAACAGTGTACCTTTTCTTAAGTGAAATCAGTTTTTTTTGTTAATTTTGTATTTTATTTTAAACATTTATAATAAGTTGAAAAAATTCACTCGGTACAGGACTTGAACCCGCAACCTTCCGCATACCGTGCAGGCGCTCTACCAATTGAGCTACCGAGTCAAGTAACTGTCGATGCGAATTTCTTCAACTAGTCTCCGTCTACTGGACGGGGGGCGCCATCTGGTGTGATTAGTTTGCACTAATCTACACCACCCAATGCGTTCATCTTTGCAGATGAAATGCTCATTGGAATTTTTTGATATTGCCACTACATTTGTATTTTATGTAATTCAAATGTTCAACTGTCAACCGTCAACAGATGATTGACAAAGATGATTTACCGCTAGGGACGCTTGTGTAGCGTGGGGTCTAAGATGTCACCGTTTGTATGGGCTACGCGGGTTTATTTGTACCTAACTACAGGGTGCACTCTAAGTCGACAGCGGAACTTTAAGTGGTCTATCTACCGATCAATACAAACAACTTGCACTAGGTGGCGAAAAAAATGGAGTGAAAAAAATATCAGCTGGTCGACTCAGTACTGCGCCAAATGTATGAAACAGCTGATATTTTTTTCGCTCCATTTTTGTCGCCACCTAGTACAAGTTGTTTGTATTGATCAGTAGACAGCCTACTTAAAGTTTCGCTATCGACTTAGAGTGCACCCTGTAGAATAATGTTCGAATATTTTGCAATACGTGAGAATAATTATAGCAAATAGTTGTTGTCCTGCTAACTACTACTAACTTCTGCTTTGAACAGTTTTATCTTTCGGAAAATTGTGTAAGCTTTTTTTTATTACTAAACGGTGCCTGCGTGTTTGTTTTATTAGTACAGTTTTAAGGTAGGTGTTACCTACATAAACTTATTTTACGTAAATGAGAAATTTTGCACCACTTTCTTAAATGTGGTTTAAACAGCATTTAACTAAAATCTTCATACAAAAGTCGATTTAAATGGCGACTTAAGTGGCATTTAAGAAGCGGTGTATGACGGCCTAAGAGCTATTAATACTTCATGGCCTTATTCGACAGTGGCGCCAACTAGTGAGCACCAAAACGGCAGCCCTCATAATTATTATGGTCATTTAAAAGGTCATTATTAGAGGCTCGTTCAATAGCTACATTTTACTATGAATAAAGTAAACGACGTGATACTTGGATCAAACGTTAGGCCAAACGCAAACACTTAGCTCAGCCGATGCTTGGCCCAAACGTTTGACCAACAGGCTTAGAAACAGGGTTGCTAAGTGAATCGTGCTTAGCGCGTATTAGAGGAATTAATTATAGACTCGGCGGCTTTCACTTTACTAAACACTATTCACGCCCTTATCCTTGTAGGGTTAGAGTCGTTATTCGCATGAGCCAGAGGTCGTAGGCTGTTTGGTATTAAGCAAGGGATGATTATTGGTCAGCGCTGCGCATGTAATGAGCAATCCATACAACAGTTTAGATTATTTTGGGCCTTCTGAGCTTGTTATAAGGTCGAAATTCCAGTGATGTGGTGTTAATAATTAAATTCGACCTAAGTACGGGTTAAGTTCAGTCGCATTATTAAAGTTTTGCATCTTTGGTTTGTTTAAAGTTTGGTGCTTACATTAAGCCTGTTAGAGATCTTAAGAACATTAAGAATGCAGGCTTCCTCGCGATATTTTCCCCGTCGTCGCTGAAGGCACTCCACAATAAGCTTGTCATCCTACTTCCCACTAATATTACTAGTGGTTCGCCCCGAACTGTGAACTCGCGACCCCATATAAACTTAACAACCCCATTTCTCTGCAACCCCTCGACCGATTTGACTCATGTTCGAACTTAAAAATTATTTTAATTTCATTTACCCGCCTACCAAATTTTATAACGATCCGACCGAATTTACTCAAGTTATCGTCGAATGAACATTCATACATACTTACATACATACATACAAACACTCGGCATACAAGACTCGGAGAACTTCGCTCGCTTCGCTCGCTCGTTCAATTAATTTATGTTTTTCACCGTCATGTATGTTTTACACTTAAACTTTCGTAAGCACTGCACATTTTGTATTTCGTAAACGGTTAAACTTACTTGTATTATGTCGGTGTAGCCGACTAGTTTCGGTTCTCATTCGGAGACCTTAATCATGGAGCTGAGACGGCCCTCGCGACGCCGTGGCCAGTCTCAGACTGCGTGTCACTAGGCGCCGCGCGCGCGCTGACTAGTCGGCTACACCGACATTATACAAGTAAGTAAGTTTAACCGTTTACGAAATACAAAAGTCATGTATGTTTGTATGTTGTCCGTTCCTATGTTCCTACATCCTTGATCGAAGGTTCCCACCTACAGCTTAAACGCCTGGACCGATTTGAACAAATGAGGTGTCGTTGGATTGGTCTTGGCGTTGCAAGTGTCATAGGATATGTGACGTCACATTGGACGTCACCAAAAAAGCTAAATTAGTTTTTTTTTTGAAAGTTTGTGGATGTGTGTGTATGTTCGCTTCTCTTTCACGGTGAAGAAGCTGGACGGATTTGAAATCGGTCAAGACGCTGCCAAGAGGTAAAAAAAAACTAAGGCCTTTTGCATCTAGGTACGTAATGAGATGATTTATACAGCGTCGATTGGCACCTTCACTCACACTAGACGGGTGAAGAGACCACTCGGCGCTGCAGTGCCTGGGACATGGTTTTAGATGGAGTAGGCTTGCCAAGGGGTCAAGGGTCGCGAGTTCACAGTTTTTATGCGAACCACAAGTATATAAACGTAGGCTTTCTCACTATGTTTTTCACATATTTTCCCTGCCACTGAAGGCACTCCGCGATAAGTTTCACATTGAAAATATTAGCTTGCGCCCAGGGGAAATCATTTTGACACCAAAGGAAGGGTGGATTAAGTTGCACTTCACTTAGACAGATAGGTACACTCAACGACACACTAGGATATCCTTTTTTGTTCGATTGACGCACTTAAGTTGCGCGCGCTAAGAGCTACTATAACGTAGCGTTTCGTACTTTTCCTACATGAGGTATTCATGCTTAGGTATTGATATAAGTAAGAGGCAACTGGTGTTCCATGACTTACGTGACTCATGTTTCCATATTCATCGGAGTCAAATTAATTAGGCTAAGGGACTTGATCTTATACAAAGCGGCCAGGGCTAGAAATACATCATCTGTGAAAATTTCAAATGTCTAACTTGTTTAGAATAGTTTCTACAACCTATTCTCAACCTCTTTTCTACTCTTTCTCTTCCGATCTGTCTGTGAAACTACGTATATCACCACGCGCTCCGCATAATTTAATTCCTATAAAATACAATCTATTGTTCAGTGGCTCATTAAAAGTGATAAAAGTGCTAAGTGTAAAATTTTCAAATGAAATGAAGGACCAAAATGAAAAAGATTTACGCTTAGATTGTTGCTTCGGATGAACCGCAATGATCTGATAGACGATGCACTTTTAACACTTTTAATGAACCACTGAACAATAGATTGTATTTTTAGGAATTAAATTATGCGGAGAGCGTGGTGATAGTTTCACAGACAGATTGGAAGAGAGAGAGCAAAAAAGAGGTTGAGAATAGGTTGTACAAACTATTCTAAACATAACTATCACGGTTCATGAGATACAGCCTGGTGACAGACGGACAGACGGACGGACGGACGGACAGCGGACTCTTAGTAATACGGTCCCGTTGGGTATGCTTTGGGTAGCATTTCCATCAAAATTGGTCGTTATAGTCTTTTGTTAGGTTCTAGGCCCTATTTTGTAAGTTCATTTATGGTTCTAGGTTTTTTATTGGTAGCTGGTAGCCGCTTTTTCATATTTTTTGGTAAACTACACTCATTTAACTATCTCCTCTTTCCCACACAAAAGTCTCACACAGCTTAGAGTTAACAACCTGGTACAGTCGGCCACACGCTAGGATACCCCTTTTTGTTCGATTCACGCCCTTATGTCTCGCACGGCAAGAGCTGCCACGGGGTATCCTTCACTGTGGCCGACCGTACCACTCACCACGCGTGCAAGTCGACACCTCGAGTGCACGTCTCGACTCTTTACACTTTGAGCGCGAGGGCCCTACCGCACTCAAGTGCGTATGGTAACTGAGTAGTCTGTAGTGAACCCTATCGGTCCCTTCAGAAACTGCCACATACCGTAGGGCAACAACTGGGGCCTTAGAATGTAACGCAATGGCGTGTCGATGGCGTCCCAGCAGAAGGACAAAACCAAGGTTTGCTCGTTTTTCTCCTACAACCAGCGAACTAATCCTCTAGACTAAAGAGGATTAGTTCGCTGGTTGTAGGAGAAAAACGTAGAGTCTAGAGTTAGAATTAGAATATTATTTGATGTACTACAAAAACATTAAAAAGACCGACAGAATTATTGAACGAGCGAGCGGAGCGAGAAAAGTTCTCAGAGTCTAAGTACTTGAACAATCCAGCGTTTGTATGTATGTATGTATGTTTGTTTGTTTGTTTGTATGTATGCATGTCTGTATGTATGTATGTATGAATGTTCGATCGACGATAGCTTGAGTAAGTTTAGTCGGATCTTCATGAAATTTAGTAGGCAGGTAAATGAGGCAAAGAGGGTTTTTAAGTTCGGACATGAGCCAAATCGGTCGAGGGGTTGCTGAGATATGGGGTCGCGAGTTCATAGTTCGCGTTGAACCACTAGTTAAATCGTAATTGAAGCCGTCCACTGGGAGCCCATTTTGGCACCATTGCGTTACAGGCTAAGGCCCCTGGTCGCTAACAATCCTGCATCGCGCAGGGAAAAAATATCTAAGTAAGGTAGCCTACAACTTACGACCATGGTCAGTTGGACCCAGCAGCCCCTCTACCCTTGACGCATTTTTCCAATACGGCCGCAATATGGCGCAATTTACAAATTTTAATATTTTACAAATTAAGACGCATTTTGTGTTTCTATTGAATAAAACAGCCTTACCTTTGAATAAACATTACAAAGTATTTGAAATGAAAGCATTACTATGCGAATTCAAAGAGAAATTCATTTTAAAAGCTTTTTCAATTTGATCGCAATAGCGTCAAGGGTAACCCCCCTGGTCCCTAAGTAAAACATTTGCTTGGATGTCTCTCTATAGTGAGGAACATGATCACCCATAAAGGATGATGCGCAGATTGGGACCACCCTCCAATAGCAATAAGATATATAGGGTGTTAAAAAACCGCCAACAGACCCGAACGCCACGCATACTAGAGACCACAACAAAGTACTTTTTCGATAAATGATTGCTGGGGAATGATTTTGGTTTTTAGGGGTTATAATTTTGAAAAATATTTTATTACGCAATGGACGTGTAACGCACAGAAGTCATATTGCGCAAGTGTATCTATAAGTTTATGTTACTTAAGCTTGAAGTGCCGATGTTTAGAATACATTGCGGGTTGAAACTTTAACGTCGTTTTTTGTGATAAATATTCATAATTTTGATATGGCTTCTTGAGAAGGTATGTTAAGAACTAGATACTGAATACATTTCTGCAAAAAAAAGTTTTGAAAAGTCCGACTTTGAACCTCATTATCTCGGAAACCGATGATTTCCCAGGCATAGTTCCTTGGGCAAAAATGTTCATTATGATAAGGACAATACGTGGTTTCCCGCTTTGTTGGCGGTCTTTTAACACCCTGTATAACACCCTGCATTTAGCACAACTATCAAGCGGCCGGCATAAATCTCCGCTATTCACACCATCCCCCTATTTTTATCCTCGCCGCTCTATCTCGGTTATCTACATATCACACTCCTTACTATGTTACGGGGCCGTGGAGGTTTGTGTGGTTTGCGGGTGGATACGGCATCTTTTCACTCTTGCTCTTGGCTCGTGTCTTTGAAAAATTAAAGATTTTTGGGTGGTCATTTAAATCTAAATCTAAAAAAATGAGGCAGTGTTAAAATATACAAGGTGTTACAAAAGATCCTAACTCTTTTTACAGGATAATAGCACCCGGTGATAGGGGTCACAATTTAAATATTTGTTTTGCTCTATGACGGTCATAGACAATCCTTTAACCAGCGAGCGGAAGATAACATAGAGACCGCATTAGCCCTGAGAAATGACCTAACGAAAATGGTTCCTCTGTGGGCGGAGCCTACAAAATGGTTCCTCTCACGATTTAGTAGTTCGACAGACATGACCGAGAAAACGTCAATTTTGTCAAATTTTGTCGTGAAGAATAAACTATAGAAAATGACTTCATGTGCCGTAAAATGATGCAAAAGCAGTGCTGATGTGCACCACAAAGCAGTTGGTATCGGTTACCATACGGAAGTAATGTCTTGTAGCGTTTTTATTCACAACTTTTAATAAACCCAAATAAAAATATGAAACTAACTTCTTCCTGTGGCTTTGCTTGAGGTCTTCGCCGTCTTAGTATGTTTTAACATGATAAATTCATCAGTGCGATTATCTTGGACTCATAAAACGGAACTATAAAACTTTTACCCTCGGCTTTGCTTGCCGCCATTTCTTTTTTTTTTCGGAGATAATGTTGTATTGTTCGATTTTTACTTTCTTAGACTTCCTAAAGATCCTGCACGAAAACGGCGATGGGTAGAAGCAATCCGTCTGGAACGGAATGAACAGCATTGGATTCCGAGCAGACTTTCTTTTTTGTTATATCATTATCATCATCAGCCCTTTAACACCCACTGCTGAGTATAGGCCTCTTCATGCTTACACCAACTCTCACGATCCTGTGCCAGGCGCAACCACGGTTTTCCGAGTGTAAAGTCTAAAGAGTTGGGCTATGTCGTCGGACTATCTGGCTGGTGGTCTGCCAACCGATCTCATCCCCTTGGGGTCGCCATTCCGCAATGAACTTTGTCCATCTGCCATCGGTACGTCTCGCCAGGTGTCTTGCCCACTTGTGATATTAACAATCAAATAAACATTAGACCTTAGGTACCTATATGTATAACCGCAGATTTATTCGAAAACAGACAAACATACAGATTATCTGTTTATATATATAGAAACTTTTACAGTTCACGATGACAGATTATCAAATATAATATGTGCAAAGCTTTTGACCTCTGCAGCATGGCATGACGCTGTCACTGTGAAAAGCCCAATGACATCAATGGCGCGTAAACAATTAACCAATCAAGGAGTTTCCTATTTTCTTATTGGTTTAAAATATTTTTGACAACGCAACCTGCGCGCGTAGATGCGTGTGCCGTGTTAGAGGATGGTTTTTTCTTGAAGAAGTTGTTCCATGTTATCCAGTTCGCTGCCTTTAACGTAACAACTCAAAGCTATGCAAATGCACCTACACACAAAAACATTTTTAAATTGGAGCTAATACTGAAAACCAAAAAGTTATGAGTTTTTTAATTTTGAAGTTATACTTAAGATTAGAATCGTTTTTTTGTCAGAATTGACATCGTGTCGACCAGTTGATTACAACCTGTATAAAGGATATTTTGAAACACGTTGTATAGTACAGTCGGCCACAGGCTAGGATACCCCTTTTGTTCGATTGGAGCCCTTATACTGCGCAAGGTAAGAGCTGCCATGGGGTATCTGTGACTGTGACCGACCGTACAAAAAGGTATATTTTTTTAACGTAAAAAATACAAGGTGTTACAAAAGTAACTAACACTTTTTACAGGGTTATAGCACCCGGTGATAGGGATCACAACCTAAATATTTTTTTTGCTATAAGAAGTTCCGTTAATTTTTAAATTAATAAAATGTGAACGATGTGGCGGGAGAAAAGTATTTTTTAAATATTGTTTTCATTGACTTTCACAATGTTTTAACAACTCAAAGCTATGTAATTGCACCTACACGCACAAACATATTTTTAAATGAGAGCTAATAACAAAAACAAAAAAGTTATGAATAATTTTCAATTTTGAGGTTATAAAATAAAAATTGATTTTTTACAACTTTTTTTTACAGATTTGACATCCTGTTGACCAGTAGGTTACACCCTGTAAAAAGAGTTAGGATGTTTTGTAATTCGGTACGCAAAGTTTTTTGTAATTCGCTACGCAAAGTTTTTTGTTCGAAAGTCCGTTATTGGCTTAAACTTATCTTTAGACAATATTGAGAAACTAATTTCAATACTTTTTATTTTGGTCCAGTAGTTTTGTTTTTATGCGCTAAAATGTTTTGTTCCTATGACCGCCAACAGTATGCAGACCGTCGCGTGACGTCATAAAACTGTATCTTTGAAACGTTGTAAAATCCAAACTACTGAACCAAAATAAAAAATATTGAAATTAGTTTCTCAATATTGTCTAAAGATAAGATTAAGCCAATAACGGACTTTCGAACAAAAAACTTTGGGTTCCGAATTGTCTAACCCTGGTTGATGAAAGTGGACAAAGAGAGGCTACGGCGTATGCTCTCCTGCCCCCTTAGCACGCTGGCCTTTTATCTACTCTCAACTGTCACCTTAGCCACTGTTAACTGTCACCTCAGTAGTGTTAAGTGGCTAAGGTGACAGTTGAGAGTAGGCATAAGGTCAGCGTGCTAAGGGGGCTGGTGTTCAAGAGTTTGGACAAGCGCATACATGGCACGGCAAACCCGTGCTATATTCTTTAAGGAAGGTAGGTATTTGAACCGATGCCGAAAATTCAACAGACTACGTATGCGCGCCGGCGCCATACATTTTTGTATCATGGGTCACCTAGCTTTGGCCTTTGGCTTTGGTACACCAGTTCCGGCGTTGTCTCCTACGGCTATTGATGTACGCTTGGAAACATTCCCACTCCCGGCAATGTTTCCACTGGCAATGTTCCCGGAAAGTTTCCGAAAGTTTCCCAATGTTTCCATAAATTCCCAGTGATATTTTGTTAATTCATGATAATTCTTAAATTATCGCGTTGGTTAGTCAAGCGACATGCATATTTGCATAAGTGTCTTGTCCTTGCAGTGTTGCCACATGGAGACTGCATGAAATCGGTGTTTCATTAAAAAATCCATCTTAAATCCGTACTACCTATGAAATTCGTATGAATTATGTGTTTAGTAACTTATTATTTGGTGTATAAAGAATCCAAAACCATTTACAAGTCAATAAACAAATATTGAAATATCCAAAGTTTAGAGCAAAGTTCCCGTTAAATTCCCAGTTGGGGGAACATTGCCGGCAATGTTTCCGGCAATGTTTCCAGCGATTGGCAATGTTCCCAGGAACGGAACATCAATACCTACGGCAGATGCGGCGAGCCCAGCATTCGAGCAATTCCTATTATGAGTTATCTGTCAAGCAAGCCTTCTCCATCACTATCGCGCATTCAGGCTACTCCTACATCCTCGCGCGGGATATAATGTGCTCCATGAAGTATAATTCAACAATAAGTAACGGGCAACGTCAACCGGTCAGCGCTATGCTTTATCTCGGGGTGATTACGTGAATACAAGGTGTTACAAAAGTACCTAACTCTATTTACAGGGTAATAGCACCCGGTGATAGGGATCACAACCGAAATTTTTTTTGGCTCTATGACGTTCCGTTAATTTTTAAATTAATAAAATGTGAAAGAGTGGCAGGAGAAAAGTATTTTTTAAATATTGTTTTCATTGACTTTCACAATGTTTTAACAACTCAAAGCTATGTAAAAGCACCTACACGCACAAACATATTTTTAAATTTGAGCTAATAACAAAAACAAAAAAGTTATGAAATTTTTTCAATTTTGAGGTTATAAAATAAAAATTGATTTTTTCAACCTTTTTTTACAGATATGACATCCTGTTGAGCAGTAGGTTACACCCTGTAAAAAGAGTTAGGTACTTTTGTAACACCTTGTATAGTCCGCTCTAGGTAGGTAATCGTATGAGGTAGTGGCCACCCCTGGTGTCAGAGTTTTTAGGCCGCCCAAAGGGCCTCTGACATGGCTGAACGATTGTTATTAATCAACAACGACCGGGACCAACGGTTTAACGTGCCTTCCGAAGCACGGAAGTGCTCAGATATTATTGTCACTAGCGGCCACCCATCCATGGACTGACCGCGCCCACTGTGATGCGTGTATGCAACCGGCCCCGGCGGCACGGCACCGCGACAAAAGTCCTTGTCCCGCTGTTGACTAAAGCCATCTTGCCGTTATCGACGACTTAGGTCTTTGCATCTTCGTAATGAGATGGGTCATTTTCATCAGTGAAATTATTACCTAATTTTTGTCGTACTTTTTTATTTATAGTTTTTAGCTAAGTTGATGTTCTTACTGTGTACAGCAAGCGTGGCATAAGGCGGTGTTAGACCGTATCTATTGGTTTATGTATCTCACTCTTGTTTGTCGTAGAGCGGGATAGACAGAGTTATAAACCCATAGATACGCTCTAACTCAGTACCTATCGTGCTACGCTTCCTAGTAATCAACACGGAACTGTACTGCATTATGAACATGCATGATTTTATTGTATTCGAAACGGGTCCAATCGCGATTGGTTTCTAGGCAAATTAATTACCTTATTTATCCCGACGTTTCAGCCGCGTTACAGCTGCCAACATGATGAACATGATTTTCTCTGAAAACCCACAAATAAAAAGTTCTACCAAAATTAGGTAATAATTTATCTCATGAAATTGACCCAGATAAATGATACGTCGTCCAGTGGCACCTGCTTGATTCTGCAGTGTCTGGGACAGTGTTTTTAGATGGAGTAGGCTTGCCTAGCACCTATAGTTACCATTCTGACAGCTTAGTCGGCCTAGCCCACAGGAAAGACAAGTAAGTACATGCGGAGCCAACTAAGTTACGGGTTTCGTACTTTATAAAGAAAAACATCGTGAGGAAACTAAAGATGGAGCCGTGAATTTTGTAACATAATGCTCTATTAATTTTAGTATTTTTTTTTTGTGAATTTTTATTGTTTGTATTGTTTTATGCTAAGGTAAACTTTTTTCCTTGTCATGTAGCACTTGATTTGATGTGTTTTTGTTATTTGTAGTAACAATTAAATACTTTATCTATCTATCTCTTTTCGTGGTTTCTTCAAAATAATCCCTTAAAAAGTGAAATGGGATTGAGTTTGAAACAGTATTTATTGTTCTTCTCTGTTCTGTGATTCCGTCCACAATCAATAATAATGATATTAATATGCTCTCGCGTCTTTTTCTGCGAAAAATCTCAGTACATATTCACAATTTTATTACCAACCTTTTCCAGAGGTTCATTAGTCTCACGATACGTAGACTAACCGCGCCGAGACGATACCACGTACGTCGACATGCGATGAAACCGAAACTAGGCGCACGGGTGTGACCTGTGTGCTTATACTGTAAAAAAACGCACAGTTACAAGTAGCGTCAGGAGTTATGACTTGAGCGCTGACCTTGAATGCGCAGAACTCATTTTTTGGGTCTGTTTGGCGGGGTACGCGGGGGGCGACGGAGAGGCGCGATCGCCGGCGAGCGCGGGCGCGTGATTGGTAGATAAGTCGCTCTAGCCTCGGGGTACAGTCGCACACATCGTTTTTTTATTTCCTCGCAGAAAGAATGCCGAAACAAAATGTTTTATAAAGACAGTTCAGAAAGATTCAAAAAAGTTATTGAGAACAATACATATTAGATTGAGATTATTTTTCATTGATTGTACACCCTTTTTATCGTAATGTCCGAATAATTGTATAGAAAACCATTTAAAATAAAACGAGTGCAAAAGCCGCAAAGAATACTTTCAATCGTTAAGTTTAGTTTCAGCTCAGCGTCAGTCTTAGATTCCGCGATATTAGACATTTTGCGCGCGATTCTACACACTTGCGCAGAAATCCCCACCAGTTTCGTCGAGCGCTCATAACTCGTGACGCTACCTGTAATAGTGCTCAAAACCGCTTTATTAAAGCTAGACGTCCATTAGCGGCGGATCAGGCCGGGGCGCGCCGCAAAATAAAAATCCACCTGCCTGTATTTATATGAAACAGCGTCCACTAGCGGCGGATTATTGCGCTGCGGCCCGCCCCGGCCCGATCCACCTAGTTGGACGCCAGTCCATCGACAGCAGCGTGGCAGGAAATTAATTTTATTCACAGTTTTTTTAATTTTGAAGTAGCGTGGCGTAAAATGCACAGTTTTCACAGTTTATTTATTTATCCCCAAGACCCGGGGGCTGATGCCTCCGGAGAAGACGCACGGGACAAGAGTGTAACTCAAAACCCGCACCTACTACTGCACGGCCAAGCAGCAGTAGCATACGACCACTGACGATGACTGTTAACTGTCACCTCCATAGACTTTGATAGACCCCACAAGTGCTTGTACTTCGCGTGTCTTTTACAAGTGCACTGCACCACTATTCGCGGAACACCGCTCAGTCGCGCTTATACCGTTCCGAACGTAACACGTCTGTTCAACATTATAAAATGCCTCATTGCACCATCATAAACTGTTTGAACTCCACCAAAAACAGTCAATCGAGTGAAAGGTGACGTTTCCTTCCATTGGTAAGTATTGTTGTTATTCAAATTAGCCTTATTTAATTTATAATATTTTTTTATCAATTTGGAGTGGTGTCGTGTCGTTTTCACATTCTTTTTTGAAAATACAGTGTTTCTCTCAAGAACGTCGTCCATTGCGCCTTCTACTTCACCCAATACTCAAGGCAACTTTTTCATAGCCCGCATTGGATAATGAAACAAACGATACTTCCACAAACCTTCAAGTTGATGACACAGGCGCTTTTATCATTCGTCTGTAAATTTTACTGACTAGTGTTGTACGCTGCGATGTGACAGCAACGATTCGATTATAATCGATTTTAGTGACAGACTAATGACCGCGGCTGTCAGGATGGTACAGGAGTGCTGGGCAAGCCAACTCTATCTAAAACAATGTCCCAGTCCCCGTAGCATGACTTTTATCGAGGCGGATTTATCCAACAAAATGGCGGTTTATCAGCATTTTTGACGTCTATAGTGGGTTATATATCGTCGAGAGCGATATATAACCCATAAAAATTAAATTTCACAATGTGTTTAAAAAAAACTAAGGCCTTTTGCATCTATAATGCGATGATTTATACAACGTCCAGTGGCATCTTCACTCGCACTAGATGGGTGAAGAGACTACTCGGCGCTGCATTACCTGCGGGGGGAGCATGACTTTTATCGAGGCGGATTTATCCAACAAAATGGCAACAAACGATATATAACCCACTATAGACGTCAAAAATGCTGATAAACCGCCATTTTGTTGGATAAATCCGCCTCGATAAAAGTCATGCTCCCCCCGCAGGTAATGCAGCGCCGAGTAGTCTCTTCACCCATCTAGTGCGAGTGAAGATGCCACTGGACGTTGTATAAATCATCGCATTATAGATGCAAAAGGCCTTAGTTTTTTTTAAACACATTGTGAAATTTAATTTTTATGGGAATTGAATCGAATCGATCTGACTTAATTTCATTCGTCTGTCGATTAAAAATCGATTTGGTCCATGACAAAATAGACAGACGAATGACATAGTTGACAGATGAATGACATAGTTGACAGACGAATGAAATAGAAGTAGAAAGATAAAAAGTGACACTTCATAAAAGATATCTACTTACTACTATATTTACGAATACCTATAAAAACGAAATTAAAAAAATACCCCCGATATTTTAGCTTCAAATAAGCATTACTCAAATAATACAAATACTTCAAATAAGAACAATCGTTTTTATATCGATTTAATGGTTTCACTTTAAATCGATATAAAAATGTGCAGTGCTTATGCTTACCTACGAAAGTTTAAGTTTTAAGAACAATCGCTAGAATAACTGCTTTCAAATCAAAATAAACGCATCCAAATCGGTTCACCCTTTTAAGAGCTACTGTGCCACAGACAGATAGACACACACACATAGCGGTCAAACTTATAAGACCCCTCTTATTTGGTCGGGGGTTAAAAATAAGGCCCGGTTTTTTTATTGAAAAATTGACAATGCCACTGCAGTGCTTATGCTTACCTACGAAAGTTTAAGTTTTAAGAACAATCGCTAGAATAACTGCTTTCAAATTAAAATAAACGCATCCAAATCGGTTCACCCTTTAAGAGCTACTGTGCCACAGACAGATAGACACACACACATAGCGGTCAAACTTATAAGACCCCTCTTATTTGGTCGGGGGTTAAAAATAAGGCCCGGTTTTTTAATTGAAAAATTGACAATGCAGTGGATCCGTGCGTGGATCGCGTGCGGGAGGCAGCGCGGGCAGCGGGGTACGCAGCGCGAGCGCTTCGGCGGCGGGCGGTGCCTCTGAATCGGTTTGGCGGCGCGCCTTTGAATCTAATTCGCGGAGCATGTATTCCCATCACTAAATTGCTCTTGTGACGTCATTGTAGGTACGAAAAATGTGACACGCTTGGTTTTCATACAGTTTGAGGTGAGCGTTGCATCTATTCAATAAAAAGTCTGTGGTCACCTCAGTAGTACTAAGTGGCTAAGGTGACAGTTGAGAGTAGGCAAAATGACCCGCGTGCTAAGCCTTCAGGTTGTCCTGAAAATTATCCTCTAAGTTGGTGAAACGGGTTCCGCAAGCTCGGAAACGAAATCGCCGACGCAAAAGCCTATACCTAAGTTTTTCGTAAGGTACAGAAAAAACGCCACTCGCTCCGCCTGTCAGTGTAAACCGACCCCGCCTTACACATTTGCGATGCTTGTTAACGTTAATTGGAACATTGGGATTGAGCCGCGATCGGTTTTCAGCCCTGCTGGCTGCGAATATTATGTCTATCTATCTCGTGTGAGGCGTTTTGCGCTGGCATTGCCATCGATATGTACACTCAGATGGAGAAGTCTAAGGGTCTAACATAAGTCACTCAAGTAGGTCATCTCAGAAAAGTCAAATGCTAATGTCAAGCCTTGGCTAATGTCAATGTCAATCTCAAGATAGTGTCTATTAATATGCTGACGGCTACTCAAGTTTGACATTAGCCAAGGCTTGACATTAGCATTTGACTTTTCTGAGTTCACCTACCTGAGATCGAGCTCAAGTAGATGATCCCAGACGACTATTAATGCCACCCTAAGAAAGCATTAAAAAGTATTAATAGTAAATTATACTCGCGTCCAGTAGTCGCAAACAAACAGCAACCTGTACATCAGCTGCAAAGTTCTAAAACAAACCGCTCGCGGAAATCAGCGAAACAAATTCTCTGCGTAAAGTAAAAGTAAAACCGGTAAAGCGGAAATTCTATAAAAGTTTGCGAAACAATTTAGCTGGAGGCTATATTGCACCTCTACACGGGGGCCTAAACAAATCGCACAGAACTTGCCCGACTATCGCGTTATCTTTCAAAGCTGCCGGACCCATGAAAGTGGCAATTCTCTTCCGCTCTCGATACAAAGCTGTTTTTTAGTAGATTTAAGGTTCCCTCACTCAGGCGCGTTTTTATCGGTCGATGCGTTATTGCGATATCTGTTTTCAGTACATTTTGTATTAGGATAGCCATGGAGTTACACACTGCTGCGCTAATAACGCCGCAACGTTCCTAATACAAAATGTACTGATAACAAATATCGCAATAACGCATGCGGTAGTACCGACCGATAAAATGCGCCTGTGTGGGGGATTTTAATGTAAAAAAAATGTAGCCAAGACGAGACCATCATACACCTCGCACTGTCAAAAAGCTATCAGATCTGATACATCTTAGTCAAAATATGTGGCTCAAAATCTTATCCACTATACATAGACATCATTTCCCGAGAATTTTGTTGATCTAGTACCTATAATCCAAACCCAAGTTATGAGGGTAAGAAAAAACCACGAAGTTCTTCGAGAAAAGGTAGTAATGCCTCTTGAGCTTCGCTACTGTCTTGGCGGGGGCACTCCAGATTCATGGGCTTCTTGGATTGTCTATAATATCACACGTGACACTAACACTTACAAAAAAACCGCACCCCATTTTGTGAGCCACGCAGTACCAAGCCTCCAATACCTGCCGTTGACAGTTTCGTTTCGACACAAACTTTTCTTTGTTAAACCGTTGGTAGCTCCCGCAAGTCGGCGGTCGGCGCGTTGAGTTTCGCAACTTATCTTGTTAGTTTTGTTGGGAATTTCTCACGGCGCAAATAAATGCGCCAGAGGGACCCCTGCCTCTGTTTCTGCAGGTGGCCACACGCTAGGATACCCATTTTTTTTTCGATTGGAGCTGCAACTGTGGCCGTTTTCGAATGAAAAAATTTTGTTCGTGTCAACCAGTGAACGGGAGATCCTTAAATTTAGTACGGTTTTACTATCGATTTAGTACGGTACAAAATAAAGAGGTCCTAGTCATAAATAGTTCATACGTTTTCGAGCTTAGTCTTGATTGGATCCAATCGGAATTCAGAAAAAATATATAATTTTTTTTCTTACAGATTTTGTTTGCGCACTATATTATTAGGTGTAAGTTGATTGAGCGGGTCCGAAACACCACGCTGCGCGCCAAAACGCAATTCAAGGATGTTGGAGCTGTAACCGCCAAATTGAAGTGAACCTGGGCCGGCCAAGTTTGCCGCATGGGTCCAGATAGGTGGGCGAAAATCTTCACCGACTGGACCCCACAAGATGAGCACCGGCGGCGCCGCGGCAGACCGAGACAGAGATGGCGGGACGACCTCACAACCTTTTTTCTGGGGTGGCAAGAGACGGCCGAGGATAGAGAGGAGTGGAAGAAAAAAGGGGAGGCTTTTGCCCAGCAGTGGGACACTATGGTGGCTACATACAAAAAAAACTCTCATTTTTTTCTTATAAAGAAGGTCGGTCGCACAGATGCAGATCTGCAGAGACTAAAAAAAAAAAGTATTGTATTGTATTATTGTAATGTATTATTGTATATTGTATTGTAAAAGCAGATAAAAAGTAATTTGCAACAGAGCCGCTCTTCTAGCAGCAATCGCTCAATGCCCGGGGCGAACTGAATTCCTAGCTTGTCTGTCTCTTTCGGATTGAATTATAGCCCCGTCTGTATCTCGAATGCTTTTGTGTTTCTTTCCGCCCCGACTACGGGATGGAGCTACCGTAATTGGTCCCCAGACTGATTTAGGTATGCGTTTATTCAAATGCAATTTCGGAACCATCCCGGAGAAACCATGAAATGGTTTAAGCTAGGGCTTAGAGGCAAGAAAGCCAAACCTAAACTCTAATTTTTAAATCGAGTCCACGGAATGACAGTTGCTACAAAGGCTTTATCTGTCAGTGGCATACTAGCCACTGTCATTCCGTGGACTCGAATTAAAAATTAGAGTTTATATGCACATGTAATTTATAATTTTAAGGCTGGAAGATAGCAGCGTGGCGGGAAATTCAAAATTTTCACAGTTTTTTACATTTTGTGGCTAAACTGAGCTATTTTTGTTCAGTGATTTTTCGTTCGCGGCAATAAAACAGTATTCTTTTCATTATTGTAAACAACAGAACAACAATAATTCAGCCGATTATGTGTTCTGGTCTACGAAGCAGTGGCACTGCCCAAAAAACTTGTCGTAGACCAGAACACATAATCGGCTGAATTATTGTTGTTCTGTTGTTTATAATAATGAAAATAATACTTTGTTATTTCCTAGAACGAAAAATCGCTGAAAAAAAATAAGTCAGTTTAGCTACAAAATGTAAAAAACTGTGAAAATTTTGAATTTCCCGCCACGTTGCTATCGTCCACCCTTAAGTACTATAATATGCAAAAAAAAAAGATGTCACGTTTAGAGATGCAAAAGACGTGAGTGTTGTTCTAAATTAGACGAATAAGATATTATGTAGCATCTGAAAATGCTGCACTTCTTGCTTACCATGGATATGTTGCCTCACTACTGCGCTATGGAATAATACAACGTGTTACAATTGCAGGGAACGACCTAGATCTTTTTGAATAGATGTGATAAAACAAAATCATCATGTTTGAATCTTAAAATAATTATTAATAATAATATGTAAATAATTGAATGTCAACACCTAATATCTAAACTGCATGCTTAGAATACGATTTTATTTTACAATTGTATATTTTTAAATTTAACTTCTTTAGCAACAGAGCCTCAACAGAAATACCTTTTGTACAAGCGTAACCGAGCGCCTGCGATACAGGGTCACCTAGTGCAGGGCTCAATGTTAAAGTGTTTTTTTATTTTTTTATTTTGGAAATAAATAATTTGAATTTGAATTTGAATCATTTTCAATATTGTGGATGACCATAGAAATACACAAATAAAGTAAAGACAGTGCCGAATATAATACAGCAAGATACCGACATCGCTGTCATTTGTACAGCATCTGGATGCACCGTCCATTCCAGTAATATCGAAAACCAGTCGACTTTGTTTACCATGGAGGTATTAATTACATCCATCCATTCAGTTGAGGAAAATGCTCAGAATCCCGTGGACCGCCTACAGAATCAATATTTCCATCCTAAACGACCTTAGAATAACGATGCGACTGTCAACAGTCTGTCACCAGAGGGCCCTCAGCCTTTTTGGGCATATTATACGGTCATGGCTGTGTAACATCAAGGAATGGACCGGCATCAAATCCGAGGAACAAATATTCAGGACAGCCATGAACAGAGAGCGGTGCAGAGAGCTGACTGCCAACCTCCAGTAATGGAGAGGCACTTCGAGAAGAAGATACGGTCACCACGTCATACTCTGGAAAAACAGATAATTTTGGGCCAGATGGAAGGCAGACGGACGAGGCAGAACACCGCTGATCCGCTGCTCTAAAGAGGGCAGCAGGTGGATCCATCCAGCACGCATCCCATCGCGCCCATGACCGTGATAAGTGGAGAAGCATTGTATATGGTCACGATCCTCAGAATTGAGGGACCGATCCAGAAGATCCAGTCGTTCCCGCAATGCTGAGGATCGTGACAATCACTTAAGGTGGCGGAGTATTCTCCATTGAGTTCTAGCACTCGCGATGCGAATCAGCTGGTGTAGGAGTTTTTGTGCGTAGCCTTTATCATGATATCCGTCTATCAGCAGGTGTTCTGCCTCGAGCCCTTTTGCCTCTTGCCTTGCCTTTCCACCTTTCCCCTCATAAGTCATAATTAGTTTTTCTAGAAAATCCCTATTTATAGTCCTCCTATACAAGGTGTTAAAAGACCGCCGACAGACCCGAAAGGCATGGATACTAGACACCAAAACAAAGTAGGTAATTTTTCGATAAATTGTTGCTGGGAAATGATATTGGTTTTTTAGGTTATAATTTTGTAAAATATTTATCACGCTTGTTTCCATGTCATGTTTTTTTTTGTCGTATTTTTGATTCCGTTAAATTCGAAGCTTGATTTTGACTGACAGATACACATACAGACATACGGACAGCAAAGTGATCGTATAATTGGTTCCGGTTTTCCTCTTGGGGTTCGGAACCCTAAAAACACCTAGAAAAACTCAAATTTTAAACGAGACGTTTTTGTGCGAGCAGCTTTCTTACCGTTGTGGCTGGAAAAACGTTCGTGTGTGGGCACCCTAAGTTGGCTGTGAAAAGTATTTTAGTTCCCAGTCCATTAGGTAGTTTTTACACACTAGGGTCTAGTAAATTAGACTTAACGCCAACAGTTACTACCTCCATGCCAGCAGTGTGGTTGCACTTTACAAATATTGTTTATCCGACAAAATGGCTGCCAACTACCGAAACACTAGCATTATTTCCATAATTTCCCCAGAGCTCGTACTATTGTTGCCAACTATTAACCACCTCTGAGTAAAACCTTATTTCTTGAAGCTTAAAGTTTCTTTTCGTTTGTTGGAGAGGTCAAGTAAGGGTGGTAGTACATGGTATGGAGTACCAAGAGGAATAGAATGCCAGTTCAATTTTAGACAATATTTGTAATGTGTAGCGAATGCGATAGCTTGATAAGTGAAAGGGATCGACGCTTGATACAGAGGGTATAAACACCCTTGTGGGAGAAAATGAGAATGTGTAAGGAAGGTTGTCTGGAAGAGATGATGTCCTCCTATCCGTCGACGGCGACCCTCAAAAATTTCTTGCGTGAGCTCGAATATGGCTGGAGAAGCCGAGTTATATCTTGAAGACTCGGTCGCAGGTGTCACGGTACAGTTGCCCAATAGAGATGTACGTGGGCTTAGGGCTGGTTTTGCGATAATGGCGTTTGGCTTCAAAGTCTTTTAGCCGAGCCTCCTCAAAGTTTTTAGTGCCTTCTTGAACAGATTTTCGCCATTCAGGCCGCATACGAGTAAGCGCAATTTTTTCGCATACTTTATGTGGTATACCACTCGCAAACTGGCGCTTCATGACGTCCTCTCAACATTGCTCGAAGACACTTCATATGACGCCCTTATTGATAAGACCGCCAATTATACACTCAGGTTCTGTAAGTCGCAGCGACTTAGATGGCCGGTCACCTGGAAAGAATGCCAGACACCAGAGCCGCAAAGGTAATGAGCAAATGGAAAACACAGCAGAAGAGACCAAGAGGCAGGCCCAAAAAACGTTGGATTGACTGCATAGAAGAAGACCTCAGGAAGATGGGCAAATACACCAACTGGCGAAAAGAGGCAAGGGCCAGAGACAAATGGAGATCTAGTGTGGAGGAGGCCAAGACCCACAAGGGGTTGTAGCGCCAAAGGAAGTAAGAAGTAAGCCAATTATACACGGTGTTAAAAGACTGCCGACAGGCCCAAAAGGTATGCATAGTAGACATCAAAATAAAGTACTTTTTCCATAATTTATTGCTGGAAATTTATTTTGGTTTATTAGGTAATAATTTTGTTAAGTATTTTATCAAGCAATGGACGCGTATCGCAGAGAAGTTATTTGGGCAAGCGTTGGCATAAACTTACGCTACATACAGTCGAGATGCGGATGTTTTTTGGAAGAAATATTTTTAAAAAATATGGCTTCTTGGGAAGAAATCAATACTGTCTTGTATTGTGCAATAATAAAGGCTCACCACACAGGGGCGTTTTTATCGGTCGATGCGTTATTGCGATATCTGTTTTCAGTACTTTTTGTGTTTGGATGGCCATGGAGTTACACACTGCTGCGGTAATAACGCCGCGATGTTCCTAATTCAAAATGTACCGATAAACAGATATCGCAATAACGCATGCGGTAGTAGCGACCGATAAAACGCGCCTGTGTGGGGGAGCCTTAAACATGTGCCAACATGTAGGAAATATCAGAAACTTTTTAACATAATATTATCATCACTAACTAAGCCCAAAAAGAGTTGCTTACATTCTAACTGTGCATTTAATTTTAATTTTATTAATGAAAAATCTACATTA
Organism: Zelleria hepariella; assembly: GCA_949319315.1. Lineage (NCBI taxonomy): Eukaryota > Metazoa > Arthropoda > Insecta > Lepidoptera > Yponomeutidae > Zelleria > Zelleria hepariella. The sequence goes on along the minus strand of OX439382.1, from coordinate 28,957,293 downwards.
CGTACATTTGTGAATTTGTAGTAGCAATACCACTCGCTGACGGTGAAGGAAAACATCGTGAGGAAACCTGAGCGTATGAGGCATTATACCCTTAACGCAATAATCGCCAACCCGCATTGAGCACGCGTGGTGATTAAGCTCGAACTCTCTCTCTGAGAGAAGGCCTTTGCCCAGCTAGTGGGACATGTACAATTGTGCAGGCTACATCTTACTTTTTTTTAAATGAAAAATCTATAAGCCCTCACGGAAGTACAGGAAAGACACCTTGATCCTTATTACAAAGGGAGAAAGGAGCTAGTTCGTTACATGTTGGACGCAGCTAGCTACGCCCGACGTTGGGTCTACATTGACAAATAGTGCAGTCTAGCACCGACCTACCTACCTAACAACGGTACATAGAGAAACACAGAAGTTCGGCTACGACCACTATGATACGCAAGCATTTTATTCTTCTTCTTGTGATAGATGATAATTGATATGATAACACAAGAAATGCATAATTTTATTTTATTTTGTTAAAGAATTTTTATTTTGTTTCAAAGAATGTTTATTTTGTTTGATTATTCTGTTTTGATATTTGCTCAGATATTTATTGCATCAAGTAATTAAATTACTTGATATGTCCCTAATTATGTTTTAAATATGTAACTGGTTCCTCGCGATACAGGCCCAGCCAGCGAACTGTTATCTTCCGCTCGCTGGGCCCAGCCTAGTGCGAGGACCCCTGGCAATTTCGTACATTTAAGCTAGTTTATGCACAGATTTTATAATAAGACTTAACTTTTCTGTACCTACCATCTTTGTGCAATAAAGACCTTTTTTACTTATTACTTTACTTACTTCTTCTTTGCGTGCCGTCTCCTATCAGAGGTTGGCGATCAGTTGGGCTATCTCGTCCTTCGAAGCCGCCAAACGAAACAATGAGCCGGTGCTCTGCCCGAACCATTCTCGCAGATTTTGGATCCATGATATCCTGGGTCTACCAAGCAATTTGTTGCGATTTTTGTATTCCCTTTTTTAGGGTTCCCTACCCAAAGGGTTCCGTACCATTATCCATGATATCCTGGGTCTACCAAGCAATTTGTTGTGATTTTTGTATTCCCTTTTTTAGGGTTCCCTACCCAAAGGCATAAAATCACGTTTCTCGTATGGGAGCCTCCTTAATATTTTTTTTGTATTTTTTGTTTTATCGGCCACAGAAATACATCATGTGTGAAAATGTCAACTGCCTAACTATCACGGTTCATGAGATACAGCCTGCTCCTCTAGCCTTGACGCAATTTTGTCAATATGGCGCAATTTACAAAATTAAATATTTCATGAATTAAGACTCATTTTATATTTTTATTGCACAAAATAGCCTAACCTTTGAATAAACATTACGAAGTATATAAAACCAAAGCATGACTATGCAAATGCAAGACAAATTAATAAAAAACATTGACAATATGAACGCAATAGCGTCAAGAGTAACACCCAAGGACAGACGGACAGACGGACGAACAGACAAACAGACAGACAGACGGACAGCGGAGCCTTTGTAATAGGCACCCGTCGGGTAAGGAACTCTAAAAAAATTCTGTCCTTTTCTACTCTACGCTAACAGCGTGGCAATAAATTACTCACGCTATTCATGACTTTTTACTCTTTCGCGCCCGACTCTATACTGTGCTGAGGTAAAGAAATATTTGCAGAGTCACTCTTCCGCTTTCTTTTTTAATAACTTATGCTTCGACTTTGCTTGGCTTTTTTCCCGCTGCGAAATATGCTGCCGTGTGCTAAATTAGCATTTCATTTCTCGTCTAATTAGCTAGTCAGCACTGGCCCACATTTAAGAAATCCATGTTTTGACGGTGGCATTAATAGTCGTCATCTCAAGCTCGAATTCAAGTAGGTGATCTCAGAAAAGCCAAATGCTAATGTCAAGCCTTCGCTAATGTTAATATCAATCTCAAGGTAGTGTCTATTAATATCCTGACATCTACTCAACTTTGACATTAGCCAAGGCTAGACATTAGCATTTAACTTTTCTGAGTTCACCTACTTGAGATCGAGCTCAAGCAGGTGATCTCAGACGACTATTAATACCACCCTTAGTTTGAGAATTAGATAAAAATAAGACCCCCATTTAGATTATAGGGACCTTACCAACAATGACCATTAAATACTAAATTCATGTCATAGACCACTTCGGTGCATACTTTAAATACTTATTTACTTATTTGATGGGTCAACGACCCGAAGTGTTCTTGGCCTCAGACACAAGATGACAACTTGTGTCAACGCCATACGTCTCACAACTAGAGCCGCCAATGGAAAAAAAATCATATCTTTTTTTTGTATGCGTTTTAGCAAAAAACGCTCCTGCGATTTCTCAACGCGAGGCCTAACTATTTTTAGGACCTAAGTTTTAGATTCCAGGATTGAATTTCCTACGAATGCAATCGATTCTCGCCAAAAGTGGCCACTTTTGGCGAGAATCGATTGCATTCTTAAGTTCTAGGATCTGGAATCCAAACCTTAGGTCCTAAAAATAGTTAAGCCTCGCGTTAAGGTATCGCAGGAGCGTTGTTTGCTAAAAACGCATCCAAAAAAAAGATTGATTTTTTTTTCCATTGGCGGCGCTAGTTCTGAGACGTATTTCATCTTAAATTCGAAAATAGAGTTTTAGGCATCTCCATAGCCCTTTTTGGCACCCATTGTAGTGACTACAGGCAACACCGTCGACCCTCCACGCTCGTAGTATACTGCGTAGCACGTAGCATATGCTAGGCTCGTAGCGCATAACTGTGCGAAAAGTAATCGTTAGCAATAATTATCACGTTTACTTAGGTGCAAAGCAAATCATTTATTGATCAACATACATTGGCTATTTGTAAATAAGTGAATGACAAAACCATTTACCGGAGACCCTGTCATCACGTAGGGTTGACTTTACTTAATGCATCAAAATTGAGCTTCGTTGGATATTGACCCACTATAGAGGCCGAAAAAAAGCTATATAATCTATCGTTGAACAATAGTTAAGATAAAGCTAAGTGCAGTCGCCTAGCCACGAGTATGTTTTGTAATTCGTTAGTTACAACATAGGTGGTGAAAGAAAATTTCTATGAAGCGAAGAAAGAAAAATATTTTTTTTTTTCTTCTTACAGCTGGGAAGTAAGGAGGAACAAAAAGGCAGTCCTTTATTGTGCAGACGGTTGACTGTTCACTAATTAATGTTGCCCGCATGTTTGCCCGGGGTAGGGATACCATGTGAACCTTAATTTCTGATGCTATATCAGTTCGTTCACTCGAAAAACAAAATTATCACGTCAATCATAGCAAACGTTATTTGGTAGGCGAGTAAATAAAATTAAAAGATTTTTTAATTTCGTACTTGAGCCAAATCGGTCGAGGGATTGCCGAGATATGGAACGTTGTACAGTTTAGCAAAGCGCGCGCGTTTGCAAAAAGTTCGCGTTAGCAACACATCTGTAACTGGGTTCGCGAGTTCACAGTTCAGGGCAAACTACTAGCAGTTACTTCGCCAGTATCAATTTTATTACATTCCCATTTCTAAAATGTGTGATAAAATAAGTTCTCCAGCTATGACTCGAGTGTGTTGCACCGACAACCGTCGGGTGCCTCTTCTTCTTTTGGTAAGTTTTGATTATTTAGGTCCCATTTCTTATCGGAGCCCTATATTTTTCCTTAGAGGATCAGTTGCAGAAGGTTATATAAAATTTGTCGGGTGCTTAAATACATAAAAGTCCCCTAAAACCTCAACAGCGTCGTCACCCGCCGCCAGCTTTTTCGCAACGCCGACAGCAGCGAGTTTTTACATTCCTTTTGTAATTACTTGATGCGTTTTAGATTCCAAATTAAATCTGAGAGTGTGCACTCTTGCGCATTAGGCATCGTAGTCATTGTGTGGAAGACTTAATTAAGAAGATCTTAACGTAGTTTTAGCTCTTCTGTGGCTAGAACAGTGGATACCTAGGGTGACATTAATGGTCGTCAGCTCAAGCTCGAGCGCAAGTAGGTGATCTCAGAAAACAAAATCGCCGAACTTGAATAGCTGTCATGTCAGCATATTAATAGACACTAGCTTGAGCTTGACATTAGCCAAGGTCTCAAGTCGGTGTTTTTTTTTCTGAGATCACCTACTTGAGCTCGAGCTTGAGTTGACGACTATTAATGCCACCCCTAGTTCGAATCGCGGTAGGTAGGTAATCGTATGAGGTAGTGGCCACCCCTGGTGTCAGAATTTTGAAGCCGCCCAAAGGGCCTCTGACATGGCTTAAGGCTCGGTATAAGGCTAACTAGCGCCACCAATGTTGAAAAAATCATATGTCCCTTCAGAAGAAGTTTCTGACAAAATCCTAAGATGAGCTCATGCGCCATGCTTTTCTAAATTTTTAAGTGTAGGTACCCAACTCAATTTCTAGTCTTAAGCTAAAAAAATTTCGATAACCGCCAAAAACGGCCGCTTTTGGCGGTTATCGAACATTTTTAGCTTAAAAGTAAATTTCGAAGAGGGTATCTACACTTAAAAATCTAGAAAAGCATGGCGCACAGGCTCATCTTAGGATTTTTTCAGAAACTTCTTCTAAAGGAAGATATGATTTTTTAACATTGGTGGCGCTATTTAGCCTTATACCGAGCCTTAACGATTGTAATTAATCAATTAATCAACAACAACCGGGATCTTCCTTCCAAATCGCGGTGAAAACACGCACTTAATTTTCCAACTATACCTACCGTTTATTATGTAGTTGCAATACACCGAACTAAACAGCCATACCTCTCGCTAAAGGTCACTGAACATATCGTGAAGAAATCCACGACTTGGTTGCAGAATGTTCCAGAAATACTTACTGCGCCTAAAGAGATGGCGTAATGTGCTGCTGCTAAAAACCGGTCTTAGATAAGATCTGTAAATAGTGCAGGTTAAAACACTTATTTCTAGCAAGACTGGAGCTAAAGATGCATCTTTCTACCTAGACAAAGTAAAAAGTACGATGTAGCCCGTACATTGTACATGTCCCACTAGCTGGGCAAAGGCCTTCTCTCAGAGAGAGAGTTCGAGCGTAATCACCACGCGTGCTCAATGCGGATTGGCGATTTTCGCTTTGAGGATTTATAATGCCTCAGACACTCAGGTTTCACCACGATATTTTCCTTCACGGTTAGCGAGTGGTATTGATACTTTAGGTACACATTCACAAATTAACGTAACTTTGAAATAAATTCAAGTCACTAGTTAGTAGGTACATGCCCGCACCGGGAGTCAAAACTGGGTCTCTCGATTCCAAGTCCTTGTTCTACCCACTAGCCCACCACTGCACTAGACAAAGTAAGTGCCTATAAACTAGTGGTTCGCTCCGAACTATGAACTCGCGACCCCAGTTACATATGTGTAACTTTGCTTACGCCATTCGCGCATATAAACTATACAACCCCATATCTCGGCAACCCCTCGACCGATTTGGCTCATGTTCGAACTTAAAATTTTTTTTAATTTCGTTTACCTGTCTACCAAATTTCATTACGATCCGACTAAATTTACTCAAGTTATCGTCGAACGAACATTCATACATACAAACATACAAACATACAAACATACAAACATACAAACATACAAACATACATACAAACATACATACATACAAACGCCGGATTGTTCCAGTAGACTCGGAGAACTTCGCTCGCTTCGCTCGCTCGTTCAATTACGGTGCCGTTATAATCCGCACACAATTAAACGCCAAAAAACCTATCAGTTAATTATCATCATTCTGTCTCTCCTCCTGCGTATTTCGTTCGTTCATTCGTTCTTTCGGCCGCTGACAGTTGGTATAATAAATTGCATTTGGCTCTTTTTGTTTGCCGATTCGTGTGGAATGATCTCTTTTGAAAAAGGTTAAGATTTATTACCTACAATGGAATGCTCCGTTGTGAAATGGTGTTTTTAGACCAGTTTGCTAAATATAGTTTGAGACTTGTCTAAAAACTGACTCACTCCGAATCCAACCTAATAAAAACATGATCTACCTAGAAGCTGACTTTAGGCTGGTATTAATAGTCCTCTGAGATCACCTACTTGAGATCGGTCTCAAGTAGGTGAACTCAGAAAACAAAAATCACCTACTTGAGACATTGGCTTATTAATAAACCTATCTTAGGCGCGAACTTGAGTCCTCGATTTGAGTAAAGAATGAACTATTTGAACGAATGATACCATTTAAAGTTCAAAATGTGGTCAAAAAGCTTAAACCCAACTCAAAAGTACTAGGCGCCCATACATTATAAAGATACTATTCGAAAGGCACAACCTGAGTTTGACCTCCTTTTGGTCCATAAAATTGTCCATGGTCCGGTGTTATTCAGTTGTCAACTTGTCATTTCTATAATAGTCCAGGATTCCACAAACATAAAAGTGATGTTACAAGATATAACACGAACTCTACTCCAAATAGGTACTCGATTATAATAACTAGTGGTTCACCCCGAACTGTGAACTCAGGATAACTAACTTTTTGCTAACCCCATATCCACTCTTCGTCCGATTTGGATTTGGATGTTAGAATTTTAAATTTCTTTTAATTCCATTAAGCCGCCTTTATATTTTTATGACGACACAATCATTCATACATACAAACATACAAACATACTTCGATCGCTCGTTCAATATGACGACACAATTTTGTAGCGGCACCCTGGTCTAGACAAAAAGGAACAGATCTGACTCGCTTCAGCCATTTTTATTCAGCATTGTTATTTGTTACTTTGGCAACAGAGAGCTTGATCTTGAGTGAGTAACTCAGCATATTAATAAAGCAGCGCTTACTTGAGACCGATCTCAAGTCCTCGACTTGAGTCAAGAATGAACTATTTCAACGCTTGAGTAAAGAATGTACTAGGCTACCATACATTAGAAAGAGGCTAGCCACAACCTCAGTTTGACCTTCAAAGAGGTTCGTAAGGTGAACAACTTTTTTCACGGTTTTCAGAACTGTCGAATAAAAGAAAAAACTTTTTCTACTGTCAAACATCAGTCAAACTACGAAAATAATTATTATAAAAATGTCTCGTAAATTCTTGTGATTTTCAGTATATTGAACGTTTTAGTTGGTTATGGATAATAAGTGGCGCCAGAGAGGTTATTTTCAATATTTTGGCCGAAAAATATCATGCCGGAAACTTCCAACAGAGAGCTTCAGTTCATTCGAGCTTCCGTTATTCGAACTTCCGTTTTTCGAGCTTCAGTACCTAGCGGACCCAGTTGGATGACCTCTACAAACGAGTTGCTGACAAGACAGGTATTTATTCACTATAATTGTATGAAATATACATAGTTCACGATACAAGTTACAGATATCGTCAGTTAGGTCTTTAAAATACCCCATCATCAACGTTTTTTGCGCATTTAATATAACTTTAGAGGTTATGTTTACGTAGAGAAAGTAGTAATTTGCCAAGCGAATTTATAATAAATTATAGAGCGACTGCAAACCTAACGTTTGATCGTTGCGCACATCATTCTACTACATTAATGTTTTATTTTGATTCCAGGAAAATCAGAAAGTACCTACTGTCCGACGCATAATCGACGAAGTTAGGGCGTTATGATAGGAGGGATAAAAACCAAGGCAATTTTACAACACCAGCGTTGGTCCCGAAACCTGGAATAATGTGTGGAGAATGAACACATAAAATGAGGGGAAGAATACTCGACTCAGTGCAAATTCATGTCAGGTGTAGAAATTTTAGATGATGATTAGGAAACAATATTGTATTAATAAATATGTTACAACTCTCCCAGGCTTGTTTATTTTCCAATTAGAAAAAAAAAATTGATAGTTATGTAACATTAATGAAGGTCTTCCCTATTCAGATTTATCTTCAAGTAGGTATCAACTTAATTTACTGAATACCTACTACTCGTATGAATGATACCACACCCTCAAGTTTTCCCTACTATATCCGCTTTATATTTTATGCATGCCTAGTAACCTCTATGGTCCAACTGGGCTTTGAAGACCGGCAAATTGTCTTAAAAAAACTAGGTACGAGTAAAGAGGTTTGAATTGTATGTTGTGCTGCCATCTATATGATATGTATCATACTACATGAAACTTTCTGTCACCAATCGCCTTAGAAGAGATTCCGGATGTTTATGCACGCCTAATACCTTCAGACCATTGACATGACGTCATTCACGTTACAGCACAAAAATTCTATTGTACACACGACAGCACGTCAAAGTGTACAATTTTGTTGTAAAGTCGCCCGTAACGTAACCGAGTAGAGTACTAGCGTGTAAAGGTCGACGTGTTGTCGTGTGTACGTGCGTTTCACGAAATAATTCCCTTGGATTGTACAAAAATAGTCCCTATTACATCGTAAGTAAGGAAAGAGTTGAAATATACTTTCTGCCTTTTTATTAGTGTGTGGTGTAGTTTCTTACAAGATTATGGGAGCCTGCAAATAGTAGTATTTCTTTGAAATTAAAACTTAATTTTGACAACACTTCTGTATTTGACCAAGTACAAGCTCGTAGCTTCTGATTCTACCATGCCTTTATAGGTAGTATTTGAGTTTTAGATGGTGACGCGGTGGTGGCATAATGGGTAGAACAATGGATTTGGAATCGAGGGATCCTGGTTCGAGTCCCGATGAGGGCATGTACCCTACCCATGACATTAATTTATTTCAAAGTCGCATACATAACACTCCCTGACTGTGAAGAAAAACATCGTGAGGAAACCGGAGCATCTGAGGCTATATACCAAACTAAACTCAAACTTAGTACCAGCTTATTTTATTTAAACCTCAGCTCTTCGGAGTTCTTTCTTGGTAATATGACTGTGGGGCTCTGAACTGCTGGAATTTTGCAGCTCGAAGAACTCGGGCTGGTAGAAACACTTTTCTGGCTAGTCATAGTGATGTGGTAGAGGTGCCGGTCGAATGACGACGACAAATTATTTCACACCACAAGGTCCCTTTCCACGTAACTTCCGATGTCGACGATGGTCCTAAGTATATTGTTAAGCTGCAACTTCTTGCGGTAGGTTCGCTTTGGATGCGCGCTGACTAGACATCATTTTTGTATATTAATTATCAAAGAAAATAATTCCCCTTATTGCTTTGCGTAGTCGGGTGATGAAAAACACGAACTTGAGTCGGCTATCGCCTGCACTTGGAAATGACAGTCGTAAGTCTGGTCTCAAGTAGGTGAACTCACGTAAGATTGTGTCTGTTAATATGCCAGCGACTCCGGTCTCAAGTAAGTGATCTTACAGCTTCTTAACATTTTATGCATGCCTAGTACTCTAAACCACGTTGTATTGAAATTGAGACGTCACGGACTGTCAAAAGATGAATGACTCACTCAATTCAGAGCTCAAGTCGGCTCTATTAATATGGCGTCGACTCAAGTAAGTCGACTCACTCAAGTAAGTCGGCTAATGTCAATGTCAATCTCAAGATCGTGACTATTAATAAGCAGACAGCTACTCAAGTTTGACATTACCCAAGGCTTGACATTTACCTCCTTGAGATCGATCTCAAGTAGGTGAACTCAGACGACTATTAATACCACCCTAAATATGAAACTGGAAAGTTCAGGATTGAACCTATTCCGAATTTGGTAACCTCCGCCCTCCTTTCAAACCTTCCTTTCCTTTTTTTTTTTTCCTTTCCTTTCTTTTCCTTTGTTTAATTTCAAAGTTACGTACATTTGTGAATTTGTAGTAGCAATACCACTCGCTAACTGTGAAGGAAAACATCGTGAGGAAACCCGCGGCTTAGTTGGCTCCGCACGTATTGACCAGTCTTTCCTGTGGGCTAGGCCGACTAAGCTGTCAGGATGGTATAGGTGCTGGGCAAGCCTACTCCATCTAAAACAATTTCCCAGGCACTGCAGCGCCGAGTGGTCTCTTCACCCATCTAGTATGAGTGAAGGTGCCACTGGACGCTGTATAAATCATCTCTTTACGTAGATGCAAAGGCCTTAGTTTAGCCCTCCTTTCATTGCATCTACTCGTAGTATCGGGTATAACATAGTTTGCATTCAAAGCATAATGGACCATATCGTATTTGGACAGATCGATACATATTTTATATCCCAGTCGGTTTCTGAGTTGAGAATTTTGCTAAGCAAATACTTTACTATCGTTCTATCACGCTCTTTTGTGAGAAATCTGCAGAGACAGGACGATACTTACCCATTTGCTTAGCGAATTTCTCAATTCAGAAATCGGCAGTTAGTAGATCAACAAAGTAAGAGAGAGAACACTATAAGTATTGCGCGCTATTGGACTCAATTTGAAGTTTTTTTTACCATGATTCTTCCCCAAGAAAAAGATTGGTCTTCTTCTTCTTCTTCGTCGTTACGCTCTTGTCAGAGCGGTGGTGGTCCAGATGTAGTAATAAGTGGCTGTTGTTGCGTGCCTTACGATGCCACGCCATTTATGTCGGTCAGAGGTTGTCCGGGTGCATTCATACAGTGTTTTCCCCATAGTAGTCTTGATTTGGTCAGTCCATCGGATGGGTGGTTTTCCCCGAGTTCTAGTGCCTTCCACCACTCCCTGCATTACAATTATTGGTAACTAGTGGGGTTCGCTAAAAAATTTACATGCGACGTTTACTTTCTGATCCTTCATGCTGGACCGGCAGGTAAATTTTCTCGTCTGGTGTAAACGCATGCAGTCGAACTCATTAACTTGGTACTTTTGAGATGGATATATTGTGGACGCACCCTTTTGTGTAGCACCGGAAATGGCCTTTTGGTTTTGAGATTTTTCAGTCATATTCCTTTTGTCTCTTTTCGATTATTTTTTGTGAATTATGGTGTTTGGTATTTTTGTTTCAAGCGAACGTATGTTTATATTTGCCTGCCAAAATCCAGTAGTAGTTGCACAATGCATTTTTTTGTAAAATAGAATCAAACTTTCAGTTTTTGTAATAAGGCAGCGGAGGTAAATGGTCCATAATTTAGTCGGTAGGAAATTAACTACTTGTTTTTCAAAATATGTTTGTGCTTACTGAACCAATCTCCTTTTTAATAATTAAACCAGTTTTATTAATGGCCGTTTCGCTTACATGCCAAGATGCTCTTTACATTGAAAAGGGTAATTTTCAGCAGAGAAATTATTATCTTATTTTGGTGGCACTTTTTATTTATGGTTTTTAGCTAAGTTGATGTTTTTGCTGTGTACAGTCAAGTATTGTAGCAATTTACACTGAAACTGCAGTAAGTACATAATTTTCTCTTAAAACCCACAAATAAAAAGTGCCACCAAAATTTGATAAGTATTTCTTTGTTTAAAATGACCTAAAAACTTCCTCCGCAGCATGTCTCACCATTGTAAATGTTAAACAAGACGGCAAAAATGGAAACACTAAAGCCATGATCAGGCTAAAAGGCCATGCAATAAACAAATTGGTCAATTTCATCATAGAAATTACTTAATTTTGGTGGCACATTTTATTTATGGTTTTTGGCTAAGTTGATGTTCTTACTGTGTACAGTTATGTAGTGGAGTAATCAACACGTAACTGTACTGCAGTAAGAACATAATTTTCTCTGAAAACCCACAAATAAAAAGTGCTACCAAAATTAGGTAAGTATTTCGCTGCTGAAAATGACCCAAAAACTTCCTCCGCAGCATGCCTCACCATTGTAAATGTTAAACAAGACGGCAAAAATGGAAACACTAAAGCCATGATCAGGCTAAAAGGCCATGCATTAAACAAATAGCTGAATTAAGCCGAGTCGCTGCCAACTGGCCTTAAACGACCCTTGCTTAAGGGGGAGCCACTCGATCGTCCCACTTGGCGAAGGTCCTAAAATAATAAATGAGTTTACATTTATTACGTCGACTCGCACGAACGCTATTCAAACTGCGCGATAACTATTGTTACTAGTCGTAATATTCTAGTAGTTGTTGTAGTAGTGTATGATGCACCTGAATTTCTTTGAATTTTTGTGTTTCAGAATACAAGGTGTTACAAAAGGTCCTAATGCCCATTTTCACCAATCACCCCTAATTTTAAAAGACCTTTTAACGCAAATTAGGAGTCCCATATTAAATCGATAACGGTTTTCACCAAGCTCTAGTCTAGAAGCTTAAAGCTTTTTTACAGGATCATTTTGCTGGTTCTGTAGTGCACCCACATCTCACCTTTTTGAATTTATATTAAGGTTAACTACTTTTGCACGAGGCTTAACTATTTTTAGGACCTAGGGTTTAGATTCCAAATCCTAGAACCTACGAATAAAATATTTTATCGCCAAAAGTGGCCACTTTTATCGATAAAAGATTTTATTCGGATCTGGAAGGATCTGGAATCTATCTTGGGTCCTAAAAATAGTTAAGCCTCGCATTCAGTACCTGACGATTCGTTTTTAATTGAACGAGCGAGTAAAGCGAGCGAAGTTCTCCGAGACTACTGGAACAATCCGGTGTTTGTATGTTTGTTTGTATATATGTATGTATGTATGTATGCATGTTCGTTCGACGATAACTTGAGTAAATTTAGTCGAATCTTCATGAAATTTGGCAGGCAGGTAACAGAGGCAAAGAAACATGAGCCAAATCGGTCGAGGGGTTGCTGAGATATGGGGTCGCGAGTTCATAGTTCGGGGCGAGCCACTAGTATTAAACTGTGTGAGTACTCTTCTATCTGTGGAAAGATGATCCCGTAAGCTTCAGATGATAACATAATACAGTCTAAACAAGTCCCGAAACTGTGGAGGCAACGCGGCGTAATGCATTTTCGCAGTAGACGTTACGGTCGCATATTTCCAAAGTCGCATCGCTCCCAGGGCGTCTTCCTTATTAGTCCTCATCATTCATGGCCTCATTCAATAATAACTCCAAGCTCGGAATATTGAATCAGCTAGCAGTTCGCATGAAGCTATGGTCCAATCCAGCGAAAAGCGCGAAATTTGATGAATTGGCATGAACGTAGCTTTTATATGTACGCCCCCAAAAAAAATGTGAAAATTTTGAATTTCCCGCCACGCTGCTATCTTCCAGCCGATAGCAGCGTGGCGTGGCTGGAACTCAAGTTCGACGATTACTTGAGTAGGTCGCATCGTCGTGAAATTTGGTAGTCGGGTAAATACAATTAAAATAATTTTTAAGTTCGAACATGAGCCAAATTGGTCGAGGGGTTACCGAGTAATGGGGATGTAAAGTTTATAATAATATGCAATGTGTGCGCGAATGGTGGACGCCTGCGCGAATGGTGTTAGCAAAAAGTTACACTGCTACTGTAACTGTGGTCGCGAGTTTACTGTTCGGGGCGAACCACTAGTTATTAGATTATAGTCACTAGTTTTTTTTTCTAAATACAGTAAAATAAATAAACAAATAAACTAGGTCCATTGGTGAATGGTCTTTTGGGAGCCGCCCATCCTTCCGACGTGCCGAAAGTTCGGGGCAACACCAATATTTGTCTGCAGCGCTCCGGCGCAGCATGTTAACAAAGGTGGCATATTATATTAACTGAAACTGAACTTGGAAATTTATTACTCTCGCCCCCGCAAGATGGCGTACACTCTGACGCTTTTACTTTTCACCGCCGCTTTTGGACGCTGCGCGCTGTACATTGCCGGTGGAATGGGAAAGTTGGCGTATTACCACTCCGTGTGTGTTGACAGTACGTGAGTACCTCTCCGTGAGGAACTCTAATTTTTTAATCGAGTCCACGGTATGACAGTTGCTACAAAGGCTTTATCTGACATTCCGTGAACTCGATTTAAAAATTAGAGTTAACTTTATTTTTATGCGTTTTAAATAGGCTTTTCCACGATCGTATGTTTATAGTAACAGCATACTTTCCGAGCCTAGGAGAAAAAAAATATTAAACTTCCTCCGTATAGTAAGAAAAAAAAGACCTTATAACGATAAAAGATGAAAGATAAATCCAGTCCGCAAGTTCAGCTTTGCGAATGTATTGGGTCAATATCTTAGATTCTGCTATGCAATGTACGCAGTGCTATTCGATACTACCTCCCTGTCAAGGCGTAGCCAGACCGTCGTGTACTACCGGCTAAGTATGAAGCGAGCTAAGTTTTGACAGCCCCGCCTGTAGCGGACTCGAGTGACGAGACTAGTCTAGTGACGAGGAGTGTCTAGTCATCTACACGTCTAGTATGAGATACTTTAGAGAACTCGACGGTATACAGTGTTTTTCACAACAATATGTTGATCTACATTAAAAACTTTGCCTTTGCATCTACGTAATGAGATGATTTATACAGGGTCCAGTGGCACCTTCACCCACACTACATGGGTGAAGAGACCACTCGGCGCTGCAGTGCCTGGGACATTGTTTTAGATGGAGTAGGCTTGCCCAGCACCTATACCATCCTGAGAGCTTAGTCGGCCTAGCCCACAGGAGAGACAAGTCAATACGTAATCGTATAGTAGCCACCCCTGGTATCAGAGCTTTTAGGCCGCCCAAGAAAAGCTGTAGAATCCAAGTGGACAATGCGTACTGCTATAAAAATCAGTGCACCCCACACTGGGAACCCTGTTAACATTACGCCCAATTACAATGCTTGAAATTAACAAATTAATAGTGTTTCTACATCCATGGCTTTTGGTTTACGACTTGACCGCAACAAATGTGGACCTGTCTAAAGGTGGATTCTTATTTGCACGCGCTTCTTCCATAACTACCAACTAAACCGACCATCTAGCCACAATACCTACAGAAAAAGATAGTACTTAAGCATCCCCTGGAGCTCTGCAGCCCTCTCGCTCGCACTTTTCAACATTCTAAATGATTGTAAGAGAATGATTCAACTTTAGACCATAAAATATAAATGCAGACATAGATAATGAAGCTATCGACATGTGGACAAACTTTTAATTTCATATTCCTAGTAACAAAAAAAAACTCAACTTCGGTTAAAAGTAGTTCAGTAATATATTTTTTTAAACTAGAAATGTGAAATTAAAAGTATGGGTGGGTTTAGGGTGTATCAAATTGTACAAAATAATTTGGCGGTGGCAGAAAGAGTTCGCGTGCGAGCGAAGCGCCGGCCGGCCTACTGAAGTTCTACGACGCTACGCCGTAGCCCGTAGCCCGGAGTGAGTGCTACGGCGTAGACGGGGGATATCTTCTGGCAATTTTTAAGACGACGTGCGTCTCACAACTAGCGCCGCCAATGGAAAAAAAATCATATCTTTTTTTTGGATGCGTTTTTAGCAAAAAACGCTCCTGCGATTCCTCAACGCGAGGCTTAACTATTTTTAGGACCTAAGGTTTGGATTCCAGATCCTAGAACTTAAGAATGCAATCGATTCTCGCCAAAAGTGGCCACTTTTGGCGAGAATCGATTGCATTCGTAGGAAATCCAATCCTGGAATCCAAACCTTAGGTCCTAAAAATAGTTAAGCCTCGCGTTGAGGAATCGCAGGAGCGTTTTTTGCTAAAAACGCATCCAAAAAAAAGATATGATTTTTTTTCCATTGGCGGCGCTAGTTGTGAGACGTACGTCGTCTTAAGGGCGTCTTTTCTCTAGAAATCCACCGCTGTCAAGAGTCAAAACCGTTTTTGCTGGAAAATTGCTTTTTAAGGCTGGAAGATAGTAGTGTGGCGGGAAATTCAAAATTTTCACAGTTTTTTACATTTTGTAGCTAAACTGAGATATTTTTGTTCAGCGATTTTTCGTTCGCGAGCATAAAACCGTATTCTTTTCATTATTGTAAACAACAGAACAACAATAATTCAGCCGATTATGTGTTCTGGTCTACGACAAGTTTTTTGGGCAGTACCACTGCATCGTAGACCAGAACACATAATCGGCTGAATTATTGTTGTTCTGTTGTTTACAATAATGAAAATAATACGGTTTTATGCTCGCGAACGTAAAATCGCTGAACAAAAATATCTCAGTTTAGCTACAAAATGTAAAAAACTGTGAAAATTTTGAATTTCCCGCCACGTTGCTATCTTCTACCCTTAAATGCATCAACTTATTTTTCACATCGTTGATGATGGCAGTGTTTTTTTTTTCTCACCAATACAGGGGCAGATAAGTTCGATTGTATGGAGTGTTGGGGTTATCACGGGTGTATTTTACGTGTTTTCAATGACTTTTCCATCTATCTCAGCTTCTGTATTATTGTCTTTATTTTGCCAGTTTTTGACAGCTTGCCAGCCGATGTAGTGGGATCGTACCTCGTAAACTGTGCTCGGACGGTTTCTCGTTTTTATAGCCTATTGACTTCTATTCCCTTCTAACTAATACCCAAACAGGCATGCACTTTAGCTAAAGGATCCTGACCCTTACTGGGTAGATAATAAGGGAATGAGGTGTTGCAAATCTGTAGCGAAATAGTGTATTAACATGTAAGGGAAAGAATGACGGAAGGGGCCTGAAGAGTTTCCTATCTATATACCCTTACATATTTTGCTCAGTAGGAGACTTACTGCCGGTTTCTGATTTGAGAAATTCGCTAAGCAAGCACTTAAATATCGTTCTGCCTCTGCGGATTTCTCACAAAAGAACGTGACAGAACGATAGTTAAGTATTTACTTAGTATAATTCTCAATTCAGGAACCGGGCCTTACCCAACTGTTTTTTTTTACTTTTTTGATAATATTAACTTGTTTGACCTACTAAGAGCAAGCCGTAGTAATGCGGCGCACAACCAAACCCAATTATTATTGTAATATTTATGTTTGTATAGGTCAGCGTAAAATGTAGAGAAGCTTGAAAGGTGTGAAACTGGCGGATAGAATAAAGAAGCATGAAAAAAGGAAAAGTACAAAGATCACTGGAATAGTAGCCTAGGGATCCTCATTTGAAGACTCGTTTTTAGCAAAAAACGCATCAGAAAAGAATATAATGTTTTTTTTTCACTGGCGGCGCCAGTTTGCCTTGGCCGTTGCCTTAAAACCTTCAATGCCAGCCAGACAGTGGGACATGTACACTTGTACAGTCGTCCCTTTTTGTCCGATTGGCGCCCTTATGCCGCGCGCGGTTAGAGCTCTAACATGGGGTATCCTAGACTGTGGCCCACCGTACACCGAGGTGAAATTGTATGGGCCGGTACGGAACCCTCAGTGCGCGAGTCCGACGCGCGCTTGGCCGGTTTTTCTTTTAAACCCTCTTGGTTATTTTCCAATGTTGTTAATACCCGCTTGTGCCAAAGAATAGTGACGTGAGTAAACCCGAAAGCGTTGAAGCGTACACGATTGCTTGCTAAACGTTAGTCGAGTTTAGAGTTTCCATCTTATTATGTTCAGCTAAGAAATTAGGGTTGTGGCCATTTTTGGCGGCGGCGGGATTTATTCACACGTTCTAGGATCTAGAATCTAAACCTTAGATTCTAAAAATACTTAAGCCTAGGCATTACCATACCATCATAATAAGTTTTTGCTAAAAACGCATGCAAAAAGAAGACATTATAATGTTTTTTTCATTGGTGGCGCTAGTCGACGGAGATTCTGGGCCCTTAGTATTCCCGTTAAAAAAAGTTAATTAGGGACTATTTTATAGAAAAGAAACCAGTTTGGCGGTTGACACGTAAATGTGTTTTTAGAGCTTCGATAAAGGGTAAAACAAGATAAAGCACCAACTCTCAAAACTAATCTGGAACAAATTCTCTCTGGGCACTTACTTCCTCGTAGTCAATGCAATTTAAGTAAAGCTGTACACTAATTCAAAAAGGTTGACATTCGAATATTAGATGTCTAATGGTCGAAATTACATTTCGTCTTGTTTGTTCTATTGCTGCTAGCATTTGTTTCTGTGGGGGACAAGTTTTTATTGCGATTTTAGTGTTTTAGAATATCTTGGTGGATATTTTTTCACTTTCGACAACCCTGGAGCAAAAGATTATCAGTGAACAGACTGAATCTAAGCTCACTGAAGCGCAGCAACCGCGCTTCTTGGAGCTGAAGCCTTTGACTACTAAACCAGCGTTACTAGACCTGCCATCTTGCAGGATTGTTGATGATGCCCAGCTCACAAGTTATGTGGTCAGCTGCCTCAGACAGCGCGTGTCACTTTCACGCTCCCATCTTTAAAACTAGGTATCAGCTTGAAGTTCGCTAAATTGTTGCTGCCAATCTGCCAATAGACTACAGGGCAATTTTTTAATAGCTTTATTCCTGAAACACGTCCGCTTCTAAAGGTGATTTCCAAAAACTTTTGTTCTACGGCTTTTAGCATAGCCCAATGCTTTTTATTTACAGAACGTCTTATCCTTTAAGAGTTTGCATTTTTGTTGTTGTTGCGTTCTGTCGCGCCACTCTAGTCTCTATCACTTTTCGAGCATCTCCTGAACTCCTCCTAACTGCACGCCAAAAACTTTCAAAAAAATAGTTTGCAAAAGAAAAATGTATGGGAAAACAAAGTTGCGCTTTCACAAGAGTCGTAGAACAAAAGTTGGAAATCACATTTTAAAGTTGACGTGTTTCAAGAATAAAGCTATTTATAAATTACCCTGTATAGCGTGATGTGAGTTTCAAAGACTAACCAACAAAAATAAACCTTCCTTAGGCCTTTGCCTCTACGTAATGATATGATTTTTGCAGTGACGAGCCCCTTCACTCACACTAGATTAGTGAAGGGGGGGGGACCACTTGGACGGTTCAGTGCTTGAGACATTTGTTCAATAGCGCAAAATTAGCTTCTTTAAGGCCGTCTTGCACCACTTTCTTAAATGTGGTTTAAACAGCATTTAACTAAAATCTTCATACAAAAGTCTATTTAAATGGTGACTTAAGTGGCATTTAAGAAGTGGTGCAAGACGGCCTAAAACTCTTAAATGTTGGTTTGAAACGGATCGAATTGCGGTAAGTTTAGTACGTAAATGAAATACCTTTATTATCCCGACGTTTCGGCTGTGGTCATGGGCAGGCTAAACCTTTCCTTTACTTACTAAACTAACCGCGATTCGACCCGTTTCAAACCAAAATTATGTGTGAATATCGCGAATCTTTACCTCTTAGTACAAAAATCCTTCTTTTACCGAGATGATAGTTTTTTATCGAGTAATTTTGCATTAACAAAAAAATTGTGGTCGTGATTGCTTTTATCGAGCAGTTTCAATCAAGCCAACATGATTCGAGGTTTCGTTTATCGAGCTTCAGTAGCGGACTCTACTCTTTAGAAAAATAACATACTAAAAAGAAATATGCTATAAAAATAAGTACGTGGCGTGAAATGCACAATTTTCACAGTTATTTTCAATTTTGCAACTAAACTTAACAATTTTTGTTCAATGATTTTTGTTTCACGACACTAAAATTGTATTGTTTGAATTTTTCTAAATAAAAAAAAAACAGCTGATTATGAGATTTGCTCCAACTACTAGTTTCTTGGGCACTAACTGGATTTTCGACTAGAAAAACCAATCAGCTTAATTTGTTCTGTAGTTTAGAATAATAAAAATAATACAATTTTATTGTCGTGAAATAAAAATTGTTCGGTTTAGCTACAAAATTTAAAAAAACTTGAAAATTTGGCCTTTAGTTGAACCAGTTGAGGAGTTGATAGTGGAGAATGAGTTGAACTTTTTCTACCTAAAAGTTGCCCTAGTTCGGTCAACCGGACTAACAACTTAAACTCTCGTAAGCACTGCACATTTTTATATCGCCAAGACGAACGCGTCGTCCATCCCTCCTCCATGACTAAGACTTCCGGACGAAGTCGAAACATGTCGGCTATTCCGACAAAATAAAAGTAAGTGAAACAGTTAAAGCGATAAAACCAGACTATTGCTTACAGAGGGACGATTATGCACGAATGGTCACCTATGGGAGACCTTCGGGCTTCGCCCTTTTTGGTCGCCTAATTTCTTGGACCCCTGTGTAAATAGTTATCTATGGGGGTCGGTCTCAGGCTACATCAGTTAAGCACTATAAAAGCGTGTATTCCGCACCGGGCAGCGCGTTCGCCGCCTAATTTCCCCCGAGGCATCTCACGGTGTCCGGAAAAAAATACAGCCGCGATAAAAAAACCGTGGCAAAGAAATAATGAGTACGAGCTGCTTTAAGGTGTCAAGTTGAGTCTCTTAGTGCGGGCTGGTCGGGCTTAAGGCTTTAATAAAGGCTAACTAGCGCCACCAATGATAAAAAAATCATGGCTTTTTTTATAACCCCCTTTTTGAAAAAGTTATATAACAGAGTTTTCTTTATTACTAATAGCAATTTTTAGAACCTACAACCTGCAATCTAGGAAAAACAACCTAGGCTACAATTTTGTTTATACCAAAAACGGCCGTTTCTGCCAAAAGTTAAATTGTAGCCTAGATTCCTGGGTCTCGGCTCTGGGCTGATGGTTCTAAAAATTGCTATTAGTAATATAGAAAACTCTGTTGTTTAACTTTTTCAAAAAGGGGGTTATAAAAAAAGCCATGATTTTTTTTATCATTGGTGCCGCTAGTTAGCCCTTATTAAAGCCTTAAGGCCCATCTCTACGTATACATATAATTGAACGAGCGAAGCGAACAAACATTCATGCATACATACATACAAACGCAGGATTGTTCCAGTACTCTCTCGCTTTCTCGTTCAAAAACAAAATCGAAGCCGATCCGCAATGTTTTTTGTCCGAATCGACCAAAATAAATGAAAATCGATTGAAATAAAATTTCTTCCAACTCCAGTTTTTCGACTTTGGTCGCAAATTACTTGAATAAAAGTCCCATTAAGTGACAGGTTTTTTTGTATTATTCTGAAGAATGAGGCTTTGGGACAGTTTTTGAAACCAATAAAAAGTCCTTCAGACCTCTACTTATTTTTTTCCCACACTAACTATTTTAGTGATGTTTTCTCGAAAACAACATTTTTGGACTTTGGATCAGAATTCCGGTATCTTATAAAAAGTCCATAGCTGATCATTATTTTTTTGGTGATAGATAATTTATCTGAGACTCTAAAGAATAAAAAAATTTGCAGAAAAGACAAAAGACAAAAAAGTTACAAAATAAAATCGAATGCTAGGTTTTTTTTTTTTCAAAAAAACCTTAAAAGCCTCATAACTTCTAAACGACAAAAAATGGCTAAACATACATGGGGGTGATTTGGGTAGCCCTCGGTGTCAGCTATCTAGATTTTCTCTTTGACGTCTATGTTTGGGCCACCCTGTATACTATGCAACGGATTTTGATGCGGTTTTCACATCCTAATTATCTTCTTTTTCTGAATTGAACCCTGAAGCAGGGGCGGGTCGCTTGTCGGCTATAAATTACTAGCCGATTTCCCGTGACTTTGTCTGCGCTGAAATCGATATTGGAGGAAAGGTAAGCAGTTTTTTAATAGGGATTTTTCCAAGTTTCAAATTTGACAGCGATTCGCGAATTATCGCGCAACTAAATCTGTGGTTTGTATGGAAACCACAGATTAATAGACTGATTTTGACAGTTATTCGGGCTATTTTTGATGCCTGGAAAAAACCCCATTGAACAAGAGAGCGAAGTTCCCTGATTCTATTTGAACAATCCGGCGTTTGTATGTTTGTATCAAAGTCATGGCTGCTTGGCCTAGGCAAAACTGGTTTCTCCGTACGAGCTTCGGCTAAACTAGTTTGGCCTAGGCGAAACTAGTTTATCCTTAAATCGGGTTTGGCCGGTAACACATATAACACCCTTCTGTCCCTTCCCCTCATAAACACTCACGGTAGTTCCAGCCAGAAGTCTGGTCGCAGCAATAGTAGGACATAGATCTCTTCTTTATCGCATTAAGGAAGGGCTGATTATCTAATAATCTCCGCAAAGGCAGCACACATGGCAACACAGAGGCCGAGTTGCCATAATATACGAATTTGACCGTATTTGTACAGATTTGGGGTACCCAATACCGATGGCCATGCTTGCGGATTTTTATGCAGACTTACAGACTTTTGCCAGATTACTTACGTATTTATTTAGGTTGAAGGAGGTTTTGTTGATCGATTAAATTCAATAATCCGTTGCGTTGTTTAGAAGGAGACAAACGCGAAAAGGGACTTTGTTTTGTACACACGTCAGCACGTCGACCCTTACACGCTAGCACTCTACTCGGTTACGTTACGAGCGACTTCACAACAAAAGTGTACAGTCTAACGTGCTGTCGTGTGTACTATGTAGAGATGGAGAGAGAATCATGTGTTTTCACTCTGAATGGTAGATTTTATGCGGAATTTTCTAATGGAAATGCCGAATTCATGCCGTCTCCACATGGCAACACTGCACAGAGGGAACACAGACAACTAATTCCAATGCCGCCGATATCCGAAGGCTGTTTTGCACGCCGCAGGTTCGGGAAATTTATTACAAGGGCGGTCCGATCCGCCGCTGCACCATGGAGGTGGGAAGCCGCGAACTTTGCTCACTTGGACCCGGTTCCGATGTATACAACGTGTTACAAAACATCCTAACTCTTTTTACAGGGTGTAACCTAGTGGTCAACAGGATGTCAAATCTGTAAAAAAAAGTTGAAAAAAACAATTTTTATTTTATAACCTCAAAATTGAAAAAAAAAGATAACTTTTTTGTTTTTGGTATTAGCTCAAATTTTAAACCATGTTTGTGTGTGTAGCTGCATTTAAATAGCTTTGAGGTCGTTAAAACATTGTGAAAGTCAATGAAAACAATATTTAAAAAATACTTTTCTCCCGCCACAGCGTTCACATTTTATTAATTTAAAAATCAACGGAATGTCATAGAGCAAAAAAATTATTTAGGTTGTGATCCTTATCACCGGGTGCTATTACCCTGTAAAAAGAGTTAGGTACTTTTGTAACACCTTGTATAAAGTCGAAATAATTCAAGATCCCTGTTGGCAACCGACACTGCCTCTTTTCTTTTTGGCTTTAATTTAAATTTGAAATATTGGTAAAATTCTAGTGTTCCAAACAATTGTAAAATAATTCAGTCAGTAAACGAGGATCAATCACCAGAGCTGGGGCTTTTCATTTTTGGTCGTCTTTTTCAATCCCAAAACTCAAAACGCCGAAATTCAAAACGCCTGATCATGATCAGAGATTATTTTTTTTACAGCATGGGTAAAAATCAACTAAGGCCTTTGCATCGTCCAGTGTCCAGTGGCACCTTCACTCACACTAGATGGATGAAGAGATCACTCGGCGCTGCAGTGCCTGGGACATTATTTTAGATGGAGTAGGCTTGCCCAGCACCTCGTATACCATCCTGACAGCTTAGTCGACCTAGCATGACAACATTTTTTTGTACACACGACAGCACGTCAGTCTGTACACTTTTGTGGTAAAGTCGCCCGTAACGCAACCGAGTAGAATGCTAGCGTGTAAGGGTCGACGTGCTGTCGTGTGTACTTATTAATCAAGTTTTTTAATTTTTTATTGAGCACTGGTAATAACTGAGTATAAACTATAATCCGACTATAGTGATGCTGTGTCAAAAGGTTGTAGAAAGAAAATAAAAATGAAACAACGAAGAATTAAGTAAATGAAAAACGTAAAGGAATGGTGTGGAGATTTGCACACCGTTACACAGTTACAATGCCTTATCCTTCGATCAAGGATAAAACTAGATACAACATAGAACTCTGAAATGTGTCTGGAAAAATAGATGCCCAAACTGCCTTTGGGAGCTTATTTGCTCATAGTCCATGCAATAAGGTTGACATTCTAATATTAGACGTATGGTCGAAATGATGTTTCGTATTGTTCTATTGCTGATATCATTTGTTTCTGTGGGGACAAGTTTTTATTGTGGTTTTATACGTAATGCGGATTCTATGGGATTTAGTTCGGTGGCCTTATCCAACACGAAGCGGTGCGCTCAGCTGATCTAAGGGCGAGGGCGCGGCGGACGACCGTGAATGTCACCTAAGGATTTGTGCGCGGATTTAGCCCTACAACTTATCCGGGTAATTGAAAATACACCCGGTGATATATGGAGCCCCCGAATAGGTGTGCCGCAGGTTTATTTGTAAAGCTTCTATTAAGAGCATGGGGCCTTAGCCTGTAAAACAATGGTGCCAAAATGGGCTCCCAGTTGACGGCTTCAATTACGATCTATTAATGATGTCGGTCCTTTTAATGTTTTTGTAGTACAGCAAAGAATATTCTAATTAGGATTAGTTCGCTGGTTGTAGAAGAAAAACGAGGAAACCCCAGTTTTGACCTTCTACTGGTACGCCATCGACACGCAATTGCGTTACAGGCTAAGGCCTCTGATACCCCGTCCACTATAGCCAAAGCGGCCACTTTTGGCGGTGGTGGGATTTATTCGTAAGTTCTAGGATCTGGAATCTAGACCTTAGGTTCTAAAACTAAGACTAGGGATTCTCATTTGACGGCTCGTTTTTAATAATAAGCTCGTATAAAGTCGCCAATCGAAATAAAAGGGGTATAATAGCGTGTGGCCAACTGTACAAGCTATATCTTAGTTACGGTGCATCTACACCGCACTTACTTTTTGTGGATCAACATTTTGCAGCATGATAAAATTACACCGAACTAAATCCCATAGAATCCGCATTACGTACAAAATCACAATAAAAACTTGTCCCCACAGAAACAAATGATATCAGCAATAGAACAACACGAAACATCATTTCGACCATACGTCTAATATTCGAATGTCAACCTTATTGCATTAGTGTACAATTTTACTTTAATAGACTACGAGCAAATAAGCTCCCATAGGCAATTTGGGCATCTATTTTTCCGGACACATTTCAGAGTTCTATGTACTATCTAGTTTTATCCTTGATCGAAGTAAAATTATAACAATAAGTGGGTTGGGTATATGACAGTTAGTATCCTGATGTTATACAAGGTGTTACAAAAGTACCTAACTCTTTTACATGGTCTAACCTACTGGTCAACAGGATGTCAAATCTGTAAAAAAAAGTTGAAAAAAAAACAATTTTTATTTTATAACCTCAAAATTGAAAAATTTTCGTAACTTTTTTGTTTTTGTTATTAGCTCAAATTTAAAAATATGTTTGTGCGTGTAGGTGCTTTTACATAGCTTTGAGTTGTTAAAACATTGTGAAAGACAATGAAAACAATATTTAAAAAATACTTCACTCCCGCCACATCGTTCGCATTAAAAAATTAACGGAACGTCATAGAAAAATTTTTAGGTTGTGATCCCTATCACCGGGTGCTATTACCCTGTAAAAAGAGTTAGGTACTTTTGTAACACCTTGTATTATTGGAAAATGTTGCTTACCAAAAAGAACTGCAGTTTGGATGCCCCATTGGGGGTTCAGAGTTGTTATTATAAGTGCTGGTTACGTAACAAATTATTATTGTAATAGCTTACCCACCAAAAAACATTTTCATGTAAAATGTTGCCAAGACGAGACCATACACCTCGCACTGTCAAAAAACTATCAGACCTCATCTAGAGCAAAGCTTCGAACTCTACACGCCCTAACTCTATAAGCCCTAATTTCACAAATTCTACACCTTAATCAAAATATGTGGCTCGGCCGTTATTTTTACAGAAATGTTGAAAGAAAGAAAGAAAGAAGTCAGTGTTAACTTACAACAAATAAAAAATTAAACGCATAATTGCACACAGTTTCGGTTATGGTACTCAGCTAATGACGATTTCTACATACAACCAACATTATTCAAGCGGAAAAAATTGCATGGTAATCGAATAAAATTTTCTATTCAGTCACCTACAAAACGTAAATTATACGGAAGGATAGGTCTGAGCTCGTAAGCTGTTTGTTATCGACAGTATCGACTGTCGATCCAAAAAGTTCCCAATTGATATACTAGGTTACTAATCTACTGTAGAATACAACAGTGCACCTTTTTGTACTCTCCGTTTAGACAAAACCATACCGCGATATAGGATGCAAACGGTGCCATCTAGTGGTCGTAATAAGTAATCCCATCAAAAATAAACTTGTAAAAAAAAACCAAGCCTCGCTGCTCAGTTCTTCTACCGTAAAAAGTTTTGAGATCCATGTAATACCAAGTCGGTTAATTTATTCAGTCCCTACTTTTTAAGGGTCCTTCTGTCTTAAGTTATTTATTACGTAATTAGCTAACCTAACAATATCTTAACCGCTCAGGCGGTTTCTGTAACAACGGTTACAT
Organism: Zelleria hepariella; assembly: GCA_949319315.1. Lineage (NCBI taxonomy): Eukaryota > Metazoa > Arthropoda > Insecta > Lepidoptera > Yponomeutidae > Zelleria > Zelleria hepariella. Next base: position 28,931,252 of record OX439382.1, on the reverse strand, counting down.
GACGACACGGATTCTAAGGGCTGCTTGCAACTTGTGTTACAAAAAGTCACTGTCCCTGACCCACAGGTTGGTAATCCAAATATTTGATTGATCGTGTGACATTGAGCCGTTTCGACTTAGGTTTTATTTTTAGTAATAGCAATACTAGCTAACCATGAAGAAAAAAAGGGTTGGCTAGAGAAAAACTACTCTGTTTTATCAACAGATGTTTATGCCATCTGTGGTCTTGGCTCGAGAGATTTACAACTACATTTTTGCAGTGAAATCCATGCCGTAAGTGATTTTATTTGCTTAATTATACTAGTGTATACTACGGCAAACAATACTCATAGCTTACATAAAGAAACTTTAGTATAAAAGTTTGATTTAACTTGATTTGTAATTTCACCCCACCCGTTGAGGTTGCGAAAGCTTTGCCTTGTTGGTTGTTCTACTAATCATTTCGTATGATATTGACCTTGAAGTGATAAATTACATTAGGTTATTTAATAGGTCTAATGTGTATCAAATTTAAACCAGGTGTAATGTTTATTTTATGCAGTATTCGTGAAAAATACCGAACATGGTGAGATTTGTAGGAATTTCGCTAAAGTGCTGTAGGTAACAAGAGTAACATTTCGACGCCATTACTGGAAATTAAGGGTCTTTGCGCACGGGCTTACCATGGCACTAATTTTGTATTGAGTTTTGTTAACATAATAAAATAACAATACTATTATGCCTTAAGTTTTGAACTGATATGATTGGGTGATCGGGTGAAGTGTAAACATAATAATATTGTTTAATTATTTTACAAAAAAAATACTTTCCTTAAGCCTACTTTTTTATTCGTGGGTCAAGTTGGGGGTGGGGAGTTAACGTTTGGGCATATGCATGGGGGCAATAAGAAAGGCCTATCCTTAAAATTTCCACAAATAAAATATTTACCAGAAAAAGTTTTTGTAAAAAAAATATTAAATTTTCAACATCCTTGAACTTTTTTTTTGATGGGATAGGATTGAGTTGGTTTTGAAGCGCAAAAAAGATTACGTAACTTGGTACCGAGAAACGCACAATTTTATTTATGAGTTATGTTATGAGGCCTTAAAAAATATTTTTTTTCTAATAATCTTTGATTTTCAAATTACCTTGTTCAGTATTTTATTCTAAAATAACCGCGATGTCCGCACACCCTTTAATAATATCCATGTTATTATTTCACCACCATTGTCAGAAAAATACAGTTCTAATCATTCAATTACAATAACTAACATTATTATGTCTATTTCAGAAGTTCCAATTGTCAAGATCGAGAGTGAAGCGGAAAACAGAGAAGCCGTCAGTTTTTAAAACACACGACTGAAGATCATAACTGCTTGTTAATAATGCAAAAACTATATTTTTTTGCATGTAGGTAATATGTAATTTTGACAAATAATTATTTTGAAGTGGATACTTTTTTTTATATTATCTATGTTAAGTTCATACAGGCAATATTTTTATAATAAAAGAGCATTTTAGTTTAAATTTTTACCACGTGATTTTGTATTTTTTTTATAAATTAGCTGCACATTACATTGTAAAGAAAATAAAACATATTAAAATATGTAAATTTTCCACGCCACCAATCGTCAAATTTAGCCTGTCACCTAACTGGATTTAGGTATGTGACCATTATATCGTTAGATTTCAATATTTTTGTCCTTCATTGTTTTTTACAATTTGTGTAGGTAAGTATTCCGTACCAATAATTGCAATAATCGTAAAATTAAACATGTAAATACAATTTTTCAGTAATTTATGGCTCCAATTCCAACTTCTTGAAACCGGGTACAAGTTTAAGCGAAAATGCCCAAAAACAACTTTGTTTCATGTGACATGTAACAAATGTTATTTATGGACTAATGTTAATAAAAACAACTTTTTTTAAGCACACCTAAGTAATAATTTTAGCTGAGCACACCTGTTGCAAAAATTTTACTTGCTTGTTCAGCAACATGAATTTTTAAGTTTTTATTTTATTTCGTAAGTAAATAAAATTATTAAATATATTTTTTACTTCACTTGTATCGTTTAATTTATCTTTCCCCACACAATAGTTACAGTAACCAACAGATCAACCTACCCCGCCTACAACTCTATTCATTTGACGTTTGAAGTTTGACTTCGCAATGATTCAATCTGTTGCTTACTGTACGAGAAAATAGAAAACCCTAGCCATGCCCGCGACTCCATTCGTGAGGGATTCGAATACAACTTATCCTATATGATATTCCAGGGTATTATCTATGTATCCATTGCTATTATCCTAACACACATTTATTAATTCTCACACACAAATACACACACCCACCCACACTCACACATTTACATTTCTACACACTGAGAGGACCCTAAACGTGTACTACACATTTTTCTATTTTGTTTCATAGATTTATAAATTTAATACACTGAACGTAGGTATATTGTAAAATTGCTCATTGTAAGTTACGCATATTTATCTAAAAATATGTTTTATACGGAACACATTTTTTGTAGCTATGTAGATCTACTTGTATAAATTTTCCGGACGGGGGCGCTGTTAGCTGAAATACAGGTTTACCTACGCCTAAGTTAGCAACAGATGTTACTATTGTTTCCTGAAGAATATACCTAATAAATATTCTTAATTCGTATTTCTTTAATGTTGTAAATATTTTTTTCTGGTGTACAATAAAGTGTTCTCTATCTATCTATCTAGCATTTATTATTGAAATTTAATACCACACATACGAAGAAGCATGTGAAACCATTAAACATTCGACGTAGGTAAGTAATTGTCTCAGCTATATTGTTTTACAACGTATGAAATTCTGCGTCTGAACGGGGCCCTTAGTTCTCCATTGATCCTTATGCGCTTATTGTAACAGGTGTAGCATCATATTATCGTGTTTTTGGGAACTTATTTCATTACCTTTTATCAGTTACTAGTTATCATGTGTTACGGTGTTGCAAAGATAATTTAATAAGCTCTCTTGTAAATAAAACATCGCTTGGTTTCATGTAACGTACTAAGTATACTCTTAGTGTTAAGAGAACACCGAGATTTCCGTACTTGTGTTTGGGTATCGGCCTATAAAAATCGTTTTTGTGAAGTGTTTTTATAACAATGGTTGTTGATATAATTTACTAGAAAACGTGATTTGTGTACCTTTTTATCAGTGTAAATATTTTGAGCGCATTATATCTCCTAACCAGTGAAAAAAATAGTTAAATCTCAGCGGCGCGGCGCTACAACTACGCGTAAAATCAAAATGTAACCAGACTTTTCAATGGTATGTATTTCATGTATTTATTACTAAGTGTAACTATTATTTGTATTACAATGTGTTTATATGTTTCCTAGCTTGAATTTATTCCTACAAACGTATACCCTTATATCATTAGATTAGAAAATAATGAGAAAAATATGCAACTGCACAGAAATTTTCAATAATGCATTTTCATGACCTCCTGCAATTTGTTTAACTACATAAATTGATACAATCTTAATAGTAATAGGTACCTACGCTATCTGTGTATTGGAATTAATCATGGCATTAAATCAATAAAGTCTAATAAGAGAGATATGATAGTTTTTCTGAAAACCACGCGCTGCGTTTTTGCAGTTGCGATTTTGCACAAATGTACCAGCGCTCAAGAGCCGTGCGGCCGCGAACGCCAGCGCCTGAACGGTTATAGTGAGCCAAGTCATTGCCAAGTCAATCTAATTATTTAAAACATAAAAGATGTTTAATATTGATATGGTCACTATAAGATGTTGTTAGGTTAGCTAATTACGTAATAAATAACTTAAGGCTGGAAGATAGCAGCGTGGCGGGAAATACAATTTTTTTACAGATTATTACAATTTGTAGCTAAACTGAGCTATTTTTGTTGAATTTCCCGCCACGTCTCTATCGTCCACCCTTAAGACAGAAGGACCCTTAAAAAAATAGGGACTGAATGAATTAACCGACTGGGTATTACATGGATCTCAAAACTTTTTACGGTAGAAGAACTGAGCAGCGAGGCTTGGTTTTTTTTTACAAGTTTTGTTTTTGATGGGATCTCATTTCTTTTTGTAGATAGTCCTGCTTTTTTTTGCTTTCTACTTCTACGAGTACGTCTTCTACCTTCTACTTCTTGAATACCAACAACGTATTTTCTTGAAGCCCTCTCTCTGTCATGAGCTTTTCTTATTTTTGTAGGTAGTCTTCCTCTTTTTCTTTTCCGTTTCTACTTCTTGAGCTTCAGCTACAGTTTTTCCAAAAGCCCACTCTCTATGGGGTTTTCTCGTAGGCTTTGATGTTACAATTTTCGATAAGTCTGGACGGTAAATGCTTCTTAGTCTATTGTATTCACAAATTGAGGAATCCTGCGCTTTAATAGTCGACGTTAATTAGATGTAAGCCGCCCAGCAGTATTATTTTTTTAAGCACGAGATCCTTGGAGTTTCTTTACCATGCTTCTTCTCCAAGAACGATCAGAGCTAGTGAAGCTGGAGAAAAAAAAGTAGCTAGATACTTAGTATTAGATAGTAATAAGTATCTGATTTATATATTTTTTTTACTTTAGATAATATTTTGACGTTCAATGTAAATAATTTATTTATGGCATATTGAATAAAACATTTGAATCTGAATCAGACTTATAACTCTCGAAAGTGCCACGTAAGCTTGACCGGATGTGAATAAGCCGCCATGGGGTATCTGTGACTGTGGCTGACCGTACATACGACAGCACGTCGACCCTTACACGCTAGCACTCTACTCGGTTACCTACGTTATGGGCGACTTTACAACATGAGGGTGCAACAACATTTTAATCCTTAGGTATAATTGTTATCTCTCATTCACTAAATAGGTAAATAGGTACCGTCAATGTACGTACCTAATAACAGTAACAAGAACTAATGTACAGCACTCAATGTTTTTTTAAATGTATAAATTACTTAAGATCCCAATATTTTTCTATAGCATTGGATTTATATATGTAAATATTATTTAATTTTGTATACCTACACTCCACCGAACTATCCCATAGAATCCGCATTACGTATAAAATGACAATAAAAACAAATGATATCAGCAATAGAACAATACGAAACATCATTTCGACCATACGTCTAATATTCGAATGTCAACCTTATTGCATTAGTGTACAGTTTTACTTTAATTGCATAGACTACGAGTAAATAAGCTCACAAAGGTAGTTTGGGCATCTATTTTTTAATACAGTTGCTCAAAATGTGGCGTATTGCAGGGACGTATAGCGTTCGGGATGTGGGTTATTACCACAGAACACCTGTTATTACACACTCGTGCTTTTTTTTTACCTTTCCCGCACTCGTGCGTTCTCTTTCCCAACTGTCAAAATAATGTCTATTAAAAAGTAAAACCAACCATGAAGTTTTTACTAAAAAAGTTTTTATGATTCATGCAAATACGTATATTTCTAAAAAGAAGCTACTAATTTGTTTCAATATCAGATTTAATGATTTGATTGAATGAGTTTGGTTAGGTTTCATTTCATTTCATCTCATTAAATTTCATTTTCATTTCATATCAATAAAAAACTTCTACTGAAGACTTGGCTGTATGGGCATAGTTGCCTTTGCCTACCAGAATGGGTGAAGAAAAAAAACTCTGCTTTTATTCTACGGTTGGCGCCATTTTGATTTTTCAGTTTCTTCGCGAGTTTAGTTGTTTGTTGCACAAAATGAATAATTTCGACCCTAGTTTTTTTAAATTAACACCACCGGAACTCAGTATAATTGCACAAAATGCTTCGGAGAACATTTTACCGGAAAAGTCAAAAATGTCAAGTTAGTTGAGTTTATTGTGTTTTTATTATTTTATTAAATTGCTTCATTTTTTCGCAACTGTATTAAAAATAGTCGTTCAGTACACGTGCGGAACCGTCATTGCAACTTGTTCCGACTGTCAACCCTCGCCTTCGGCTGCGCCTCGGGTAGCCATTTGTCGGAACTCGTTGCAATGACAGCCTTTCCACACTTGTAATGAAATATACTATTTCCAGACACATTTCAGAGTTCTATGTTGTATCTAGTTTTATCCTTGATCGAAGACCTACTCATACTGACTGATAAGTACCCAAAGGTTTCCAGGGGCCTTAGCCTGTAACGCAATGGTGACAAAATGGGCTCCCAGTTGACGGCTTCAATTACGATTTATTATTGCTGTGTCGGTCCTTTTAATGTTTTTGTAGTACAGATGTATGTTTTTGCGACAGGGGTCGCTACATACATATCTCAGTAAATAGATAGATAGGTATTATTTCACAAACCTGTAGAGGTTTGCATACGAGCCGGGTCCGGGGCGTGGCCAACATGGCGCTGCAAATTGATCCCGCAGTCGAACAAGTCCGGACCCGTCTGATTGCCTCCCCGAGCGTCTAGCGGCCATTAATTAATGCTCTATGAACCTATAACCCGTGCCATTAAAGAAACGATATATAAATGGCGGACACTCTCGCGCCCTCTCGCTTAAATCATATCTCCGTCTATACTCACACGTAACGTTAGCAAAGTCATTTTAGGCAGTCCTGATTAGTCACCTACGCTTGGCTAATAAAACACGCCAAAATACTTTCGCCTCTTATTGATTTTTTTATGTTTGTCGAGTTATTTCATTATTGTAGTTTACGTTAAGTGTTGTTATTTGTTGAGGTTTGTATTATTTACTACGCTTTAATATTTTTGATCTTATTTTCATAAAGATTGTTCTTTAATCAAAAACCCAACGTAGAACAATTACCTAATCATTAAAGAAAGCATCGTAAAACAATATTTCGTAACCAAAAATGTAAGAAAGTTTTAGGTATGAACCGAAATCGTATTTTCGTAACCTCTTTTTCAGACCTTACCATAGGTACCCGCCGCCATTTTCATATCGTTTCTCTATTGGCACGGCTTATACCTATTTACAGTCCTATTCACTTTTAATGATTCGCGATATTTAACCATTATTGTATTCGAAACGGGTCGAATCTCCAGTCTACCCGCGACCTCGGCAGCTGTAACGCGGCCGAAACGTCGTCGGGATAAAATAAGGTAATTAATTTTCCTAAAAACCATCGCGATTCGGCCCGTTTCGAATACAATAATATTTACAGTCCCTTACTTTTAGGGGGCACCCAACCGCTTATAATAATAGTCTGTACCACAGACAGAAATACACACAGAAAGACACACAAACACACAGGGCGGTCCAACTTATAACACCCCGTTTTTTTTGTCGGAGGTTGATTAAAAATAGTAGGGGCCCGTTCGTTAGTTTTTGTTTTTCCAAAGTTTTTGTTTTTTTTTTTTTTTTGCGCTTGCACGCACTTGACTCTACCGTTAACACTACTAAAGGGTTTTCCAATAAGAGGTGTTATTTTGATATTCAAAGAAAAATGCATTTTTTTAATATAAATGATCGGATGTTTATTTCATTATAAACAGGAAGGTATGCCGTTAATAGTGGAAAATAACATCAGGCAAATGACCACCATGACCTCCCTTACAGGACCATATCCTTTTCATGAAATTTTCCATGAGCAACAGTTACGGTGAATGGATTGCGCTATCGAGAGATGATGATTTTTTATGGCCGGAATTGGATGGTATTGATCTGGACAACGTTTACTTTCAACAAGACTGCAATTCCATGCAATTCCGGCCATAAAAAATCATTAATCATCAAACGTAACTGTTGCTCATGGAAAATTTAATGAAAAGGATACGAGGCTAAGGCCGACTTGCACCACTTTATTAAATTTTAACGTGGCTTAAGCATTTAACTAAAATCTTCATAAAAAGTCGATTTAAATGTCGACTTAAGTGGTATGGTGAAGTGGTGCAAGTCGGCCGAAGTGATTAAAAAGGAGGTTAACTCCCAAAGCACCTCTCCCTTTCGCTTTAAATCCCCCATGGCCCATGATGACGCATATAGAGGCGTCAATCCCACATAAATTTTACTATTTCTCAGGTTGGGGGCGCAATCTCACTCACAAACCTGCCTCTATCTAACTTTTGAGAGCCCAAACTATCCCATTAAGCCTTGAGGCTTAAATAGAACTATTAAGATTCTGTCAAGTGCCAGAGTTTATTTGTTCAGCGCACGTATTCTGTTGAGCTGTAGCGGTTGCGGGCGATACAAAACCATTCGCTCATAGGTCACCTCCTAAACACATTCAGTGCATGATCCACCTGTTTCCGAGATAAATGCCTTTTTTTTGCACGCGATACTTGTCTTACGTAAAGACCATCTCAGATACGGATAAAAAATAGCACAGAAGTTGTTACAGTTTCTGTAAAAGTTATTTAAAGCTAGGCGTCCATTAGCGGCGGATTTTCGCCTGCCTGTATTTGTAAGAAATAGCGTCCAGTAGCGGCGGACTATTGCGCTGCGGCCCGCCATGTTTCATATAAATAAAGGCAAGCGGATTTTTTCGTTGCGATCTTGCGATGCGCTCCGGCCCGATCCGCCTCTAGTGGACGGTAGCCATTACAGTGCAATGTTGAAGTGCCGTAAGCCTTTCTGCAAAGTCCTCTTTTTCCGGACCGTCTTTGGTCTTCTGTCCTTGCGACGCTAACTGGCTAATTACTTACTATACTCTATCCACCGAGTCAAGTTAATAGGAAAACGTCAGCGATGACGGTTAATACAGTGTACAGAGTACGTGTACATTTTAGTCGTGGATCCCGTACTGTGCAGACGCGCTGTGTGCTGTGCATATTTTATCCGTATCGTTATTGTTCCGTGACCTGACGTGTTCTTTGGACTCATTGTTGATGAAAATTGGCTCTGGCGCGTTTGTTCAAGCAATTCGGAAGGCAAAGTTTTTTGTTCGGAAGTCCGTTATTGGCTTAATCTTCTCTTTAGACAATATTGAGAAACTGATTTCAATATTTTTTATTTTGGTTCAGTAGTTTGGATTTTACAACGTTTCAAAGATACGGTTTTATGACGTCACGCGACGGTCTGCATACTGTTGGCGGTCATAGGAACAAAAATTTTAGCGCATAAAAACGAAACTACTGGACCAAAATAAAAAATATTGAAATTAGTTTCTCAATATTGTCTAAAGATAAAATTAAGCCAATAACGGACTTTCGAACAAAAAACTTTGCCTTCCGAATTAGTGAATGATTCATCGCAGACGATATTTAGCTTTTACGACACTTGTTGTTTTTATTGCTGCATTTATTTATAGAAACAACTGTCACAAAAAATTACAAATTCGCAAAATACTCTCGCAAAAAGTACCGCAGTGTGTACGAGCATTCAGAAGGGTTTACGTCCACTGTCTTTATTTGTCTTTGTCATTTGTATGGTATTACGTAACAGAGAGAACGCTATATTAACTTGTCTCCGTGGATAGAGATAGGTATGAGAAGCAGAGAAAGTCCTTATTTTCCTTACAGAATAGGGACATGGAGACGCCACGCAGCCTTCACGGAGCGGGCCGTAAAATATTTTAGTGCGACACTAAAATTGAGGAGTACAAGTACTATTGCTGTAGTACACCGGTAGGGCTGCCACCACCGATACCTGTCTTCAAAATGTACGTTGTTTAAGTCAGCTCAAGTTCGAGCTCAAGTTGGTGATCTCAGATATCACTGACTTGAGACCTTGGCTAATGTCAATGTCAAGCTCAAGCTTGTGTCTATTAATACACTATTTGCCGGTTTCTGATTTGAGAAATTCGCTAAGCAAGTACTTAAATATCGTTCTGCCTCTGCGGATTTCTCACAAAAGAACGTGACAGAACGATAGTTAAGCATTTGGTTAGTGAAATTCTCAATTCAGAAACCGGGCCAATATCCTAGAAGCTGGAGTAGCTGGTGGAGATGGATTGGCTACACACTTTGAAGGTGATATAGTGCAACAGCGTAAACCTTGAGGAGAGGACGCCCCTTTCACACGTGGCGGCGACCGAAAGCAAGCTGTGAGCCGTTGGGCTGAGCTGAAGTGAAGCCAGAGACTTGCTGAAGACAAGGGCGTGATGACGTGACCTTGTAAGGGCCCTCTTTACCTCTGAAGGGTACAGAGGACAGCAACAACAACAATATCCCACCAGATGGGCTGGCATAGCACATGCATTCTATCAGAGAGCGAGAATTTGGCCGATTTTTCCCTTCACGGTTAGCGGCATTATTACTATTAGGTACAATAATAATAATTTAGGAAACGTATACAATAAAGTTATTGGTAGGTACTCTAGCGAATCTTAATACTGTCACACTGACAACACTAAGGGTGGTATTCTAGAACGCTACTTAAACTCAGTTCAAACTAGAACGCTACTTAAACTCTGTTTAAACTCAGTTCAAACTAGAAAACTCAGTTTAAGTAGAGTTTAGTAGTATCGACTGTCGATAAAACAGTGCATGTTTTGATTTGAATATCCCTCCCTTCATATCAAAACATGCACTGCTTTATCGACAGTCTGAACTCTGTTTAAACTGAGTTTAAGTAGCGTTCTAATATACCACCCTTAATATTTTACAATGCCTACACTACCAGGTTAAATGCAAGTGGCTAGAGGGGTAAAGGCGATCGTGGGCACCGTTTCCTATCCAGTGGCTTATCCAAGTGTGCAGCCTTGGTTTGCAGCCTTTGGCAGCCCTACATCTGCACGGGTTAACTGAATGCGGAAGACGACGGGAAATTAGAAACGGTCTATGACCCATAAACGTCATCGGTTAGGACTAGAATATCAATAATGCACTACGGTCCTTACATCTCAACTGAGCTGGTTACCGGTAAGCAATGGGCGGACAGACGGATAGGTGGATAGACAGACGGACAGATAGATGGGCCGAGAGCATGGGCGGACGGACGGTTGGAGGATACTGACTTCTGACGTGTTTTTATTCCGACGTCAGATGCGTAAGCCGCAAAAATTGGTGCATAACTTAAACTGCATTTGGCACCTCTACTTACACTAGCTACGTAGATGGATGATTAACCATTCGGACGCTGCAGTGGTTGAGACATTGTATATTTTGGATGAAATAGGCTCTTATCCAGCACCTATAGGTACCATCTTCTCAGCTTAGTCGGCCTAGATCACAGGAAAGATAACGTAGCCGCGGGTTCTCTTACTAAGAATCGTGGCTCAGGACCGTAAAACCACTTGCCCGGTTTTTTTAAGATCCAGATTTTTTTATCCGGGATGAGAGGGGGGAGGCCTTTGCCCTACGATGGGACACTATACCAGGCTACATAAAAAAAGAGTAATCTAACCTTCTGCAAAACTTTTTATAGTAGAGCCTCTGAAGTAGGTTCTAAGTATCTAAGCAGACGCTTTCATTCGAAGAGACCAGCTGAATAAATATTACGAGTATTGAATGTGCAACGCCCAAAAACACTTATCACTAGAGCGGCCAATTCGCATTGCCCACGGTACAGGCGACCGCAGCTCGAATGGGGAATTGGGGACAAGAAAGCTGCTATTGGATACTGAATTTCCGTACCTAATTGTTATTAACCCTTTTTGGAATTATTTTTATATTCAAAATTATTGTTATTATTTATGTCTTTTTGTATTTTGGTTCTGTCAGTTCGCCTCCAAGTCTCGATATTAAAACACCATCTTTCCCGAAAAACCCCGTTTTTCAGTCCTAACTGCACACCTAATTATTATTGCATGCAACCTGTGAGACGCTAATCTGAATGAAAGGACGCGCTTTAACTGAGCGTTGGTTTTTTGCAAAACTATAGCACACAAAATGGAAAAATACAATATTGCAAACAGGCTGCGGACTTATTAAAACGAAGATTCATATTGACTGAAAAAATAAAACAGTGTGCGAGACCACATACCTATCTCAAATGTTTTAACCGAGTCCACGGAATGACAGTTGCTACTCGTATTATGCTACTGTCAGATAAAGCTTTTGTAGCAACTGTCATACCGTGGACTCGGTTAAAAAAAAAATGAGTTTAAAATCGGAGTTTGTGCCTTGTTTCAATGCCATTTCAAGGCAACAATCCTGTAGCTTGAACGTCACTCCCCGTCGCCGCCTGTACGTATTGTTGTACAGGCAATTTCGCTATCTGAATTGTTATTGGGAGAGTCCGCAATTGTAGCGGCTCTCCGCCTGATCTACAGCGCCCATTGTTCGCGCTGCGGACTGTACTCCTATTTTAGATAGCGCGAAACTCTGTTTTAGAGACCGAAAGATTTTTTTGTGCTTGTACGGAAGCGTAAATAGGGCGTCTAAAAACTTTAGGGAATTAGACAAAATCCTGACGGCAGGATGTGTTAATATAGGCCTAGTTTAATAATTCTTGGACGTTAGTAAAATATATGTACCTTTGTAGCGAACCCTGTCGGGTGCACAGGAAACTGCTACATACTCTGCATAGCTGTCAAATCACTACTCGCTACAATCCTGCATCGCGCCAGCAAAATATCTTTCGTAGCTGAGTATACATATTATACAGGGTGTTAAAAGACCGCCAACAGACCCGAAAGCCACGCATACTAGACACCAAAACAAAGTACTTTTTCGATAAATTATTGCTGGGAAATGATTTTGGTTTTTAAGGTTATGATTTTGAAAAATATAATATTACGCAATGAACGTGTAACGCACAGAAGTCATATTGCGCAAGCGTAGGTATCAGATTATGTTACTTAAGCTTGAAGTGCCGATGTTTAGAATACATTGCGGGTTGCAATTTTAACGTCGTTTTTTGTAAGAAATATTCATAATTTTGATATGGCTTCTTGAAAAGGTATGTTAAGAACTAGATACTGAATACATTCCTGCAAAAAAAAAGTTTTGAAAAGTCCAACTTTGAACCTCATTATCTCGGAAACCGTTGATTTCCCAGGTATAGTTCCTTGGGCAAAAATGTTCCATAAGATGAGGACAATACGTTGTTTCCCGCTTTGTTGGCAGTCTTTTAACACCCTGTATAGAACGTCCAACTATGTTCAGTTGGACCCGGCCGGTCCCCAAGCATAAGATCTGCTTGGCGGGAAATTTCCCTTTATAGTCGAGGAGCACGATCATCCGCTCCTCCTAAACCTTCTCCCGCGATTTCGCCCTTGTCCGGTTTTTTTTAAAGATGATCCATAATATGCCATTTCCCGCATTTCACCGTTCGAAAAAGTCACCACCGCTCTACAAAATTCAAATACCCTTTTCCGTCTACGGCGCATAGATAGTCGGCGGTGCAGTGTGACGTCACAGGCAGACGTCGAAGGCCCAATAAAAACGGGACCTTTGTGGCTCGCCGCCGACATCGAACGGGCCGCGCCGCAGCCGCCTGCATGCTGCTACAAACAACAACAGCAGTAGCACTCTGAGACGGCCAAGAAGACCGATCCAGGCTTGGAAGGGGCTCGCCGCCGACATCGAACGGGCCGCGCCGCAGCTGCCTGCATGCTGCTACAAACAACAACAGCAGTAGCACTCTGAGACGGCCAAGAAGACCGATCCAGGCTTGAAAGGGGCTCGCCGCCGACATCGAACGGGCCGCGCCGCAGCTGCCTGCATGCTGCTACAAACAACAACAGCTGTAACACTCAGATGGACTCCAGAAGACAGATCCAGGCTTGGAAGGGGCTCGCCGCCGACATCGAACGGGCCGCGCCGCAGCCGCCTGCATGCTGCTACAAACAACAACAGCTGTAACACTCAGATGGACTCCAGAAGACAGATCCAGGCTTGGAAGGGGCTCGCCGCCGACATCGAACGGGCCGCGCCGCAGCCGCCTGCATGCTGCTACAAACAACAACAGCAGTAGCACTCTGAGACGGCCAAGAAGACCGATCCAGGCTTGAAAGGGGCTCGCCGCCGACATCGAACGGGCCTCGCCGCAGCTGCCTGCATGCTGCTACAAATAACACCAGCTGTAGCACTCTGAGACGGCCAAGAAGACCGATCCAGGCTTGAAAGGGGCTCGCCGCCGACATCGAACGGGCCGCGCCGCAGCTGCCTGCATGCTGCTACAAACAACAACAGCTGTAACACTCAGATGGACTCCAGAAGACAGATCCAGGCTTGGAAGGGGCTCGCCGCCGACATCGAACGGGCCGCGCCGCAGCCGCCTGCATGCTGCTACAAACAACAACAGCAGTAGCACTCTGAGACGGCCAAGAAGACCGATCCAGGCTTGAAAGGGGCTCGCCGCCGACATCGAACGGGCCTCGCCGCAGCTGCCTGCATGCTGCTACAAATAACACCAGCTGTAGCACTCTGAGACGGCCAAGAAGACCGATCCAGGCTTGAAAGGGGCTCGCCGCCGACATCGAACGGGCCGCGCCGCAGCTGCCTGCATGCTGCTACAAACAACAACAGCTGTAACACTCAGATGGACTCCAGAAGACAGATCCAGGCTTGGAAGGGGCTCGCCGCCGACATCGAACGGGCCGCGCCGCAGCCGCCTGCATGCTGCTACAAACAACAACAGCTGTAACACTCAGATGGACTCCAGAAGACAGATCCAGGCTTGGAAGGGGCTCGCCGCCGACATCGAACGGGCCGCGCCGCAGCCGCCTGCATGCTGCTACAAACAACAACAGCAGTAGCACTCTGAGACGGCCAAGAAGACCGATCCAGGCTTGGAAGGGGCTCGCCGCCGACATTGTACGGGCCGCGCCGCAGCTGCCTGCATGCTGCTACAAACAACAACAGCTGTTTAGCACTCAGATGGACTCCAGAAGACAGTTCCAGGCTTGGAAGGGGCTTGCCGCCGACATTGTACGGGCCGCGCCGTAGCTGCCTGCATGCTGCTACAAACAACAACAGCTGTAACACTCAGATGGACTCCAGAAGACAGATCCAGGCTTGGAAGGGGCTCGCCGCCGACATCGAACGGGCCGCGCCGCAGCCGCCTGCATGCTGCTACAAACAACAACAGCAGTAGCACTCTGACACGGCCAAGAAGACCGATCCAGGCTTGAAAGGGGCTCGCCGCCGACATCGAACGGGCCTCGCCGCAGCTGCCTGCATGCTGCTACAAATAACACCAGCTGTAGCACTCTGAGACGGCCAAGAAGACCGATCCAGGCTTGAAAGGGGCTCGCCGCCGACATCGAACGGGCCGCGCCGCAGCTGCCTGCATGCTGCTACAAACAACAACAGCTGTAACACTCAGATGGACTCCAGAAGACAGATCCAGGCTTGGAAGGGGCTCGCCGCCGACATCGAACGGGCCGCGCCGCAGCCGCCTGCATGCTGCTACAAACAACAACAGCTGTAACACTCAGATGGACTCCAGAAGACAGATCCAGGCTTGGAAGGGGCTCGCCGCTGACATCGAACGGGCCGCGCCGCAGCCGCCTGCATGCTGCTACAAACAACAACAGCTGTAACACTCAGATGGACTCCAGAAGACAGATCCAGGCTTGGAAGGGGCTCGCCGCCGACATCGAACGGGCCGCGCCGCAGCCGCCTGCATGCTGCTACAAACAACAACAGCAGTAGCACTCTGAGACGGCCAAGAAGACCGATCCAGGCTTGAAAGGGGCTCGCCGCCGACATCGAACGGGCCTCGCCGCAGCTGCCTGCATGCTGCTACAAATAACACCAGCTGTAGCACTCTGAGACGGCCAAGAAGACCGATCCAGGCTTGAAAGGGGCTCGCCGCCGACATCGAACGGGCCGCGCCGCAGCTGCCTGCATGCTGCTACAAACAACAACAGCTGTAACACTCAGATGGACTCCAGAAGACAGATCCAGGCTTGGAAGGGGCTCGCCGCCGACATCGAACGGGCCGCGCCGCAGCCGCCTGCATGCTGCTACAAACAACAACAGCAGTAGCACTCTGAGACGGCCAAGAAGACCGATCCAGGCTTGAAAGGGGCTCGCCGCCGACATCGAACGGGCCTCGCCGCAACTGCCTGCATGCTGCTACAAATAACACCAGCTGTAGCACTCTGAGACGGCCAAGAAGACCGATCCAGGCTTGAAAGGGGCTCGCCGCCGACATCGAACGGGCCGCGCCGCAGCTGCCTGCATGCTGCTACAAACAACAACAGCTGTAACACTCAGATGGACTCCAGAAGACAGATCCAGGCTTGGAAGGGGCTCGCCGCCGACATCGAACGGGCCGCGCCGCAGCCGCCTGCATGCTGCTACAAACAACAACAGCTGTAACACTCAGATGGACTCCAGAAGACAGATCCAGGCTTGGAAGGGGCTCGCCGCCGACATCGAACGGGCCGCGCCGCAGCCGCCTGCATGCTGCTACAAACAACAACAGCAGTAGCACTCTGAGACGGCCAAGAAGACCGATCCAGGCTTGGAAGGGGCTCGCCGCCGACATTGTACGGGCCGCGCCGCAGCTGCCTGCATGCTGCTACAAACAACAACAGCTGTTTAGCACTCAGATGGACTCCAGAAGACAGTTCCAGGCTTGGAAGGGGCTTGCCGCCGACATTGTACGGGCCGCGCCGCAGCTGCCTGCATGCTGCTACAAACAACAACAGCTGTAACACTCAGATGGACTCCAGAAGACAGATCCAGGCTTGGAAGGGGCTCGCCGCCGACATCGAACGGGCCGCGCCGCAGCCGCCTGCATGCTGCTACAAACAACAACAGCTGTAACACTCAGATGGACTCCAGAAGACAGATCCAGGCTTGGAAGGGGCTCGCCGCCGACATCGAACGGGCCGCGCCGCAGCCGCCTGCATGCTGCTACAAACAACAACAGCTGTAACACTCAGATGGACTCCAGAAGACAGATCCAGGCTTGGAAGGGGCTCGCCGCCGACATCGAACGGGCCGCGCCGCAGCCGCCTGCATGCTGCTACAAACAACAACAGCTGTAACACTCAGATGGACTCCAGAAGACAGATCCAGGCTTGGAAGGGGCTCGCCGCCGACATCGAACGGGCCGCGCCGCAGCCGCCTGCATGCTGCTACAAACAACAACAGCAGTAGCACTCTGAGACGGCCAAGAAGACCGATCCAGGCTTGAAAGGGGCTCGCCGCCGACATCGAACGGGCCTCGCCGCAGCTGCCTGCATGCTGCTACAAATAACACCAGCTGTAGCACTCTGAGACGGCCAAGAAGACCGATCCAGGCTTGAAAGGGGCTCGCCGCCGACATCGAACGGGCCGCGCCGCAGCTGCCTGCATGCTGCTACAAACAACAACAGCTGTAACACTCAGATGGACTCCAGAAGACAGATCCAGGCTTGGAAGGGGCTCGCCGCCGACATCGAACGGGCCGCGCCGCAGCCGCCTGCATGCTGCTACAAACAACAACAGCTGTAACACTCAGATGGACTCCAGAAGACAGATCCAGGCTTGGAAGGGGCTCGCCGCCGACATCGAACGGGCCGCGCCGCAGCCGCCTGCATGCTGCTACAAACAACAACAGCTGTAACACTCAGATGGACTCCAGAAGACAGATCCAGGCTTGGAAGGGGCTCGCCGCCGACATCGAACGGGCCGCGCCGCAGCCGCCTGCATGCTGCTACAAACAACAACAGCAGTAGCACTCTGAGACGGCCAAGAAGACCGATCCAGGCTTGGAAGGGGCTCGCCGCCGACATTGTACGGGCCGCGCCGCAGCTGCCTGCATGCTGCTACAAACAACAACAGCTGTTTAGCACTCAGATGGACTCCAGAAGACAGTTCCAGGCTTGGAAGGGGCTTGCCGCCGACATTGTACGGGCCGCGCCGCAGCTGCCTGCATGCTGCTACAAACAACAACAGCTGTAACACTCAGATGGACTCCAGAAGACAGATCCAGGCTTGGAAGGGGCTCGCCGCCGACATCGAACGGGCCGCGCCGCAGCCGCCTGCATGCTGCTACAAACAACAACAGCTGTAACACTCAGATGGACTCCAGAAGACAGATCCAGGCTTGGAAGGGGCTCGCCGCCGACATCGAACGGGCCGCGCCGCAGCCGCCTGCATGCTGCTACAAACAACAACAGCTGTAACACTCAGATGGACTCCAGAAGACAGATCCAGGCTTGGAAGGGGCTCGCCGCCGACATCGAACGGGCCGCGCCGCAACCGCCTGCATGCTGCTACAAACAACAACAGCTGTAACACTCAGATGGACTCCAGAAGACAGATCCAGGCTTGGAAGGGGCTCGCCGCCGACATCGAACGGGCCGCGCCGCAGCCGCCTGCATGCTGCTACAAACAACAACAGCTGTAACACTCAGATGGACTCCAGAAGACAGATCCAGGCTTGGAAGGGGCTCGCCGCCGACATCGAACGGGCCGCGCCGCAGCCGCCTGCATGCTGCTACAAACAACAACAGCAGTAGCACTCTGAGACGGCCAAGAAGACCGATCCAGGCTTGGAAGGGGCTCGCCGCCGACATTGTACGGGCCGCGCCGCAGCTGCCTGCATGCTGCTACAAACAACAACAGCTGTTTAGCACTCAGATGGACTCCAGAAGACAGTTCCAGGCTTGGAAGGGGCTTGCCGCCGACATTGTACGGGCCGCGCCGCAGCTGCCTGCATGCTGCTACAAACAACAACAGCTGTAACACTCAGATGGACTCCAGAAGACAGATCCAGGCTTGGAAGGGGCTCGCCGCCGACATCGAACGGGCCGCGCCGCAGCCGCCTGCATGCTGCTACAAACAACAACAGCTGTAACACTCAGATGGACTCCAGAAGACAGATCCAGGCTTGGAAGGGGCTCGCCGCCGACATCGAACGGGCCGCGCCGCAGCCGCCTGCATGCTGCTACAAACAACAACAGCTGTAACACTCAGATGGACTCCAGAAGACAGATCCAGGCTTGGAAGGGGCTCGCCGCCGACATCGAACGGGCCGCGCCGCAACCGCCTGCATGCTGCTACAAACAACAACAGCTGTAACACTCAGATGGACTCCAGAAGACAGATCCAGGCTTGGAAGGGGCTCGCCGCCGACATCGAACGGGCCGCGCCGCAGCCGCCTGCATGCTGCTACAAACAACAACAGCTGTAGCACTCTGAGACGGTCAAGAAGACCGATCCAGGCTTGGAAAGAGCTCGCCGCCGACATCGAACGGACCGCGCCGCAGCCGCCTGCATGCTGCTACAAACAACAACAGCTGTAGCACTCTGAGACGGTCAAGAAGACCGATCCAGGTTTGGAAAGAGCTCGCCGCCGACATCGAACGGGCCGCGCCGCAGCCGCCTGCATGCTGCTACAAACAACAACAGCTGTAACACTCAGATGGACTCCAGAAGACAGATCCAGGCTTGGAAGGGGCTCGCCGCCGACATCGAACGGGCCGCGCCGCAGCCGCCTGCATGCTGCTACAAACAACAACAGCTGTAACACTCAGATGGACTCCAGAAGACAGATCCAGGCTTGGAAGGGGCTCGCCGCCGACATCGAACGGGCCGCGCCGCAGCCGGCTCCATGCTGCTACAAACAACAACAGCTGTAACACTCAGATGGACTCCAGAAGACAGATCCAGGCTTGGAAGGGGCTCGCCGCCGACATCGAACGGGCCGCGCCGCAACCGCCTGCATGCTGCTACAAACAACAACAGCTGTAACACTCAGATGGACTCCAGAAGACAGATCCAGGCTTGGAAGGGGCTCGCCGCCGACATCGAACGGGCCGCGCCGCAGCCGCCTGCATGCTGCTACAAACAACAACAGCTGTAGCACTCTGAGACGGTCAAGAAGACCGATCCAGGCTTGGAAAGAGCTCGCCGCCGACATCGAACGGACCGCGCCGCAGCCGCCTGCATGCTGCTACAAACAACAACAGCTGTAGCACTCTGAGACGGTCAAGAAGACCGATCCAGGTTTGGAAAGAGCTCGCCGCCGACATCGAACGGGCCGCGCCGCAGCCGCCTGCATGCTGCTACAAACAACAACAGCTGTAACACTCAGATGGACTCCAGAAGACAGATCCAGGCTTGGAAGGGGCTCGCCGCCGACATCGAACGGGCCGCGCCGCAGCCGCCTGCATGCTGCTACAAACAACAACAGCTGTAACACTCAGATGGACTCCAGAAGACAGATCCAGGCTTGGAAGGGGCTCGCCGCCGACATCGAACGGGCCGCGCCGCAACCGCCTGCATGCTGCTACAAACAACAACAGCTGTAACACTCAGATGGACTCCAGAAGACAGATCCAGGCTTGGAAGGGGCTCGCCGCCGACATCGAACGGGCCGCGCCGCAGCCGCCTGCATGCTGCTACAAACAACAACAGCTGTAACACTCAGATGGACTCCAGAAGACAGATCCAGGCTTGGAAGGGGCTCGCCGCCGACATCGAACGGGCCGCGCCGCAGCCGCCTGCATGCTGCTACAAACAACAACAGCTGTAACACTCAGATGGACTCCAGAAGACAGATCCAGGCTTGGAAGGGGCTCGCCGCCGACATCGAACGCGCCGCGCCGCAGCTGCCTGCATGCTGCTACAAACGACAACAGCTCTAGTACTCAGATGGACCCCGAAGACAGATCCAAGCTTGGAAGGGGCTCGCCACCGACACCGAACGGGCCGCGCCGCAGCCGCCTGCATGCTGCTACAAACAACAACAGCTGTAACACTCAGATGGACTCCAGAAGACAGATCCAGGCTTGGAAGGGGCTCGCCGCCGACATCGAACGGGCCGCGCCGCAGCCGCCTGCATGCTGCTACAAACAACAACAGCTGTAACACTCAGATGGACTCCAGAAGACAGATCCAGGCTTGGAAGGGGCTCGCCGCCGACATCGAACGCGCCGCGCCGCAGCTGCCTGCATGCTGCTACAAACGACAACAGCTCTAGTACTCAGATGGACCCCGAAGACAGATCCAAGCTTGGAAGGGGCTCGCCACCGACACCGAACGGGCCGCGCCGCAGCCGCCTGCATGCTGCTACAAACAACAACAGCTGTAACACTCAGATGGACTCCAGAAGACAGATCCAGGCTTGGAAGGGGCTCGCCGCCGACATCGAACGCGCCGCGCCGCAGCTGCCTGCATGCTGCTACAAACGACAACAGCTCTAGTACTCAGATGGACCCCGAAGACAGATCCAAGCTTGGAAGGGGCTCGCCACCGACACCGAACGGGCCGCGCCGCAGCCGCCTGCATGCTGCTACAAACAACAACAGCTGTAACACTCAGATGGACTCCAGAAGACAGATCCAGGCTTGGAAGGGGCTCGCCGCCGACATCGAACGGGCCGCGCCGCAGCCGCCTGCATGCTGCTACGAACAACAACAGCTGTAACACTCAGATGGACTCCAGAAGACAGATCCAGGCTTGGAAGGGGCTCGCCGCCGACATCGAACGGGCCGCGCCGCAGCCGGCTCCATGCTGCTACAAACAACAACAGCTGTAACACTCAGATGGACTCCAGAAGACAGATCCAGGCTTGGAAGGGGCTCGCCGCCGACATCGAACGGGCCGCGCCGCAGCTGCCTGCATGCTGCTACAAACAACAACAGCTGTAACACTCAGATGGACTCCAGAAGACAGATCCAGGCTTGGAAGGGGCTCGCCGCCGACATCGAACGGGCCGCGCCGCAGCTGCCTGCATGCTGCTACAAACAACAACAGCTGTAACACTCAGATGGACTCCAGAAGACAGATCCAGGCTTGGAAGGGGCTCGCCGCCGACATCGAACGGGCCGCGCCGCAGCCGCCTGCATGCTGCTACAAACAACAACAGCTGTAACACTCAGATGGACTCCAGAAGACAGATCCAGGCTTGGAAGGGGCTCGCCGCCGACATCGAACGCGCCGCGCCGCAGCTGCCTGCATGCTGCTACAAACGACAACAGCTCTAGTACTCAGATGGACCCCGAAGACAGATCCAAGCTTGGAAGGGGCTCGCCACCGACACCGAACGGGCCGCGCCGCAGCCGCCTGCATGCTGCTACAAACAACAACAGCTGTAACACTCAGATGGACTCCAGAAGACAGATCCAGGCTTGGAAGGGGCTCGCCGCCGACATCGAACGCGCCGCGCCGCAGCTGCCTGCATGCTGCTACAAACGACAACAGCTCTAGTACTCAGATGGACCCCGAAGACAGATCCAAGCTTGGAAGGGGCTCGCCACCGACACCGAACGGGCCGCGCCGCAGCCGCCTGCATGCTGCTATAAACAACAACAGGGCCCTTAGCCTGTAACACAATGGTGCCAAAATGGGCCTGTCAGGTGACGACTTTAATTACGATTTGCTAACGCTGTCTGTCCTTTTAATGTTTTTGTAGTACAGCAAAGAATATTTTGATTCTAATTCTAGAGGATTAGTTCTCTGGTTGTAGGAGAAAAACGAGGAGAGCCCGGTTTTGTCCTTCTGCCGGGACGCCATTGACCCGGCATTGCGTTACAGGCTAAGGGCCCAGGTATAACGATTCCGTAGAAAGGAACAACTTGGCTAGATCCTAATTTTGATTCCTTAGAACATTAATTTAGTAAATTACCGAATTTACTTAAAAACCATAATGAAAAAATTTTGCACAGTGTAAACTTAACTAAATTAAAACTAAATATGCAAAATAAAATAAAACAAATATTAAACTAAACTAAACTAACTAAACAAAATATTTACAAATAAAAGACCTGCCCCAGGTCGCTGTCCCGCGGCAGGGAGCCCAGAACGCTAGCGACGTTGCCTCTTTGGATGGCCAGGCTTATCCTCTGGCCGAGGTACGCGCCAGCCCTCTGGTCTCCCGAAGCGTCGACTAGGCGCGCCGCTAGGTCTTTGTACAGCAGGCGCGCCTCTGGGCCCCATGTGCCCATCGTCTCGACCCCCAACGGCGCAAATATGTAATTGTTTCCAATTGAACCATATTTGCGCCGCTTGAGGCTTTCGGCCGCGCCCGCCGCTGAGACAGCAGTTCTTCCACTCTGTGAAACATGTGAGGGCGCCAGTAAATATCAAAACAAAAATGGGATTCTTATGGGAGCTTGCCACTGCTAGCAGATGATTTTCAATTTACAGGTTCTGACAGCGTCCGAGAGGTCACTTTAAGTCTCTAATGGAGAATGGATGGAATGGAGGTGCGACTGGACACTATAAAAAATCACTGGGCACTGTTTCATTTTAAGTAAAAGAGCTGTTTGGTACAAGCCTGTCGTTGTTGCACCCACAGGGCGCATTCTTTTTATCTCGGTTCGCCTCAAACCTGATTTATCTATTTAGGTACTTGCTTCCTCTCTTTTTAGGGGAGACTGATCGTTCGGAGGCTGGGACCTTTCACGTTTGGTGACGCGTGATTTTATAGCCAAGAAAATATCGCCGGATAAATTGTTTAACCCTATAGAAGGACTTTTAGGGTGAAGCTTGAGTGACTTGGATTATATTACATCCATAGATTGATGCTTATTTTGTATGTAATACTTGCAACCTCAAAACTTAATATTTTTCATAACTTTTTTGTTTTTGGTATTAGCTCAAATTAATAAATATGTTTGTGTGTGTAGCTTTGAGTTGTTAAAACATTGTGAAAGTCAATGAAAACTATATTTAAAAAATACTTTTCTCCCGCCACAGCGCATACGCGTTTTATGAATTTAAAAGTCAACGGGAAGTCACAGAGCAAAAAACATATTTAGGTTGTGATCCCTATCACCAGGTGCTATTACCCTGTCAAAAGAGTTAGAATCTTTTGTAACACCTTGTAGGTACATACACACCTACTTACATTGTTTTGTACACAAACAATAACTAGTGGTTCGCCCCGAACTATGAACTCGCGACCCCATATAAAATTAACAACCCCATATCTCAGCAACCCCTCGACCGATTTGGCTCATCTTCGAACTTAAAAATTCTCTTGGCCTCATTTACCTGCCTACCAAATTTCATGACGATCCGACTAAATTTACTCAAGTTATCGTCGAACGAACATTCATACATACATACATACATACATACATACATACATACATACATACATACATACATACATACATACATACAAACGCCGGATTGTTCCAGTAGACTCGGAGAACTTCGCTCGCTTCGCTCGCTCGTTCAATAAGATTGGCTACGTCTAGACATGTGTAGGTAATGCTTGTAATATTACAAAAGACATATTACACAACGGTGTCATGAAATATTACACATTACACGAGAGAATAAAGCATGGCACATAGCATTTGATTACACTAGATGACATGAAACATGACACATGGCATTTCAGCACACTGTACGTACCGCAATGAAAGTGTGCTGAAATACCATGATGTCATGTTTCATGTCTGCAATGAAGAAATACCATGATGTCATGTTTCATGTCTGCAATGAAGAAATACCATGATGTCATGTTTCATGTCTGCAATGAAGAAATACCATGATGTCATGTTTCATGTCTGCAATGAAGAAATACCATGATGTCATGTGTCATGTTTGGTGCCATGATAATTATAAGGTAATATCACACGGTATGAAATGTCATGAAATATATCATGACTTCGAAGTGCACTGTTTCGCGCATGTCTACTACGTACAATTCATCACAACAAGAGCTCGTCCCTGTAGTGGATTGATTGGAAAACTTTTTATCACTTCTACATAAAATGGCATCAGCCGAGTTTTACTAAAGCTACATTCTTACTGAGGAGGAAGTTACGCTATCATACTGTTATATAGGGTGTTACAGAAAGCTCTTCTTATTCCTGAGGGAATCGTTTAACTCATCGATATACGCAAAGATATTTCATATTTAGGCTCTGCAATTAGATATTTTCCGTCCATTAAAGCCATGTCAGAAGCCCTTTGGGCGGCCTAAAAACTCTGACACCAGGGGTGGTCACAACCACTAGTCTATTTTGCACCGCGTAAGGCGTAAGATACGCGGTCCAGTATACGCTTATGGCTCGGTATAAGGCTAACTAGCGCCACCAATGTTGAAAAAATCATAAGTCCCTTCAGAAGAAGTTTCTGACAAAATCCTAAGATGAGCTCATGCGCCATGCTTTTCTAGATTTTTAAGTGTAGGTACCCAACTAAATTTCTAGTCTTAAGCTAAAAAAAATTCGATAACCGCCAAAAACGGCCGCTTTTGGCGGTTATCGAAAATTTTTTAGCATAAAAGTAAATTTCGTAGAGGGTATCTACACTTAAAAAATCTATAAAAGCATGGCGCATAGGCTAATCTTAGGATTTTTTCAGAAACTTCTTCTAAAGGAAGATATGATTTTTTTAACATTGGTGGCGCTAGTTAGCCTTATACCGAGCCTTAAGTGTGGTTATTTATTTTCATTTCAAGCATGTACCCAATATACCTAAGACTACGTATAATATGCGTGATTTAAACGCGTAGCGCGACGTAAAAGGACTCGCGCAAGTTACGATCAGTGTGTTTTGGTACTTAGGCACAAAACATGGATAAGTACCTACTTATCAAAGGTATATCATAGGTATAAACACCACGATACGTATAGATAATTTATATTTAAAACTCCGTATTTGCAGAGCTTTCCCTTTCTGATATTTCTCCTTATTTTCCCAGTGAAATCGTCCGTTTAAGTCCGTTGATTGATTCGCCGCCATTCACGGTGTTTACACCGCGTGAAGCGACCCCGCGGCGGGATTCAGAGCCTCTCGTCGATAAAGTTATCGACTACTCAAACTCAAACTCCAAAATTTGTATTCAGTATTCAATAAATAAATTATTTATGTTACAGTTAAACTCCGTTTTCAGATAGAACGCGTGTTTCCTTTCAGATAAAACTAGTTTTTACTAAATGCCTTTGATAAAACTAGAAATACCGAGTCAAAACTAGAATTTACCACTTATATATTTTTTTTATTTTTTTATTTTTAGGTATAACTTGTTGTCACTCTCTGCTTTAGTTAAAACTAGCTCTAGAGAAACTAATAATTTGGGATTCAAAACAAGATATACTTTTAAAAATAGGCATTTATTTAAAGGCCGAATGATATTATGTCTAAATTAAAAAGGCCTACGGTCTAAACGCCGAAAATCATATTCTACACTGAAAGTCAAAAGTAAATTAAAAACTAAAACCCGAATACTAAAAGGCTTAAAACAAGAATGTATGAATATATGATTGAGACAAATCCAACGACACCATTTGTTGATATCGGCCGAGTAGTTTACGCTCTGCGAGGCAACAGATGAACACACAATGATACATACATACATACCCACATACACACATACATACATACATACATAAATACATACATACGCTGCTAAAATCATAACCTTCCGTTTTGCTTCGTGTAGTCGGGTAAAAAAAAGATATTAGGATCTACTACTAAGTGTCTAGCTACTATTGTTTGTCCAGCTTCAGTAGCGCTTAGAGTGAATAATACATACCAGCAACATTATGTCCGCTAGTGAGATTATGTCCGCGTCAGAAACTTAAATTATTCGTGAGATTCGTACATATGACAGCACGTCGACCCTTACAAGCTAGCACTCTACTCGATTGTGTTACGGGCGACTTTACAACAAAAGTGTACACTCTGACGTGCTGCCGTGTATACATAATTTGGTCCGAAATGGGTTGAAGCGTGGTTATAGAGTGATAGAGTTGTCGACGGGCTCCGAATAACCCCTCCGAATCTAGTCTACTATTTTATTGCGCTTGCCTGCCTGCGGCTCCATTCAGTTAATGCTTCATTACGCCTGATATTAGCTTTTTTCTCTTCCCCCGGAGAGAAGTTGGGTAGGTATAATGTATCATATTTGGTCAGGTAGCTTTCTCTTCCCCTTGAATACTTTTTTTTAGCTTGCTAATTAATGTTGCTAAATCTTTTGAAACCAAATGGCTCAATGGCTTGGGATTGGTGATCAACAAAAATATTGTAGCGTCATTACTCATTAGGGATTTGATACAATACAACTGACTACAATACAAATAATGTATTACTATTAATCACATGTTGTTATTATTAATCAGATTATAATCACCAAAAATTTTAAAACCGGCTTCACTGGAGAACAGTTTTACTGTTATTAAGCTACTGCACTGATTCAAAGTGATCTGCTGCCATCTTCGACCATCTTCGAAGTTCTTCATCAGATTTTATAGGACCACACGGGAAATAGAGCCTTTCAAACAAAAAACAAATCATTAAAATCGGTCACCAAGAAAAAAGTTCTGAGGTACTTATCAAACATTAAAAAAATACGTGTCGAATTAATATCTCCTCCTTTTTTGAAATCGGTTAAAAAGTATGAGCGAATATTTATTTGATGACTTGATTAGCTTGAGCTATTTCGACCAAGTTACAGGAAAGGGTGTATGTCATGAGCCGACTATGAAAGAGCTTCCTATGGCCTAGCCTAAATGTTTGAAGTGCTGCACCAACAAGTGTTTATTCCTAGAAACGAAGCGCATAAAAATGCAGATAGTTTAAGGTTGGACGATAGCTGCAGCGTGGCGGGAAATTCATAATTTTCACAGTTTTTTTTTAATTTCAAAGCTAAACTCAGTTTAGCCGATTATAAAATATGTTCTGGTCATCAACAAGTTTTTTGGGCAGTGCCACTGCTTCGTAGACCAGAACACAGAATCGGCTGAATTATTTTGTTCTGTTGTTTTTAATAAGTTTTATTGCCGTGAACGAAAAATCGCTGAACAAAAATAGCTCAGTTTAACTTCAGAATTTTAAAAACTGTAAAAAAATTGAGTTTCCCGCCACGCTGCTATCGTCCACCCTTAAATTAAGCTTTTATACGATTGTAAGTTACTAGTAACAGCATACTTTCCGAGCCTGGGAGATGAAAGAAACGAGAGGCCTTTTGGGCGGCCTAAAAACTCTGCTGGCCACTGCCTCATACGCTTACCTACCCTCGTATAGGTTAACATACGGCCTCACCCTCTATGTCTGTCGGCATAACACAGCCCGCAGCAAGTCCCCATCCCTCGAGGCTCCTATTGAGCGGGTGACAAATACGCGGTCAGGGCGGGCCCAATCGAGCCTCACCGACAAAGGGAACGCATTACCGATCTGATTAAAGGCCGCCGAAAAATCCAATAATTTCGGCCAAACTTTCAGCGGGCGCATTGTAGCGCGCATAAAGGCGCTTAGGCTGGCCGGAGACCTGCGATCGCAGGACTAACCCTCTGGGCATTACCGTCTTTACCATAAGGGCACACGGGGCCCGTGCCCAGGGCCCCCATCCTCCAGGGGCCCCGGGGGACCGACAATTTCTCTCACATAATTATTCTCAAAAAATTTTTGTTGGACGCAGTGACAGTGAGCAGTGATAAAATAAGCCAACGACATCCCTTTTCGCCACAAATTCCTGTATGACCGAGGGCCCCAGCATAGTTTAAGATGGCCTTGCTTCTGGGAGACAATGCTCGAGAGTTCAAAACACGCAAGTGTCGAAGGAATTAGCGAAGAAAAGTAACAATTTCCTTCGACCATAGCGTGTTCGAGATTCCCCAGAACTGGCCCCACGAGATCCTACCGCTTAGTGCGACAGATAGGTACAGATCGGTCCACGTGCACTTGGTTATCCTGCGCCTCTATTCTCTAAGGGTGGTATTCTAGAACGATACTTAAACTGAGTTTAAACAGAGTTCAGACTGTCGATAAAACAGTAGTGCATGTTTTGATATGAAGGGAGGGATATTCAAATTAAAACATGCACTGTTTTATCGACAGTCGACACTACTAAACTCTACTTAAACTGAGTTTAAACAGAGTTCAAGTCGCTTTCGAGTTTGAACTGTGTTTAAACAGAGTTTAAGTAGCGTTTTAGTTTGAACTGAGTTTAAGTATCGTTCTAGAATACCACCCTAAGAAATCCACTTAACCTTTGAGTGGAGTGCATGCAATACGGAAGTTGAATCCTGTCGACGTATCAAAATAACACTGGTCAAACCGGTCAAATTCAAGTCAAACTCTGACGATTTTCCTGTCAATTACCTACACGCTTTTTCGGAGCGTGGTCTTCTTTTCTTTTGTGATGGGTCCTATATCTGAAGATCTTCATCAAACAGGTGTCAACTTTTGTTAATGGATTCATTTTCTCGATCGATTTCTGTAAGTGGTGACCGTATTCTTCTTATTTAGGTAACCGCTCAACTTTGTTATTATGTGGTGATGTACGGGAGAGGCTTGCACAAAAGTCGTAAGTCTACGCCAAGCCTAAATATACGAACGAAATTGAGCAATCTGAACGACGGAGAGCAGTAAATTTCATGTGCCGATTGAACGACAACGCAACAGTAAAAAAGGCCTTTATCCGGACCAGAGAAAAAAAAATGCCTCCCCATAAAATATTATTACCATCTCGCCCGGTCGCTTGTGAGCAATATCAACTTTAACACATATAACACCGAGATAAGTTTAATAATAAGTGAAAAAAATACATAAAAAATACTCCTTGGAGCGTGATAGGGTAGTTTTTCCCTTTGCACGTATTCGCTGCGAACGCTGGAGTAAGGAAAACATCTTGGGGTGACTCTAGCTTGAATATCTTACTAATGTGAAGTGAGAATTACGGAGCCGAAAGTCATGACTGAGTGTAATGTAATACACCATACACTGCGTACCCACGATATGACTACTGAAGGGAATATTCTGTACTGTCATACCTTCTGCCTACAATTACGTCATGGCATGAGCATGCATTTTTATGTAGGATTCAGCTGTATGTGATACGTTAGAATAAACTCGGGATAACTAGTTTTTATGCTACTGCTGCACCTGCGTCTCTTTACAAGCGCGCTAAGTTGCGCTACGCTGAAGTGGTCAAGTAAGTAAGTGCGCTAAACCATCGTTAACTCTTGGCCACCTTGCCTGAAAAGGATTTTAAGAAGCATAATTATGGAAACTTACCTTTAAAGGTTGTGAAATTTGTCAATTGCACAATTTTATCTCAAAAGCAAAAGGTATAACTTAAGAAATATGCTTTTTTTAACTTTTGAGGTTTTGAGACACAATTATTGTAAGAAATCGGGCTTATTACTACGATTAATTTGTTTAAGTTCCGAGTTGAGAAATATCGGGAACTCAAAACGTGGTAAGAATCCCGTTTTCTTACAATAATAATTATTATTATGACTTAGCATTTTGTTTCATCAGATTAATCTTTAGATAGAGTTACTCTACTAGCCTTTTTGGTTTAGACTGTGATTGCTGTTTCGGGCCTAAGAAACCACGTCCACTAGAGCGGCCAAGGAAAAAAAAAACTTAATCTTCTTTTTGGATGCGTTTTTTTGCTAAAAATGGCCCGTGAAATGAGAATCCCCGGGCTTAACTATTTTTAGGACCTAGATCTAGGTCCTGGATACTAAACCTATGAATGCACTAAACAGTGCACCACAAAATAATATGACAATCTCGGGTGCTCGCCAGCAAACGGCAGTGAATACGTAGCCAAATTGGTTGCACATAAAATAAGTTATTTTTACTGCTTTGTAACGTTCATGCTGATTATGGAGAGACAAACAGGGATTGCTTCGAAAACAACAAGAAACACGTTTATTGTGTAAGTAACTGAAGAGAGATAAGACTCTTCTTGGCGCAATGAAACAGATTGTAAACGCTGGTTACGCCAGTTAGCTCTTTCTTTAGGACAGCCCGTTTTCTCTTCCCAAAATAAAGGCCTGTCCATCTATGTAATGTGATGATTTATACAGCATCCAGTACCTTCACTCACCTAGATGGGTGAAGAGACCACTCGCCGCTGCAGTGCCTGGGACATTTTAGACGGAGTAGGCTTGCCCAGAACCTATACCATCCTGACAGCTTACTTGGCCTAGCCCAGACTGGATTAGCCTAGGTTAAACTGGTTTCTCCATACGAGCTTCGGCTAGACTAGTTTGGCCTAGGCTAGGCTATACCGGTTTGTCCATACGAGCTTAGGTTAGACTGGTTTGGCCTAGGCGAAACGAGTTTATCCTGAAATCGGGTTTGGCTGGTAACAAATCCAGCTTTACAGCTCAATATACATGCCACTCTACGTAGATCAAAAGAGGCGAGAACATGGTATCGAGCGCCATCTTTCTCGATGTTACTGTCAAGCTGCTGGGCACCAGGGGCCTTAGCCTGTAACACAATGGCGTATCAATGGCGTCCCAGGTAGAAGGACAAAACCGAGATTTTTTCATTGTTCTCTTACAACCAGCGAAATAATCCTCTAGAATTAGACCCATAATATTCTTTGCTGTACTACAATAACATTAAAAGGACCGACACTGGACCGACAGCATTAATAAATCGTAATTGAAACCGTCAACCGGGAGCCCATTTTGGCACCATTGCGTTACAGGCTAAGGGCCCAGATAGGTATG
This sequence comes from Zelleria hepariella, assembly GCA_949319315.1. Lineage (NCBI taxonomy): Eukaryota > Metazoa > Arthropoda > Insecta > Lepidoptera > Yponomeutidae > Zelleria > Zelleria hepariella. Next base: position 28,900,076 of record OX439382.1, on the reverse strand, counting down.
CTACCACCCAGATTCTAATAAAGAGCAATAAATAGTCTGTCGGCCAAAATGAAACGGAATCAAAACGTAGTCGCGGCGTCGCGTCGCGACGTTTAAGTTGACCCGATAAATCGTGGTTAAAAGAGTTCGTACACACGTGACCTGCACGAGCGGACTGCCATGCAATAAGCGGATTTATAAGCGAAGCGTCTTACGGGGCTAGCCCTAAACTAGCCTATTCGCCAAACTAGCGCCATCACAGAAAATACATATCTTCTTTTCAATGCGTTTAAAAAAATAAGGGAACGATGAGAATTACATTTATGGTACCATATTGCAATTTTTAGGACCTAGCCCTTTCGCTAAAAATAATGTTGACAAGCTTATTTGTACAATTTAAAACTTAATTGCACATTGGCAAATAGAATGTGAGCGTTAACGCTGACCCATGCCTTGATACGATTGATTGAACGACCGAGCGAAGCGAGCGAAGTTCTCCGAGTCTACTTGAACAATCCGGCGTTTGTATGTATGTATGTATGTTTGTATGTATGTATGAATGTTCGTTCGACGATAACTTGAGTAAATTTAGTCGGATCGTCATGAATTTTGGTAGGCAGGTAAATGAGGCCAAGAGAATTTTTAAGTTCGAACATGAGCTAAAATCGGTCGAGGGGTTGCTGAGATATGGGGTCGCGAGTTCATAGTTCGGGGCGAACCACTAGTTACCTTGATCTTACAGATAGTCAGCAAAAAGCTATTTTCGATGTTAAACTAGCACCAGAGATTAGTACTGATAATTTTTCGATGGCGCTGGAGCCTTTATTTTCTAAGAAAGTGAACCACATATTGATTGAAAGGTGTGCTTAGTGCTTTCGAAAGTTAAAGCCGTAGGTAATCGTAGGCCACCCCTGGTGTCAGAGTTTGTAGGCCACCCAAAGGGCCAGTGACATGGCTAACGATTGTTATTAATCAACAAGAACCGGAACCAACGGTTTACCGTGCCTTCCGAAGCACGGAAGCGCTCAGATATTATTGCCACTTGCGGTCACCCATCCATGGACTGACCGCGCCCGAGTTTGCTTAACTTTGCCAATCAATTATTAAGAATGGCTAGTCCAACTAGCTGTGAGCGCTGAAGCCGAAAAACTCCCTATTGTTTTGTTGTTTTTCTGTCTATGTCCGTGGCCTCCGAGGGAAAGCAGAATCGTCACGTGTAACGGCGCACGTGTGGAATAGCCTTTACATTTGTCTGGACTCTACAACTTTGCATTTGACAAAAGGACGGAAGTATCATTCTTCAACTGTACGATCTGACTCTTTATGCTTTAGTTCTAAAGTTGGTTTTTGTTAAAAGTTTCTTCGCCAAATTGGCCTTTTCGGGACGCGATTTCGTCCGTTGCTCTAAACGTTTGTTTGGTCACCGTGTGCAGTTAAATTATAAAGTACCTACTTTTGTTTTTATTTAAGTTTACTTGCATTTTGCTTTACTTAAAAACAGAGTTAAATTAAATTGAAGAACTCTACAATATGTATTTTAGCTACATAGGTTATATTATTGCCCCGCCAAGTCTTTTCTCGGCATACTTTTCTCGAAGCAACTTTGCATAAAATAATTGAACGAGCGAGCGAAGCGAGCGAAGTTCTCCGAGTCTACTTGAACAATCCGGCGTTTGTATGTTTGTATGTATGTATGTTTGTATGTATGTTTGTATGTTTGTATGTATGAATGTTCGTTCGACGATAACTTGAGTAAATTAAGTCGGATCGTCATGAAATTTGGTAGGCGGGTAAATGAGGCAAAGAGAATTTTTAAGTTCGAACATGAGCCAAATCGGTCGAGGGGTTGCTGAGATATGGGGTCGCGAGTTCGTAGTTCGGGGCGAACCACTAGTTGAACGAGCGAGCGAAGCGAGCGAAGTTCTCCGAGTCTACTGGAACAATCCGGCGTTTGTATGTATGTATGTATGTATGAATGTTCGTTCGACGATAACTTGAGTTTTAGTCGGATCGTCATGAAATTTGGTAGGCAGGTAAATAAGGCAAAGAGAATTTTTAAGTTCGAACATGAGCCAAATTGGTCGAGGGGTTGCTGAGATATGAGGTCGGGAGTTCATAGTTCGGAGCGAACCACTAGTTATATTATGCTTACTGACTTGCCACTGCTATCATTTAAAAATCTTTATCGATTTATCTATACACTTGGTCCTAGTCTATAGATAAATTGCATGGCTCTCTTTTGCAAGATGAAGAGTCTCGCAATATGTTGACTATTATATGAGTATAAGAATTATAAGTAAAAGTAAACTGAGGTCATCGGGTTGTTCACCTCAACGACTGAGGCAATATTTGAACGAGCGAGCGAAGCGAGCGAAGTTCTCCGAGTCTACTGGGACAATCCGGCGTTTGTATGTATGTATGTATGTTTGTATGTATGAATGTTCGTTCGACGATAACTTGAGTAAATTTAGTCAGATCGTTATGAAATTTGGTACACGGGTAAATGAAATTAAAAGAATTTTTAAGTTCGAACATGAGCCAAATCGGTCGAGGGGTTGCCGAGATATCGGGTTGTTCAGTTTATATGGGGTCGCGAGTTCACAGTTCGGGGGGAACCACTAGTTATACGAATAATACCGTACACGCACGGTCAGCCACACTGAAGAATACCCCATGGCAGCTCTTGCCGCGCACGACATAAGCGCGTGAATCGAACAAAAACTGTTATCCTAGCGTGTGGCCGACTGTACGAGGTTTCATCACCGGATTATGCTAAGGTATACCTAACAGTTCAGCAAAAGGCCGAGCCAAGCGCTTTGCCTAAGAAAAACCACGTTCACCTAGGCCAGGGCTTCTTAACCTGTGGTCCATGCTCCCCTTAGGTGTCGGTGGCATGAAGGCCGAGGGTCCGTGTCTAAAAAAAGAGTCCACTACTTGGTACCGAAACTCTAAAATTCGAATAACATGTCAACGAAAAACGTTACAACGAGACAACACAACCACGAATACCACTACGCCGAAAATTTTTGATTGCGAATCATAACATAACGAATGCACGCCATGCCGCAAATCACCATACCGAAACGCAGCGAACTCATTTTACTACGAAACAAAAAAAGTTTGACATAATTGTGTCAGTATTTTACGTTCTTTTAATAGAATTGTAAAACGCGTGGCTTCCAAAAACAGGCTGCCTATTAAGGTTCCACAGTCTCTGAAGGTTGATCATCAAAAATTCAAAAATTGCTCGAAAACTTTAACTCGATTGTTCAGTGACCGATGTATCAAAATCCCTAAAGACTGTGCTCTAACGATCAATCTCATGAATCATCGAATTTCTGACTGACGCTAAATTAAAGACCGTGAGTTTGATTCCCGCATACGGCATTTTATTTGCGTAGAATAAACTAAGGCCTTTGCATCTACGTAATGAAATTATTTATACAGCGTCCAGTGGCACCTTCACTCATACTTGATGGGTGAAGAGACACAATTCAAATTGCCGCCATCCGTGAAGCCGAGAGTAATAGGGTCCGGCTTGGCACCCTTCGGGTACGGAACCTTAAAAAGGTTAAGAAACCCTGGCCTAGGCGGATTCTTTTTCCGAATTCCGCCCGAGAACGGATTGCGGCCGACATTTGTAGTCAAATGCGGGTAGTATAAAGTGTAACCGAACGTCGTCTACCTGCAACGAGACGGGCGCAATATCCGCCGCTACCTCATATCCGCTTCACTACGGAAAGGTTTTACATTACGCCCGAGCGATAGGAGATAGCGTTTGCTACTGTATATCTACCTATCCAACCCATGTGAAATCCTATACTGTGTTTATTTATTTATTAAACTAGTTGTGCCCGCGACTTCGTATGCGTTTTTACACATTTGACATTTAATTTAAATTCGACTGTGGAGGAATACTCAAAAGGAAGGTTTTTTTTAACCCTCGACCAAAAAAGAGGGGTGTTATAAGTTTGACAGCTTTGTGAGTATGTCTGTATAAGTGTTTATGAGGGTGTGTCTGTCTGTGGCACCGTAGCTCTTAAATGGGTGAACGATTTGGAAGCTTTAGGTTTTTTTTTTTAATTTGAAAGCAGGTTTTCTAGCGAATGTTCTTAGTTAAGTTTTGTCAAAATTGGTTCAGCAATTTATTAAATATGCTTATTCGAAGCTAAAATGTCGGGGGTATTTTAATAGTTATTATTTCTTAACTTGCGGTAGCAGGGCTCAAAATAAAGCAATAGAATAAAATAGAATAAAAACCCTAATCTAAACAATACATTTATAAATTTAATAATAAATATGTATTGTTTACATTAAGGTATCGCCCGTGATAAGATACCAGGAAGCTTAGCATAAGAATTGATTAGGAAGTAAAAGGGTTTATAATATGTATCTCCCTCGACGTAGAGTGGGATAGATAAAGTTATAAGCCCATAGATAAGGTCTTACTCATCCTCATGCTAAGCCAGCAAGCAAAGCATACGGCTAATAACTCTGTCTATCCAGCTCAACAGTAAACAATAGTTATTTGTTATGCAAGAATGCAAAATTATTGTTTGCGGCGAGTGCTTGTATTGAATACCGAGCGGTGTTAAAAGACTGCCAACAAAGTGGGAGACCACATACAGGGTGTTAAAAGACCGCCAACAAAGCGGGAAACCACGTATTTTCCTCATCATAAGGAACATTTTTGCCCAAGGGACTATGCCTGGGAAATCAACGGTTTCCGAGATAATGAGGTTCAAAGTCGGATTTTTCAAAACTTTTTTTTTGCAGAAATGTATTTAGTATCTAGTTCTTAAGAATCCCCTGAAGCTCTGCAGCCCTCTCGCTCGCACTTTTCAACATTTTAATTGATTGTAAGAGAATGATTAAACTTTGGACGATAAAATATAGTTGCAGACATAGATAATAAAGCTATCGACATGTGGACACACTTTTGATTTCATATTCCTACTAATAAAAAAAAATATCACTGAACTTCGGTTAAAAGTAGTAGTTCAGTAATTTATTTTTTAAACTATAAAATGTGAAATTTAAAGTATGTCTACATGTCGATAGCTATATTATCTATGTCTGCAACTATATTTTATCGTCCAAAGTTGAATCATTCTCTTACAATAAATTCAAATGTTCAAAAGTGCGAGCGAGAGGGCTGCAGAGCTTCAGGGGATTCTTAACATACCTTTTCAAGAAGCCATATCAAAATTATGAATATTTCTTACAAAAAACGACGTTAAAGTTGCAACCCGCAATGTATTCTAAACATCGGCACTTCAAGCTTAAGTAACATAATCTGATACCTACGCTTGCGCAATATGACTTCTGTGCGTTACACGTCCATTGCGTAATGAAATATTTTTCAAAATTATAACCTAAAAAACCAAAATAATTTCCCAACAATAATTTATCGAAAAAGTACTTTGTTTTGGTGTCTAGTGGCTTTCGGGTCTGTTGGCGATCTTTTAACACCCTGTATAGTCCTCATCATAACGATCATTTTTTTCCCAAGGAACTATGCCTAGGAAATCAACGGTTTCCGAGATAATGAGGTTCCAAGTCGGATTTTTTTTTCCGGAATACAATTGTTTTTTTCGGAAATGTGTTTTGTATCACTTTATTAACATATCTTCTCAAGAAGCTATATCAAAATTATGAATATTTCTTACAAAAATTGAAGTTAAAATTGCAACCCGCAATGTATTCTGAACATCGGATAGCCTAGATTGTTCCCAGAACCAGGACTTATCACGGTCCTAAATTTGACTGAAAACTGTTCAGCGGTATTCGCGTGATGAGGTAACACACAGACAGACAGACAGACAGACAGACAGACAGACAGACAGACATAGACCGATTTTTTGGCATTTTTGTATTCAGAATAGTTTACTTAGTAACCCCTGATAGTTTTTTTCTAAAAATATTCAATGTACAGAATTGACTTCGCTAGAGTTTTATTATAAGTATAGATTAGGAAAGCCAATGTTTGTCGAGCTACAGTTCATTCGGGCTTGCATAAGTTCCAACTGCGCCTGGCCTATAAAAGAGTGATTTCGTGCTTTCGTGCCTTTATGAATCTGGCAAGCCACTTCCAGTCTTGTGAGAGCATGTTATAAGTCTGTGCGGAAAGAGAACCGTCATAGGATTTGAGGGCGCAGCTGTTCATTTTCGGGTCGATATCTCAGTAGCTCTCCAGCTATTAGAATAGCTATTAGCTAGCGTATATTACGCACAAACCCTCATGCCGAAACTCCAACTATAAAATCACCGACGCATTGTTGCGAAAATTGCAAGAAACATCTGTTTCGGTAACCTACTAGTCCCACTTTGTTAAACTTTCTGTTAGTATTGTTTCTTTCTATGTTTCTATTAACACCTATTTTATTGTGCCATCATTTAATAAGAATCATGATGGAGATCAGCATCTATTGAAGATACCCAAGTAAGTAGCTCTCCCCGCTACAGCCTATGCCTTGGGGCGCAGAACTCAACAGGATCTTCGAGGCTCAAAGGCAGGCGCAGGTATATGACGGTGATATTAACACGGCGCGCGGATTCTATTCCACTTGTCGGCAGAGCAGCAGATCTGAGTCTCGCATCCACCACACGAGGCTTAGCATTAGTGGCAGATGAGCAGAAACGGTAAGGAACTGGCTGGCACTGACAAACTGTGAAGGACTGTGAACTCGCGACCCCATATCTCAGCAACCCCTCGACCTATTTGGCTCATGTTCGAACTTAAAAATTATCTTTGCCTCTTTTACCCGCCTACCAAATTTTATGACGATCCGACTTTTACTCAAGTCATCGTCGAACGAACCTTCATACATACATACATACCTACATACATACAAACGCCGGATTGTTCAGAACTTTTCTTGCTTCATTCGCTCGTTCAATTAACTTGTCTTTGCTGTTTGCTAGGCCGACTAAGCTGGTAAGATGGTATAATAGGTGTCGGGCAAGCCTACGCCATCTGAAAACCATTTCCCAGGCACTGCAGTGTTGTAGTAGTCACTTCACCCATCTAGTGTGAGTGACAGTAAACCCTACAACATGATGACTAACGTGAATTGCATCTGACTAGACGGGTGGATGGACTGTGGATTAGGGCAGTCACGGAATGGTGGCCTAGAATGGGTCGACAGTCGGTGGGTAGATGACATTGTCAAAACAGCGGGAGGATAATCGATGAGATTGGCTTTGGACCGAGGGGGTTGGCGTAAAAAGGAAGAGGCCTATGCCCAGAAGTGGGCTTTATTTATGGGCTGGATAGATAGATAGATAGTGAATTGTACAGAACTAGCAAGGAAAACATTTACAAAATCGGGAGCAAAAGCTTACCACGTCCCAGCAAAAGGGCCTGGCGTTTTCTAAGCCCCGCCAATGCCTGCCTAACCCGTCTAAATGCGGGGACATTATTTTGAAATATGGCGTGAGAAACACTCAGTGCGAGCGCCCTGCTTTCAAATTTATACGGGAATAAATCATACTGATTCATAAACATAGCCACGGCGTTATTGTGAAGGTTGGTAGGTACGGTCGACCACTGTCACAGATACTCCATGGCAGTTCTTACCGCACGGCATAAGGGCACCAATCGAACAAAAAGGGGTATCCTAGCGTGTGGCTGACTGTACCAGTGTAGGCTTTCGGACGCGATTTCCCCAATGGGGTAAGCGAAGGCATTCATTAGATTGGGCGCACGACCAAACATTTAAAATACTTACCCAAATCGTTACGCACGTTGCACCTTTTCATATGACAAGCTTGATTTACTGGATGCAAAAAGAAACTATGGTTTCGAGAAATAACATCCATGAAAAAGTGAAAACCGTTTACTTCTTTTTGTTTTTTCTAAAGCAATAACCCATGCTAGGGTACATTTAAAACATTTATTACTTATAAGTTAAAAAATAATAATTGGTAGAGCGCCTGCACGGTATGCAAAAGGTTGCGGGTTCAAGTCCTGTCCCGAGTCCGGGGCGATATTTTTTTTAAACTGTTTACTTGTTTAGGCACAGGGTTTATTTAGTAAGCTGTAAGTATCCACTAAAGTACGTAAAGACATATTAAACGGACGACATTTTCAGTGCAATAATGATGTTACAATAACTACAGCATTTTCTAACGTTTAAAATTTCGAGAATTATGAAAGTACGCGTGTTTTTCTTGTAAGAGTTTATACAATGGTGGAGGGCTATAAATTATAATCGAAAGAGGGCTCAGATCGGCAAATAGGTGGAAGTTATAGCATCACCCCAAGCCGAGTGTATTTAAGAGCACCATGTAGAGATAGTGCTGACCTAACCTTATATCGATAGGGTGTAGGGTGTGATAGTAACATTGGCGGGCGGCGAGCGAGTTGACTGCTTTTTCACGAGCATGCGCAAGCGTTGCGGTTCGCTGTTATGGAGAGTGCGGGCTAGTCGCCACAGTGTCCTAACCATGTTTGCCAGTCGACTAGACTGCTGTTACTTGGGACACTGCTCCAGCATACATTTAGAGTATGACAAGATAAAATAAATATAATTAGTGATAAATAAATACCTAATAATTGTGTGAAGAATGGATTTTTTTTAATAATTTGAATTTTATTTTTGTCATTTTAATTCAGCGTTTTTATAATTATTTCTTCTGATTTTCTGTTGTAACTGTAATGTAATTTATTAGTTTTATTAATTAAAAAAAATGTAATGAAAGGATTTATAATATGGGTCCATGATGCCTGAAATAAATAATTTATTATTATTATTATTATCCTTTCAGACCTAATTCTTTCACTCCTGATTACAGGCCTCACATAGGCACTTAATAAGGATCATTCAAGTTTTGATCCAGGTATACAGTTTTATAGAGACATCAAAAAAGATTTTTTACTGTGAAAAAAATATTGAAATCGGATAAAAAATTAAGAAATGGTTAAGTTATAGTAATTGTATTATATGCTCTTTGGTTATATATAGCAATGACTTTCCAAATTCGTAAGTCTTTGAGTACCTAGCCCCCATAGCAATTTTATCAATGGGTCCATTTCATCATAGAAATAAAAAGTGCCACCAAAATTAGGTAGGTACTCTTAATAATTTATCTGATGAAATTGACCCCAATACAAGATGCCGGTTTTTTTTTAGTTTTCTTCGTAATCTATCGATAAACCCAACGTTCTTCTGCTGGTAGATATGATACTTTATGTACTTATACCTTTTTACCCCGGGCTATAAAAACTTTAACAAGCAGTTGTAAAAAAAACTTCACGTCCCATTGTTTTTTAACCAACTACGTGAGCGAAGGAGGGCAATTGTTTTAGCAAGTTGGGGCAATTGTCTGTGTTCTTTTTCTAACTACTGTTAGTCGCATTTTGGTGAGTTGTCAAAAGGTACCTACGGCGTTGTCCAAATCGCTTGGTTATTGCACTAGCAACCATGCATCGCGCGCGCCATTGAAATTTCAGTGTGTTTATTCTGTAAAAAACAGCACAGTTTCTTGTCCTCAAAATCGGTTCATTTGTGGGAAAATTGCTCTTATAGAAATAAAGAGTGTTTCTCTGAAATTTCATTCTTCGACTGATTCATATGGCACAAATTTAATTTCACTTTCAGCACTGTAACACATGTTTATATGAAAATAGGTATACCAAAGAACATATATTTGAGTGAGGGACTGATTTTTATAAAATAGTTTTTGAGATATCGACGTTCAAATATTTTGTGCCCAGATGAATCAGAATTTGTTACAGATGAATCAGAAAAAGAAAGAAAAATGAACAACTTTATGTAGATATGAGCTCTGTATTAAGAAATTTTTAATATTTTAATAACTACAATAATCTGTTTTAATGAAAACAATGATCAGTAATTATATCACGGAAAAATACTGGTGAATTCAACCATAATTCTTGTAAAACATTTTTGAAACTCTAAAGTGTATTATAATAATTCTTGTATTGAGAGAATATTGTCATACAAAAGAATTTGTGTCTATTGCTAATGGTAGGTAATCGAATGAGGTAGTGGCACCCCCTGGTGTCAGAGTTTTTAGGCCACCCAAAGGGTCTCTGACATGGCTTAACGATTGTTATTAATCAACATCAACCGGGACCAACGGTTTAACGTGCCTTCCGAAGCACGGAAGCGCTCAGATATTATTGCCACTAGCGGTCACCCATCCACGGACTGACCGCGGCCGTTGTTGCTTAACTTTGCCAATCGATTAAGAACGGCTAGTACAACTAGGCTAATATTTGTAATACAATATTGCTAATATTTGTAATACAATAAATTCTATTCAGTACTAGAAAGTTATTATAATTGCTACAATACACTATAATGTCAGTTATTAATGTGATATGATTATTAATAAAATTCTAAATAAAAAATAATTAATTGTTAACTAAGACTAAGACACCAAAAGTGTAAAAATAATATGTAGAATAAGTTTATACCTAAGTAGGTATAATAAATATGACAAGAACTTGTACCCGGTCGAAAATTGGACAAGGAGAATTACACAACAAAATTAAGCGCTCCTTTCGTGCTGGAACGGGAAAAACTAATATATTTCATGATTAATATGGTGTTTTGACCATATCAATCAGGCACAGATGAATCAGAATTTTGCCTACAATCATGCATAACTCATCATATATGGAGACTTCAGTATTGGCATTTCTCTACACGAATCTATAACCCAAAAGCATCACACGAAATATAGATTGAAGTTGTAAAACAATCAAATAAATTTTATAAATTAGGCATTGTAATCAGTATGCCACCTGAACCAAGCCCAGATGAATCAGATGTTTACCTTCGTTACACCGGGTTCTAAGCACACCAGCCGCACGTCCACCTGCTAGCACGTCCGTTGCACGACTGGCTCCCCCCCACTCAGGAACTAGTCTCTCATTTATTGTTACCCAACCAAGTACGGTCAAGTGAAGCTTAAGCCACATTAATCAGTATTATACGCCGGACACTTCTTATCTACTTATTTACAAACACACTAAGGTAGTTATAACATACACATATTTTTTTTGTAAGAGGGCATTTCATTTTCCAGCGTTATAATTGAAATTTATATTGATTTATCAAAGGGAAAATGCGACATCGACAATTTTGTTCCGGAAAATGGCAAACGGACGCGTCATATGAATCAGGAGAACGAACTTCAAATATTTTTATTTCGTAACTAGACTGCAATTATTTCAAAAATATCATTGTACCCTGTTAGGGTTAAAGCTAAACTGTACAAAAAAAAAATTACATGCCGTTTTGTTAGTTGGTTACAGAGATATACCCTCAGACATAGAATTATTTGTCTCTGGAGAAGTACCCTAAACAAGTCTTCTTTTCGACAAATTATACGTATTATTTGACGAAAAATAGTTATTTGTTATGCAAGAATGCAAAATTATTGTTTGCGGCGAGTGCTTGTATTGAATACCGAGCTAGCGAAGGTTTCTAAAATTGAGCCACGAGCGTAGCGAGTGGTTCAAAAAAAGAAACCTGAGCGTAGCGAGGTATTCAGAAGCACGAGACGCAAATAATATTGCATTCGTGCGAAACACAAAACTTTTCATCTCACAGAAGCGAGGAAATGACTTTGTTAGCCAAGCGGGACAAACTCTATAGACAACTACTTACAGACAAAACAGGTGAGTCAAATAAGTTCCTTTTAAAAGCATATTTTACTGTAGTTACGGCTGCCGCACTAAAGTTTTGAGCTTCGTTGGTATTAAAACCATTCGCTTTATTAATAATTTCCTGAAGTTTATTTATCCAGACACAAAAATAATGTAAATAAAAGAATGTTTTTTTTTCCGGGTGCACTCTGAACTTATACCATATAAATTAAAAATTTGTAGGAGATAAAAAATTAAATTAGTAATATCGTTTGAAAAAATGTATTTAACAAACCAAAACATAATTATCTATTTGATAAAACAGAAGCGCAGCATTTTTTTTATTTTCTGGTATTTAAAAATAAATATGTGTACAAAATATTGAAAAGACTATAAGAAGAAACCGCGTTTCTGAATGTTCTATTCCGTGACTTTACCTTTTTAAAAGATGCTTATGCACCATTTACATTCACAGTTTTGTATAGAGAATGGGCACGAACAATCGCTTTCGCTGAAATACGCGTTTAAACGAACTATGAATGAGGTTTTATTTTCCATCGGGATCTGGCATCTACTTAAACGGCCAGTGTTTTTTTCTTTTTCAAAACATCAATAGTATATTTCATTACAAGTGTGGAAAGGCTGTCATTGCAACGAGTTCCGACAAATGGCTACCCGAGCCGAGGCGCAGCCGAAGGCGAGGGTTGACAGTCGGAACAAGTTGCAATGACGGTTCCGCACGTGTACTGAACGACTATTTTTAATACAGTTGCGAAAAAATGAAGCAATTTAATAAAATAATAAAAACACAATAAACTCAACTAACCTAGCATTTTTGAATTTTCCGGTAAAATGTTCTCCGAAGCATTTTGTGCAATTATACTGAGTTCCTGTGGCTGTTAATTAAAAAAACTAGGGTCGAAATTACTCATTTTGTGCAACAAACAACTAAAGCAAAGAAAATTTCTGAAAAATTAAAATGGCGCCAACCGTAGAATATAAGCAGAGTTTTTTTTTTCTTCACCCATTCTGGTAGGCAAAGGCAACTATGCATACAGCCAAGTCTTCAGTAGAAGTTTTTTATTGATATGAAATGAAAATTAAATTTAATGAAATGAAACCTAACCAAACTCATTCAATAAAATCATTAAATCTGATATTGAAACAAATTAGTAGCTTTTTTTTAGAAATATACGTATTTGCATGAATCATAAAAACTTTTTTAGTAAAAACTTCATGGTTGGTTTTTCTTTTTAATAGACATTATTTTGACAGTTGGGAAAGAAAACGCACGAGTGCGGAAAAGGTAAAAAAAAAGCACGCGTGTGTAATAGCCTACATCCCGAACGCTATACGTCCCTGCAATACGCCACTTTTTGAGCAACTGTATTAAAAAGACTGTCTCGGCGTCGCGTTCAAATTTCGAAGCGCACAAAAGTTCAGATAGTTTAAATCCGGCCTTTACACGATCGTAAGTTACTAGTAACAGCAAACTTTCCGAGCGTGGGAGATGAAAAAGATTTTTTTTATGTTTTCCAGTAAATAAACCTGTTTTGAGTACTAGCAACTGTGCGGTTTTTTTTACAGTGGCTTTTCCAATAAAATAATCCAAGACAACGAATGTTTTGGAAAATTAAATTGTTTGGAGACGTTGTTAATTCTTTTTAGCCTTCGGGTATTTTTATGAGGGATTTTATTTTGTGTCATTAAAAAACCGCCCTCCAGGTTACAAGTCCCAACCGGGGCGATAGGGCGATTTATTGATACAGAAATTGTGCTCGTAAAGCCACCGAAGTTCGATTTTCCCCTCTAATGTTGAAGGGGAGATAGATAGATAGATAGATAGATAGATATGTATTTTATTCAAAAGCCACAACACAATACAAAAAGTAAATCAGAACAACCATATGTTACAAAATAAAATTATAAAATTAAAATTAAATTACATGCTTCACATTTGGCGCTATGTGTTATGGCAAAGAAAAAGGTTCCAACTCAGCATAATGCTACGAAGATTGGAAAGCAAAATTCGTAGCGCTGGTTTTCGGTTGGAGCCTAAAGTGTGTAAAATGCGGTCAGTAGCAACAACAAATCGGTTAGATTAGATATGTTACGAGTATGAAGCATGCTTGTTATAGGATAAGATACCCTGTGTATAGGTAACCGATTATTCTAAGCTAACCAATGTGAAAAAATAAAACCGGCCAAGTACGAGTCGGACTCGTGCACGAAGGGTTCCCTACCATTATTGAACGAGCGAGCGAAGCGAGCGAAGTTCTCCGAGTCTACTGGAACAATCCGGCGTTTGTATGTATGTATGTTTGTATGTATGTATGTATGTTCGTTCGACGATAACTTGAGTAAATGTAGTCGGATCGTCATGAAATTTCGTAGGCAGGTAAATGAGGCAAAGAGAATTTTTAAGTTCGAACATGAGCCAAATCGGTCGAGGGGTTGCTGAGATATGGGGTCGCGAGTTCATAGTTCGTGGCGAACCACTAGTCTATAAAAACGGCAAAAAATCACGTTTGTTGTATGGGAGCTCCCTTAAATATTAATTTTATTATGTTCCTTAGTATTTTTTGTTATAGCGGCAACAGAAATAGATCATCTGTGAAAATTTCAACTGTCTAACACTATCACGGTTCATGAGATACAGCGTGGTGACAGACGGACAGATAGACGGACGGTCAGCGGAGTCCCGTTTCACCCTTTGGTACGGAACCCTAAAAAAACTATAATAATACGCATTTGCGACTCGTAAATATAGCAATGAAAATTAGTAAGTAAGTAAACTAAGCATAAACAACAAATTCGTTCTATTTACGGTCCGGTTGGCGTGGCTGACGTATCCTAGCAAAAACAAACGAAAACATTATTTGCGTCGTGTTTCGTGTAGCATTTCTCCCTCTCTATCTCTCTCATAATTACATGGTTCATGCTTTCGCGGCTTTTAATTAAAGGTCCAAAGGTCTGGCAGGGGTATTACGCGCGCCAGGTATCCATCTTTAGTCACAAGTAGTAGTAGTTGCCGGTCGCAAAGAAAAGAAGCATTCGAGCGTTGTACAGTCGGCCACACGCTGGGATACCCCTTTTTGTTCGATTGGCGACCTTATGCCGCGCGCGGTAAGAGCTGCCATGGGGTATCTGTGACTTTTGCCGACCGTACCTACCGGTATTGGGCGTGCATTGCAACTTTTCAAACGCTGCTTTAGACCCTTCAATACCCTTCTTCTATACGTAGGTATACTAATGGTTCGCCCCCGAACTTTGAACTCGCGACCCCATATCTCAGCAACCCCTCGACCGATTTGGCTCATGTTCGAACTTAAAAACTATCTTTACCTTATTTACCTGCCTACCAAATTTCGTGACGATCCGACTAAATTTACTCAAGTTATCGTCGAACGAACATTCATACATACATACATACAAACGCCGGATTGTTCCAGTAGACTCGGAGAACTTCGCTCGCTCGTTCAATTAATTACTTTGGCTATTTTGTTTTTTTTTTGTATCTTGACATTTTTACATTGTACTATTTTATATTGTTTCATTATTTATATGGATGCCATGGACCCTAAGCCGACACAACGATGTCGTCCGACTATCGGGCCGACCGCAACCCTCGTTCATTTCAGCAACCGCTTTTCGCTTTTCTCAAGTTAACCTGTGTTTTTTTTACGGTGGACACGTGAGTGGATTTTTTTAGAGAATAGACGCGCCGGATTGCGCGTACTACCACCTGGTCCGGGAGTCTTGTTTATTAACTTTGCTCGGACAGTTCTATGCTTTTTGCGTAGCCAGGGACCTTAGTCTGTAACGCAATGGTGCCAAAATGGGCTCTCAGTTGACGGCTTCAATAACGATTTATTAATTCTCTCGGGCCTTTTAATGTTTTGGAAGTACAGCGAAGAATATTCTGATTCTAATTCTAGAGAATTAGTTTGCTGGTTGTAGGAGGAAAACGAGGAAACCCCGGTTTTGTCCTTCTACTGGGACGCCATCAACACGCCATTGCGTTACAGACTCAGGCCCCTGGACTTGCGGTGAAAGTGCTCATTGTAGGTATTTATCCTCAGACGGACGCCGAAAATTACATGGAAAGAAGAAAATGTTATGAGAAATATGCATTTTTGCTGCTCAGAACTGAATTTGATATTTGCTGGACAAAGATGTTTCTAATAATTAATCTAGCTTTGGCAAAGCTTTATTTGCATTATGCAAGAATAAACAATATCTGCCGGTCCATTCACTAAAACTCCACTCCTGTTTTCACCAGTCAATACTTTTTTTTTGTTATCCAACGTTTCTTATTTGTTTACAGTTGATAACGAGGTGATTTGCTGAGTAGATTTTTAACGAATAGGGACACTGTTCTGTGTGCAAACTAACTGATGTGTGCATAGTAGAGTCACAGATAGCATTATTGTACCATTCTGCAAATGTATCATTATCTTCTTCTTCTTGAAGTGCCTCTCCATCACTGGAGGTTGGCAGTCAGCTCTCTGCACCACTCTCTGTTCATGGCTGTCCTGAATAAATGTTCCACGGATTTCATGCCGGTCCATTCCTTGATGTTACACAGCCATGTCATTTTCCTCCTTCCTGGCCTTCTTTTTCCCTCTATTTTGCCCATCATTATGGTGTGTAGCAGTTGGTATCGTTTTTGTCTTAGAACGTGGCCTAAGTAGGCAACCTTTCGCTGCTTGATGGTGCGCACTAGTTCTACTTTTTTGTGCATACGTCTGAGAACTTCGACATTCGTGATTTTATCTGTCCAGCTGATCCAGCGCATTCATCGGTAGCACCACTTTGTATCATAATACAAAATAAAATAAATAATAGCAATTTTCTTACACTGTATCATTTACTTGGAGTAGGTTTATGTGATGTAGGACATTATCGGACAATTTCGAGCAACAATATAACCAAAAATGGTGCAGTGTGGTGTTACCAAAGATGCTAAGTCTTTTTACAGGGTAATAGCACCCGGTGATAGGGATCACAAGCTAAATATTTTTTTTGCTCTATGACTTTCCGTTGATTTTTAAATTAATAAAATGTGAACGCTGTGGCGAGAGAAAAGTATTTTTTAAATATTGTTTTCATTGACATTCACTATGTTTTAACAACTCAAAGCTATGCAAATGCACCTACACGCACAAAAATATTTTGAAATTTGAGCTAATACAAAAAACATAAAAGTTATGAAATTTTTTCAATTTTGTAAAAATTGTTTTTTTCAACTTTTTTTTACAGAATTGACATCCTGTTGACCAGTAGGTTACACCCTGTAAAAAGAGTTAGGATGTTTTGTAACACGTTGTATAGGTAAATATCACTCTCCTATAATAAAAGCCGCAGTATTTATGCCGTGGGCGGAACTATAAATTATAGGTCCAACTAATGGCCCTAATAAAAAGCAATCTTCGCAACTTTACCCGCTATTCTCTTATTTTTCACCTCGCATCTATTGGTGTGGATAAACTGGGCCTTCTCTTCCTGAAGTGTCATTTCCTTTCACTCTACAGGGTGCACTCGAATTCGATGTCTACTCATCAATATAAACAACTTGTACACACGACAGCACGTCAGAGTGTACACTTTTGTTTTAAAGTCGCCCGTAACGTAACCGAGTAGAGTGCTACGTGTAACGGTCGACGTGCTATCGTAGGTTACGAAAAATATGGAGCGAAAAGTAAAATCTGCTTTTTCATGTACACACGACAGCACGTCAGACTGTACATTTTTATTGCAAAGTCGCCCGTAACGCAACCGAGTACAGTGCTAGCGTGTAAAGGTCGACGTGCTGTCGTGTGTACTGCGCCAAATGTATGAAACAGCAGATTTTTTTTAGCTCTATTTTTTTATCCACGTAGTAAACGTTGTTTGTATGGATAACTATATAGCCTACTTACTTAAAGTTATTAAATTCTATTCCGCGTTCCGAGTTCAGAGTTCTCATATTAGCTTCACGAGAACTCTGCGTGACCGCTTCAGTGTGAAAGGTTCCAAGCAACATTAGAAAGAACGCGGAACGCAGAACTCCGGGCGGTGTGTCCCCGGCACCTTATTCTGTGCCCGTAGTAAAAGTTCTTTGTATAACGAGTCATGTCACCCTGTAGGAAGAGAACCCTCCACAGTCCTTCACCGTGTTATTCACCACCTCCCGCAGCGAATAGTGCCATTTTTTCCTCTCCCGCTATTATTTACAGATGCTGACTGTAGTCCGCATCGTTCGTTGGCAAATCGCCGCCTACCCGCGAAGTGGCTGAGATATCTGTGAAAAAAAACATCTCCGGTTAAAAAATAGCAAAGTTTAATAGGCTTAGGCGTGAATTATACAGAAACGGCATAAGGCGTAAGGCGTAAGGCGTATGGCATACGGCGCAGAGCAGGCGTGGAGCAGATAAGGCATGAATTATACAGAAACGGCGTAAGGCGTAAGGCGCGGCGCTCTCCTCTCTCTTTCTCTCCAATACATACTGGGATGAGTTTGTTTAATTTCAAAGTTACGTACATTTGTGAATTTGTAGTAGCAATACCGCTCGCTAACCGTGAAGGAAAATATCGTGAGGAAACCCGCGGCTTAATTGGCTCCACACGTATGACTTGTATTTCCTGTGGGCTAGGCCGACTAAGCTCTCAGCATAGTATAGGTGCTGGGCAAGCCTACTCCATCTAAAACAACTGCAGCGCCGAGTGGTCTCTTCACCCATCTTGTGTGAATGAAGGTGCCACTGGACGCTGGATAAATCATCTCATTACGTAGACGCAAAGACCTTAGTTTTTTTTTAGTACACTCTGACATGCTGTCGTGTGTACATAAAATTCACTATCGTCACGTATTTTCTGCTCCTACTGTATAACAAACGGCGTGCCGCTTGCGCACCTCTCCGGTCGCGCCTGCTAGCGACGCGGAACAGGCGACGAAACGGCGTGCCTTCGCCACGCCGCTTCAGTATAATTCAAAACGTGTCGCCTGCATACATTTAGTATTGAAATGTTTTGAAACGGCAAGATGCCCGACCTTACGCCTTTTCTGTGTAATTCAGGCCTTAGATAGTTTTTTATAAAATTAATATTTTAGTGACAAAATAGATGGCTCATATTCCTGCCGAACTACATCTTAGATCTAACTATAAATCGTCTCATTACCTACTATGTTTTTAACCTATTGACGCATAGTTTTAATTTAAACCCTCGAGAGTCAAAAAATTTTTTTTAAAAGTTTTAAACCTAAATAGTCGTTGAACTTCATTAGGGTGGCAGGAAATTCAATATTTTCTCTTCGGCTTGTCAAATTCGCCTGAGAACAATGAGCGAACAATATAGAGACATGCATTTACAAACTCATTACTTTAGTTTATTTTCGAAGTAACATACCAACATTTTTGTAGATCGTCACTGGCGGTGATAAAGGGTTACTTTTACGATCATCTCTCGCGGTGACAAATACGTCTGAGCTACTACGTCATGTAGGCGCAATCGGCCCCCCGGGGGGTCGCAATCTGGGTCGCTGGGGTCGCGGGTTCGTACCCCCGATGCGACGTGGCCATTACGCACTGCCTGGGAGCTTTGCTTAATTTTCCTAAACATTGTTACTGCTTGTCGACGGTTTTTGTCGGCCTATATGGAGGATATATTTTATCTGTCTCTATGCTCGCTAGATATACAACGAATTACAAAACGTCTCAACTCTTTTTACAGGGTGTAACCTACTGGTCAACAGGATCACATTTCTGTAAAAAATAAATGTTTTTTTTTTTATATTGCCTTACATTGAAAAAAATCAAGTGTTTTGTTTTTGGATTTAGTTCAAAATTCAAACACATGATTCTGTGCGTAAGTGTATTGGCATAGTTTTAAACTGATAAAACACGGCGAAAATCAGTGAAAACCATATTTTAAAAACACTTTTCATATACTAAAAAGTGAAGGAAAATATCGTGAGGAAACCTGTGCGTATGAGGCATTATACTCGTATCCCTTATCGCGAAAATTGCCAATCCGCATTGAGCACGCGTTGTGATTAAGCTCGCAAACTCTCTCTGAGAGTAGGCCTTTGCCCAGCTAGTGGGACATGTACAATTGTACAGGCTACATCATACTTTTTTTTTAATAAAAAAAAATGTCACACGTGTAAGCCAACTAAGCGGCCGATTCGAACCGCGAGCGTAAATCATGCAGGCCATTTGCACGAGAATACTTGCTAAGAGGGTTTTAATTTCTACCCCAAATCATAATTACCCTAAATCAGCGCATCCCGGCTGCGGAAAAAAAGATAATTATTTGGTGCTAAACCGAATTTAATGTCGCCAAAAGCGGGCATAGTGGGAGGTCTTTCCATTTTCTCTCTCACGATCACTAATAAATAGGAGAGATAGGTAAACGATGTTTGTCTGTTTGCTTATCACTTGCGAACACGCTGCGTTCATTCCAAAGACATAATTTCAGTGTACAGTTTCAACACATTTGGAAAAAAAACATTAGTATGGTAATCGACCCACCTAAAAATTCGTTGCATGAGTCGTTATCGTACAGACGACAGCGCGTCGACCCTTCCACGCTACTCGGTTCCGTTTCGGGTGACTTCACAACAAAAGTTTAAACTCTGACGTACTGTCGTGTGTACGGATGAGCCATACTTGAGTGTGTAAATGTACATGCACATTGTCTTTGCGTGTGTGTCTTTGAATTTCGATTTGTTTTAGTTACGCACACAAGAGCGCGCGTCTATACGCATTACGACTACAAGTATGGCTCATCCGCTTTCGTGAGATAAAACAACTGTACCCAAGCGAGCAAAGCCGCGACAGCTAGCGAGGAAAATCGTAATTAATCGCGATTTTTTTTCTCGGCAAATGGAAATGTAACATGCGTCCGGAATGGCCCGCGTAATGGCAGTTTGGGAAATATACACGGCACCAAATAATAAAAAAAAGCAAATGCCGAGCCCATATGGCCGGCCGCTGCGTTTTTTTAACTGAGAGTTTGTTTTTTTTTTGCATGTAAAAAGTTATTTTTAATTCGACGAAACACAGGGATGAATTTGAATTCGTAAGCCAAATCGGGATTCTCGAATGCGAATTGTTAGTAAAGTTTCCTTCGCAGAATCTCGAATGCGACATACCTGAGAAATGGCCACGCTGACTGGTGCCAAAATACGGGGCAAAAAGGCAGTAATGCAGCAAATGTATGGAACAGCTGATTTCTTTTTCCCCTTTATTTTTGGCCCCAATGTGACAGTTGATTGCATTGAATACTGAAAATTAGCCGTTTTCAAAGCACAAATCCAAAGCACTTCATAGATGGCGCTTATGTGTGCACAGAACCGGGGCACGACTGTCAAATTTCGCTTAGTACAGATTAATTATTTTGACAGGCGATCCGGTTCTTCTATGGCGACGCCTGCAAGCGCCATCTATGAACTGCTTTGAATTTGTGCTTTGAAATTAACTCATTGAAGAATAAAACCTCTCAACGTTTGGCTAACGAATTAAACAGTCACCCTGTATTATAATTATTTGCGTTGATAAATAAAAAAATATACATCCAAAATAGAGTAGCCTAAGGGTTAAAAATGCTTTTCCTATTCCGATTCCTCACCGCGTATTAGCGGGACCACAAAGGTTCATCCTAGGGACCATAGTTCCTAAATCCGCCCCTGATTAGTATGTACAGTCGGCCACAGTCTCAGATACCCCTTTTTTTTCGATTGGCGCCCTTATGCCGCGCGCGGTAAGAGCTGCCATGGGGTATCTGAGATTGTGGCCGACCGTACTTAAGACGCCATACGTCTCACAACTAGCGCCGCTAATGGAAAATAAATCATATCTTTTTTTTGGATGCGTTTTTAGCAAAAAACGCTCCTGAGATTTCTCAACGCGAGGCTTAACTATTTTTAGGACCTAAGGTTTGGATTCCAGGATTGGATTTCCTACGAATGCAATCGATTCTCGCCAAAAGTGGCCACTTTCGGCGAGAATCGATTGCATTCTTAAGTTCTAGGATCTGGAATCCAAACCTTAGGTCCTAAAAATAGTTAAGCCTCGCGTTGAGAAATCGCAGGAGCGTATTTTTTGCTAAAAACGTATCCAAAAAAAAGGTATGATTTTTTTTCATTGGCGGCGCTAGTTGTGAGACGTATTTCATCTTAAAGTGGAATTTTTCCTCATGGTAAAGACCACCCTTTGCATCGCAGTGAATCAACCCTTAGGCCAACTAATTAACTCCCAATTTAAACTCGTAAAGAAATGCGCCAAGAATCTCGCAGAGCTTTGGTTTTTTTCTGCTAATTTAACTCGAAAACTTTCAGCGAATTTTTTCACAGTAGGTGGGTTGAAAGAGTCCGACGAGCGTTCAAGGAATTTTTCTAAACTTTAATTCGCTATAGAATATTCTTTTCATCTCCCAGGCTCGGAAAGTTTGCTGTTACTAGTATTATACGATGAGGCAAAAGTAGTTGTTACACTTTATTGCACAAAAATAATATTATTTGAATATCCATTTCAGTTTAGTATTCCATTTTAGTTTATTTTTTTAACCACTCGCAATGCTCCTGGCTCAATTTAGAAAACTTTGCTATAGTTCGGTATTCAATACATGCACTCGCTGCAAACAATAGTTTTGCATCCTTGCATAACAGATAACAGCTATTATTATCTATAATTCCACCGTAAAGCTGATAAGGCCCCGACAGCCCGATTTCTCCAAGAGCGATCATGTCAAACTCATTTCAGGCAATCACGTGCCGTCACTTGTTACATTTAATCGCTCTTGCAGATATCGGATTGGCGACCTTATTGCTAATATAAACTTCTTCCAGGAAACCACGGATGGTTAAAACCAACCCGGCGCCTTTAGAGAGATCCTGTGAGTGCTGTCAATTGTCATAATCTACGAAGGGGATAGCTTATTCCCAAAAGCTCGTCTCTATTTAAAAGGCATATGTAAAATCTGCTTGAGACGTATAGATGCATTCGAAATGCGGTGTTGGCGGCGACTGCTACGGATTCCGTGGACAGCGATGAGAACAAATGAGTCTATATGCGAAGAGCTGAAAACATGCACTCCACTCTCAATCATATGTCAACGACGTATCTAAACGTTCTTCGGTCAAATAGCCCGCAGCGGACCTGATAGCCTGGAAAAACTAATTATGACGGGAAAGGTGGAGGGAAAGAGAGCTCGAGGCAGACCACCCGCTAGATGGACAGATATTATGACCAAAGCCACGCAAAAACACCTGCACGAACTGATCCACATCGCGAGTGATAGAGCGCAATGGAGAACTCTACTCTCTGCCAACTTCAATGATGGTCACGATCCTCAGCATTGAGGGAACGACTGAATGGAATGGATGTAAAATCTTAAAAAGTAAGTTACTTTGTACTCAATGCAATACCAACAGCCTAACTGTCGAAAATTCATAAACATCATCAGCCCACTTCTGCCCACTGTTGGGTATAGGCCTTTTTCCCCTCGCGCCTCATATTTTACCTCAAAGACGATGCATTAGTCGTGCCCACATCTATGTAAACTAATTAGATAAGTTGTAAACAAGTTTCCTCTCAAGAATTCGGGGCCCCCCATCGGTTCGCAATCTGCGCATTTAGTAATTTGATTGCACATACCCTGCAACGAATTGGCCCAAAGGGTCCCAGATGTGGGTCACCTAAATGCGGGGGGCATAGGGTAAGCGTCACTGTTGTTGGTAGTCCAATTAAACTTGCGCAATTTCACTACAGCAGTTGGGTACTGTTGATGAAGATTGTTGAGTAATCAAATCATTATAATTCAGCGTGGATGGTTATACAAGGTGTTACAAAAGATGCTAACTCTTTTAACAGGGTAATAGCACCCGGTGATAGGGATCAGAACCTAAATATTTGTTTTGCTCTATGACGTTTCGAAGATTTTTAAATTAATAAAATGTGAACGCTGTGGCGGGAGAAAAGTATATTTTAAATATTGTTTTAATTGACTTTCACAATGTTTTAACAACTCAAAGCAATGCAAATGCACCCACAGAAATATTTTTAAATTTGAGCTAATACCAAAAACAAAAAAGTTATGAAAAATTTTCAATTTTGAGGTTATAAAATAAAAATTGTTTTTTTCAACTTTTTTTTACAGAATTGACATCCTGTTGACCAGTAGGTTATACCCTGTAAAAAGAGTTAGGATGTTTTGTAACACGTTGTATGTGACACCGGCTGTTGCTGTGTACGCTAGTATCTCACGTTTTCTGGCATGTGTGGTAGATTGTGAAATGCAACACAAACTATTTAGGTACCTACGTTATTCAACAAAAAAAAACACGGCACTATTTAGGCCATCGATTTAAATACCCTAGATGCAACGTAGCGTACAAATTTAAACAGAAAAACAACTATTTAAATCGATGATATAGGCACAATATTGTGTTATCATGCATTTTTACGAAGTGTTTACAACTGATACAAAACTGACTGGTACACTATACCTACTTATACTACACAAGCATGTGCACACAAATCGAAACATAATGCTACCTAAGTACAGAATTGATTACTTTACGAATGCTACTTTTTTTTTTAAATACGTTTATCTATTGCGTTTTATGCCTCACAAAACTCTACGCAAAAACAAAAAAACTTTCTGGTTTCCATATTTACAGGATATACCGATCAGGATGACAGGTGTAACTATAAAAAAGCCTGCTTTATTTCCCAACTTAAACTTTAAAGAACAATGACATTACACTGCCATTGCGTATGAATCAAGCGTATTTTCAAGGGTATGAAACTAGGGTGGCGTTAATAGTCGTCGACGCAAGATCGAACTCAAGTAGGTGATCTCAGAAAAGTCAAATTTTAATGTCAAGCCTTGGCTAATGTCAATGTCAATCTCAAGATAGTGTCTATTAATATGCTGACAGCTACTCAAGTTTGACATTAGCCAAGGCTTGACATTAGCATTTGAGTTTTATGAGATCACCTACTTGAGATCGATCTCAAGTAGGTGATCTCAGACGACTATTAACACCACCCTAAAACAGCTTACAAATCTTATAACTTTTTATCCTATTAAATAAAATCTACCTTACTGCCTTGGTCCATAACACAGACAGCCACCCCGATACAAACTGCAGGGGGGTAAAAAACTGCGCAGTTGCACGCGCCACGTGTGCAGTTCACTCACCCCTCTAATGAATACCTAAGCGCGCCCTAGTGCTCATACAGAGTGCACGAGAGGGCGCGAGAGCGGACGCTGGAGGTCTACAGGCTAAAACGAAGCCGATTACCATTGGCGAAAATCGAAGTTCGATTTTTGAAAAATGTACTGCCACCCAGTTCATTTTACTGCCACAGAGTTCATTTTTCATAAATCGAACTTCGATTTTCGCCCATGGTAATCGGCTTCGTCTTAGCCGGTAGACCCCCTGGTTCTTGAATCTTGGCGTCTTCACTGGCCTAGGTCACAAACATACCTCCGTGTCACAAAAAGTCCTAACACTTTTTGCAAGGTATAGGTAACCTACTGATCTTCGACCGCTTGGTACTCCATGGTAGGCCCTCTTGACTGCCCGATCCTCTCCCATTCTTTCCAGGCCGTCCCAACTACAAGCAGGCAACTGGAAAGCGACCGCGCAGGACAGAGACCAGTGGCGACTTCTTGTGTCTACTAAGACCAAGACCCACTTCGGGTAGCTGAGCCAGCGGAGTAAGTAAGCTTGTCAACAGGACGAAATTTCGTGTAAAAATAAAGTCGAAAAAAGCTATAATTTTTTTATTAAATCAACGGTTTAACTAACTTGTGTGTTGTCGGTGTAGCCGACTAGTTTCGGTTCTCATTCGGAGACCTTTACCATAACCTATAAATTGAAAAATCAAATCAAAAGTCATATCACTTTTGGATTTAGTTCAAATTCAAACACATGATTGTGTGCATGTGCATTTGCATTACCTAGTATTAACTTGATAAAACGTTGTGGAAATCAATGGAAACCATATTTATTCAATATTTTTCTCCAGCCACAGCGCTTAAATTTTTATAAATGAAAAATCTACGGTCGTCACGGGTGCTATTCTATTACCCTGTAAAAAGTATAAGGCCCGTTTTCACCAACCATCCCTAATTTTAAAAGACCTTGTGTAACTAAAATTATCTACACCTCTGCAAGTCATGGATGAAGGACCAAACGAACTCAACTAAAAACGCTTGTGTTGTGTTCATATATTACTGGTGGTTCGCCAAGAACTTTGAACTCGCGACCCACTATCTCAGTAAGCCCTCGACCGATTTGGCTCATGTTCGAACTTAAAAATTCTCATGACGATCCGACTACATTTACTCAAGTTATCGTCGAACGAACATTCGTACATACATACATACATACAAACGCTGGATTGTTTCAGTAGACTCGGAGAACTTCGCTCGCTTCGCTCGCTCGTTCAAAAAAAAAAATTAATTTGAGGCCGCGATTTTGGGGTCCTGTAAAAAAAAATTTAGAAAGGTCGTGGCAAGGTACGGGGGGACTGTGGGCCAAGAAATTCGATCAACGCAACGAGCGTCTATGGACATCCCATAAGTAGAATCTCTTATCAGGCGCGGTATTTGCGTTAATCACACAAAAAAAGAGTTCCCGACTAAACTTTGATTTACATGCACCCGCGCCCGCTTCTGCGCCCGCCGCCGCCACTCTGGACTAGGCCTAAGCGCGCCCTTAGCCCTCACATCTCCGCAGTGACGCCGTGCCCTAAATCTGGGCCCTTCACGACCCGGATGCCTATAGTGTAGGTGTGGCTTTATATCTGTTGCTTGCTGCGGATGATTTATTCTTAGAAGCTGACGGCTTCGTACTTTATAGATAAAGGTTTGTTTGCTGTCCATACATTTAATGCAGTACTGAGTGAATATACCCTGAGTGAATTAGTTCACAATTTTAAGCTCCCCAAGTCTGGGCATATATCGAACTGTAAAATATGAACTGTTTGATACCTTTGGCGCAGTACTGAGTCGACCTTTTGTATGGAACAGCTGACATTTTTTTCGCTCCGTTTTTTTAGCCACCCAGTAAAAATTGTTTGTATTGATCAGTAGACAGTATACCTAAAGTTCCGCTATCGACTTAGAGTGCACCCTGTAGATGGGTGAAGAGACCGCTCGGCGCTGCCGTGCCTGGGACCTGGGACATTGTTTTAGATGGAGTAGGCTTGCTAAAGTACCATCCTTACAGCTTAGTCGGCCTAGCCCACAGGAAATACGGGTCAATACGTGCCAACCTTGCCTTTTAGTGGACTATGGAAAAAAAAAGTAGCTAGATACTTAGTATTAGTATTACAGGGTTCACTCTAAGTCGATAGCGGAACTTTAAGTAGGCTGTCTACTGATCGATACAAACGACTTGTACTAGGTGGCGAAAAAAATATCAGCTGTTCCATACAAAAGGTCGACTCAGCACTGCGTCAAATGTATGAAACAGCTGATATTTTTTTCGCTCCATTTTTGTCGTCACCTAGTACAAGTTGTTTGTATCGATCAGTAGACAGCCTACTTAAAGTTCCGCTATCGACTTAGAGTGCACCCTGTAGATAGTAATTAGTATTTGATTTATGTATTTTTTTTTTACTCTTCATAATATTTTGACGTTTAGGATGAAATAGGGGCACAACTAGCGCCGCCGATGAAAAAAAAATCATATCGTCTTTTTGGATGCGTTTTTACTAAAAACGCTACTGTGATTTCTCAACGCGAGGCTTATCTATTTTTAGAACCTAAGGTTTGGATTCCAGATCCTAGAACCTACGAATGCAATCGATTCTCGCCAAAAGTGGCCACTTTTGGCGCCTGGGCCTTAATGTAAATAATTTATTTATGGCATATTTAATTAAAAACTTTGACTTTGAGTTTATGGTGTACTAAAATATCAACACTGTCAAACGTGTCGCGGTCGCGTCGGGAACGTCAAGTTTCAGACCAAATAAGCACACGCGAATAGAGGCCCAGCTGTCAGCTCCACTCACACGTTCAATCTGCGAGCCAGTCATGCCTGACGGGACCCGAGCGAGGCTCTTTTGAGACTTACATCTATTCTGTCAAAGATCATCGAAGACGTCGACGGTTTACAAACCGTGAGGTTATAAACAACGAAAGATCGATCGGTAGATCTAACGCCGACAATGAAAAAAAAACATCTATCTTCTTTTTGGATGCGTTTTTTGCTAAAAACGCTTCATTAAGTTCTCAACCACGAGGGTTAACTAATTTTAGGACCTAAGGTTTAGATTCCAGATCCTTTATTCTACGAATAATTCCCGCCGCCGCCAAAAGTGACGAATCCAATAAGAAGATATGATTTTTTTTTATTGGAGGCGCTAGTCGTGCCTATATCATTTGGCTATATCATAGCATATATCATACTCCGTGCAATTTTAGTGGTTTTAAAGCCGAAGGTATTTTGTTGCACTGGTGATTCTGAGCCAAATTACAAAATTTCATTCCAAAACGCGCGAAAAAAAAATTCACTTCTCCATACAAATGGTGTCGATTGGCGATAGCCGTTTGTATTGGGAAGTGTTTTTTTTTTTCGCTCGTTTTGAAGTAAAATTTTGGAATTTGGTTCAGTATTACGAGTGCAACTAAATACCTTCGGCTTTAAAACCACTAAAATTCCACGGTGTATATCATCAAGGCACGGTAAACCACCCGCAACTTAGGACCTTTTGTAACACGTTGCATAGGCACTAACTATACATATTTTTGCTAATCATAGACATTCGATAATAATCTACCTGAAGCGTGAACTCAGACCAATGCAACACACCGTGACACCACACAGCGCTCGATACCAGGGGCCTGAGTCTGTAACGCAATGGTGCCCAAAATGGGCTCCCAGTTGACGACTTCAATTACGATTTATAAATGTGGTCGGTTCTTTTAATGATTTGTAGTACAGCAAAATAATATTCTGATTTCTAATTCTAGAGGATTAGTTCGCTGGCTCTAAGAGAAAAACGAGGGAACCCTGGTTTTGTCCTTCTACTGGAACCCATTACGCCATTGCGTTACAGACTCAGGCCCCTGCTGGGTACAGCGGTACTACATGTCGTAGAGTACGTAGTTATAGAGCTCGTATAAATCTGCTCGACGACGACGTAGCAAAGCCCACTCCATCCCAATGCGAGCCATTTGCATGTTTGCTGCTGCGTATGTACTCGTAATATCACTCTCGTGGATCTATGTAGGTAACTTAAGAACGCCCTGAAGCAGCGATTTCCCACACAAACGTAGTTCCGGTTTAATTTCTAAACTACAGGCTGGATTTTACTGAAACTTGGTTTAAATCAGTAGATGACCAATAAGGAGGTTTGCAAATAGTTTTTATACTAAAAAAAATAGCCTGAAAGAAATTAGAGCAATGCGTTTTTCGCGCCGAAAAGGGTGTTACTTTCAGCTGTTATTTATTTACATTATTACACTGTCTATTGGAGTCGAACTACTTTGGGAACATCAATTATGTATTGTACTTGTCGGAAAAAAAAAAGATTTTTGAAATAGCTAATAAAATGTAGAAATGGCAGCGGAACTAGGAAAAAATTTGGGAAAAGAGATCTATTACGTTATAACTACAACTATATACTCGCGAAAGGACACAAACACACGTAGACTCATACAGCCGCATTGCCTCTCACTTTTCCCGCGCCCCGTCTCGCTCTGGGTGAAACAGCTGTAGAAAACAGCGTTTCACGCGCTTGGGCGTCACTGAGTTCCCACGGTCCTGAAGGGGACTCTTAACTACACGTAGTACACACGACAGCACGTCGACCTTTACACGCTAGCACTCTACTCGGTTACGTTACGGATGACTTTACAACAAAAATGTACAGTCTGACGTGCTGTCGTGTGTACGTTAGATTTTTCCCGCGACTCCATCCACGCAGAACTAGATAAAATCTCACACTTATATTATAAACGGAAAAGTTTGTATCCCATCAAAAACATAAATGTACAAAAACCAAGTCTCGCTTCCACCGTAAAAAGTTGTGAGATATCCATGTAAAGCCAAGTCAGTTATTTTACTTAGTACTGAAGCACGTATTCGTTTCAGTTAGTGTGAAAACACCTGTTCAACAACATTGTCATACATTTTTCCTAATTAGTTACCTACCAACCTTTACTGACTGTATCAATATTAAACATATTTATTTCTGAAATATAAATAGTGACTTGGCAATAGCACAGCAATAAGTATAATAATAATTAATCATCTACCAAATCATAATTATCACAGATTTATGTGCTGTTGCCAAGTCACTATTTATATTTTAGAAATAAATATGTTTAATATTGATACAGTCAGTAAAGGTTGGTAGGTAACTAATTAGGAAAAATGTATGACAATGTTGTTGAACAGGTGTTTTCACACTAACTGAAACGAATACGTGCTTCAGTACTAAGTAAAATAACTGACTTGGCTTTACATGGATATCTCACAACTTTTTACGGTGGAAGCGAGACTTGGTTTTTGTACATTTATGTTTTTGATGGGATTTCACTTATTTTTGGTAGGTAGTCCTCCGTTTTTTCTTCTTGGGTGATATTTCTTGCACATTAGCTACGGATTTTCTTAAAGCTCTCTCCCTATCTCTCTTAGTTTTTCTCAAGTGCCTCTAAGTCTGATACAAAGCGGCGGCCGTCATAAGCTCGGATACGGAACCGTAGGTTGTAGTTTTCACCATTGCCGTTGAGTATAGGTCAGCATTTATGTAAGTGTCTCCACGCTCGTCATCACACTCATAAAGTTGCATCTCATCCCAATATTCCCAATGCGACACCGCGTACGCGTACGCAACAATTAGCACGCCTAATGGCATGGCATGCGACGATTATAATGATAAGGAATGGATCAAACCCGAACCATCTTCAGATATGGAAAGGAAATAACTTTATGGGGATAAGTACAAAATTTCCTGCATGGAACCATCCATATACGTTCAATCCGTTGCAATATTCATTGTTACACTGTGAGTGATGTAGCTTTTTTTGCTAACGTAGTGACACTGATGAAATAGAGGACCATAGTGGACGATTTTGTTTTTTTCAGAAACTGTTGGAAAAAAATCCTGAGACTTTTATATGCGTGGTGTAAACATAACCATACGGCGATGTAGGAACTTAGTGGCGCCATCTAGTTGGAAGTGGCAATATTAATACTTTTATTATTTACCGATCGGAAATAAGTTCTGCGGGGTTACTCTAGACGCTATTGCGTTCATATTGACAAAGTCTTCTAATTTATTTATTTTTTAATTCGCACAGTCATGCTTTAATTTTATAAAATTCGTAATTTTTATTCAAAGGTTAGGCTATTTTGAAAAATAAAAATGTATAATTCGTCTTAATTCGTGAAGTATTGAATTTTATAAATTGCGCCATATTGAAACAATTGCGTCAAGGGTTGAGGGGCTGTAATTTTTTTATTGCATTAATTTAAACACTTTATAATAACAGCACGCTAACTTTACAACTTGTAGCGCCATCTAGTGGTGAAAAGCGATATTAATATATTTTAATCAATTTTGTATGGCAGTATAATTGTTATGTTTCTTGGTGTACAATAAAGAATATTTTATCTTTATCTTTATCTTTATAATTTTATTATTTACCAATCAGAAATCGTCATGAACATTTTTCATTGCATTAATTAAATAAATACTTTATGCTGCCAGCAGGCAAAATTTCAAGTAGTAGCATCATGAAGTAGGAATATTTTTTGTATCGTTCGAAGGACGAGATAGCCAAATTGATCGCCAACCTCCGATAGGAGACGGCACGCAAAGAAGAAGATGGGTATAGAGGTATGTTCATAAATTTCCGATAGTTATAAGTTTTAGCTCACATTTGTCTTTTTAATCTCTAGTGAATTTAATCTGTTGTGTAAATATATTGTTATTTTGATGTCAAGACACAACCCTAGATGGCGCTAGTTGTTGCATAGTCTGCTTAAAATATTTTTGAAACTTTTTTATAATATTATAATTTACTAATCGAGAATATGTTCATAGTGCATAATTCACTCAATAATAAGCGCATGCAAAATTTCAACTCCGTAGGCCTACTAGAAGTACTTTAAAAATCATGACGGTGATGAGTATGTCACCCACGTTTTGACCGAACTTTGACTTCCTATATTTAATTATTAAATATAGGTACAAACTTGTAATTTGGAGGTCAAGGTATGTTCCGTGAAAACTCTTAGTAACCGAAATTTCAGCCTTCTAGCTTTACTCACAACGAAGATACAGGGGTGTCAAAAATGCCGCGAGTTGCTTCGAGAAAAGTATGGTACGGGGTGCCTCTGCATAGCTCGACTTGGCGGCGGCACTCCGTGCCGCCAGATAAAGGGCAATTTTTAAATAAATTTATTCCTGAAACACGTCCACTTCTAAATGTGATTTTCAACTACTTTGGTTCTACGACTTTTTGAATAGTTCAATACTCTTTATTTATTGAATGTGTCTTATTCTTTAAACGTTTGCATTTGTAAAGTAATGTAAATGTTTACGTGCATGTCCGTGAGTCACTGCCCTGTGCTGAAAATCAGCGCTGTAGGCACATATTTTATTGGTCTGCAGCAAATACTTAGCATTAGGCCATTTTACCACCATTTTACCGATGCATGGACTTAAACAAATGCAGCTTGTTTTACTTTGTATTTTACTTTAAGTAGGTAGATATAAGTAAGTAAGTAAGTAAGCAATGTTGATGTTAAATGGTTTGCCTGTGTGCCGTTAATAAGTGTGTTCTTTCTTTTTACAATATTAGTGGGAAGTAATTTGATAGTGGCAGTAGGTACCTAGTGCACCAAATGTATGGAACAGCTGATATATTTGTTGCAGTATATCCTTTGATCTGGGGGCACGGCAGTGCCCCCGCCAGGTCGAGCGCGAAGCAAACACTGCCGTACCATCCTTTACTGGAACCATTTCGCCGCATTTTCAGGCCCCTATTTGAGAACCTCTGGATAAGACCAGAACGCAGAAATTTTCATCATCTAGTAAGCTATAATCACATACTTAAAATCCAAAATTTCAAGTCTGTAGGTCATTTAGTTCCGAAGTTAAGCGAAAGCAAAGTTTCGCATTTATGACACACACTCACTCACTCACTCACTCACTCACTCACTCACTCATGATCATCATAATAGAACTAGTACTTCCCATAAACTCAGAGAGCTGAAATTTGGTACAGAGTTAGGGTTTAATGGGCACATAAAGGGAAAACTATAAAAACTAGGATAATCGAAGATCTGGAGTACCTGGTGACCCTGATTAGAAAACACAAGAGCCCTAATAGAACTAGTACTTCCCATAAACTCAGAGAGCTGAAATTTGGTACAGAGTTAGGGTTTAATGGGCACATAAAGGGACAACTATAAAAACTAGGATAATCGAAGATCTGGAGTACCTGATGACCCTGATTAGAAAACACAAGAGCCCTAATAGAACTAGTACTTCCCATAAACTCAGAGAGCTGAAATTTGGTACAGAGTTAGGGTTAAATGGCCACATAAAGGGAAAACTATAAAAACTAGGATAATCGAAGATCTGGAGTACCTGGTGACCCTGATTAGAAAACACAAGAGCCCTAATAGAACTAGTACTTCCCATAAACTCAGAGAGCTTAAATTTGGTACAGAGTTAGGGTTTAATGGGCACTTAAAGGGAAAACTATAAAAACTAGGATAATCGAAGATCTGGAGTACCTGGTGACCCTGATTAGAAAACACAAGAGCCCTAATAGAACTAGTACTTCCCATAAACTCAGAGAGCTGAAATTTGGTACAGAGTTAGGGTTTAATGGGCACATAAAGGGACAACTATAAAAACTAGGATAATCGAAGATCTGGAGTACCTGGTGACCCTGATTAGAAAACACAAGAGCCCTAATAGAACTAGTACTTCCCATAAACTCAGAGAGCTGAAATTTGGTACAGAGTTAGGGTTTAATGGGCACATAAAGGGACAACTATATAAACTAGGATAATCGAAGATCTGGAGTACCTGGTAACCCTGATTAGAAAACACAAGAGCCCAACCAAACTATTATAGATCGACATATACCGCCCTTACAAAAAATATTCAACTTGGTGGGCCGCTTTATTTGATGTCAAAAATCTAAGGTCTGAAGTATCTGATGAAGAACCCTCAGCTGGTATCAGCTTTATTAGAGATATTATGGTAATGCCCCTTCTACTATTGGTACATAAAAAAATCGACTACAATTGCAAAAATTCAGCGTAGTGGGACACATCTTCATTTAATCTAGCCTATAGCGTCCCACTAGTGGTTCGCTGCGAACTATGAACTCGCGACCTCAGTTACAGATGTATAACTTTGCTTACGCCATTCGCGCAGGCGCGCGCGCTTTGCATTTAAACTATACAACCCCATATCTCGGCAACCCATCGACCGATTTGGCTCATGTTCGAATTTAAAAATTCTTTTAATTTAGTTTACCCGCCTATCAAATTTCATAACGATCCGACCAAATTTACTCAAGTTATCGTCGAACAAACATTCATACATACAAACATACATACATACAAACGCCGGATTGTTCCAGCAGACTCGGAGGACTTCGCTCGCTTCGCTCGCTCGTTCAACAAGAAATAGTCGGACGATTAACTTTATTCTACTCGAACATTACACAAATTTAAAAACTGTGTCAAATAAGAAAATCTAATAAAATTAATCAATATGCCCTCGTTTCTACAAAAAGAAGTGAAATCCCACCAAAAACATTCTGTAAAAACTAGCCAGGTCTCGATGGATCTGCTTGTTTATCTCTAAAAAAGTAATGAAATCTAGACAAAGTCGTGCCAAGTCTAAGGTTCCTTACTGCGATTTCTTTATTATTATAGTTAATGTTGTGAGACTTGGCTGTTGAAGGGACACAAGGGTACAAAACCAGGTGCTCCATGACACCATTGCACCAATCTGTCGCCAGAACCGCTTGTGTACCCTTCAACGGCCAAGTCTCACAACATTAACTATAATAATAAAGAAATCGCAGTAAGGAACCTTAGACTTGGCACGACTTTGTCTAGATTTCATTACTTTTTTAGAGATAAACAAGCAGATCCATCGAGACCTGGCTAGTTTTTACAGAATGTTTTTGGTGGGATTAATACTTAACATAATAACAGTTCCGAGACTAGTACAATATCCTCTCTGGCTGAATAACGCGCGTATTTAGAGCAAACGACATAAATGTATTATCTCCTTAAGTGCAACCTTACCATGAGTTGCTACTCCTCCTTGAGAGCATCTTATAAGACGCCTTGTAGGTAAATTAGTCGTAAGTTAAATTGTAGTTTTTAAACTAAATTAGCAACGCCCTAGCAGGGTTCTTGTTTGATTCATTAATGTAACACCTAACGCCTAACGTATTTACAACAAGAAAGCTAAATAAACCTTATCTTGTCTTATCTAATAGTGCTTGATAGATAATAATATAAAAAAAACAAAATTTAAAAAAATACCGATTTCTCTAGTGAGAAGGTATTGCACTGATTCCGAGTGATTTGCTGCAGTCCGTTAAGAGGGAACGCGGGCAACCTCAACTCCATACAAAAGGGGAGACCTGTTTCCTCCCTGGATAATTGTTATAGAAAAAATATTTTTATGCCATTCAATCTATATTTACCTCTGCCATGTCCCTATGTTTTCCTTTTTTTATTATTTTAATTATTTAAATTAATTTTAATTATATGATTTAAATTATAAAAAAAGGAAAACATAGGGACATGGCAGAGGTACATATAAATTGAATGGCATAAACATATTTTTTCTAAAATAATTATCCAGGGAGGAAACAGGTCTCCCTTTTTGTGTTTTTTGTATGGAGCAGCCGACTACCCGCGTTCCGTCTTAAGGAGTTTCGCTCTCCATTTCCGAAGTTCAGATCTTCACCGTTTTATGGGACCACACGGGAAGTATGCCTTTTCAAACAAAAAAATAATCATCAAAATCGGATCACCTAGAAAAAAGTTCTAAGGTCACTAACATTTTAAAAAACGCTTCGAATTAAGTACCTCCTCCTTTTTCGAAGTCAGTAAAAAAATTTGCTTATGAGATCCATCCGTCCAGTCATTCCCTCAATGCCGAGGGTCTTGAGCTTGGCTCCAACGACTCATGGTGCGTCGCCATGTATTCCCAGTGCAACCTCGGTGCAGCGCGCGCGACTCATAAATTAGGTAATAATGATGAAAATGACCCAACTAGGGAAGCTGCTTGCTTCGAACGACTCATGGTGCGTCGCCATGTATTCCCAGTGCAACCTCGGTAAAGCGCGCGCAACTCATAAATTAGGTAATAATGAAGAAAATGACCCAACTAGGGAAGCTGCTTGCCTCCAACGACTCATGGTGCGTCACCATGTATTCCCAGTGCAACCTCGGTGCAGCGCGCGCGACTCATAAATTAGGTAAGAATGATGAAAATGACCCAACTAGAGAAGCTGCTTGCTTGGAACGACTCATGGTGCGTCGCCATGTATTCCCAGTGCAACCTCGGTGCAGCGCGCGCGACTCATAAATTAGGTAATAGTGATGAAAATGACCCAACTAGTGAAGCTGCTTGCTTGGAACGACTCATGGTGCGTCGCCATGTATTCCCAGTGCAACCTCGGTGCAGCGCGCGCGACTCATAAATTAGGTGAGAATGATGAAAATGACCCAACTAGAGAAGCTGCTTGCTTCGAACGACTCATGGTGCGTCGCCATGTATTCCCAGTGCAACCTCGGTGCAGCGCGCGCGACTCATAAATTAGCGGCAATTTAGTGCCGCCATCTGTCGGCGCGACCGCGGCGCATCTTATTATTGCAAGAGCTTCGTGTCTACAGCCGACAAGGATCTTCATGAACGTGGCAAACGAAGTTTGAAACTAATGTCAGCTTTAACGCGTCGCAATAAGAAAAACATAACCGTCTGTCACGTTCATCGAGATCCTTGTCGGGCTAAACAGTACCACTCGGGGTCTGTTAGCGCGTTTTATTTCGGCAAATGAATTGTTTCGTGGGCGGAATAATCGCGAAAAAGACAAAGACTCCAAAAACTTTAAACATTAAAATCAAAATACACAAAATTAACATTTTGTATACAGGGTGTTAAAAGACCGCCAACAAAGCGGGAAACCTCGTATTGTCCTCATCATAAGGAACATTTTTGCCCAAGGAACTAATCCTGGGAAATCAACGGTTTCGGAGATAATGAGGTTCAAAGTCGGACATTACTAAACTTTTTGTTTGCAGAAATGCATTTAGTATCTAGTTCTTAACATACCTTCTCAAAAAGCCATATCAAAATTATGAATATTTCTTACAAAAAACGACGTTAAAATTGCAACCCGCAATGTATTCTAAACATCGGCACTTCAAGCTTAAGTAACATAAACTGATACCTACGCTTGCGCAATATGACTTCTGTGCGTAACACGTGCAATGCGTGAAAAAACATTTTTCAAAATTATAACCTAAAAAACCAAAATAATTTCCCAGTAATAACTTATCGAAAAAGTTCTTTGTTTTGGTGTCTAGTATGCGTGGCTTTCGGGTCTTTTGGCGGTCTTTTAACACCCTGTAGAGCGTGGTAGAGTCAAGCCAAGCCAATGCCAAAGAGATTCTGCAAGATACCAGTTTTGGCTCGATTGATTCACTTATGCCGTGCCTACTGTATCCTAAATTCCTAGACCATGGGATATCCTAGCGGGTCACTGACCGTACGATGTGTTGTTCGAAACGGGTCGAATCACGGTTAGTTTAGTAGGTTTACCTTTATAATCCCGACGTTTCTGCTGCGTTACAGCGGCCGTGGTCACGGGCAGACTGGAGCGGCGGTGTTTTTTTTTAATTGTTGTACTGATGGTTGGCAAACTACCCTGCAGTGGACCGACACACAACACTTACAGTTTCCGCGGATATGTCGGGATAATAATTACCTAAACATTGATAATAAGTTGAAAAAATTCACTCGCGACAGGACTTGAACCCGCAACCTTCCGCATACCGTGCAGGCGCTCTACCAATTGAGCTACCGAGTCAAGTAACAAAAATCAAGTTTATGAGTCAATGTTTAAATTATTCCCTAGCACGGGTTAGTGCTTTAGAAAAAACAAAAAATAATTACCTACTAAACTAACCCCGATTACACCCGTTTTGAATAAAAAATATGTGTGAATATCGCGAATTACTAAGTTACTATGAAGTATAACCCTACCAGCCATTTACTTTGATGGATTTGCCTAATTCACTTAATAATCGGCTCCCCTGGCTAACCCCCTATGGTGCTTAGCAACACGATATATTGAACTTAACTAATACGGTCGCTCCAACCATTTACAACTACTGAAAACATCTCCATTGGCGAATTCTCAGGAGTTACGTAGGTACTGTCGGTAGCAAATGTGATTCGGTGATTGATTTCAGGTATGTGTTTATTTTGTAAAAAAATACGCACAGTAGCTAGTCCTCTAAACTGGTTTATCTGCGGGAAAATAGCTCTATCGATTTTTTTTTTCTACAAGTAATTACGTATTATTTGTCGAGAAAAAGATTTTTACTATATTTTCCCGCAAATAAACGGGGTTTGACGACTTGCAACTGTGCTGTTTTTTTATAAAGAACGGCTAGTATATCCATTTTATATTTTGGCCTTTTTATACCCTTCTAGCCTATGTAGGTATATGACATGGAGTCAGCCCTATAATGCGGCATGTCTAGCATAATAGACCGTTTGTTCCCGCTCTAGATAGAGCACAATGATAGTCGAGCTGTTGTATGGTACATTCATGCTAAACAATCATGAAGCAGGCTGTACCAGCAGTTGTTGAGTACTACGTACAGCTTGAATTAAACTTGACCTTACATAAAATACTAAAGGACATTGACAGGGTTTGGACCAAGTGCTGCCCAGACGTGCGAGTACTTCCAAGTGGTTGCTTACGTTACTTATAAATAAAAAAATATCCGGTTAATTAAATATTTTGTTTTGAATATTTTTCATGTGATTTGAAAACGATTATCTTATATTTTGTAATATTTACGCACACAATATGTAACGCCGTGCTTATCAGATTTTGTGCTTCCATCATTTTCTCTCGGTTGGCTTGAAAACCGGTTCTTTTGTTATCCTCGGCTTACCACGTTATATATCCGTCTCTCTCTCGCCAAGCGCGCCTGGTTTTTTTTCTCATGATCCCTCGAATAGATTTTGAAGCGCTTAGTTTTACAGACTAATGATAGTATAAGGAACATAATCCACTATGTGTTTATTCTGGGCAGCACTTGGTCCAACTCCCATACAAACACTGTCAATGTCCTTTAAAATTTAGAAATACTCCCGAAATTTCAGCTTGAAATTGGCATATCTCATAAATATCTTAACCGATTTTGTTAAAAATATATCTACGAAGACTCGCTAAAAAACCAGCTCTCAAATAAAATAAAAACTGCATCCAAATCGGTTCATCCGTTTAAGAGCTATGGTGCCACAGACAGACACACGACACAGCGGTCAAACTTATAAATACACCCCCCTTTTTATGTCGGGGGTTAAAAATTACAGCAACAGCCTGGGCTCTGACCAGCCATTCTAAATACGACGTGTTACAAAACATCCTAACTCTTTTTACAGGGTGTAACCTAGTGGTCAACAGGATGTCAAATCTGTAAAAAAAGTTTAAAAAAACAATTAATATTTTATAACCTCAAAATTGAAAAAAAAATCATAACTTTTTTGTTTCTGTTTCTATTAGCTCAAATTTTAAAATATCATTGTGTGTGTAGGTGCATTTACACAGCTTTGAGTTGTTAAAACATTGTGAAAGTCAATGATAACAATATTTAAAAAATACTTTTCTCCCGCCACAACGTTCACATTTTATTAATTATAAAATCAACGGAACCTCATAGAGCAAAAAAAAATATTTAGGTTATGATCCCTATCACCCTGTAAAAAGAGGTACTTTTGTAACACCTTGTATTACTCGAGCCAAGCACTTGTCTTCAGCACTGTACGAGTAGTGATTCTGCTCAACCATGCCAAACACTCAGTAGGTACCTCTAACGATATTAACAACATCACTGAAACAACTGAAGCCAATGAAGTAATTCCCTACCCTTCAGCTTTGCCAACTTGCTTCAATGGTGGGCAAGTTTATACTAAAGCCTTTACACAGGTAGAGCAAGCGGTAGAGTCAACTAGCATACTACTCTAACAGTAACTGTTAAGGCGCTGGGCATAGTGAATAGCCCGCGCGCAAATACACTAAACAAATTGAAAATGTTCACATATCAAACCCTAGAATAAGGTGAGACCTATCTAAAACAGCCAGTTTCGTGTTGACATTCATAGACGTTTTGAAGATATTTTGCTCGAAAAAAAATAGGCGGCGCACTTTTTTTCAAGCAAAATATCTTGCAATCTGTTATGGATATCAACATGAAACTGGCTGTGTTAGATAGGCCTCAACTAATTCTAGGGTTTGATATGTGAACATTTTCGTTTTTTTTTGTGTATTTGATACAGGAATCGATTTGGTCCATTTTTCTTTGCGCGCGGGCTAATTCACTATTTTGGTAGAATAGAAGTCGGTTTTGCCTGGAACTTTAATTTTTCAAATTTACTAAATTTTTTTCGCTACATCCTCATGCTAGGTTTTAAAATTGCACAGCCGATATTCGTAGAGTAATAATAATAATTATAGTACTTACCCACCCTACCGCTTACTCTACTCGTATACACGAGGCTTACCCGTGCTAAGCAAACATACAAAGATGAAAGTGGGAGACTGAAAGTTTCACTCGAGTCGGGGTTTGAACCCGTGACCTAGCGTACTGTGCGCTATGACCCTGGTCCCGGGGCCCCCCAAGCTCATTTCTAGCGTATTTTGGTAATTTTTATGTTGTAAATATTTTGCTGTAATAGGTAGTATCCCTAAATGGGTGTTGATCGCCAACAAAGCAAAAAACTTTGGGATCCGCAGTAGAAGGACCAAAACCGGGATTTCCTCGTTTTTTTCCTACAACCAGCGAACTAATCCTCTACAGGGTGCACTCTAAGTCAATAGCGAAACTTTAAGTAAGCTAAGATCAATACAAACAACTTGTACTAGGTGGCGAAAAAAATGGAGCGAAAAAAATATCAGCTGCTTCATACATTTGGCGCTGTATTGAGTCGACCTTTTGTATGGAACAGCAGATATTTTTTTCGCTCCATTTTCTTCGCCACCTATAACAAGATGTTTGTATGGATCAGTAGACAGCCTACTTAAAGTTTCACTATTGACTTAGAGTGCACCCTGTAGAGTTAGAATCAGAATATTCTTTGCTGTACTACAAAAACAT
Source organism: Zelleria hepariella (assembly GCA_949319315.1). Lineage (NCBI taxonomy): Eukaryota > Metazoa > Arthropoda > Insecta > Lepidoptera > Yponomeutidae > Zelleria > Zelleria hepariella. The sequence continues at coordinate 28,859,082 of OX439382.1, read as the reverse complement.
TAAAAGGACCGACAGTATTAATAAAGCGTAATTGAAGCCGGGAGTGCACTGGGATCGCGAACTCGCGTGTTCTGCCCAGCTATTTCGCCTCGCGAGAGACAAAGAGGGATATGTAGAGCTGACCGCCAACCTTCGCTGAGTCGGAGAGGCATCCTACGAAGAATAAAAATTGAAGCCGGCAACCAAGAGCCCATTTTGGCACCATTGCGTTACAGGCTAAAGCCCCTGGTCCGAATCAAACGAAACCAAACACCGTAAAGCGAATCGCGCCGACGTCTCCCGTCGGCCAACAAATGATGTGTGAACATTGTTAAATAGCCAGAAAAAAGAGCGAGTCTTTATGAAATATGCTGCTGAAGGAAATCTCCCAGGTATTTAATGTGAGGGGGAAAGGGAGGCTAATGGGTTCCCATTCAGATATATACGCCTGAAGACGCATTAAAGGTATTTCCGTGTATTTGTTATTTGCAGCCAGGTCCCTTAGCCTGTAACACAATGGTGCCAAAATGGGCTGTCAGGTGACGACTTCAATTACGATTTGCTAACGCTGTCTGTCCTTTTAAAGTTTTTGTAGTACAGCAAAGAATATTTTGAATCTAATTCTAGAGGATTAGTTCTCTGGTTGTAGGAGAAAAACGAGGAGAGCCCGGTTTTGTCCTTCTGCCGGGACGCCATTGACCCGCCATTGTGTTACAGGCTAAGGGCCCAGCTAGATAGATACCACGACGGGTAAATATTCCTGCTTCATACAGATATACAGTCGCAGGTGTGACTGTATGACTGTAATACCAGCGTAGAACATATCCCTCCGTACTTTTTTTTTAAAGTGTTCAACAATGAAAATCTCAGTCCAGGGCCCTTAGCCTGTAACACAATGGTGCCAAAATGGGCTTCTGGTTTACGGTTTTAATTAAATTTATTGATGCTGTCGGTCCAGTGTCGGTCCTTTTAATGTTATTGTAGTACAGCAAAGAATATTATGAGTCTAATCCTATAGGATTAGTTCGTTGGTTGTAGGAGAGCAACGAAAAAATCCCGGTTTTGTCCTTCTACCTAGGGCGCCTTTGAGACGCCATTGTGTTACAGGCTAAGGCCCCTGGTGGTAGCCATTTTTAGGACCTAGAGTGAAGAGGCTTCGTGTAACGCCTAAAATTGCAGAGTTATTATGGTGGCGCTGTAATCCCCTTAAATAAACCTTTGCATCGAATTAGATGATTTATACATCGCCCACTCACATCTCCACTCACATTAGATGGGTGAAGTGACCACTCGAACGGTGGAGTGCCAGATACGTGTTTAGATGAGAGCTACTCTGCCAACAAATAATTTTATATTTTGGCAGAAAATGTATGTTGTATACCTGTAAGTTAATATGAATAAACATTTTTATTATTATTATTAGATAGAAACCGACTTTAGATTTATTTCGGGAAACTCAAAATAATGTACAAGATAAAAAACAAAAAATAACAAAATAAAAATCCCGAAAATGGACCTATAGCTCAGCTGTATGCCGTCTGAAGCAGTCTTCAGACGGCGCTGATTTTCAGCTAGCCCCATGCCACTGATCAATTTTACATTGTCATCAATTAGGTTTCTACTTACAAACATTTTTACAGACAGATATTAACCCAGGTGACTGCAGTTTTAGGCGAATTTAAGCCCACATCTGCAAGGCTTCGCTGGCTCGGTCACGTAGAAAGATTGGAAAAGGATCGGGCAACGAGCACCAAACAACAACAATAAATAAAACTAGCACTAAACTGAAGCACTGAACCAATTGAACTGGCTAATGGGAAACGGGTCTAATCATGGTAAAACGTCGAGATAAATAAAATAGTTTATTTTTCCAATAAAAATAACCGCAACTCGAACCGTTACGAAGCAATTTTTAAGGTTCAATGAAAGCAGAGTGGCAAGAAATGCACAATTTGCACAGTTTTTCCAGTCTTGTAGCTAAGTAATTTTTGGGCAACGATTTTTGTTTCACGGCAATAAAGTATTGTTTTAATTCTTTTAGCAACATAAATTGTTTCTCTTTCGGTCTCGGCCTTCATTCTAGCTTGTCCATCAAGGGCTGCAATGTTGACCGCGCTGTGATCGCATAACAACGCTAGCTAGACCGCAGCAGTTATGTCCTTTTTTTCGTCTTCCTTGTTCCGTGTGCTCATCGTATTTCATTCAGTTCTTATAAAATTCATAATAGTCACAGCTCAGACGGCAGCTACTGCCGTTCACTCGCGGATATTTTACAGCCCAAAACTAACACGAAAAGCGATAAATCAAAAGTTATACCGTACCGTTGAAGAATATGCTAAGATTCAGTGGATTCAAAAATTGGTATTCCTCTGAGAGACGGGCAAGCTTCGCAGATTTTACGACATTAACTCGTAAATCTAGTATCTACTAGGTCGTAAATTAAAATTCATATTAGCCCCAACACTCGGTAGTTGCTACAGACAGAGCGGAAATACATGGAAGCGCCAGATCCAATCCACAACTTACGTAGGCCGCAAATTCAGAACGCAGAACAGGGCATTTCTGGACTCTTGAACTAGATATACACATAGGTACACGTAGAATTTATATTGAGGTGTCTATAGGGTGTTAAAAGACCGCCGCCAACAAAGCGGGAAACCACGTATAGTCCTCATCACGATTTTTTGAATATTTCCTACAAAAATCGACATTAAAATTGCAACGCGCAATGTATTCTAAACATCGGCACCTCAACCATGAGTAACATCAGTTTATGCCAACGTTTGCCCAATATGACACCTCTGAGTTACACGACCATTGCGTGATAAAGTATTTTACAAAATTTTAACCTAAAAAACCTAAATCATTCCCCAGCAATAATTTATCGAACTTTGTTTTGATGTCTAGCATCGTTCGCCAATCGTTCGTAAGAGCCTTTCGGGTCTTTCGGCGGTCTTTTAACACCCTGTATAGCGGCGTTTACTTACAGTAAATTAAAAACGCTCGCTGGCCGTGCAGCGGACACGAGCGTTCAATAGATGTATTGAACGTGCTTTTAAAGCCTGTAAACGCTGCTATAGACCCCACAATGCAAGTCTAAAACTTAAGTATCCTGCATCAGTTTTCCTACCCTTAAAACAACGCCCGCTGCCGCCCTTCCGAATTTGCGGCTTTTACTTTATTCTCTGTGATTTTACGCTGTGTACTAATCCAAACATTCAGTTCCCGCCTCGGCCACATCGAGAGAATGGAAGAAGATCGGGCTGCGAAGAGAACGCATAAGGGGTGTCCTTAGGTCCTGTAGGGCGTCGGACAGTCGGGACTCGGGCGTCCTAAAGACTACTTAGGTAGAAAGGGACCTGCGTGAGCTCCAAGGGCTTAAGTCTGTAACGCAATGGCGTGTCGATGGCGTCCCGGTGGAAGTACAAATCCGGGGTTTCCTCGTTTTTCTCCTACAACCAGCGAACTAATCCTCTAGAATTAGAATCAGAATATTATTTGCTGTACTACAAAAACATTAAAAGGAACGACAGCATTAATAAAGCGTAATTGAAGCCGGGAGTGGACTGGGATCGCGAATTCGCGTGTGCTGCCCAGCTATTTCGCCTCGCGAGAGACAAAGAGGAATTGAAGCCGTCGACCTCCCATTTTGGCACCATTGCGTTACAGACTCAGTCCCCAGATGGAAGGTTGTAGAGAGTTAGTGCAGGACAGGGACGGTAGCATCCACATAGGGTCGCGGACGTAGCCAGAATAAACGAATAAAATAGAACCATTGGACGTGCTCTCAGCTGGGCAGACCTTCTATGATCTCCCTAGTTCAAGTTGAAGTGCCAGGTGTAATAAAAACTCGAGACGAAAGTGCTTGCTTCTTATCTGTACCTGCATACCCATTAAAGCTTAGTGTCTCAGTTTTATAATAAAGTTCCTACATCGTACAGTTTTACAGAGCGCTACAGTACAGAGATGTATTCTAATGTAGAATATAAGCACCTAGGTATAATAATTGGATCAAATGACAAATCAAACCAAACAAGACCAAACTAATCTTATTTTTCTGTACATCCAAAGATAAGACTGCTATTTATGTGTAAAAATCTTTAAAGATCATAGGTTCGACTCATAGAGTGCCTATACCTGCGCGATTGGCCTCTTAAGTAAAACGCTGAAAATCATGGGGATGAGCTACACGATTAGAAGAAAATTAAAGAGGTTGCGGGTTCAAATCCTGTCCCGAGCGAATTTTTTAACCTTATAAAAATACTTTGCAAGATTAGAGATTTTGAGACAATAATACGCAATTTTTCGCGGTGCGATATCTTCAGGGGTCGTTTTCTGAAAAATAATGTACAGTCAGCAAAACGCTAGGATACCTCTTTTGGTTCGAATAATTCACTTATTCCGCGTGCGGTACGAGCTACCACTACCGTACCTAGGTAGATATAGATTACGTTTACAAGTAAACCACTAATTAACGAAGACCGTTTTAATTTCTCCTCTAACGAACACACATGACAAGCTATATCAAAAACAATTTGAAATGCATTTCTCTCGCGCGGAGATGCAAATGGGACCGCAAGGCGGCGGTGGCGCAATGCAAACACGGCCTTACTCCGAAGCACAAAGGTGCAAAATGCTAAATTTAGACTGCTCCTTTTTTTTATTTGGTTATCTACAAGATAACGGTTTCCGTTATAATGTAGTCGAAAGTCGGACTTTTAAATATATTTTTCAGAAATGTGTCGATTATTTAAAATTTATTCTCAAGAAGTCGTATAAATATTTGGAATATTATTTTACAAAAGACAAAATACTTTGTTTTGGTGTCTAGTATGCGCCTTTCGGGTCTGCCGGCGCCCGGCGGTCTTTTGAAACTCTGTAGAGTAGACAGCACGTCACACTGTATTGTTGTAAAAGTCAGCCGTACCGTAAGCGAGTAGAGTGCGTGTAAAGGTCCCTGTCGACAGGTACGGTCGGCCACAGTCACAGATACCCCATGGCAGCTCTTACCGCGCGCTGTATAAGGGCGCCAATCGAACAAAAAGGGGTATCCTAGCGTGTGGCCGACTGTACCTGTTTCCTATCTGTTCTACTCTAATATTATAAAGAGGAAAAGTAATCTCCAAAACTACTCATCCGAAAAATTATTTCACTAATGGGAAGCTACGTTATCTCTGAGTGCTATAGGCAATTTTTTATTATGATAACGGGAAAAAAAAAACCAAGTCTGCGCGGACGAAGTCGCGGGCAAAAGCTAGTCTTACAATAAAGAACGTCTCATGAACGTGCCAACGAAAAACAGCAGTCCAACGGTCAGTGTGTCACTGGGACCAAGTCAAGTACCTATAGCATTTCACAACAGCTCATTCAGCAAAACTTCGTGCGATAGACTACAAAACATTTGCGTGCCATCAGCGAATTCCGTGCACCAGGGCCCTTAGCCTGTAACGCAATGGCGGGTCAATGGCGTCCCGGCAGAAGGACAAAACCGGGCTCTCCTCGTTTTTCTCCTACAACCAGAGAACTAATCCTCTAGAATTAGAATCAAAATATTCTTTGCTGTACTACAAAAACATTAGAAGGACAGACAGCGTTAGCAAATCGTAATTGAAGTCGTCACCTGACAGCCCATTTTGGCACCATTGTGTTACAGGCTAAGGGCCCAGCTCATTCAGCAAAACTTCGTGCGATGGACTACGAAACATTTGCGTGCCATCGGCGAATTCCGTGCACCTGCACGCGTCCACAGTCCACACATTTTACGAAACGATATTATTGAACGAGCGAGCGAAGCGAGCGAAGTTCTCCGAGTCTACAGCAACAATCCGGCGTTTGTATGTATGTATGTTTGTATGTTTGTATGTATCAATGTTCGTTCGACGATAACTTGAGTAAATTTGGTCGGATCGTTATGAAATTTGGTAGGCGGGTAAATAAAATTAAAACAATTTTTAAGTTTGAACATGAGCCAAATCGGTCGAGGGGTTGCCGAGATATCGGGATGTTAAGTTTATATGGGGTCGCGAGTTCACAGTTCGGGGCGAACCACTAGTTATTTTGTTGTTGGGCAGCAACATATTTTGACTAAGGTGTAGAGTTTGTGAAGTTAGGGCTTGTAGAGTTATGGCGTGTAGAGATAGAAACTTGGCTCTACATGAGATCTTGCCTACTTTAAGGGTGGTATTCTAGAACGGTACTTAAACTCAGTTCAAACTAGAACGCTACTTAAACTCAGTTCAAACTAGAACGCTCCTTGAACTCTTTTTAAGGGTAGACGATAGCAAGGTGGCGGGAAATTCAAAATTTTCACAGACTTTTACATTTTGTAGCTAAACTGAACTATTTTTGTTCAGCGATTTTTCGTTCGCGAGAATAAAACGGTATTGTTTTCATTATTGTAAACAACAGAACAACAATAATTCAGCCGATTATGTGTTCTGGTCTACGAAGCAGTGGTACTGCCCAAAAAACTTGTCGTAGACCAGAACACATGATCGGCTGAATTATTGTTGTTCTGTTGTTTACAATAATGAAAAGAATACCGTTTTATTCTCGCGAACGAAAAATCGCTGAACAAAAATAGCTCAGTTTAGCTAAAAAATGTAAAAAACTGTGAAAATTTTGTATTTTCCGCCACACTACTATCTTCCAGCCTTAAACTAGTAGTGTCGACTGTCGATAAAACAGTGCATGTTTTGATTTGAATATCCCTTCCTTCATATCAAAACATGCACTGCTTTATCGACAGTCTGAACTCTATTTAAACTGAGTTTAAGGGTGGGCGATAGCAACGTGGCGGGAAATTCAAAATTTTCAGTTTTTTACATTTTGTACCTAAACTGAGCTATTTTTGTTCAGCGATTTTTCGTTCGCGGCAATAACATAGTATTCTTTTCATTATTGTAAACAACAGAATAACAATAATTCAGCCGATTATGTGTTCTGGTCTACGACAAGTTTTTTGGGCAACAAGCCGCGAACGAAAAATCGCTGAACAAAAATAGCTCAGTTTAGCTACAAAGCTACAAACTGTGAAAATTTTGAATTTCCCGCCACGCTGCTATCTTCCAGCCTTAAGTAAACTCTAATTTTTAATTCTAGTCCACGGAATGACAGTTGTTACAAAGGCTTTGTCTGTCAGTACCATACTAGTAACTGTCATTCCGTGGACTCGAATAAAAAATTAGAGTTTAGCGTTCTAGAATACCACCCTAATAGTCCTATTGGGGGTGGCCACTACCTCATATACGATTACCCAGTTTGAGAAAGCCTGCTCCAGAGTATGTGTCCCGAGCAGAGCACACCTGTCGTCTACGCTAGCACTTGCCCACTAATAGGATTTATTGTTCCCCTCTCACATTATGAAAATCAACTCCGCTGTTTCATGCTGGCATTCGGGTGAAGGTGTCCTCTAATGGATGCTTCGGGGTTAGATTTCGAGCTCGTTTTGTTTGCTTCTTAGGAATGCAGCGAAATATTTAATTAAGTAGGTTGTTGAATTCAGTTTTTTTTTTTTTTAATTTATTTAAATTCTTAATTAATTAATTATATTTATAAGAAACAATCTCGCCAAACTGCATAACAGAATGTAGATTGTAGAGTAGGAATGATGTTTATACAAATTATACTGAAAGAATTAGACGCAGAGGAAAGCCACAGTGAGATTTAAGTATGTACAGACAGTGATAAGCTAGCAGGATGGTTGGATACACCACCCCAGATTTAATTGATAGGGATTCTTTCTGATCGAGGATGAGGAAAATGCATAACCAGGCTATAGATGCATACCATATACCATGGTGGATTTTCCGTGCAAAAGAACTAATACAATAATATGGTGTACCAACCTAAACTGTGGGTAAACTATGTATTTGATTTCCACTCTTGGAGAACTTTGTTGCGACTGGCTGATTTTTCTCCAGCTAATGATCATTGTATTACTAATGCTATGATCAGCTAATGAGGATGTCCCTGTTAATCAAGGTAGTATACAATTTTGGGGAATGTCGAATAAATTTTTCGGAATTTCCTTCGATAGTTGCGTCTTTTACACTTTTACACAGCTCTAAAAAAAAGGGATGGTTGTGATTTTTTGTTCGCTGTTTACTGGTTAGGATGAAATCTAAACGCTCCACAAAGAAAATCGAAAAAGGTTTGCAGCGTCCGTCGCGCGAAGAGTTCGATCATTCAGCTGTCAATCCGGCGATTGCAAGATGCCGTTATAAATAGTACCAATTCAAATGTCAGCGGGCCGCCACTAGATAACCAAAGTTCTATATTTGAAGGACGCAAACAAAAGATGGTACCCAAACACTGTGAGCTCAACATTATAATGACGTTCAAAACATCTATTTAAATGCAATTATTGTGCAGTGGAGCAGCGTTTTTCAACAACAGTTTCTACGGTGGTGTTAATAAGTTCGGAGAGTGTTATGTGTCGAAATTTTTGAGTGCAACGTTCGAGGATGACGCCGACAAGTTCGACGCGGAGTTGCGGTCAAGTTTACAGCATCGGGAACTATCTGATGACGGGCAAGGTCCTTGGGAAGGGCCACTTCGCGAGGGTCGAGGAGGCTACCCACAGAATCATCGGGAAAAAGGTAAACTTTACGTTGTTTTGACTGTTATATCAATCGGCGCGGCGACGCGTTCGGGACAGTGAAGCTAGCGCTAAAACTTCAATCTGTGGAATGTAATTGGTGGAAAATACTCGTAATTCAGGTTGGGATAAAATCGTTATCGAAGCTACTACTAGTGGTTTGCCCCGAACTATGAACTCGCGACCCCAAATCTCAGCAACCCCTCGACCAATTTGGCTCATGTTCGAACTTAAAAATTCTCTTTGCCTTATTTACCTGCCTAGAAAATTTCATGACGATCCGACTAAATTTACTCAAGTTATTGTCGAACGAGCATTCATACATACATACATACATACAAACGCCGGATTGTTCCAGTAGACTCGGAGAACTTCGCTCGCTTCGCTCGCTCGTTCAAATAGCTATACAAGTTATGCCGGGTTCTGAAACTTGTCATTATCAATAATACTTAATGGAACTAAAGTTTTTATTACGCAACAAGTACGCAACCTAACAGAACAAGAAACTTGGAAAATCTAAGTTAGCGAGTGTGGTAGCGTCGACTCTCTGGGGTCTACGAAGTGCTACGGCGTAGAGGCTCAGTAGCATATCGCGTAGCATACATAGGTCATTTTTATCAGAGAAATTAATTATTACCTAATTTTGGTGCGACTTTTAATTTTTGGTTTTTAGCCAGCTAACTTGATGTTCTTACTGCATTAAGAACATAATTTTCTCTGTAAACCCACAAATAAAAAGTGCCAAAATTAGGTAATAATTTATCTGATGAAAATGACCCACATGGGGATTGGTAGAGTAGAGAATGAGAACCAAGGGTGCATGACGGCTTTCATGTCCAGGGACCTACCCTTGACGCTATTATAATTGAAAAAATTTAGAAATAAATTTCTCTTTGAATTCGCATAGTAATGCTTTGATTTTAAATACTTTGTAATGTTTATTTAAAGGTAAGGCTGTTTTATTCAATAGAAACACAAAATGCATCTTAATTGGTAAAATATTAAATTTTGTAAATTGCGCCATATTGCGGCCGTATTGGAAAAATGCGTCAAGGGTAGAGGGGCTGGTCAGACTAGGTGGCTATGCCCCCTACACGCTACGCGTGCCAGCAGCCTGCGGCCTTGCAAGAGCGACCGCACGGCCTTTGGCCTCGGGGCTGGGACGGTGTGTGGGACCGTTGTGGATCCGTTATGAGCTTCGCTCAACGCGGTACTTTGACTTCGGCCTCGTGAGACGGATGCAGAGGCTAGTAGTCTGAGCAGGTTCTGAGGTTAAAATCCTTTGTACTATTGAAACTCAACATGGTGTCAAGCACTATTACTTACTTGCTGAGATGTTGAGTAATCGAAAAAAACATCTTCGGCTAAATTATATACAACGTGTTACAAAACATCCTAACTCTTTTTACAGGGTGTAACCTACTGGTCAACAGGATGTCAATCGTGTGAAAAAAAGTTGAAAAAAAACAACTTTTTTGTTTTTGATATTAGCTTAAATTTAAAAATATGTATGGGTGTGTATGTGCATTTGCATAGGTTTGAGTTGTTAAAACATTGTGAAAGTGAATGATAACAATATTAAAAAAATACTTTTCACCCGCCACAGCGTTCACATTTTATTAATTTAAAAATCAACGGAACGTCGTAGAGCTAAAAAAATATTTAGGTTGTGATCTTTATCACCGGGTGGTACTACCCTGTAAAAAGAGTTAGTATCTTTTGTAACACCTTGTAGAGCTACTTATTCTATGACCTTCATTTTCTCCATTCGATGGGTTTTTTTGTTCCTAAGCCAGTTTCATATCTGCCTTCAGGTGGCCATAAAAGTGATCGATCTTACGAGCATAAAGGAGGAGTATGCGCGCCGCAACCTGCACCGCGAGCCCAGGGTCATGGCAAGGCTGAGGCATCCCTGCATCGCCGCGCTCTATGAGACTATGATGGTAATATTATCTTTATCTATATCTTATTTTTATGTCAATGATTCGCGACACGCTGAGATACATTTGAACGTCCCCTCATATAACCTTCAACGCGAAAATCGCCAGTCCGCTGCGCGTGGTGTGGTGACTAAGCGCGAACTCTCTCTCTCTCAGGCACTGTAGTTGAGAGCACCAGTTATAAGTTAGCTATATCTTTGAACGAGCGAGCGAAGTTCTCCGAGTCTACTGGAACAATCCGGCATTTGTATGTTTGTATGTATGTATGTATGTATGTTTGTATGTATGTATGAATGTTCGTTCGACGATAACTTGAGTAAATTTAGTCGGATCGTCATGAAATTTGGTAGGCGGGTAAATGAAGGAAAGAGAATTTTTAAGTTCGAACTTGAGCCAAATCGGTCGAGGGGTTTCTGAGATATGGGGTCGCGAGTTCAAAGTTCGGGGCGAACCACTAGTATTGAAGCGCTCACAGCCTAGTTAAATTAGCCATTCTTAATCGATTGGCGAAGTCAAGCAACATCGATCCATGGATGGGTGACCGCTCTAGTGGCAATAATATCTGAGCGCTTTCGTGCTTCGGAAGCCACGTTAAGCCGTTGGTCCCGGTTTTTGTTGCTTAATAACAATCGTTAAGCCATGTCAGAGGTCCTTTGGGCGGCCTAAAAAACTCTGAGACCAGGGGTGGCCACTACCTCATACGGTAACCTAACCTATCGTACAATACCGTCTTTACTATAAGGGCACACGGGGCCCGTGCCTAGGGCCCCCATCCTCAGGGGGCCCCGAAGGACCGACAATTTCTCTTACATGAGATAGATAGATAGATAAGATGTTTATTTGCATCATATGCACACACACACACACACACACACACACACACACACACAACATGAATTATGAAGCAAATACACAGTAATAAATAAACAATAGGCACAAACAAAAGTAACTTAAACCTAAGTAAAACTATTACAGAAAAATACAAATTTGGTAGCCTTTGTGCCTGTGAGTGAGTGTGAGCCACAGTGATGCAAAAGGGCCATAGCTCAGTGCATGGTATTTGCCCGAGAGCAAAGCACTGATTTTCAGCTATTGCCCGTCTAGAGTACGTGGTCGCTACAAGCTCACATAAAAAGGATAAACAAAAGTACATTTAAGCTCAAAACATTTTTGTCGGGCACAGTGACAATGAGCAGTGATGAAATAAGCCAACGACATTGTAAAAGACAGAAACGTGGCATTTTAATTAAGGAAATATGTAGTATCCCTTTTCGCCACATGAATTTGGGGCCTTTTTTTCCAAAAGGGCCACGGCCCGAAATTCTAGTGTGCCCAAGGGCCCCAGCATAGTGTAAGACGGCCTTGCTAACGTATATCTTACATTGTTTACCCCTCCAGCACGGGCCTCGTCTCTACGTAGTGATGGAGGCGGCCGGGGGAGGCGACCTATGCGCCCACGTGCTCTCGGCGCGCGGCCCCGCCAGAGGTCTGTCGGAGACCCGCGCGCGCTCACTGGCGTGCCAACTTGTGTCGGCCGTGAGACACATGCACGCGAGAGGCGTCGTGCACCGGTAACTTACCATCCCATCCCACGAGGCCAAAGGCCGAGACCCACGCAAGCTCGGAGCGGTACAACAACACCCCCATCAAACACCTCGATCCGCGAGGTTGAAGGCCGAGCTGTAGAAAAATTTGCTAGACCGAAGGCCGAGCTCCGTCTTACGAGGCCGAAGTCCGAGTGCCGCGCTGAGTGAAGCTCAGAACGGATCCACAATGGTCCCACACACAGTCCATGCCCCCCCGCGAGGCCAAAGGCCGTGCCGTCGCTCTTGCGAGGCCGCAGGCTGAGCCGGAAGTTAGTCTGACATATGGACGTGAAAGGCGTCGTGCACCGGTAAACTGACCCTTGGTTCACATTCTCTACCCCCAATCCCTATCATTATATGCTACGCACTACGCTACGGAGCCTCTACGCCGTAGCACTTCGTAGACCCCAGAGAGTCGACGCTACCACGCTCGCTAAGTTAGATTTTCCAAGTTTCTTGTTCTGTTAGGTTGCGTAATAAAAGCTACTTCCATTATGTAGGTATTATTGATAATGATAAGTTTCTCACGCCGTATTTTCGTATTTGTATCTACACCGTACATACTTTATGTAACAATTCATAAATCTTACATTTTGTTCCAGAGACCTCAAAATGGAGAACATTATGTTGGACAGCACCAAACAGTTCATCAAAATCGTTGGTAATAAGTGTACATTGAAAGATATACCCAGTAGTACGTAGTATAATGTAGTAGTCTTCCAACTGCCGGACCATATGCCTATGATGGCAGCTGGAGAGGCCTTTGACTACACTTGTCGCAGAGAGATCGTATGAAAGAGTACTAAAAGTCGATTACTGCTGCAATGGAAAACTGTTTAGAGAACGCTTTGTCCCTGATCAGAGTTATTAGGAACTGATGAAGATGATGATGAGTAACTGAAAGAAAAAATCTCGTCACAGTGAATTCAGCGCATTGCGAGCTCTTCTTAAGAGTTCCCTGTACAAGCATAGGACCTTGGCGATGGCCAAGCGCGTGAAACACTATTTTCTATAGCTATTTCACCCAGAGCGAGACGGGGCGCGGGAAAAGTGAGAGGCAATGCGGCTGTATGAGTCTACCTGTGTGAGTGTACTTTCGCGAGTGTGCGAGTTGTAGTTGTAACGTAATTGATCTATTTTCCCAAATTGTTTCGTAGTTCAGCTGCCATTTCTGCATTTTATTAGCTATTTCAAAAATCTTTTTTTTTTCTCATAAGTACATTATTGATGTTCCCAAGGTAGTTAGACCCGGTTTCTGAATTGAGAATTTTGCTAAGCAAATACTTAATTATCGTTCTGTCACGCTCTTTTGTGAGAAATCTTCAGAGACAGGACGATACTTACCCATTTGCTTAGCGAATTTCTCAACTCAGAAACCGGGCCTTAGACTCCAATAGACAGTGTTATGATGTAAGTAAAGTATCGGCGCGAAAAACTCATCGCTTTAATTTCTTTCAGGCATTTTTTTTTTTTATAAAAACTATTTGCAAACCTCCGTATCTACTGATACAAACCAAGTTTCAGTAAAATCCAGCCTGTAGTTCAGAAACTAGAAACCAGAACCTGAACTACGTTTGTATGGGAAATCGCTGCTTCAGGGCGTTCTTAAGCTTCCGTAGAGAGGCCGATTTATTATAACTATTGTTACAGACTTCGGCCTCTCAAACCTGTGGACATCGGGTGGTGCGCTGCGAACACCGTGCGGCTCGCTCGAGTACGCTGCGCCGGAGTTGTTCGTGGACGGACGCCGCTACGGGCCGGAGGTCGACCTGTGGAGCATGTTAGTATGGACACACTTATACGTCCTATGACATGAGAGTGAGTCTTAATTCAGAATCGTCAACATTGCTTTTAGAAAAGTATACCGTTAAACATCTGACCTCCCGTGAAGTGTTTGGGTGGCTTATCTCGCTAATAAGTTCGTGACGACATGATCGCTTTTATATTTCGAGCGAAATACAGTATGTCCACGGACTGCACCGCGCCACTTAATTCTGTGGTAAAGCATCATTAGTGGAACACGAATAGTATAAAATAAAAATTAAAAAAAAATAAAAAAACTCAGTATTCAAAATAAACATTAGCAAATTTAATTCATAATGCATCAACCTGTGTATCGCTGACGCCAAAAGCGGCAACCACTTTCATCTACGCGATCACTGGTTGCCGCTTTTGGCGTCAGCGATACACAGGTTGATGCATTATGAATTAAATTTGCTAATGTTTATTTTGAATACTGAGAATTTTATTTTTTTTTAATTTTTATTTTATGCTATTCGTGTTCCACTAATGATGCTTTACCACAGAATTAAGTGGCGCGGTGCAGTCCGTGGACATACTGTATATGGAATGGACTTCTTTCTTCTGCCATCACGCCTCTTCTTGCTCATCATAATCACTTGAAGAAACCCTCAACTAACAGCAACATTCCCATTCCAGCGGTGTGATAGTCTACGGCATTATGACGGGCGGCCTTCCCTTCACCGCACCGGACAGCGGCGGCGGCGGCAAGTCGCGGCCGCAGCTCCGTGCGGCCATCGCGCGCGGGTTCACGCGCAAGCAGCGCGCCGCGCTGGCCCGTGTGTCCGCAGGTATCTGACCCGTTCACCGCCTCACAGGGGCAAATAGGGCGCCAAAAAAACCTAAACTAGTCAATATAAAACAATTATTGAGACTGATACCTTTTCTCTGCAAGGTGAGAACTGTGTGAGGGCACTTGTGCCCGCTAAAGAGACGTCCTCCGTCGGTGACAGACCCTTTCTTCTCAGTCTGTACGACCGAATGCCAGCTGATTGATATATAACGCTACGCTTCTGAGCCTCTACGCCGTAGCACTTCGTAGACCCTAGAGCTGCGCATTCTTTTGCTATAGGCCGTTTCCAGGGCAGGCGGAAAAGCGATCATTAACCTTTGAGCGGATCACAGAAATAAACAACATTTTTTATGCCAAAGGTTTTTTGAATTTTTGACAAGTTTACTAGGAACTGGCACATTAATGAGCGATGAGGTTTAGTAATTATTAAACAATTAGAAAAAAAAAATAGGTTGGTATGAGTATACATTAAGTATATGTCACGTTCATCAGTGTCAGTTTCACAATCATTTTCTGATGATGAGGATGTGCGATTGTACACACTTGCGCAGAAATCCCCACCAGTTTCGTCGAGCGCTCATAACTCGTGACGCTACCTGTAGCACGTTGAAACAGGTTTTTTATCTCTGACTGACCGGAACTCTCACCCCACCCCGTACCTAATAACACCCTTCGATATCCAAACGATACAGACATGTAAGGAGAGTGACGGAGTGCGACTCGAATCGTTATATTTTTACGGTAACATAGTACTTCGTATCAATGATCGCTTTTCCGCCTGCCCTGGAAACGGACAATAGTTTCTATTTTTATTAGGATCTAAGTCGGGTCTCGGTACGGGTGACTGGAGTTATTACCATTACATATCGAACACGAGAGGTTTCGTATAAAAAGACTTGATACATGTAAATCGCTTAATTTAATTACTTAACAAATACATCTTTTACAAAGATAGCAAAAGTAACAATGGAATTTTATAGTTCATTAGAAATGACGCTTCTGCTATGCGTCCTGATTTCCTGAAGCCAGATTGATTGTAGGTACCTGGGAACGAATTAAAAATGCATTATTATTGGAAAAGACCTATTATTTAGTAGTGGGCAAAGGCGCATAATTATGATGATAAATTGATGATGATTGGGTTTAATCAGATTGCAGTTTTCTTCGTTACATTTTTACCATAGAACCTACCCTTATCGTTTGAGAGAATAGCACACTAAATTGATGAGGCATTCAGGTTCGCCGTGTAATGTTGCATCTGCGTAATGAGATGATTTATACAGCGTCCAGTGGCACCTTCACTCACACTAGATGGGTGAAGAGACCAATCGGCGCTGCAATGCCTGGGACATTGTTTTAGATGGAGTAGGCTCTTGCCCAGCACCTATACCATCCTAATAGCTTAGTCAGCCTACATCAAACTACAGTGTATACACCGTGGAATTTTAGTGGTTTTAAAGCCGAAGGTAGGTATTTAGTTGCACTCGTGATTCTGAGCCCAGTTCCAAAATTTTACTTCAAAACGAGCGAAAAAAAAAACACTTCCCAATACAAACGGCTATCGCCAATCGACACCATTTGTATGGAGAAGTGAATTTTTTTTTCGCGCTCTTAGGAATGAAATTTTGTAATTTGGCTCAGAATCACCAGTGCAACAAAATACCTTCGGCTTTAAAACCACTAAAATTCCACGGTGTATAAACCAAATATCAAATTCCAGAGTGCAAGACCTTCATCCAGCACCTGTTAGAACCGAACGTGGAGCTCCGAATGAAGATCGAAGACGCCGCGCGGCACCGCTGGCTCAGACGACCTGGCATGCGGATGAAGACGCACCCACTGGCTGCCATAGAGCCCAAAGTCAACAGAGAGGTACAATTCACAGATGGGTAGATAGATGGGTACTTAGTAGATCGAACTGCTGGCTGTGGCGGCCTGGAGCCCGAGTCTGTAACGCAATGCAGCCTCGTTTTAGGCTTCAATTACGATTCAATTGCGCTGCCGGCGTCGAATCAATCGTGACTGCTTAAATTGTGATTATTTTGTGGTTCCTGATTCCTTTTTCTCTGGACCTTAGAAAAGTAGCTCGTCTCACCATAGTAATTTGTGTTCCAAATAGCCGAGAGAAACGGCCCTTACGAAAAGTTATTAGCAAGCTTTAAATCACGGTTTTTAAGGCGCTGGGCATAGTGAATTAGCCCGCGCGCAAAGAAAAATGCACAAAATCGATTCCTGTATCAAATACACAAAAAAAAAAACGAAAATGTTCACATATAAAACTCTAGAATTAATTAAGGCCTATCTAACACAGCCAGTTTCATGTTGATATCCATAACATATTGCAAGATATTTTGCTTGAAAAAAAGTGCGCCGCCTATTTTTTTTCAAGCAAAATATCTTCAAAACGTTTATGAATGTCAACACGAAACTGGCTGTTTTAGATAGGTCTCACCTAATTCTAGGGTTTGATATGTGAACATTTTCAATTTGTTTCGTGTATTTGATACAGAAATCGATTTTGTGCATTTTTCTTTGCGCGCGGGCGATTCACTATGCCCAGCGCGTTAAATGGAATTATTAAAACAATTCCGAAAGAAACGCGTGAACCGTCTCGGAAACTAAGCCGCAACGTAATATCATCCTTCTTTCTCCAGATATACCATCAGATATCGGACCTGAGCGGCGAGAGCGTCATGGACGTGGCGGCACAAATCAAGGCTGACCCCTTCGGTTCCCTCGGCGGCATGTACAACATCAAGACACACCTCCACCAGATGCAAACCGTCCCAGGGGTCGACCTACTCTGGTCGAACACCAGCCAGGAACCCCGCCCAGTAACCCCACCAGAGTACAAGAAAGCAAAGTACGACGAGAGACCAGAAACAGCGCCCTCTGGTAGCAAAACCCCGTCACCCAACACGTCGAGCGCCTCAATGTACAGCACAGCCCATCGCGTGCAAATAAAACCGGTCTCCCTAACGCAACCGTTCCAGAAACTCGTAACCAACTTGGCTAAACCACCCCAAAAGATCTTGGATTCTAACAGTCTAATGCGAAGCCTAACCAACTCGGTAGCTCAGGCGAGGATCCAACCGACCAAACCGATTGCCTCCTTAGAAACCGCCACGGTTTCTCGGTGCAAAACTCCAAGCCCCCGATTCAATATGGCGTCGAGACCGCTTAGCGTTCATGGGATAAAGAAGCCGGCCTTTAAGACGATAGAGAACAACGGTGATTGCTTGGACCACCGTCTTCCCAGTATAGAGGAACATTCCAGCACGAATTCGAACGACCCTAATAAAGGTGTGAAGGTAGGGAGGATGCCTTTGAGGACGCCATGTCTTCGGAAAGTCAGCCTTGAGGATTCGCCGCTGAGACTTTGCAGCTGCCCAGCGAGAGCTGGCGAGGTCAAGCGCAGCGAGTTCTATAGGAAAGCCGGAGATGGCTTGCCGAGGTAACTGTCAACACAAATATACTCTCTACTAATAATTACTGAGTAGAGCATCCACTCAAACTACCTATATGGTTGTTGAATTGATGACCCAGATGCTGTAGTACCTTCAGCTTACTATTGGCAGTTACAGTAAAGAGCCAATTCGGTAAGCAAAGTTTTTTGTTCGAAAGTCCGTTATTGGCTTAAACTTATCTTTAGACAATATTGAGGAACTAATTTAAATATTTTTTATTTTGGTCCAGTAGTTTTGTTTTTATGCGCTAAAATGTTTTGTTCCTATGACCGCCAACAGTATGCAGACCGTCGCGTGAAGGTCATAAAACCGTATCTTTGAAACGTTGTAAAATCCAAACTACTGAACCAAAATAAAAAATATTGAAATTAGTTTCTCAATATTGTCTAAAGATAAGATTAAGCCAATAACGGACTTTCGAACAAAAAACTTTGCCTTCAGGCACCGTGCATAGTGAATAGCCCGCGCGCAAAGAAAAATGCACAATATCGATTCCTGTATCAGATACTCCAAATGAATCTTAAAAGTAAACACATCAAACACTAGAATTAGATGAGAGCTATCTAACACAGCCAGTTTCATCCATAACAGATTGCAAGATATTAAGCCTCGGGTTTCGCCACAATGTTTTCTTACATTGAGACAGGAAACCTTTGAAAATAAAGTAATGTCTGCCAAAGCCGGCACGAAATTAATGCGAAAATCGATTTTGACAGCAATTTCCCGCGATAAGTTATTGGAAATGGTGCATGCTCCTAATCGACCAGGGTCCTACCGCCACTGCCTACTAAACCATATGTTTCATAAAATAAAATTTATTTTCCGTCAATCCAGTTGGAGAGCCAGCGGCCCGGTGCCGACCCCAACGCGGCTACTTCTACAGAGCAACGCGAACACTATCAAGCGAGCTTCTTTGGGGTAAGAGGCCTCATTTTAGTTTTATTAACGCCCTTATGCATTGCGCGGTAAGAGCTACCATGGCTTAAGGCCTTTGCATCTACGTAATGAGATTATTTATACAGCGTCCAGTGGCACCTTCACTCACAATAGATGGGTGAAGAGACCACTCGGCGCTGCAGTGCCTGGGACATTGTTTTAGATGGAGTAGGCTTGCCCAGCACCTATACCATCCTGACAGCTTAGTGGGCCTAGCCCACACGAAAGACAAGTCAATGCGAGATACCATGGAGTATCTCAGCATTTCGCTGACCGTATTAGAAATGGGCCAGCAAAAAAAATACGATTTAATTTGCAAGACCACATCATTCAGCGATTCCACACCACAAGTTATAAAATTATACAACTCAGGGGCCAGACAGACAGAAGAGACGTGGGACGAAGAGGCGGCGTGGACGCCACGTCACTGTCATACAAAATGTATGGAAGCGCCGCGACGCAAGACACAGAAGAGACTGGGCGCGGACAAAGCGAAATCCTTTCTATCCAGTGGCGGATCCAGGACCAGGGAGCCCCCCCCCCTTTATCCGCTAGTGTTTCTATCCTCGTGCCACGTTTCCTCGTTTCTATCCGTATTTTTTTTTTCAGAAGCATCGTCAGTCCACATTCGTCAACCAACAGCCACTGTAAGAGCGAAAGAGCAGCACCGGTGAGTTTGAACCTTACAGTATGTCCAGGGGCTTAATTCTGTAACGCAATAGCGTATCGATGGCGTCCAAGTAAAAGGACAAAAAAAAGTAAAAGGAGGCGTTTCCTCGTTTTTCTCCTACAACCAGCGAACTAATTCTCTATAATTAGTTCGTAAATTCTTTTTTGTACAACAAAAACATTAAAAGAACCAAAAACATTAAAAGAATAAATCGTAATTGAATCCGTCAACTGGGAGCCTATTTTGGGACCATTGCGTTACAGACTCAGGCCCCAGACTTGCTACATGTATTGTATCCGTGCACTTCACAGCATTAGTAAGTCTAGATATTACACAATGGATGAAGTTGCCACTAGGCCAGCAAAGTCTACAATATGACTTTCAATTTGTTTGCCAAAGGGGGGGGGGTTTTCTACACGTAAATAAAACAACAAAGCTAACGAATTAATAATCCTGTAGTTCGCAAGATGTACTCCAAGCACGATGTTAGGCGTCTCTCCCGACCGATAGAAAACGTATATGTCAGTCAAAGCACATACGCACGGAATTCCGGACGCAAAAAAAATCGAATCAGGATTCCGAACGCAGTAAACTCTCTTTAGGACCAGATTTTAAAAAATGGATCTAAAGAGAATTTAAAATCTCGTTGGATCCATAATGGATCAAACCACTGGATCCATAGGGAACTAAGGCTAACTGTGCATACAAATCTATGGACACACACATTCAGTTTTTTTCCGTACGGAATTTTCATAGATTTGTATGCAGTTACTGCGTATCCTGATTCGTTTTTCCTGATCCTGATTCGTTTTTACGTTAGGGATAAATTCTGTCTGTACGTGGGCTGCCTTAGTGGTACGTGTAGAACGTGCCATTTGATTAGCATTGAAAGTGCGTTAAAACTGGTACAAAACTCCGCAGGTCGGCTGGTGTTCGACGCGGCCCGCTCTGTCAAAGGATTTGCCCCACCTGCAGAGGTTTCGTCGGACGGCCCCCATGAAATGACCGACGGTACACTCGCACAATCGTCCGCGTCGCCGCTGGGCGTTAGTGGGCACAACTGGGCCTATTGGGCGCCTTTGGGTCCAGTCCGCTATGTTGGGTCCAGTTTCAAGCCGCCAATGAAAACAATACATATCTTCTTTTAGGATGCCTGTTTAAAAAAAAAATGGGCCGTCAAATAACTACTCGTATTTTTAGGACCTAAGGCCTAGATTCCAGATACTAGAACCTACGAATTATATATATTTTTTTTCATTGGCGTTCGCTAAGTTCGCCTCTGTATTCCCATGTATGGCATAGAAAGTGGCGCCCGAAGTAATCGGGTACTAATGTGTTGTTTTGACAGCTGTCCCCGTAGCATGACTTTTATCGAGGCGGATTTATCCAACAAAATGGCGGTTTATCAGCATTTTTGACGTCTATAGTGGGTTATACAGGGCGTCCCACGGCTATGCCACATGGAGGGAAAGTACCTTAAATATTGTAGATGGAACATTTTACTGAAAGAAGACATTATTTTAATTTTAAAAACAATTCAAACTGCATTCATAGATATTGAAATAATTACATGGTTGAACCGGGAATCGAACCCGTTACACGAGAAAAATTATTACCCTGTAGTTTTATCATACCGATCGAAAGGCTTCATGATAAGGATTATTTTTTGCTAAATAACATAGTGTCAGAAATAAAAGGAAGACCATGAATTTTAACATTTACCTGGTTGTATGCAACAAATCGAGCCGTATCGTGAGCCGAAACACGCGTAAAATTTTGTCCATCGCAATGCGGCTGGCTGATTATAAAGAAATAATTCAAATATGTGTTTAATTTTCATACTTTTAGTCTTTTATTACTGTGATTATCATTGATAAATTGATTAATGTTGTATTAAAAATGTTAAAATTCATGGTCTTCCTTTTATTTCTGACATTATGTTATTTAGCAAAAAATAATCCTTATGATGAAGCTTTTCGGTCGGTATGATAAAACTACAGGGTAATAATTTTTCTCATGTAACGGGTTCGGTTCCCGGTTCAACCATGTAATTATTTCAATATCTATGAATGCAGTTTAAATTGTTTTTAAAACTAAAATAATGACTTCTTTCAGTAAAATGTTCCATCTACAATATTCAGGGTACTTTCCCTCCATGTGGCATAGCCGTGGGACGCCCTGTATATCGCTCTCCACGATATAAAAGTCATGCTCCCCCCGCTGGAATTGCTTTCTGCTTGGTAACTGCAGTGTATTGCAATGTCTGCTTCTGACACAGCTGGATACGTTTTGTCAAGATTGATCCAGTGAATGTTTGCCAACTGGATCAATTCTGATAATATTGCCTGGTTGCCTTATTTGGGCATGTATGGGTCGCGAGTTATATCAACTCGCAATAAATTGCGCTCTCTCACTTTTTAAAGTATTTAGAGCGGGACAGATCGCAGTGTATCGTGCAGTTCGCATTTTGGAGCATCTTACTTTCTAAGTAATTTTTCTGTTTCGTAAATCTTTGGTGTTACCTCAAATAATAGTAATTTTAAGCGAATGTAAGAGAGACCTTTTATGCTTCAACGTACGAGATATTGACTAAATTGTTTTTGGACTTATTTTTTTGATAATATATTTTAGTGGTATAGTTTAGTTACTGCATAATTATTATAGTTAGTCCAAAATAATAAAGTGATTTTAATATGCATGAAGCAAGCATTTTATTAAGTTATTTTTGTTTGAATAAAACTTGGAAATAAGTTAACAATACGTTTATTTTTTTCATAATTCTATTAATACGTTTGGTAAACCAGTTACAAAGATTCATGTACGCCTAATACATTTTCATCAAATATGTAGGGGGAAAAAGAGGGTTTTCTCTTCGATTTGTATCAGTTAATTTCCGATTACTTGACCTTTTCTCAGACTGTACCTCGTAAGTATTTGAGCGGCGCAGGCAGAATGCGTCGCAAGAAAAGGCGATGCAGAAAGAAAGAGATGCCGGCGGAAAGCGACGGGGATGGCAAAAGTCTCTAGAATGATGAAGGAGCCATAAATAAATGAAGAAAATGTTGAAGTGTACCTCACTGTGTCTCTATGGCCCGTCAGTGCCACGCCATGTGGCTGGGGTTGGCGATAATAGCCATCTTGAAAAATAAGGAAATAAGAGCCACAAAGAATGCCGACGCTGGCGGAAAGCGACGGGGCCGCCAAAATTCGTTTTAGTCTGAACAATTCTAGCCTAGAATGTTGAAGCAAACCTTGACGAAATGAAGAAAATATTGAAGAATATTGAAGTGTACCTCACTGTGTCTCGTCGGCTTGTCGGTGCCACGGCATTTGGCATTTAATTTTGGATGGCAGCCATCTTGAATGTGGAGATGATAGATGGACATTTGATGAAAAAGTACTAAGTTTACATAAAGTTGTAGGAGCCTACTCCTAGCCTAGATAGCCACTTAACCTCATGGATTTCCCGTCAGTGCCACGGCATGTGGCTGGGGTTGGCGATGGCAGCCATCTTGATTGTGGAGGTGGTGTTGAAAAAGTACTAGGCTTACATGGAGTCGTAGGAGTAGGAGGCTACTCCTAGCCTAGATAGGAGTAGGCTCCTACGACAAGCTGTTTACCTCAACGAGTCTCTATAGCCCGTCAGTGCCACGGCATGTGGCTGGGGTTGGCGATGGCAGCCATCTTGATTGTGGAGGTGGTGTTGAAAAAGTACTAGGCTTACATGGAGTCGTAGGAGTAGGAGGCTACTCCTAGCCTAGATCGGAGTAGGCTCCTACGACAAGCTGTTTACCTCAACGAGTCTCTATGGCCCGTCAGTGCCACGGCATGTGGCTGGGGTTGGCGATGGCAGCCATCTTGATTGTGGAGGTGGTGTTGAAAAAGTACTAGGCTTACATGGAGTCGTAGGAGTAGGAGGCTACTCCTAGCCTAGATAGGAGTAGGCTCCTACGACAAGCTGTTTACCTCAACGAGTCTCTATGGCCCGTCAGTGCCACGGCATGTGGCTGGGGTTGGCGATGGCAGCCATCTTGATTGTGGAGGTGGTGTTGAAAAAGTACTAGGCTTACATGGAGTCGTAGAAGTAGGAGACTACTCCTAGCCTATATAGGAGTAGGCTCCTACGACAAGCTGTTTACCTCACTGTGTCTCAATGGCCCGTCAGTGCCACGGCATGTGGCTGGGGTTGGCGATGGCAGCCATCTTGATGTAGGCGGTGTGCGGTCGCGGCGCGGTCGCGGGCGGCTCAGCCGCCGCCGCCGCGGTCACGCCGCCCGACCGCTCGTTCTTGAGCACCGCCACGCACTTCCACTGGTTCTGGTATTGCACTGGAAAGTGGGACGGTCAGGGGTTAGTCTGTGTTACCAAACGGAAAATTCAAAATACGGTAGAACTGCGCTTCGAAAATCGGGAAAATTCGGGAACAAAGTTATTGTTCGAAAATCGGGAGAATACGTGAGGATAAAACAACAAAGACATGAGGTATAGCTAAAATATTCAAAGTTATGTGGGAATTTTGCATAGTATTCCAAAATGCTTTTGCATCTTCTTCTTATGATGAAAAATTTTTTTTCGAAGTTCTCTCCACTCAGAGTCAACTGTTTCTAAATAATTCAGTAATTCATATATTTTTTATTCTTGATAATAAATTGTCCGTCGATATTATATTGTTACCTATTGTTTCTCAAGTAAGTGAACTTATATGTATTATTTTTGAAAAAATAATATCTTAAACCTAAACCTAAAAAATAGAGTAGGTACAAAATATTAAAAAAAAACTGATAATAAAGGCTCATAAAGTCTATTATAAAGTCTTGGCCGGTCAAAAAAACTTAGATCTACATTACATTACCTAGTACATTTTCATCAAATATGTAGGGGGAAAAGAAAGTATGTTTTTTTTTTTCTCTTTTGATTTGTATCGGTTAATTTCCGATTACTTGACCTTTTCTCAGACTGTACCTCGTAAATATTTGAGCGGCGCAGGCAGAAGGCGTCGCCAAGAAAACGCGACGCCGCGCTGGCGTAAAGCGGCCGCCAAAATTCGATTGAACTTACTTTTCCACAGCCTCACGCAGCAGTCGTCCCCGGACGAGGCCAGCAGCGTCCCGGTGACGTTCCAGGACACTCGCCACACGCACGAGTGGTGCTCTTCGAAGGCGGCCATCACTTCCGTCTTGAACCGGACGGCTGCGCCCGCGCCGTTGTTTGAGCTGAGAGAGTTGGTTGTGTCGCTGCGGAGAGGAGAAAAATGTATTACTAACCAAAGAGATTTCTTTCTAAACTATGATCGGATCGATATACTAACAGCATTGTCACACTAATTAAATTGTCCCTTATTGTTATTATTGCTATTTAGCCTAAGTCTTGGAATCGTCCAACACATTTTGTAAATTCTAAATAAATGGATCCCACGATACAGGTTCGCCTAGTGGGATTCGCAAGACACACTGTATACATTTTTGATATTATTTTGGAAATAAACGCTTTTTTATCTTTATTTAAGGCTCCGTCCGTGCATAGTGAATAGCGCGCAAAGAAAAATGCACAAAATCGATTCCTGTATCAGATACACTAAACGAAGCGAAAAAGTAAATATATCAAACACTAGAATAAGGTGAGAGCTATCTAACACAGCCAGTTTCGAGTTAGATAGCTGTAGCTAACTACTAATATTTTAATATCGATTAAACAAAACTATTCTGGAAGACTTCCTATTATAATAAATAGAATAAAGTGATTCGATTCATGACGTAAGGGAAACGCATGAGTCACTCGATTCTGGACACTCTTTTTGTCACAACACTATTTTGAGGTGACAGTGAACAGTGGCTAAGGTGACAGTTGAGAGTAGACAAAATGCTGGAGAGTAAACTGACGTTTACGGTGTGACTAGTTTCTGGTGAAAATAAAATAGTTTTTTGACAATAAGATTTTCAAGAATCGAGTGACTCATGCGTTTCCCTTACGTCATGAATCGAATCACTTTATTCTATTTATTATAATAGGAAGTCTTCCAGAATAGTTTTGTTTAATCGATATTAAAAGAAGTGGAAGGATCGTCCCAGGTTCCGCGCGAACGGTGTACTGACGCACACCTGACACTCACGTGATTGGTTCAATCTTTATGATCCGAACATCCTTGGTGGCCACGGCCAGCAGGTGGAAGGATCGTCCCAGGTTCCGCGCGAACGGTGTACTGACGCACACCTGACACTCACGTGATTGGTTCAATCTTTATGATCCGAACATCCTTGGTGGCCACGGCCAGCAGGTGGAAGGAGCGTCCCAGGTTCCGCGCGAACGGTGTACTGACGCACACCTGACACTCACGTGATTGGTTCAATCTTTATGATCCGAACATCCTTGGTGGCCACGGCCAGCAGGTGGAAGGAGCGTCCCAGGTTCCGCGCGAACGGTGTACTGACGCACACCTGACACTCACGTGATTGGTTCAATCTTTATGATCCGAACATCCTTGGTGGCCACGGCCAGCAGGTGGAAGGATCGTCCCAGGTTCCGCGCGAACGGTGTACTGACGCACACCTGACACTCACGTGATTGGTTCAATCTTTATGATCCGAACATCCTTGGTGGCCACGGCCAGCAGGTGGAAGGAGCGTCCCAGGTTCCGCGCGAACGGTGTACTGACGCACACCTGACACTCACGTGATTGGTTCAATCTTTATGATCCGAACATCCTTGGTGGCCACGGCCAGCAGGTGGAAGGATCGTCCCAGGTTCCGCGCGAACGGTGTACTGACGCACACCTGACACTCACGTGATTGGTTCAATCTTTATGATCCGAACATCCTTGGTGGCCACGGCCAGCAGGTGGAAGGAGCGTCCCAGGTTGGGCGCGAACGGTCTACTGACGCACACCTGACACTCACGTGATTGGTTCAATCTTTATGATCCGAACATCCTTGGTGGCCACGGCCAGCAGGTGGAAGGATCGTCCCAGGTTCCGCGCGAACGGTGTACTGACGCACACCTGACACTCACGTGATTGGTTCAATCTTTATGATCCGAACATCCTTGGTGGCCACGGCCAGCAGGTGGAAGGATCGTCCCAGGTTCCGCGCGAACGGTGTACTGACGCACACCTGACACTCACGTGATTGGTTCAATCTTTATGATCCGAACATCCTTGGTGGCCACGGCCAGCAGGTGGAAGGATCGTCCCAGGTTGGGCGCGAACGCCAGGTCGTTTACGGGCTCCTGCACCGACGGGAGGCAGTCGGTGCGCGTCCACCGGCGAGAGTTCTCGCTGTACTCGTAGATAAACACTTTGCCTGTAAAATAGGGTTACCATTTAGGAATTTGAAAAGTCCTGGCAAAAATATGTACGGGCAAGCGCATACAATCACACTACAAAGCATATCACGGTTCTTACTTTTACAGTTCAACCTAAGTCAGTGGCCAATAAACCGTTCTACGCGATAGACGTGCCTCATTTTAACATCCCAACATAATTGTTCTCATTGTTAAGTTGATGGTTAAAAAGATTATTGTTTTTTTTGTTTTTTGATAGATGAGAAGTTCGTTGTTGATTAAAGACTGATTTCATAGCCGCCAATGAAAAAAAAACATATCTTCTTTCTGGATGCATTTTTTGCTAAAAACTCTTGAGTAAGTTCTCAACGCGAGGTTTAACTATTTTTACGACCTAAGGTTTAGATTCCAGATCCTAGAACCTACGAATGCAATAATTTATCGCCAAAAGTGGCTACTTTTGACAATCCAAAATGATATGTTTTTTTTTTATTGGCGGCGCTAGTTGTACCTACATATCACCTTAATATGTAGTTTTATTACTCATATTACATCTAATTAAAAAACCGGACAAATTAGAGGGCCGGACAAAGTCCGGACATGTCCGGACTTATCCGGACGGATGGTAACCCTACCTGCGCACGGAGGGCTCGTCTTGTCGCAGGGGTTGGCCGTGGCGCTGGCCGTGTTTGGCTCATCGGAGCCAACGGCCAACATTGGCGGGTACACCCTGGGGAATGGCAGAGCGGTGGTCAAGCAAGTCGCTGCGTAACAGAAGGCCCGTTACAGTTATTTTATCTCACGAAAGCGGATAAGCCATACTTGTAGTTGTAATGCGTATAGACGCGCGCTTTTGTGTGAGTAACTTCATGCTGATTGTATTTAAGACGCAACAGGTCTCACAACTAACGCCGCCATTGAAAAAAAAAAAATCTTATCTTTTTATTGGATGCGTTTTTAGCAAAAAACGCTCCCGCGATTTCTCAACGCGAGGCTTAAGTATTTTTAGGACCTAAAGTTTGGAATGCAACCGATTCAAGCCAAAAGTGGCCACTTTTGGCGTGAATCGGAATCTCCAAAAAGAAGATATGATTTTTCTTTCATTGGCGGCGCTAGTTGTGGGTGCAAACTGAGTAAAACTAGTGACTCGGCCGAAACCGAGCGCTCCCGAGCTTACGCTCGCAAAGACAATGTCCATGTACGGTCGGCCACAGTCACAGTTCACAGTTACCCCATGGCAGCTCTTACTGCGCACGGCATAAGGTCATAGGGGCGCCAATTTGAACAAAAAGGGGTATCCTAGTGTGTGGCCGACTGTACATTTACACACACAAGTATGAGTATGGCTCATCCACTTTCTTGAGATAAAACATCTGTATGACGTCTAGGGCCTTAGCCCTTAACATAATGGTGTATTAATGGCGTCCCAGGTAGAAGGCCAAAACCAGGATTTTTTCGTTGCTCTCCTACAACCAGAGTACTAATCCTTTAGAATTAGACTCATAATATTCTTTGCTGTACTACAAAAACATTAAAAGGACCGACACTGGACCGACAGCATTAGTAAATCGTAATTAAAACCGTCAACCGGGAGCCCATTTTGGCACCATTGGGGTACAGGCTAAGGGCCATGGGCGCGGGAAGGGGCCGGACGTCATCACGCAATCAAGTCCATCTATCGTGGCGCGTGTTGTACAGTGACCGGGTTATTTTATTTTATCTTTCTAGTGACTTACCTAGATAGAGATGGGTTCCATGACAAGCAGCTGACTGAAACTTTCATGGGAATCTCGTGCTGTAGCGTCCATTGTGCTAAGTTCATTACATCCGGAGCTTCGTATATTCTGGAAAGAGATTTTGCCAATAAAGCAGTCAAATATCATAAGACATCATAAGACTTATTCATTAATAATTGAATGAGCTAGCGCAGCGAGAGAAGTTCTCAGAGTTTACTGGAACAATCCGGCGTTTGCATGTATGTTTGTGTATGAATGAATGTTCGTTCGACGATAACTTTGGTTGGATCGTCATGAAATTTGTTAGGTGGGTAATGAAATTGAATGGATTTTTAAGATCGAACATGAGCCAAATCGGTCCAGGGGTTTCTGAGATATGGGGTCGCGAGTTCACAGTTCGAGGCGAACCACTAGTTATTTTGTTACCAATGACCCAAATCCTCACCTAATAATGCCGTCGGCAGAGCAAGTGACTAGCAGCAGGCCCAGGTGTTTGGGGCCAAACTTGACATCGGTGACGGAGGTCCGCGAGTCCACCAGGTTGGACCTCTTTACCCACTGACGGAGACCTCTCTCCGTACCGGGGACCGTCGTGTCTCCTGAAAATGTTGAGCAAATTATTGAACGAGCGAGCGAAGTTCTCCGAGCCTACTGGAACAATCCGGCGTTTGTGTGTATGAATGTTCGTTTCTTGATAACTTGAGTAAAGTTGGTCCGATCTTCATAAAATTTGGTAGGCAGGTAAATAACAGTAAAATATTTTTAAACTTCAACCTTCGTAAGCACTGTACAATTTTATATTGTACTAGCTTTTCGCCCGCGACTTCGTCCGCGAAGACTTATAAGAAGTTGCCTGGGTACATCTTTCACCATTATCAAATTAGCATGAATAGAGTCATGGGTGTGTATTTTTGTAAGCTATCTCTATTCCAAATGTCAACCAAATCCGTCGTGCAGTTTCAGCGTGGAAGTGTATGTGTTGTGTATGTGTGTGACCAAATTGGTAAAGATCAAATGAATCCAACAAAAAAAAAACATACTTTGAACCTTTTTGGCCGTTTTAGGTGTATCATTATTATTGTTTTCTTCATGGTTAGTAGATTTGATATAAAACGCAACTGCAGTTAAATGTTCATTGAATAGTTGTAGCTTTAATGGTTCCAGCATTGATATTGATACTACATCAGGAAAACTCTTAAAATGTTTCCACCCTTTTTGATGCTGAAACATGTGTTTTATTATTATTTCTGATTTAATACACGGCTACTTAGTTTCAAGGTAATCTGACCCAATAAAATGATAATTTCATACAAATTTTGAACCCCGTTTTGGCCGTTTTAGAGTTAACATTATTACTTTTTTCTTCATGGTTTTGCTATAAAACGCAACTGTAGTTTTTCAAATTTGTAACTTAAATGGGTTGGGCCCAGCATTGCTACTACATCAGGGAAAAATATTCAACGTTTCCACCCATTTTAAGCCTTCATTCGCTGAACTGAGAAAAATTCTAAAACACGTGTTTGATTATTTCTGATTTAGCATACGAATACTTAGTTTCAAGTATATCAGACAAAAAAAAAATATTTCATACAAACTTTTAACCCCGGTTTGGGCATTTGAAGGGTTAAAATTATATTCTTTTTTTCATGGTAGGTAGTTTTGCCACAAAACACTACTGTAGTTTCAATTTCATAGTTGTAGCTTTAATGGTTTAGGCCTGGCATTGATACTACATCAGGAAAAATCTTCAAACTTTTTTACCCCTTTTAACCCTTTTGTGGACAGAAATTTGAAATACGCTGAAACACGTGTTTAATGGTTCCTTATTTAATATACAAATACTAAGTTTCAAGTAAATCGGATCAAATTTTTTTTTTATTTCATACAAACTTTGAACCCCGGTTTGGGCATTTGAAGGGTTAAAATTATATTTTTTTCTTGATGGTGGGTAGTAATGCTATAAAATGCAACTGCACATTCAGATTTCAAAGTTGTAGCTTCAATGGTTTGGGCCCAGCATTGCTACTACATCAGGAAAAAAACTTCAACGTTTCCACCCATTTTAACCCTTCATTGGCTGAAATGAGAAAAACGCTGAAACACGTGTTTGATTTTTTCTGATTTAGTATACTAATACTTAATTTCAAGTAAATCGGACCAAAAAAAAATTTTATTTCATACAAATTTTGAACCCTGGTTTGGGCATTTGAAGGGTTAAAATTATATTTTTTTCTTCATGGTAGGTAGTTTTGCCACAAAACACCACTGCAGTTTCAATTTCATAGTTGTAGCTTTAATGGTTTAGGCCTGGCACTGATACTAAATCAGGAAAAATCTTCAAACTTTTCTACCCCTTTTAACCCTTTATTGGGCAGAATTTTGAAAAACGCTGAAACATGTGTTTAATTGTTTCTTATTAAATTTACAAATACTAAGTTTCAAGTAAATCGGACCAAAAAAAATTTTTATTTCATACAAACTTTGAACCCCGGTTTGGGCATTTGACGGGTTAAAATTATATTTTTTTCTTCATGGTGGGTAGTTTTGCTACAAAACGCTACTGCAGTTTCAATTTCATAGTTGTAGCTTAAATGGTTTGGGCCCGACGTTGACACTACATCACGAAAAATATTCATACATTTCAACCTCGTTTAACCCTTAAACGGCTAAAATTAGAAAAAAGCTAAAACAGGTGTTAAATTATTTTTGATTTAATATACGAATTCTTAGTTGCAAGTAAATCCGGACAAAAAAAAATTATTTTTCATACAAACATTGGACCCCATTTTTACCGCCTTAAGGGTTAAACTTGAAGTAAATCTGTCTTAACCCGTAGCGTGTCCACAAATTACAACTATTGACAAATTTTCACTGTTGTGGCATTAGTGGTTTTGTTCCAGCATTGATCGTAACTGGTGAAAAAAAATCGAAAAACTTTGGCACCCATTTAAACCCTTAAGAACATAGAAATGAGAAAAAATCTGAAATAGGTGTCAAGTCATTTTAAAAAAAAAGTACAAAAAATCAAGATTTAAGAACATAAGACCCAAAAAAAATTTTTTCCCATACACACTTTGAGCCCTATTTTGACCCACTTAAGGGTTAAATAAAAAAAAATCGCTTCTTAAATGAACCCTCCACCATATAACGCAACTTTCATACTTATAGGTTCAGCCGTTTGGGCTGTAGCGTGATGAGTCAGTCACCCTAAGCCTTTTATATGTATAGATTAACGGTTACACTACTTAATTGGCTATTCCGATAAAATAAAAGTAAGTGAAACTGTTAAATCAAAATAAAAAGTAAAATATTTTTTAAGTTTGAACATAAAGTTAGATTATAGGCATTTTATTTTATTTATTCCATTTCTCATTGCGATTCCATCATCCTCACCCGACCGAACTCACCGACTTCCTCCCAAATGGCCGCGGTCCTGTCGAAGGAGCAGGTGGCTATGACCTGGCCGAACTCCGGGTGTGCCCAGGTGACCTTCCACACGGAACCGTGGTGCGCCTTCCAGCTGGACGAGAGGCGCCAGCCACCGTGTCCGTCTGTGTCCCAGATCTGGACAACAAAAATGTTAGATTTCTTTTATCTACGATCAGTCATGAATATACTTTCATTAGATTTGTTTGTGTATTCTTTTGAGTATTGTAGGTATGCATTCAGCAATGCAGTCTCCCAGTATCTTCAAGTCGCTTTATTTATATATTTGTGTCATTCCGTCAGTGGTGGACGCTACAGCCTGTGTGCATTGAGTGATGTGTCTAGCAGGATCGATGCCAGTCGGTTTGGATGCTTCGATAATAATCGTTGCTTGTAATTTTGTGTTATTTTTTTGATCTCTTCCTCCACTGTGAGCATGTTGAGGCATTTATGGAAAAATGTTAGACTTTTTTTTAGTTTAATCTTTATCCTGTGGCCATCTGGGCAAGAACTTATTTAGGCCTGACGCACCGCCGTTGTCCGTCATTTCCCACTACCCACTTAGATGAAATAGATGGGTGAAAATTGACACTGGCTGGTTTGAGTCCCAAGTCTGTATCGCAGTTGAGTCTCGATAGGTGTAGCGTCGTAGGAGAAAAACGGGGAAAAACTGGTTGTGTCCTATCACCTGTGAACCTATCGGAACATGGTTGCATTAGACTTAAGACTTGATGGGAACCAGACAAAGTAGGAGAATATGTCACGCCCGATGGTTTTGCCTGGGATGACACCGAGAGTTAGAGCCGACAATGGAACAACGCCTCCAACCTTGCCGGGTTTACTTAGTGTTGTACTAAGACCGCCAAAAGCATCATTTACGATGCGAATGAGTGCGCTTGGCTCCTATAATATATGTGGTATTTGCATAATCCATGGGGTCATCCTTTAAGAACTCTCGATGGCCAGAATCTTATGAAAATCGGGAAATAAAGCATGTAAATAAAAACATAACCTACCTTCACATACTGGTCGCTGGAACAAGTTGCCATTCGCTCGCCATAGAAGTCGTAGGCTACATCGTGAATAAGGTCCTTGTGGTCAGCTGCTATGGTTTGTGCTTCGAACATTTTCGTGGAGGATCCGCCGCACTTATCAAGCGAAAATCATAAAGAAAATCTATCGTCAAAACAACCAAAGCAAACGAACACGGAACCACAGAACAGAATAATACTCTGACTGACAGTTTTACTCTTTTATCCTGGTTCTCCGTGGGAGTCTGTGGAGCACTTTCATTTAGTTCTCGTCTTTCGAAACTAGAGGGCGCTACTTGTGTTTACAGCTTGACTTGTTTGTTGCTGGGCAAACCGGCAACGGAATCAGAACGACAGACTGCACAGGGTGGCTTCTTACTAAAGTGGAGAACAATCTCATGTCTCACTCACCTTCATCTCACAAAGGGTACATCCACAGAGTACATGGGTCCATCCATCCATCCCGTTCTACCTATCTTTTGAACTGCTTTAGCTCCAAGCTAACTAAGTAAAAACGCAGTACGTCGTAAAAAACACTAATCTTGTAAACAAGATGGATCAAAAATAAATGGATCCCATCAAAAACATAAATGTACAAAAACCAAGTCTCGCTTCCACCGTAAAAAGTTGTGAGATATCCATGTAAAGCCAAGTCAGTTAGGTATTTTACTTAGTACTGAAGCACGTATTCTTTTCAGTTAGTGTGAAAACACCTGTTCAACAACTTTGTCATACATTGTTTCCTAATTAGTTACCTACCAACATTTACTGACTGTATCAATATTAAACATATTTATTTCTGAAATATAAATAGTGACTTGGCAATAGCACAGCAATAAGTATAATAATAATTAATTCATCTGCCAAATTATAATTATCACAGATTTGTGCTGTTGCCAAGTCACTATTTATATTTTAGAAATAAATATGTTTAATATTGATACAGTCAGTAAATGTTGGTAGGTAACTAATTAGGAAACAATGTATGACAAAGTTGTTGAACAGGTGTTTTCACACTAACTGAAAAGAATACGTGCTTCAGTACTAAGTAAAATACCTAACTGACTTGGCTTTACATGGATATCTCACAACTTTTTACGGTGGAAGCGAGACTTGGTTTTTGTACATTTATGTTTTTGATGGGATTTCACTTATTTTTGGTAGGTTCACGTCCATTTTTTCTTCTCGGGTGATTTTTCTTGCACATTAGCTACAGATTTTCTTAAAGCTTACTCCCTATCTCTCTTAGTTTTTCTCAAGTGCCTCTAAGACTTAGAGTGAGAATACAAAGCGGCGGCCGTCATAAGTTCGGATAAGGAACCGTAGGTTGTAGTTTTCACCATTGCCGTCGAGTATAATAGGTCAGCATTTATGTAAGTGTCAATACGTGTGGAGCCAACTGAGCTGCGGGTTTCCTCACGATGTTTTTCCTTCACCGTTAGCGAGTGGTATTGCTACTGCAAATTCACAAATGTACGTAACTTTGAAATTAAACAAAGTCATAGATACATGCCCGCACTGGGAATCGAACCGGGTACCTCTTGCTTCAGAGTCCACTGTTCTACCCACTAGACCACCACCGCTTGGTCGACTAAGCTGTCAGGATGGTATAGGTGCTGGGCAAGCCTACTCCATCTAAAACAATGTCCCAGGCACTGCAGCGCCGAGTGGTCTCTTCACCCATCTAGTGTGAGTGAAGGTGCCACTGGACGCTGTATAAATCATCTCATTACGTAGATGCAAAGGCCTTAGTTTTTTTTTTTATGTAAGTGTAATTGATTCCTGCATGGAACCATCCATATTCATTGCAATATTCATTGTGTTATATACGGTGAGTGATGTGGCTTTTTTTTGCTAACGTAGTGACACTGTGAAATAGTGGACGAATTTGTTTTTTATAGAAATTCTGGGGAAAAAATCCTGAGACATTTATATGCGTGGTGTAAACATAACCATACTGCGATGTAGGAACTTAGTGGCGCCATCTAGTTGGAAGTGGCAATATTAATACTTTTATTATTTACCGATCGGAAATAAGTTCTGCGGGGTTACTCTAGACGCTATTGCGATATTGACAAAGTCTTCTAATTTATTTATTCTTTTATTCGCACAGTCATGCTTTAATTTTATATACTTCGTGATGTTTGTTCAAAGGTTAGGCTATTTTGAAAAATAAAAATGTAAAATGCGTCTTAATTCGTGAAGTATTGAATTTTATAAATTGCGCCATATTGAAACAATTGCTTCAAGGGTTGCGGGCCTGTACATTTTTTTATTGCATTAATTTAAACACTTAATAATAGCAGCACGCTAATTTTACAACTTGTAGCGCCATCTAGTGGTGAAAAGCGATATTAATATATTTTTATCAATTTTGTATAGCAGTATAATTTTATTATTTACCAATTGGAAATAGTCATGAACATTTTTATTGCATTAATATATAAATACTTTATGCTGACAGCAGGCAAAATTCAAGAAGTAGCGTCATGAAGTAGGAATATTTTTGTTATCGTCTTATATGGTTATTCGAAGGACGAAATTGATCGCCAACCTCCGATAGGAGACGGCACGCAAAGAATAAGTTTTAGCTCACATTTGTCTTTTTAATCTCTAGTGAATTTAATCTGTTGTGTAAATATATTGTTATTTTGATGTCAAGACACAACCCTAGATGGCGCTAGTTATTGCATAGACTGCATAAAATATTTTTTAAACTTTTTTATATATTATAATTTACTAATCGAGAATATGTTCATAGTGCATAATTCACTCAATAATAACCGCATGCAAAATTTCAACTCCGTAGGCCTACTAGAAGTACTTTAAAAATCATGACGGTGATGAGTATGTCACCCACGTTTTGACCGAACTTTGACTTCCTATATTTCATTATTAAATATAGGTACAAACTTGTAATTTGGAGGTCGAGGTAGGTTCCGTGAAAACTCTTAATAACCGAAATTTCAGCCTTCTAGCTTTACTCACAACGAAGATACAGGGGGGTCAAAAGTGCCGCGAGTTGCTTCGAGAAAAGTATGGTACGGGGTGCCTCTGCTGAGCTCGACTTGGCGGCGGCACTCCGTGCCGCCAGATTTATTAGTCTCCTCTCTTCTGATATCCCGTTACATTTATATAATATCTCAATGCTGTTGTTTTTAGTAGAAAAAGACAAAAAGCAGAAAAAGGCACTTCGTTTTTATCACAGTTTATACAAATAACTTACAAGTTAAATACATACATGTTAAATAAAATAATACATGTTAAACAAAACACAACAATTTTTATTTCACACCATCGATAATGTAACACTTGATTTGTAACTTTTATGAGAGATTCATTATTATAATACCTAAACTAAACTTATAAATTATTTACTAAAAACATGGCACGCGCAAAATTCATAAGAATATCGTCTTCCATTCACAGAAAGTTTACAAGATCTTTGAACTGCAAACCAAAACACTAAACTAGTAACAATAACAGGAATTAAATTGTTAGTGAATTTAATTTGTAACTTTACAATTTCAATTATCATTTGTTATTACAATTTATAATATAAGTTTAACACATGTATTGTATATGTATTATGTTTATTCTTACTTGGTAGTGCTAAATGCATCATAATGGAATAATGACTTCATAAGTTAAATTAATTGTTAAGATTAATACAATAGTTCAATTTTTAGTTAAATTGCAATATTCACGCAAATAATTTTATTCGAAACAAGTCGAATTCCCAATCATTTCAGCTGCCATGGTGCAGATATATTAACCACTTGGCTGGCTTAAAAAAAAATCCAGTACCCTCAGGGCGTCTATGAGCCGAAGTAATACCAATTGGTTAAAGCGACAGCAATTTAGTAAAATTTAAAAATAAATAACCCAATTAGACTTTATATTAGTCTTTTAGAGACTGTAAATTACTGAGTTGACGCTTCAACTGTTCCATTTCCAAGGCCATTTTCCTGTTCATTTCCACGAGTGTATTTTGGTTATTTGTTAAAATCTGCACTTGGCTGGTCATCCCAGTCAATTGCTTCTCTAAAAACAGTTTCTGCTTCGTCAGAGACATCATAATGTGGAGGAAATAGTTCTTATTGTCATCTGCCACATCTGATAGGCTGAGCTTTACAAAGTTTTTTAAATCCTGAACAATATTTTCATCAAGTTGACTTGGTGTCCTGACCAGATTGTTACAAGACATTTTCTCATTTGTCATAAAGGCTGCGGCTGGGGGTCCAGGGTAATGTTCTAGAGCACCAATAATATTAGGTGAAGGGAACATGATATTTTCTGCCATTCTGCTGTTTAGTGGTGTGGACGCTTTGCTGATGTTCTTCTCAGCATCCAATTGTCGGTAACGCCGTTCGTGTCTATCGCTTTTCTTTTCAAATTCCCCGTTTTCGCTAATTTCGTCTTCTTGCTCGTTGTTCGACTTATCCAGGCCCATCATGACTAAGAATGAGTCTGCCTTGTTCTCTCCCATCCCGTTGGATAATTCCAAGTTGTTATTTGTTGGCGAGTCACTAACAAGGAACACATCAGAAGTTCTTTTGTTGTTAGATAAAACTTCAAATTTTGGCGGGGCCATGACTTCCGTATCTTCTCGCAGACTGACTTCTGTGGACATTGCCTTTTTTCTTACAGGTTGGAATGAGACTTTGGACACCTCCTCTTCGTGCCCTTCTAGCATTTTGAATGGATTGGTAAGATCTCTCAAGTCATAGACAAGGATGGCACCATTCTTGGAGCCCAGTGCAACCTGGTTCTCCAGGTTAATCGCCAAAGCTGTTAATGTGTAGGGTGTTTTTATGGTTGAGACTACATTTTGTAACCGGATGTCATAGACATGCATTATTTTGTCATATCCAGATGAGAGCAGCACATCTTTGTTGACCAGTGAGTATGCAATGTCACTGACCGGTGAAGCGTGTACATTTTCAAAAAATACTTTGTCCTTGTTTGTGGTGATATCCCGTAGCACTACATGCCCTTCATCTGTAGCCAAACCTAATAATGCTCTTGTTTCATGGTGGAACTTCATTGCAGAAATACTTTTGGAGCATGAAAGTCGGGCGGTCAGCAATGAAATGTTGGAAACAAGTCCATAGATAGCAGTATCACCATTCTGCATTGTGGCAGCAAGAGTTGTGTTCTTCGCATTGAAGCTGACAAAGTTTACGGCTGATTGCTGGGTCGGTGTGGGGAATGACTTTATTATGGTCTTAGTTTTGGTGTCCCATATCAGAACATTACCACTTTTGGTTCCTATTGCTACGTTGCGGTGGCCATCTCGATGGAAGCTGGCAGACCAGGTGTCTTTGAATGGCACATGCTGGAGACTCCTTACATCATGGTCGGCTGTGGTTAGTATCTCTACTAAACCTTTTGGGTTCACCTAAAAAATTAAAAGAGAAATTTTTAATGCAGTGAAATCTGTATTATACATAGTTTTATTAAGTGGAAATGGCTATAAAGGAAAAAATCATGCCCAAGGCGACAATATGTATAGTCTGCAACCAGGCCCAAAATTAGATAGGTACACCCACACATAATGGACCAATAAATGGAGCAATGCTTTATTGAGCCTGCCAGTGTGATTGTGTCATTGTTCTTGAACAATGCGTCGTCTTGGCACTCCTTTTATCGCAGTTACCAAAGTTTAGTCACTGTTTCATACACTGGGTAGTGTAATAATATGTTCATTCGTATGTTGGCGCGGCCACCTGAATGTCACGTACAAACCACGCGCCAAGTTACATCTACTAGTTATAATTATGTAAGATTACAGAGCACGCATTGCGTACCTGTAGCAAATATTTTCCATCATCGCTCCAGCTTATATCCCGAAGTATTCCCTCGTAACATCCGTAAGTTTTTTTCAAATCCCAACTGTTTATGTCGTGGAGCAATAATCGCGAACTCACTGAGGTTAAATACATTTTGGGTTCCTAAAATTTTTTGCTGATCACTTGATTAGGACAATTTTATCACTAAAAGACCAAAATGTATCGAAGAAAACTCCGAAAAACTCCCGATTTCGTTTGAAAAACACCAATTTTTTTTGACAACCAACCACAGATTACAAAATAGAATATGGGGGAAGCTGAAGCCACAGAGAAAGGGCGATTCTGTCTAAAACTATTACTAATCTGACAGCACTAAAGTGACAGATAATGTACTAAAGTGACAGATAGCTGTCATCTTTACTACATTATCTGTCACTTTAGTACATTATCTGTCACTTTTAGTGCTGTCAGATTAGTATAGTTTTAGACAATCGCCCTTTAACTAACTAAGTAATCTGTGTCGATCAGTCGTTAAAAGCCGTCCACACGATCGATTGATTATCCCAACCAAGGGCACCTTCGAAAACCTCAAAATTTATTAAGAAAACGCGACGCAGAAAGAAGGAACGCGACGCGCTGGCGGAAAGCGACGGGGCCGCCAAAATTCGTATCTAGTCAAAGTACACTGCAACGAATAGCACCGTCCAAGTAGGCGGTGGGTGGACGATGGCTTCTGATTGGTCGACCATTTTGTTTTAGTTTCATTGGTTTTAGTGTACTAAGACAGTGAAAACGCTGTTTTAGTGCATTGACGGAGCGCGTCGCCTCTGAAACGCAGACTTGAAACGTGAAAACGCTGACTTTAAAAACAACCCAACCATTTTTTTTGGAAGTAAATTTTCAGGCTGCAATATA
The DNA here is from genome assembly GCA_949319315.1 of Zelleria hepariella. Taxonomy (NCBI): domain Eukaryota; kingdom Metazoa; phylum Arthropoda; class Insecta; order Lepidoptera; family Yponomeutidae; genus Zelleria; species Zelleria hepariella. The sequence goes on along the minus strand of OX439382.1, from coordinate 28,819,137 downwards.
ACTATTTGGTCAGCAAGAAATTGCAGCTTTTATTTCATTTGAGCAGCGAACAATTTTTTTGCCGGCAATAAAATCAAAATGATTCGCAATAAGTGGTTAGCAAAAAATTTTAATATTGACAGCAAGAAATAACATTTTGTGTCAGCTTAATAATTAATTTGTTTGCGAAATAAATAAACGATAGGCAGAATAATTAATTGGTCGGCAAGATTATACAATTGGTTAGCTCAAAAATAATATCTGTAAGCTATAATATTGATGGGTCTGCAAATTAAAGTATTGGTTAGCAAATAAATTAAAATGAGCTTCATTAGTTCATTACGTTTAGTTGATGTGCGATTTTACTGGAAAAGCGGGTTACACGAGCAGCCAATGGCGTGTGGGCGTTGTCATTCGACGAATTAAGATTAACGTAATTTGACACAGATTTTTGGCAGTGAAAACAGAAGGTACTTGATCTTTGAACCTATAGTCACGAAAGAGAAGATGGAAAGAAGAAATAACCAAGTTTTTTTTTTATTTTGCACTTTATATTTTTTATCTATATTTCCTATCGTTATTGCCAAATTTAATACTCGTAAGTAACAATTTTTTTATAATCAGTTCATGATACCTAGTTCCTGCCTAATGCTCATTTTTTTGTAAATAAAGCATTTTGATTTAAATATACAATTCATAATATTTTTATTTGCCTGGTTAACCAAATAAAATAACCGTAGGTAAGGTAGGTAATCTTTAATTATTTAAATGATTTTCAAATACTTAATGCAGCACAGAAGTTGCGTACATTTGTTGCTGTAAGAACAATGTTAGTTCGCCAACCAAAAATTGTTTTACAGCTTGCCAAAACTGAATTAAATGCAGCTCACAATTTGCCTTTCAATTACATTTATGGCTGAACATACATATAATTAATTAGCTATACAACTAATTTTGGAACTGCCCAATATGACATTACTTGCTGACCATTTTTTTTATTCTTGCAGGCCACTAGTTGCCGCTCAATTAGCTATTTTTGCCAACCAAAAACATTTTAGAGCCAACCAAAACCTGAATATACTGCCGGCCGTTTAAATCATACCCATTTTTTTTTGTTTGACATTTCATTAATCTGTGAGTGTGACGTGTACCAAACATAACCTTCGCAGTAGTAGCGCCGACGAAAATAAAACTTTATTTTCATTATTTCGCCGATAATACCACAAAAAGTAAGGATAGTGCATAGCAAATTCCATTTGCCAATTCTAATTGTCAAAAACAACGTATCTAGTCGTCTGTAACCCTGTATTTCCCGTTACTTTCAGCATAATCGCAACAATGATCACCGACATGCAACTAGCGGTTTTCGCCAACGTTCTGGGTGTTTCCATCTTTCTCCTGGTCATTCTGTACCACTACATCAACGCCAATAGCTCTAAATAATAAGGTAAGGACAAATCCAGCCCTCGAACTTGGAACATTGTTGGTTACCGAGTATAATCCGCGCGCGATGAGAATACGGGATATGGAACCTTGTCAAAGTCAATCGAAAATATACTATAGTTCACTTTGACAAGGTAGGTATAATCCGCGCGGGATGAGAATGGGATGCGACCTTTTGGAACTGAGACGCGCGCGGTAAGCAAACTCGCGTCGATGCAACCTTGTCGAAGTAAAATAAAGTATGTTCTCGATTGACTTTGACAAGGTTCCATCCCAATCTCATCCCGCGCGCATTATAGCTTCGACGCGAGTTTGCTTACCGCGCGCATCTCAGTTCCAAAAGGTCACATCCTATTCTCATCCCGCGCGGATTATAACTGAGTCTACCATTGTCGAAAGGAATTACAATCATTTAACTACGACTCTGAAAAATGCGAACTCAATTTCGGAGCAAAGCAAGAGTAAAAAGGCAATATCTGGAAAAAAATATATTCAATACTTACACTACTGGACATCCGAGTGAAAAGTGTCCACCATGGAATGGCTGTTTTTGCTCTAAGGGTAATATGCCAGTCAGGCCCTCAGGTTTACTTTACCATTTGCAAGTGGTTTTGCTAATACAGAGTCACATAGTGTATGTAACTTAGTAAGTAAAGTTACTGGAACCTGACTTCAGATTCAAAGGTTCTGCAGCAAGGCCACCACCACTGCTACTATTGTAGTAACAAACTTAGTATTGTAGTAACAAACTTAGTATTGTAGTAACAAACTTAGTATTGTAGATGCAATATTTCTTGCTGTTCCAATATAAGAAACCTAAATCACATTGTTTAATTCTGGCTTTTTTTACCGTGTCATTGTCATGCAATGGGCACATTTTTACTGTTCTGCATCGTTCAGATTTCTCAATTTGGTACATATATTTAGGCTTGCGACTTTAAAACTACAAAACACACACACACACACCAACTTGGATAAAAATCATAATTTTATTTGTTTGTAAGTGGGTCAATATTGTATTGTTTATTTTTTATATCCTAATTTGTTTGGTGTACAATAAAGATTCTATCCTAACTATCTATATTCTCTGGGTCCCAGCAGTATAAAACTTAGTAAAAAAATTTGGTATGTAGGGCCTCCCTCACTTAAGTTTACAGCAAGTTATATTTAGAAAAAAAAACAATGCAAGGTTACAAACTGAGTTGTTGTTACTGAAAAACTGAAACAAAGTTCTTTGCCCCCATTTTCGCGAAAATTTTATTTCAGTTTTTTGCTCCAAAACATGTATTATATTATTTGTTTCAGATTCATCGAGGAGTTCCATCTTATACGCAACATTCTATACCCATAATGAATAAGAATTTATGATGTAAATAAATTAATGTTACTTTAAGAAACTCCATGGATTTTTCTTAGAAGAGACACCCAACAACTTTTCACCCAAAATCTACAGAAAGGAGACCACTATCAAAGAAGGTCCGATAAAATACTAGGGCAATGGTAGGTATTCGTATGAGGTAGTGGCCACCCCTGGTGTCAGGGCAATCATTTAACCTTTTTATTTCGAACTCAGTGCAGCTGGCCAGTAAAGTTGGATACCAAAAAAATGGCTTTCATAATTCGGTTTTTCAAATTTCAAAATTTTCCATGACAAGTGATAGTGCGTGTCGCTATTTTTTTTCGCCATTTCCTTGTTAGCGACGTTTGCTTTCGGAGCTGAAGTAGGTAATCGTACCGTTTTTGGGCGTTTCTTACTTCTCAACTTCAACGTTGAAGGCATCAAGTATTCTGGTGTCAACTTATTGTCACAAAGACGTTGACACCGACAGCGTCACGGGCGCGGACAGGACAGGACCAAGGGCCTCGGGGAGAGAACTTTGAGCTGGTCTTGCCGCAATTCGCCAAGCTGCGCAAATCCGTGATCAGAGTTATGAAGATCAAACTGCGTAAGTCCAGCTTTACCTACATTTCTCCTTAGGCCTGGACTGCCGTAGGTACCTAATTAGCAGGGGATTAAGTCTGTAACGCAATGGCGTGTCGAAGGCGTCCCAGTACTCCCAGTAGAAGGACAAACCGGGGTTTCCTCGTTTTTCTCTTACAACCAGCGAACTAATCGTCAAGAATTACTTAGAATATTCTTTGCTGTACTACAAAACCATAAAGACCGACAGCATTAATAAATCGTCAACTGGGAGCCCATTTTGGCACCATTGCGTTACAGACTCAGGCCCCTGGTGGGTATTTAATACCTACTGTGAGCATATTGCTCTCACTCGATACTGTACTTACCCACTTTGGGTCTCAACTTCTCAACTCTCAACAGAAACATGTTGAATGTTTTAAAGGTACATACCTGTTATAATGATTATGGTCGCTTGTAGGTATACCCTAATTCGGAAGGCAAAGTTTTTTGTTCGAAAGTCCGTTATTGGCTTAATCTTATCTTTAGACAATATTGAGAAACTAATTTCAATATTTTTTATTTTGGTTCAGTAGTTTGGATTTTACAACGTTTCAAAGATACGGTTTTATGACGTCACGCGGCGGTCTGCATACTGTTGGCGGTCAATGCGGTCATAGGAACAAAACATTTTAGCGCATAAAAACAAAACTACTGGACCAAAATAAAAAATATTGAAATTAGTTTCTCAATATTGTCTAAAGATAAGATTAAGCCAATAACGGACTTTCGAACAAAAAACTTTGCCTTCCGAATTAAAGACAGATAAGACTAGGAAGACTCACCAAGACTTCAGATAGTACATACAGATTTATTTGTATTGGGCGTAAAACGGGACTTGAACCCACGACCACTAGTGCACCTACCGCTACTGAGCTATCGTTCTCGCTCGGCTTACTTATTTAGCTTATTTCCTGTACTATTTATTATTCGCCTTGGCGTAAATGCTTAACATGACTTACATTCATGCATATGTCACCACCGGGAATCTAACCTGGGACCACCGCTCGACTTACCTATCTAAAGGTAGTCTTGTACAGTCAGCCACACGCTAGGATACCCCATTTGGTTCGATTTGCACCCTTATGTCGCGCGCGGTAAGGGCTGCCATGGGGTATCCGGTATCCTAGGCTGGCCGACCGTACCTATCTGTGTTTTTTGATAGGTACTTACTTACCAACTTACTTTTCACTTTTCTGTGCCATTGATTTAACTTTGGTAGACCTACTTAGGTATATTTGCGTAGATTTTTGCTGATTATCTATTCTATTGCAATGAAATATTACGCCAGTCCGTGTTTTTGTTATTTTTACATGCACACATAGATAGGTGTATGAACCTACCTACTTGTTTAGTAATATGTAGGTAGGTACTTATTGTACCTAGGTCCTACTTATTTATCTCTTTGATCTGTTGGGTGTCATAATTCTAGTTTGATACTTATTCCTGTCTACTGAACACCTAGAAACTGGCGATGTGTACGTACCTAAGGGTCGACTGTACCACAATAGTTTGTTAATAGGTAGGTACTCTAATGGTAGGTACTCCATGACGACGTCGTAACGTAGACAATAAACAAAAAAACTATTAGGTAGTTGATGTCACTTTATTGGCCCCCGTAGGCTTCAATAGGTAAAAAATACTCAATTCTCAAATGAACCAAACAGTCTACTTATGCGCCCATAGATCAACTCGACGAAATCTTTACCGAACAAAAAATCTAAATGGTTAAACGGACTGCGTACTTTGTGAATATCGATACAGTTGTTCAACTTGTTGTCTAACAAATCCACGTCCGTTGGGTGGGCCAGCCAGTCGTCTTCGCTGTAGAACAGAGACACTGGAGCTGTGATCCTCTCCAGAGGATAACTAGGCGGGACTTCACTTCCGTATCTCTCCAAGTTTTCCTCCGGACCATAGTCGAACTGCCTGAAACCCTGCGACACCACCAGCTGGCCAAAATGCACGAACTGTTTCATCGCAGCCCCGGAAGGCGCGTGGCCAAACAAAACGGGCAGATTCATCACGTTCAACTGATCCAGACTGAAGCCAGCGAATAGGAACATGATATTCCCGCACAGGACCTCCGACAGTGGCCCCAGGCCGCACATCAGCTGCCTCAGAGTAGCCATCATTGCGTTGTCAGGGAAGAACTCGTAAAGTCCAAAGGATCTTGAAACACTGTGCAATAGAGGACCGTGAGGGGACATCATCCTCAACAATGGTGACTTCGCATTGCCCAAGAAAGCGACAGGCGAGAGAGCTATCATCAGCCCAATTTTCTCGTTATATTCTGGCCGCTCTGAAGCCATGACGAAGAACGTAGTTGTCCCTTGCGAATGTCCTACATATTTCAGCTTATCTTTTCCAGTAGCGTTTAGGGCATAGTCGACCATCGCCGTGAGATCATAGCATCCTATCTCGTGCCAGCTGAAGTCCCAGAAGGCGGCATCAGACGGGTGAAGGGTCACGTGTCGTCTCGAGTGCTTGTTGCCTCTAGCGTTGCCCATCCAGACGTCGTACCCAGCGTCGGCCAGCAAGTAGGCTAAACCAGCTGTCGGTCCTTGCACGACGAAATCATCTGCGCTACCCAGCAATCCGTGCATTAGAAGAACCACCGAACCGTTGCTAGGTATCCTGTGCATCAATAGCAGATAGCCGTCGCTAGTCAACACATCGTGCTCTTCAACTGCGTATCCGTATTTCAGTATTAGATTCGAGACTGCCATATGAACGTCTTCCTGCCCTGATCCGAGTTTGAAGTCTGCTAGGATGGTGTCCGTCTGGTCTACTACATTCTTGTCGTTTAGCAGAGACGGTAGAGTCGAGACGCCGAGGCTGCGGGAGATGGCCAGTGGTACGTCTGCGAAGGTGTTGAGAGTGGATGCTACGGCGCGGCCTGTGAATCCGCTGGCGCCCTGCAGGAATGGATGACGGGCAAGGCTGTCGGAGAACCGTCGCACCGAATTGGCGAATTCTGGCAGAAAATTATCTAACACTTGGCCGTTACAAGAAGTTAGGAGTAACACGAGAGCGAGCAGCTTCATGTTTACAACCACACGAGCTGTTGTCCTCTCGTCGGACTGTGGACTAGTCGGTTCAACTTCAACTCGTCGTCGACCTTGATGATCGTACGGGTAATTTAGTTTTTGTATGTGATTAAGTATTGTGTTGTTCCGATGTGTGACGTATCTTGATGACGGACTATGGTATCCGCGGTGATCTCCGTGCTTATCCAAATAAAATAATTTCTTAATTAATTTTATGGGCCCATAAAATAACCGGCGATCCCAAGTTGATTGAGCTGGTAGCGAGTAGGTAGATTTGTTTACACTGCTAACTTTGCGCATACCTTTGTTGGAAGGACCTCACTTACCTTATATGTGTGTGTGCCTCCGCATACCTATAACGCATTGGTTACATACTTACTAACTATTTATAGCAATTATTCCGATTTATTCCGTCTATTAGATTGTCCTAATGACCATGCCTAAAAGATGAATAATTTATCTCAGTGATCGGTGAATTCCAGTCCAATACAAATGAACTTACCTTGTTAGACATCTAGCCTTTGCATCTGGCGTCCAGTACCTAGCACTTTCACTCACATAGATGGGTGGGTGAAGAGACCACTCGGCGCTGCGCTGCATGCAGTGCCTGGGACATTGTTTTAGATGGAGTAGGCTTACCAAGCACCTTAGGTACCATCCTGGCAGCTTAGTCGGCCTAGCCCACAGGAAAGACAAGTCAATACGTGTGGAGCCAACTAAGCCGCCGGGTTTCCTCACGATGTTTTCCTTCACCGTTAGCGAGTGGATTTTTGCTACTTCAAATTCACAAAATTTACGTACTTACTTACTAGCGTTCTTACAAAAAGAATGACCATTCTTTCGCGTAATTCGATTGCTTATCTTTTATGTTCATGCCGTGTTAGTCGATACTAGCGGTAGGTAAAACGGTTGGCTCTCAGTGTCGAGCATGCGAGAGGTAACGGGTTCGAATCCTCGAATTGTCAAAGGTAACTTACGGACCGTAACCGTAACCGACAAACTTCGTGAGAAAACCTGCGGATTAGTTGTTTCCGAACGTGTGTAGTACCTACCTAACGTACCTACCTATGACATAACCTATAACCTACTCTACATCGAAAAAATATACAGGGTGGTGCGTTGAGATGGGTCAGTGAAGGGGAAATCCGAAACTGTAAAGAGACTTCTATCTGCAAATTAGATGCTAATGATCATACAGGGTGTTACAAACAGGTCCGCTCATAGGTACCGAAAGGGGTCGACTCATCAATACAAGCAACTTTTACTACGGGGCCAAGTTCGAAATCACGAATAAAATATCAGCTGTTGCATACTACAGTTAGATACCTACTGCACCAAATTGCATTTGGTCCCATTCCCATTATCCCATAGGAATATAGCTTGTATCTTCCTCCCTGTATTGTAGATTTGAAACGAATACTCTACAAAATGCTATTTCACTACTCGAAACGACTGGTGTTTAGGTTTAATGGAGTGCTGTTTATATTTTGTCTGTGTTTTTTTTATGCATGAATAATCTTAACTACCTATCTCTACTTACACTGCGAGAACCAAGTGCGTTCATTTTCATCCTGACCAGGGGCCTTAGCCTGTAACGCAATGGTGCCAAAATTGGCTGTCAGTTGATGATGTCGGACCTTTTAATGTTTTTGTAGTACACAGCAAAGAATATTCTGTTTCTAATTCTAGAGGATTAGTTCTCTGGTTGTTGGAGAAAAACAAGGAAACCCCGGTTTAGCCCTTCTGCTGGGACGCCCCATTGCGTTACAGGCTAAGGCCCCTGGGGCCTAAGTCTGTAACGCAATGGTGCCTCGATAGGCTCCCAGTTGTAGGCTTCGATAAGGATTTATCAATGCTGTCTGTCCTTTTAATGTTTTTCTAGCTCAGCAAAGAATATTGAGGATTAAGTAGTTCGCTGGTTGTAGGAGAAAAACCAGGAGTCGAGGAGAACCCTGTTTTGTCCTTCTACTGGCAACCTATCGACGCACCATTGCGTTACGCATAAACATACTACAGACAGCCTAGAGATCCCTTTACACATTCTACTATTCAACACCAACAACTTTTACTACACATTACTTGAAGTACTTAACTACAGGGTGCACTCTAAGTCGATAGCGGAACTTTAAGTAGGCTGTCTACTGATCTCTACAAACAACTTGTACTAGGTGGCGAAAAAAATGGAGCGAAAAAAATATCAGCTGTTTCATACATTTGGCGCAGTATTGAGTCAACCTTTTGTATGGAACAGCTGATATTTTTTTCGCTTCATTTTTTAATCCACCTAGTAGAAGTCGTTTGTATTGATCAGTAGACAGGCTACTTAAAGTTCCGCTATCGACTTAGAGTGCACCCTGTAGAAAGGTCCTGTCAAATTAGTAGCATAAACTCGTTCTTGAGTCGTCAAAACGAACAAGGATACTTCTGCTATCTACTACAGGGTGCTATGTAATTTCAAATTCGATTCTTACAGTTACGTTATGTACTGCAATAAATCGTTTTTTGGACCCGCTGTGAACCCCAAGTTTAGAAGCCCTGATTATACTTATTGGTTATCCTGCCTGCCTGCCATCGTTACAAAGTACGTTAGTTCCAGATAATAATGTAGATGGTTCAAATTAGATTCTATGTAGACAAAGCCACCTAAAGTCCCTTGGTGGAAGCACAAAGTAGGTAGGTACGTACCTAAGGTAATGAGCTGAGCTGACAAGACATTAGGTTGGGCAATATGTTTCTTACATTATAAATAATGTTATGCAGGCTTGCTCGTGTGTGCCCTAGATACCTACCTAGGTACGTAGATATCGGTTCAAAGTTTGGATTCATGAAACTGACTGAACACGCGCGGTTTGGAACCACGTTTTGGAACGTTTTAAATAAAATTATTCTAACGCATTTTAATAGGTTAGGTAAATAGATACTTAGGTAGTTGCTTACATAATATAATGATTAAAATTAAAAAGGAAAAACAAGGCGGCAGAAGATTTTTTAGGATAACCACTGTACGAACCAATCGTGCACTCTATAGGGCTGTTGTTTTATTCGGTGACACCCGACGTTTTAGAAACGCTTGAAACAATAAAAAAAAGTGTTTTTTTTTTCTAAAAATGTTTTGATTCACAAATTACTTGAAATTACCTTGTTCAATTTGTTCTATAATAACCGCGACGTGCGGACAACCCCAGCCTTCTCAAAGCGCGCGCGCGATGTAGCGCCCGATAATGCGAGTGCGGCCTCAAGCGTTTCTTTTTTTTTAATCGATGACTAAGTTTTTGGATGGTGAATCTGTACCAAATTCATTAATTTCTCATGACCCATTAGCACAGTGATCACGATTTAGTTTACTGACACCCCCATCATTGATAAGCACATCATGGCAAAAAAAAGAGTGGAAGAAAATACAGAAAATAATCATGTCGCCGGAACCGTTGATAATCTGACCACCTCTATGTATACAGATAGAACCTTTTCCGTAGAAAGTGACCTCCGCTATGTCCATGTTTCGTTTGATCCAGGTGACTTTTGGACCACCCTGTATACTGAAATAACATTGCTTTTATACAATGTGTTGTTTTGTAAAGTGACACCTGACTCAGGGGTTACACGATACTGAAGCCAAAAAAATATAAAAAAACTTAAATAATAATGTCAGTGAAAAATACCCAAAAATCATTAAATTGTGGCCTTACTTACTAATCTTCCTATTACACTAAATAACGCTAGCGGCGATTCGCCACATCACGCGCGCGCTTTGAGAATCGGGGGTGTCCGCAAGTCACGGTTATTATACGTAGAACAACTTGAACCAGGTAATTTGCCTTCCAAACATCTTTCCAAACTTAAAAAGAAGTTATTTTTAGTTTCAAGCGTTACTCAAGCCAAAGAGCATATAATATAACTCAAGCTATCCCAAGGTATCCTAGCAGGTCGCTGACCGTACCTACTTATTTGGTCAGAAACGCTGAACTTTTGGAGCGCGCGCTAAACCGCACTCAAAAGTGCTAGTGTAGACTACGTCAGAGGACAATAATTTGACAAAATATTCCCACTCTAAGTCACACCCATTTCCCCGGAGGTAAACGCAGCGAGACCAATGATTTTTCAAAACCATTTACTTACAGGACTTGAACTCGTTACCTCTGGTTCACCAACTGCACCACCGCTCTAGCCATAGCCAAATCAATCAATCTTGTTCGCTAGGATTTTGTAGGGATACCCAACTCATGGATTGATTGGGCTCTCATTTCGTTTGATAATAATTATAAATCAAACCGTTTCAAGGGGTAGGAAGCTAGGTGGTATAGATACCTACTTATGGTTGCCTGTCGTTGCCACACTCGCGCAATGTAGAGGTATAGTTGCGATCTGGGGGCACGGCAGTGCCCCCGCCAGGTCGAGCGCGAAGCAAACACTGCCGTACCATCCTTTACTGGAACCATTTCGCCGCATTTTCAGGCCCCTATTTGAGAACCTCTGGATAAGAACAGAACGCAGAAATTTTCGTCATCTAGTAAGCTATAATCACATACTTAAAATCCAAAATTTCAAGTGTGTAGGTCATTTAGTTCCGAAGTTAAGCGAAAGCAAAGTTTCGCATTTATGACACACACTCACTCACTCACTCACTCACTCACTCACTCATGATCATCATAATAGAACTAGTACTTCCCATAAACTCAGAGAGCTGAAATTTGGTACAGAGTTAGGGTTGAATAGCCACATAAAGGGAAAACTATAAAAACTAGGATAATCGAAGATCTGGAGTACCTGGTGACCCTGATTAGAAAACACAAGAGCCCTAATAGAACTAGTACTTCCCATAAACTCAGAGAGCTGAAATTTGGTACAGAGTTAGGGTTTAATGGGCACATAAAGGGGAAACTATAAAAACTAGGATAATCGAAGATCTGAAGTACCTGGTGACCCTGATTATAAAACACAAGAGCCCTAATAGAACTAGTACTTCCCATAAACTCAGAGAGCTGAAATTTGGTACAGAGTTAGGGTTTAATGGGCACATAAAGGGAAACTTATAAAAACTAGGATAATCGAAGATCTGGAGTACCTGGTGACCCTGATTAGAAAACACAAGAGCCCTCATAGAACTAGTACTTCCCATAAACTCAGAGAGCTGAAATTTGGTACAGAGTTAGGGTTTAATGGCCACATAAAGGTAAAACTATAAAAACTAGGATAATCGAAGATCTGGAGTACCTGGTGACCCTGATTAGAAAACACAAGAGCCCAACCAAACTATTATAGATCGACAAATACCGCCCCTTACAAAAAATATTCAACTTGGTGGGCCGCTTCATTTGATGTCAAAAATCTAAGGTCTGGAGAATCTGATGAAGAACCCTCAGCTGGTATCAGCTTTATTAGAGATATTATGGTAATGCCCCTTCTACTATTGGTACATAAAAAAATCGACTGTCATTGCAAAAATCCAGCGTAGTGGGACACATCTTCATTTAATCTAGCCTATAGCGTCCCACTAGTGGTTCGCTCCGAACTATGAGCTCGCGACCTCAGTTACAGATGTATAACTTTGCTTACGCCATTCGCGCAGGCGCGCGCGCGCTTTGCATTTAAACTATACAACCCCATATCTCGGCAACCCATCGACCGATTTGGCTCATGTTCAAATTTAAAAATTCTTTTAATTTAGTTTACCCGCTTATCAAATTTCATAACGATTCGACCAAAACTCAAGTTATCGTCGAACAAACATTCATACATACAAACATACATACAAACAAACGCCGGATTGTTCCAGCAGACTCGGAGGACTTCGCTCGCTTCACTCGCTCGTTCAACAAGAAATAGTCGGATGATTAACTTTATTCTACTCCAACGTTACACAAATTTAAAAACTGTGTCAAATAAGAAAATCTAATAAAATTAATCAATATGCCCTCGTTCCTACAAAAAGAAGTGAAATCCCACCAAAAACATTCTGTAAAAACTAGCCAGGTCTCGATGGATCTGCTTGTTTATCTCTAAAAAGTAATGAAATCTAGACAAAGTCGTGCCAAGTCTAAGGTTCCTTACTGCGATTTCTTTATTATTATAGTTAATGTTGTGAGACTTGGCTGTTGAAGGCTACACAAGGGTACAAAACCAGGTGCCCCATGACACCATTGCACCAATCTGTCGCCAGAACCGCTTGTGTACCCTTCAACGGCCAAGTCTCACAACATTAACTATAATAATAAAGAAATCGCAGTAAGGAACCTTAGACTTGGCACGACTTTGTCTAGATTTCATTACTTTTTAGAGATAAACAAGCAGATCCATCGAGACCTGGCTAGTTTTTACAGAATGTTTTTGGTGGGATTACGATTACGAACCAAGTTTTTTTCATGAAAAAAAAAATTTCCTGAAGCATTCGGTATCTAGATTTTGTAAAAATACCCAAGTACTTATTGCCTAAAATATTACCAAAAAATACTTTGAAAATATATTTCAATTCAAAAAACATTTTAGGTTGCGCAAAGTCGCCAAACGCCTCGAGGTGCTTTGCTAGCCATGCACTCTTCGCCGTGCCGCCCGCGCCCCGCGCCCGCCGCTGCTACATTCGCAAATTCAATCCATATAAAAACTTTACGTTTGCACATCGGCATCAAACACACTCCGTCACCGGCATAATGAAGGCCGTCTGCGTTCTACTTTGCCTCGCGCTGCCCACCGCCATCGTGGGCAGAATCTTCCCGGAGTCCCAGCAGTACCCTCAACAGGGCAGGATGGTCATCCAACCCTTGGACTACATAGACCAGTACCAGTACAAGACCATCGAAGATGGCGCGCCGCCTACCAGCAACGAGAACTCCCGCGAAACCAACGCCGATGTCGCCTCCTACATACAAAAGTACATCGAGGTTCTCGACGTCGAGAACAACAAGAACAAGAAGCAACGCAAGGCCGACAAACAAAGCCAAGCGTGGACCAACCAGATGCTCGCCCAAGACCGCCTCAACAAGCTGCGCGATAACGAAGAACTCTTCCTCCAACGCGGCCTCAACCAGCAGTACCAGCCCCAGTACATGGTCCAGCAACCGAGGGAGATCATCAACGAACAGCCCAGCCAGTACAACATGCAAAAGTACAGACAAGGAGACACGCAGAAAATCGTCAAGAACTACAACGACGGCACGCAGTTCACAAAGGAGAGCAGATTCGACGGCGACAACTCCCAGAAATACCTGAAGGTCAACAAATACAACAAGAACCAGAAGCCCGCCTTCAGACAGGTCCCGCCGTCCGTCCCGGAGCAAACCATCAGATACCTGAACGAGCAGCGACCGGAAGCGATGAGGGACATCCCCACCTACGGCGACGCCATCTCATGGAGGGGCCTCTCCATGGCCGCCGGCCCCAACTCGCCCGTCGCCACCAAGGAAGACATCGAGAAGATCTACGCCGACGCCTACAGCACCCTAAACCATTACAGCGAGGAAGCCAAGATGCAGTTCCACAAGAACTACGAGATCGCCGCCAGCCTCGAGAACGAAGACATCCACCTCAACGCCACCGAGATGATGAGGAAGCACCAGTACAACGTTGAAGAGCGCACGGTGAAGACCGACGACGGCTACATCCTGACGATGTTCCGCATCGCCCCCTCGGAGGTGACCACTGTGAAGAGGCCCGTCGTTCTCTTCGTGCACGGCCTCCTCGGCAGCGCCGACGACTGGCTACTCATGGGGCCCGGCAAGTCGCTCCCCTACCTCCTCGCTGATGCCGGTTACGACGTCTGGCTCGGCAACACCCGCGGCAGCAAGTACTCGCGCCACCACGCCTCCAAGCACCCCGCCCTGCCCGACTTCTGGCAGTTCAGCAACGACGAGATCGCCCTCCACGACCTGCCCGCCATGATCGACTTCGCGCTCGAGACCGCCCAGCAACAGAAGCTCGTGTACGTGGGACACACGCAGGGCGCCACCGCCTTCTTCGCCCTGACCGCCTCCCGTCCCGTCTACAACGACAAGGTCATCATGATGCACGCGCTGTCTCCGATGGTCTTCATGACGCACGCCCGCAGCCCGCTGGTGAAGATGATCGCCCCGAATAGCGCCTTCTACGAACGTCTGCGCGAGCAGATGGGCCGCGGCGAGTTCCTCCCCAGCAAAGCGCTCCTGTCCACCATCGGCGGCGCCCTCTGCGAGAAGGAGATCGGCTGCAAGTTCGTCTGCTCCAACCTCAACTTCGTGATGTCCGGCGTCAACATGGAGCAGCTCAACGCCAGCCTGATCCCGGTGATCCTGTCGCACTCGCCGGCCGGCGGCGCGTCGGCGCGCCAGATGAAGCAGTACGGGCAGGCGGTCGCCTCCAACGAGTTCCGCATGTACGACTATGGAACCGAGATGAACGCGAAGGTGTACGGAGCCGCGCAGCCGCCCAAGTACCAGCTGAGCGCCGTCACTACTCCAGTGAGCCTGTACTACAGCGAAGAGGATTGGTTGGCAGCACCCGTGGACGTCGAGAGACTGCGCCGCGAGCTACCCAACGTGACCGAGTCCTACAAGGTTCCTGAGATGGACTTCGGCAGCATGGACTTCCAGTTCGGCAAGGCCGCCACTGCCACCGTCTACAAGAGGATTGTAGACTCCATTCTGAAGAACACCGCCACATACTAGTGTACCTAGCTACTAATAGCCGTTAGCATAGAATATTTTTTGTACCATTGTTTGTAGATAGGATTATATTAATGAATGCGTGATGAGCCCACTGTACTATTAAGTTTAGCTTCAGAGTTAATAAATAAATCCGTCCATACTTATTTGCTTCTTTGATTTGAATTACTGCCCTTGAACAATAGGCTAGGTAGGTCCAAATTAAAATACTTGGTAGGCGCTTGGCCTATGAATTTAATTAATTAAATTGAAATTTTGAGAAATAAGTCTGCCATTTCATTGGCGCAGAAGTTTGAAAAAGTAAAGTAAAGTAAACTAATCACTTTCTAAAAACAAATATGTAGGCAGTTTATGCGAAAGAAGGGGTAAGCAGAGACACCGTCATTAGACCCACGATTTACCGGTAATAGCGTGATAAACCACATCGAGAAATACATCGATAAATCATACATAATTAAATTATGAATTCTTAACTCCATTTATTTAATTACTTTTGCTCCTAAACATTATAACTAGAAAACCACAAACCACAAATAAATTGTAGTTTTCGTAAAATAGCGACAGATGGCGCCTTAGAGCATTTCCGTTTGACATTTGAACATACGCTTTGTTTTGACATTTGTTACTAGCTTCACCTGTCAATGAACACTGAGAGCGAGTGAGAGATCAAATGAGAATACAGCGCGAAAGAAAGAGACAGCCGCGCGGCGGCGCCCTAGCTTCCCGTCTCCCGCCATCCCCCGCCCGCTTGTCAGTCGCGCTCGGTTCTGTTTGGTGCGCGTCGTTTTCCGTGATTTTATTTTTATTGCAAAGGACAGATTGATTTGTGTGACGATTTCTTAGTGCCAAAGTGAGGAAAAAGTTCCTATGGATTGAGTGAGTGACGGACGATGTTACCTCCCACGGCCGGTGTAGCAGAAGATCAACGTGACCGGCCCGAGATGGCATTCCAGCAACGTCGCGACGTTCGTGAAATTACCAGAGACATTATCCGTGAGGCGCGCTTCGCCAACAGGGAATCCATCTCGCCAACAGGTAAGCGGGAGCCGGTCAAAACAATAGCAAACGGACGCCACGTTTCCGCCAGGCTTGTCAAATTGACATACGTCAAGATGACATGTAAATAAACGAAAACAACGCCTATTTCAGGGGCAAAAAGTCCTTACAAATGCCTGCAATCACATTCCCGTACTATATTCCAGCGTCTAGGTAGTAATATAACCCCTGTTACGTCATTCAGGAACACAATCTTCCAAAAGTAAAATGGCGCCAATGTACCGAGATTTCTCGTTTCGACGCTATTATCGACGTTTTAGTGTCTTTTCCTTCGCTGTAGTGAGTGTATAAATTAATTGCAGCTATTTTGTAATCATGCCCATTGCCCGATGCATTTGGATGGTAAATTTGGCACGTGCCGAAGTTATTTTTAGTTCGCCAGCTTGATCTAAATGAATGCGCATGTCTTTCACGCTAGTGGGTAGAGTTCCTCGTGCAACTTTCCACTTGGAAATATGCGGTTTGGAGCCGTTCTTTGGCGACCGGCTCTATCGGCTTGTGTACCTGCCAGTGTCAAGTTTCGTCTTTTGTTTATTTTTGTTATTGAATCCTCATCTCGTTTGCTATGACTTTTGTTAAAACGTCGTGGTGACAGTGTAATGACAGGTCGACAAAATGGCGGCGCTCGGCCAGCCGAAGCCCCATCGCGCGCGCCGCGAGTTGTCGGTCACGCGCCGCAGTGCTCGCGGCGGCGCCACCGTCGCTATGTTGATAAAACTGTGTTGACCTACATAAACTTGATTTCTTGGCCTAAGTTGCCAAACATTTCAGATATACCATTCTGTCTATTCTATAGCTTATACAACGCTACTAGATCTAGGGATAATCTTAGATTTGTCCTATTTATTATTACTCTGGCGACCTAGGCTGGACCGAGGAGAGTGATGGTCAAAACAAACTATGATCTATGTATCATCGGCAACAGTTTTATCTGTCAAAAGTTCTTAGGGAAGTGTCATAACATAATCTAGCTAGTTTTTGCCCCACAACTTCGCTAGCATCAAAATAAGAAGTTTCACAATGCAATCATAATTTTTGCCGTGGTACAAAACAACCTTCCCAACTCTTAAGATGAAATACGTCTCACAAGTAGCGCCGCCAATGGAAAAAAAATCATATCTTTTTTTTGGATACGTTTTTACCAAAAAACGCTCCTGCGATTTCTCAACGCGAGGCTTAACTATTTTTAGGACCTAAGGTTTGGATTCCAGATCCTAGAACTTAAGAATGCAATCGATTCTCGCCAAAAGTGGCCACTTTTGGCGAGAATCGATGCATTCGTATGAAATCCAATCCTGGAATCCAAACCTTAGGTCCTAAAAATAGTTAAGCCTCGCGTTGAGAAATCGCAGGAGCGTCTTTTGCTAAAAACGCATCCAAAAAAAAGATATTATTTTTTTTCCATTGGCGGCGCTAGTTGTGAGACGTATGGCGTCTTAACTGACTACACAGGGTGGTCCAAAAGTCATGGATATAATGAGAACTCTTTTCTTAGAAAAAGTAAAAAAAAATATTGGAACCTTTACCTTGGCTAACTCCCTGTTTTGTTTGATCAACGACTTTTGGACCACCCTGTATACAGGATGGTCGAAATAAGGACGTCAAGATTTTTTTGTAGATTCCTCGCGCTTAGGGCTATCCAAAAATACCCCATGTATGTTCAGTGACTTTTCGTGGTTTAGAAATTATAATTTTTTAAATGTGTTTATACGAATTAACTTCTGGAACGTCTAAAGATAGTCATAACTTTTTCCCAATATTATTTTTTGCACTTTTTTATTTTGTAGCATGATCATATTAAATGTCTCTTTCATACGTAAAAAAATCAACTACACAAAATCCATCCAAGTTACCAAAATAAGAGTTGAAAGTGAAAAATTTATTTTAGATTCGAGGTGGACAAGGCAAACATTTCAAAAGTCTCCTAAAAATACAAAATGGATGTTCTGTACTTTCAAAGTAGTTTCAAAAAGTTTTGTTGTTTATCAGCTTGCCAAATAGTAAAAAAAGTGGTCCTTAATAGGCCATTTTGTGTTGAAATTGGCTTCCAAAGGTAGTCAGGTAGAAAATTCTATAGGAATATTTGTATGGCAAAAAAAATGTTAGGCCAAAAAGATTCATTGCATTTTTTTTGATGTTTAGAGACCACGAAAAATCGCTGAACATACATGGGGTATTTTTGGATAGCCCTAGGCGCGAGTTATCTAAAAAAAATGGACCACTCCGTATGGTGGTCATTCAGGTAGGTCTTGTGCCGGTCATATTTTCTAAGATTGCTCTAGCTATTCACATGCACTTGTCCAGGGCCCTTAGCCTGTAACGCAATGGCGGGTCAATGGCGTCCCGGCAGAAGGACAAAACCGGGCTCTCCTCGTTTTTCTCCTACAACCAGAGAACTAATCCTTTAGAATTAGAATCAAAATATTATTTGCTGTACTACAAAAACATTAAAAGGACAGACAGCGTTAGCAAATCGTAATTGAAGTCGTCACCTGACAGCCCATTTTGGCACCATTGTGTTACAGGCTAAGGGCCCAGGGGTCGGCAACCTGCGGCTCGCGAGCCACATGCGGCTCTTTCGATATATTCCCTCCAAAATAAGAGTAAAACCGGCGATTATTTTAGCGCGATGTGCGCGTTTGCTCTATTTAAGTATATCAAAAGGAATCTCCATCATGAAAATTAAGGGCAGAATCGGTGAATTTACATTCTGAAATAAAAAGGCTAAGTCTACAATATTAAGGAGCCGAGCATAGTTAATCGCCCGCGCGCAAAGAAAAATGCACAAAATCGATTCCTGTAACAAATACACTAAACAAATTGAAAATGTTCACATATCAAACCCTAGAATTAAGTGAGACCTATCTAAAACACAGTTTCGTGTTGACATTCATAAACGTTTTGAAGATATTTTGCTTGAAAAAAAAAATAGATGGCGCACTTTTTTACAAGCAAAATATCTTGCAATCTGTTATGGATGAAACTGGATCATGATACAGGAATCGATTTTGTGCATTTTTCTTTGCGCGCGGGCTAATTCACTATGCCCAGCGCCTTAAAACAACATGTGGCTCTTTAAAAACTGGAAATTTTTGCAATTTTAAATTTTTGGATTTTTAGTCTCACGAGGTTGCCGGCCCCTGCACTAGTTGAAGGAAATGCAGCCAGTTTTCAGCCTTATCTCAGTTTTGGCGGAAACTACTGCCGAGCGGAGCTAACTTCCTACAGCTCAGTCGACATAACTTTCAGCCTGACACAACAGACAGAAATGGGGCAACATTTGCTGACTACATTGAATGTTATTTTGTTTCGTAGCCATGCAACGAAATATGGCTGGTGTAGTTTACATTTTACTAACTGGCGCAACTAAAAAACTGATGGTCGCCTTTGAAATTATGACGGGAACATTTGCTGACTACATTGAATGTTATTTCGTTTCGTAGCCATGCAACGAAATATGGCTGGTGTAGTTTACATTTTACTAACTGGCGCAACTAAAAAACTGATGGTCGCCTTTGAAATATGACGGGAAAATAATCGTGAAAAAAAAACCGGCCAAATGCGAGTCTGATTCGCGCACGAAGGGTTGCGTACCATTAAAAATATAACTATAAAAACGGCAAAAAAGTCACGGATGTTGTATGGTTGTTGATGTTGCCCCCTTAAAGATTTATTTTAATCTGTTTTTTAGCGGCAACAGAAATACCTACAATTATTATGAAAATTTCAATTGTCTAACTATCATGGTTCATGTGACAGACGGACAGCAGAGTCTTAGTAATAGGGTCCCGTTTGGCACCCTTCGGGTACGGAACCCTAAACAGCGTTATTAAATGTGGCAAACAGCCCCCCCGACTGCCTACGCGACTTCAACTCGCACTTGACCGGTTTTCATAACTTTACAGTATACAATACTAGTGGTTCGCCCCGAACCATGAACTCGCGACCCCATATCTCAGTAACCCCTCGACCGATTTGGCTCATGTTCGAACTTAAAAATTCTCTTCACCTTATTTACCTGCCTACCAAATTTCGTGACGATCCGACTAAATTTACTCAAGTTATCGTCGAACGAACATTCATACATACATACATGACATGCATACATACATACATACATACATACATACATACATACATACATACAAACGCCGGATTGTTCCAGTAGACTCGGAGAACTTCGCTCGCTTCGCTCGCTCGTTCAATAAAGTGTGTGTATTACAATGTTGATTCATGCTGCCCAAAGTCCATGCTTACACACTACACAGCATATTTTGATTTCGTAATATCTACCTATTATTCCATCCACGAGGTCTTGCATATCTAAACAACGACTTCTGACCTGCTTAGGATAGTTCCATGACTAGTGGGCTAGTGCCCATGCCTGTTACTTCACCTCTCTTCTCAAAATCTTGGGCTCACTCAAAGTGCCCAGGGCCCCCAACGCAATACAGCCTGTTACTTCACCTCTCTTCTCAAAATCTTGGGCTCACTCAAAGTGCCCAGGGCCCCCAACGCAATACAGCCTGTTACTTCACCTCTCTTCTCAAAATCTTGGGCTCACTCAAAGTGCCCAGGGCCCCCAACGCAATACAGCCTGTTACTTCACCTCTCTTCTCAAAATCTTGGGCTCACTCAAAGTGCCCAGGGCCCCCAACGCAATACAGCCTGTTACTTCACCTCTCTTCTCAAAATCTTGGGCTCACTCAAACTGCCCAGGGCCCCCAACGCAATACAGCCTGTTACTTCACCTCTCTTCTCAAAATCTTGGGCTCACTCAAAGTGCCCAGGGCCCCCAACGCAATACAGCCTGTTACTTCACCTCTCTTCTCAAAATCTTGGGCTCACTCAAAGTGCCCAGGGCCCCCAACGCAATACAGCCTGTTACTTCACCTCTCTTCTCAAAATCTTGGGCTCACTCAAAGTGCCCAGGGCCCCCAACGCAATACAGCCTGTTACTTCACCTCTCTTCTCAAAATCTTGGGCTCACTCAAAGTGCCCAGGGCCCCCAACGCAATACATTTAAAAGGAGTAAGGCCCGGTTTCTAAGTTGAGAATTTTACTAAGCACATACTTACGTATCGCTCTGTCACGCTCCTTTGTGAGAAATTTGCAGAGACAGGACGACGCATTTCCTTAGCAAAATTCTCAACTCAGAAACCGGGCCTAAGAGTATTTTATCGCGCGATAAAAGAGCATGCCGCAGAGGGTGCTAGCCGAAGCCTGCCGATACCTAAGTATACCTAAATATCGCACGCTTTGTTGGCTGAAAAGCGACAAATAGCAGACTCTGAACATTATAAATCACATTTTTCTTCTTTTCCTACTAAAAACTTTAAAAAAATATAAGAAATATTTGAATGAGCGAGCGAAGTGAGCGAAGTTCTCCGAGTCTACTTGAACAACCCGGCGTTTGTATGTTTGTATGTATGTTTAAATGTATGTATGTATGTATGAATGTTCGTTCGACGATAACTTGAGTAAATTTAGTCGGAATGTCATGAAATTTGGTAGGCGGGTAAATGAAATTAAAAGAATTTTTAAGTTCAAACATGAGCCAAATCGGTCGAGGGGTTGCCGAGATATGGGGTTGGGAAGTTTATATGGGTTCGCGAGTTCACAGTTCCGGGCGAACCACTAGTTATTCTCATCTCATCAACATTTAATAATCCCCAGTCGGCATTGCCGGCTTTTCATCATCATCAGCCCACCTCTGTCCACTGCTGGTTATAATGTGTAGGCCTTTTCCCCCTCACGCCACCTCTCACGGTCCCTCGCCATCCGCATCCATAGTCCCTCCGCCGACACAACGATGTCGTCCGTCCATGCATCGGCCCGCTTTTCAGTGACAAAAAAACATTTCGTATACACACGACAGCACGTCAGAGTGTACACTTTTGTTATAAAGTCGCCCGTAACGTAACCGAGTAGAGTGCTAGCGTGAAAGGGTCGACGTGCTGTCGTACGTTCGCCTAAATCGGCACGGCCCATCTCCACGCAAGGTCACATCCCGCTTCCAGTTGGGGTGGCCTTGCTCGGGGGTTGCGTTGCGTCACGCGGCCCGCGGCCGTCGACCCGTATCGATCGTCCTTTCGTCCTTCGCCCCTCGCTTCCGCGTGCCTGCGCCCTCCCGCGACACAGAGGGAGATTATTGTATTCGAAACGGGTCGAATCGCGATTGGTTTTTAGGCAAATTAATTACCTTATATCCTTATTAATCGCGATTCGACCCGCTTCGAATACAATAATGTTTAAATATCGCGAATCATTAAAAGTGAACACAAGAGGGAGGACGAGCAGTAGCCTAAAGGCCGGCTTACATTATTCCAGCGCTGGAATCGATCGCTGGCTGGACTGGAAAACAGTGGAATAATGTGAACCGGCACAGGAATGCACTGGGGCCTTAGCATGTTACGCAATAGTGCCAAAATGGGCTCTCAGCCCCTGTATTTTCTAAAATATTCACCGTAAAAATAACGGTTTCGAAATGTCAAAAAAGGATTGTTCATTTCAATAAGGGCTATTTTCGAGTGTTTTGTCGCTCGTAGGTTTTTGTAGTACAGCAAAGAATATTCTGATTCTTATTCTACAGGATTAGTTCTCTGGTTATAGGAGAAAAACGAGAAAACCCCGGTTTTGATCGACACGCCATTGCGTTACAGGCTAAGGATTCATTCCAGTTCTGGTTATATTATTCCAGTTGTATTCCAGTCCAGCGATCCATTCCAACGCTGGAATAATGTAATCCTACGTAAAGGCCTACGTAGGATTCACGCAAGATTATTTCATTTCACTTTGCGCATTGATGTTTCTTTATGGGGCAAGACTAGGGTTGCCAGGCCAGATGTCTGGTTTTGGACAGTACGGTTTTTTGAACGGCTGTCCAGTCTAGAAAATTTTGGAAAATAGGACAATAGAAAGTCGGGTTTTTTTTTAAATACAGGACTAGGGCATGCACCCGAAATACCCGGGTATACCCGGTTCTGCCGAGGTATCTGCAGAACCGGTACCGAAGAATTATGCCTAGTTTACCCGGTTCTTTATAAAAATCTAAAGCCTGAAAGGATTTTCTCCTTCCCCGCTCCCGCCACCTTTCACAGTGTATCTCGGCCGTTTGTATGATAGATAGAATACTGCTCTCTTCCTGTACTGGCGCCCTCACTTGCCTCCGCAACGCGTTGAGAGTTGTCCTCGGGGTTGAGACTGAGAGTTGTCGAATGCTTCGGTAAAGGGGCCACTATTAGGCCAGTCAATATCTATGTATATCCAAGATCGCAAACGCGCGCATGTAACGATGATTTTGTATTTGATGTTAGAAGAACCCCTAAGAGCGGTTTATAATACCGAAATTTGCAACTCTGAAAACCCTGTGCTACTCCCGTGGTACTGAAAATTCTGGCAGTTGTTCCAGTTTTATTGAAAAATCTACGATAAACAAGCGTTTTTTTTTGTATCTTTACTTTTACTTGTATCAAGAACATTAAATTGCTTTCTAGGATTATTGCCTGCCAAAGATGCGCATATTTTTCCAAATGTTGCAAATTTATCGTAGCGCGTTTGTAATGTGTATCATATTGATATTGATTCGGATGCCCCTGCTTACCTCTTCATGGGTAATGGGCGTGAAGGTATTCGAAGTTGTTATTACGAATGGTGCTCCTAAAAATTGTAAGCAATTTTGCGAGCGCTTCCACTGCAAACCATTGAGACACAGGTAGATAGGTAGTAGGTACGGTCGGCCACAGTCACAGATACCCCATGGCAGCTCTTACAGCGCGCGGTATAAGGGCGCCAATCGAACAAAAAGGGGTATGATAGCATGTGGCCGACAGTACGTACTACGTGACGTACGACCTAGATCTCGTACAGGGTTGCCAGTTATAGTCCTATCAATTCCTGGACATTGGAGTCAAAGTTCCAAATACAATTTGTTGGACGGGCAAAAAATAAATTTTATAGTCTGAAACTGCGTTTCACGTTTAGTTTAAAAAATAAGCGCGCAAAGCGCACCCGAAAAATCACACGTAAAATTCTAGCTCAGATACAGAAGGTAGTAACTTTAACACAAGGCCCAAATTAATTTAGAAAAAAAAAGTTTGTAGGTAATTAATCAGTTTCTTGTAGTTAGTAAGCCTAAGCAAAAAAAAAAAAAACACCTAAAAGGTCACAAGTGGCAGCAGAGTCGCCAGAAGGTTACTTTTGTACCTACGCCGCTTGGCTTTGAACTAGTATACGAGAATTCCGGGTCAATAAAATTTTATGTCTGGACACGGGACCAAATGCAAAATTCCGGAACTTTACCGGATTACCCGGCCATCTGGCAACCCTACGTACAAAGCCCCGACGCGGCACGTTATGTAGCAAAATATTTTTCGTTCAGCGTTGTTTGTCTACGGCTTTGTGTGTATCAAAGGCGGGAACGATCACAGGGGGCTAATTCTTGGGAATATCGCATTCGACACATCTCGAAGGAAAAATCTCATGTCATTTCGATCTCGACTGCTCCCGACCACTCGAGTCATGTCGATGGTAGGTAGGTAATCGTATTAGGTAGTGGCCACCCCTGGTGTCAGAGTTTTTAGGCCACCGATGTCGATGTCGACCGATAAAGGCATAAAACTCTCGCAGAAATGTCATGCCTTATTTATTTTTGTGTTTGGTTTTTTATTTGTGTATTTACTTAATTAATTAATTTATTTATTTGATATTAATTTTTGGATGACTTCGCTTCGTGAGAACATGAGATGTGAAATTTGCAGCAAACTGAGGTTTTTCCTTCGAGATGTGTCGAATGTGAGATTCCCGAGAATTCGGAACCCAAAGTTTTTTGTTCGAAAGTCCGTTATTGGCTTAATCTTATCTTTAGACAATATTGAGAAACTAATTTAAATATTTTTTTATTTTGGTCCAGTAGTTTTGTTTTTATGCGCTAAAATGTTTTGTTCCTATGACCGCCAACAGTATGCAGACCGTCGCGTGACGTCATAAAACTGTATATTTGAAACGTTGTAAAATCCAAACTACTGAACCAAAATAAAAAATATTGAAATTAGTTTCTTATAATAGCCAAAAGTTCTAAAGCCTAAAGATAAGATTAAGCCAATAACGGACTTTCGAACAAAAAACTTTGGGTTCCGAATTAGCCCCCAGAATACACACACAGTGGCAGTTTTGTAGGAGGCCTTCCCATCCTCGAATGGTTATTCCAGAAATTCCGACCACTCGGTCGAGTGCCCTGTTAGGAATTTGAGGGCGCCGATGAGCCGAATTTTTACCCACTTGTGATTCTGAAAGCGTTAGTAACTACAAGGTGTTAACGCAAAATCTCATACAACCCAGAAATGAGCCGTTTTCAACACAAATCCACAAAGCATTTTATAGATGGTGCTTACAGACGTGGCCATGGAAGAACTGTCAAAATTAATGTGTGTTGTTAAAAATACGGTTGTCAAAATTAATTGTACGCTAAACGAAATTTGACAGCCGTATTCCGGTTCTTCTATGGCCACGCCTGTAAACGCCACCTATGAACTGTTTTTAATTTGTTCTTTGAAAACGGCTCATTGACGCAGAATCTTAGACATTCACTGCAGCTGTTTTTACCCGACTGGCCAAAAGGAGGCTCCCTATTTTTTTTTGACAAAATCCTTTTCTCTCGATTGCCAATAAAAAATATATTTTGTATACAGTATGTACCTAGTAAGAACCCCCTTATTTTGTTTGTAATCTGTTATGAACGCGTTACAATATAGTAATACAAAACGGCACACTTCCTATGCGCGATTTCAATGTTGGTGACCATAGGTCACCATTTGATACAAATGACTGAAATTAGACCTCTGAGCACCCACAGAGCTCGCGACCTTACGTTTTTGAAATATATCCTGAAATCCATTTATTTAATTATCAATACCATAAATTACTATTGTTTCTATGGAATAAACCTGTACGCTACCTAACTCTAAAATCCCCCAACATCATTTGTATCGAGGTACTGTAGGTACGTACCTACTTTACCCACTGTACCTACTTTATCAAGAAAACAAAAATGCCACAAAAAGCAATTCTGTTGTTTAGCTTAGCACTTAGTTAGGTACCAAAAATATGAGACGAAATACAACACCCGTTTCGTTAACATTATTTTCCACTCAATTCTCTCGTCAGCACATAATTTGTGCCTTCTTTGACGTAAGTAACGAGTTTTTATGCCCTAACTTTCCCTAATGCGTAGGCCTCTAACTTTGCTTCTATGTTGTTACTTGGCTTGTTCCACAAGTTGCCAAAGTTTCACGTATTTTGTAGGTACAACTTAAGTTTCCGTAACAGGTACTCTTTCTCAGAAGCAGCATTAGATTCTCGATCATACAACATCTTGCTTATAAGAACTAAAATTCTAGCAAATGTCAACCTCACCATAAGAAACAATCCTACCCTAAGGCGGTCTTGCGTCAGTCAGGGTTAGCCAACTAACTCTGAGTTAATTTGACATTTCCATACATTTATTGACGTTAACTCAGAGTTAACTGGCTAACCCTGGTTGACGCAAGTGGACCTAAGGCGGCCAGGGTTTACAAAACTAACTCAGAGTTAGTTTCACATTCCCATTCACTTTTTGACGTTAACTCAGAGTTAACTGGCTAAACCTGGTTCGCGCAAGTGGGCCTAAGAGTAATACTAAAAACGGCTCCTCCACACAGGCGGTGGTTTGCGTTATTCGACCCTGAGATCAGGGGAGCCGCGAAATCGCAAGAACGCGCCTTTACTTTCCTTTACAAATCCATTGTTCCATTCACACCTCAAGACCGCTTCCCGTCGACATTCCCTAAGGTTGATAACTCATTAACAAGCCCAACGTTTCATCGTTGCAGCGCGAGACCGGTTCCCGTCCACATCGTCGGACGATAACGAGAGTGGGACAGATGGCGAGGTGGACATCGCGCGGCGACAGTCCATGGTGCAAATGGTGGGGCACCCTGCCCCCCCACCGGGCATCGTGGGCTCGGTGCGAAAGCGCCGAGGAAACCTGCCCAAGCACTCCGTCAAGGTAACTATGGTCCATGGTGCAGATGGTGGGACACCAGCCCCCCCAGCCGGGCATCGTGGGCTCGGTCCGCAAGCGCCTCGGCAACCTGTCAAAACACTGCGTCAAAGTCAAGGTAACTGCAGTTTATGGTGCACATGGTGGGAGACCAGCCTCCTCCACCAGGCATCGTGGGCTCGGTTCGCAAGCGCTGCGGCAACCTGCCCAAACACTGCGTCAAGGTAACTACTGTCCATGGTGCAGATGGTGGGACAACCGCCTCCCCCGGGGCGTCGTGGGCTAGGCACGCAAGCGCCTCGGCAACCTGTCAAAACACTCCGTCAAGGTAACTATGGTACATGTTGCAGATGGTGGGACACCAGCCACCCCCGGGGCATCTTGGGCTAGGTACGCAAGCGCCGCGGCAACCTGCCCAAACACTGCGTCAAGGTAACTACCAGTCCTTATGCAGATGGTGGGACAACCGCCTCCCTCACCGGGGATCGAGGGCTCGGTCCGCAAGCGGTAACTTGTTGGTTATTCTAAGTCAAAACATTTCCAAATCGAGGTAGCTAGCATGAGCTTTCTATCCAACCCATTCGCGGCCTAAATAACTGACACCTGCGGTGGTCCCTCTGTTAGTAAAAACCAGAAGCCAGCCGCGGCGGCCGCATCTACCTTTTCACGACAACTCTCTCAGACCGATTCTGTAGTTTACACACGACAGCACGTCGACCCTTACACACTAATACCCGGTTACGTTACGGGCGACTTTACAACAAAAGTGTACACTGACGTGCTGTTTTGTGTACCTACTTGATCTTATCCATCCATATACATTAATACACACACACACTGCGTTTATTTTCCGAGCGCCATCGACATGAGTTTTCACCTTTTCTGTGCGTGAACTCTGCACATTAGGGCCTTCGGAACTACCGCTAATCGCAATCTCTCAAATCCAAACAGCTCAAGTCTCGAGTGCAAAGCACCCTCTGCTAATAACTTCACATCCTGTTTTTAATAGATTGTATTTGTTTGTTGCCAGATCTTAAAGCGATGGTTGTACGACCATCGCTACAACGCGTACCCCAGTGACGCAGAGAAGCTGACGCTCAGTCAAGAGGCAAATCTGACTGTGCTCCAGGTATGGTTAAAAATGAACTTAGATTTAATCCTTAGAAGTATCAGAACCGCATGGCAAGAAAAAGTCATGTATCTTGCACGTAATCCTAAAATCTTTTTATTTATAAAATAATGTCACTCCAATCGTAATACATATCTTGTAAATCATTGTCGTTTAGGGCTGCAATATTATTAAAAGTAAGATGTAGCCTGTACAATTGTACATGTCCCACTAGCTGGGCAAAGGCCTTCTCTCAGAGAGAGAGTTCGAGCTTAATCACCACGCGTGCTCAATGCGGGTTGGCTATTTTTGCGTTGAGGGTATAATGCCTCACACGCTCAGGTTTCCTTACGATGTTTTCCTTCACCGTCAGCGAGTGGTATTGCTACTACAAATTCACAAATATACGTAACTTTGAAATTAACAAAGTCATAGATACATGCCCGCACCGGGAATCGAACCTAGGACCTTTCACTTCAGAGTCCACTGTTCTACCCACTAGACCACCACCGCCTACTGCAAGCAATATTATTATTAAGTATTATATTTATTTCATAGGGTAGCTGGAAGCTCACGTAACAAAATATTTAATTAGTACATTATTAATGCGCAGAATAGTTACCTAAAACAGAAAGAACAATTAAGACCTCTAAATAAATAATTGACTGTCTCTTAGAGCTAATTGTTAATGTTAGATTCCACAGATATTATTGTATCGGAATGCCCCTAACTAACATCTTAACCCGTCAACAGGTCTGCAACTGGTTCATCAACGCGCGCCGCCGCATACTACCGGAGATGATCCGGCGCGAGGGTCATGACCCCCTCCATTATACCATCTCGCGGCGCGGCAAGAAGCAGCCGGGCGGCGGCGGCGGCGGCACACCGGGCTTGCAGGCCACCGTCGGCGTCTCGGAAGCCTGGGAGGGCGTTGAGATCGAGGTGAGAACATAGTAGTCTTACTGCCGGTTTCTGAATTGGGAAATTCGCTAAGCAAATGGGTAAGTATCGTCCTGTCTCTCCAGATTTCTCACAAAAGAGCTTGACAGAACGATAGTAAAGTATTTGCTTAGAAAAATTCTCAATTCAGAAACCGGGCCTTAGGTCTAAATCAAGGGAGCTCAACCCCAGGCCCGCGGGCCACTGTGACCCGCGAAAGAATTTTAAATGGCCTACACAAGTAAGTTTTGAAATTCGCTCCATTCCATTTCGTATGTCCTGAGAGTAACTGAAATCGGTATTGTCAGTGCCCCGTCGTAAACGTCTGAATCCACAGTTTGATCCGACTGTTAAAAAGGTTGAGCAGCCTTGATTTAGATGATCCGGCGAGCGAGAGGGTCATGACCCCCTCCATTATACCATCTCGCGGCGCGGAAAGAAGCAGCCGGGCGGCGGCGGCGGCGGCACACCGGGCTTGCAGGCCACCGTCGGCGTCTCGGAAGCCTGGGAGGGCGTTGAGATCGAGGTGAGAACATAGTAGTCTTACTGCCGGTTTCTGAATTGGGAAATTCGCTAAGCAAATGGGTAAGTATCGTCCTGTCTCTCCAGATTTCTCACAAAAGAGCTTGACAGAACGATAGTAAAGTATTTGCTTAGAAAAATTCTCAATTCAGAAACCGGGCCTTAGGTCTAAATCAAGGGAGCTCAACCCCAGGCCCGCGGGCCACTGTGACCCGCGAAAGAATTTTAAATGGCCTACACAAGTAAGTTTTGAAATTCGCTCCATTCCATTTCGCATGTCCTGAGAGTAACTGAAATCGGTATTGTCAGTGCCGAGTCGTAAACGTCTGAATCCACAGTTTGATCTGACTGTTAAAAAAAAGGTTGAGCAGCCTTGATTTAGATGATCCGGCGAGAGGGTCATGACCCCCTCTATTATACCATCTCGCGGCGCGGCAAGAAGCAGCCGGGCGGCGGCGGCGGCGGCACACCGGGCTTGCAGGCCACCGTCGGCGTCTCGGAAGCCTGGGAGGGCGTTGAGATCGAGGTGAGAACAGTCTCAGGTCTATATGCCCCGTAGGACTCAAAATTGCCTTCTTCAGTCGAATACCCTAGGCCATGACAGGGAAAGGGTGCGGGTGCATGCCTTCGGGCCAAATAATTCGGCAGAGGCTGTTGGAAGCGCATCGAGATCGATGTAAGACACAGTCAAGTAAGTAACCTCGAGTGCTAACTTCAGTCGAACTTGCGGGGCTGTTACTAGTACTAGTGGTTCGCCCCGAACTATGAACTCCCGACCCCATATCTCAGCAACCCCTCGACCGATTTGGCTCATGTTCGAACTTAAAAATGGTATCATAGGCTGGCGACTGTTGGAAGCCCATCGAGATCAACCTGAGTCACAGGCAACGTAATCTTCGGCCCTACTTCGTGTCACTAGTATTATGACGGCGCTTCTTGCCTACGTTCCCGAGTATACCGAGTAGGGCGGTGCGTATAGAACGCCACAATCAGCGTTGAATAATGCGTGCCTATGAAGATCAACAAGCGTGAGCTGGCGCTGTCTTTTAGTGACTAGTAAAGATTGATTGAGCCCTTGTCTTCTCGATATTTGTTTATGGTGCAGAGACTTGGTGTCTTAAACGACGCCTTCGAGATGTGGTGCTGGAGGAGGCTGCTTAGAATACCTTGGACGGCAAAGCGCACCAACGAGTCCATAATTATAGAACTTAAAGTCCAAAAACGCTTATCTACTATATGCCAAGAAAAGACCCTCAACTTCTTTGGACACATAATGCGGTCGCCCAGGCATAGTCTAGAGAAGCTCATTATATTGGGGCAGGTGAATGGCAAACGCGTCAGGGGAAGGGCTCCAACCAGATGGTCTGATGCGATAAGGGCAGCGGCTGGAGGAAGCATTAACCGGTCAGTTCATATGACGGAAGACCGCTCCCAATGGAAGCGAGTACGACATGGTCGCGATCCTCAGCCATGAGGAATCGATTAAGAAGAAGAAGAAAGATTGATCCGCCGCGAGGGCCAGGACTCGCTCCACTACACCATTTCGCGGCGCGCCTGGGAGGGCGTCGAGATCGAGGTGAGAAGATAGTGGCAATCTCAAGCCCCCCGTAACACAAAGCGGGCCGCTCGACGCTGCCACTAGACAGCTAATAAATTAAATATTTAAAATACCCCCGACATTTTAGTTTCAAATTAGCATATCTCATAAATTGCTGAAACGATTTTGATAAAACTTATCTAAGAACACTCGCTAGAAAACCTGCTTTCAAATACAAAAAACCTCATACAAATCGGCTCACCCGTTTAAAAGCTACGGTTCCACAATCTGACAGACAGACACACCCTCACACACACACCCTGCCTGGTTAGCCATAGCACAGGATATCCTGGTTTGGGAGCCAGGGCACCAAATTTTACCTTATTTTGCAATAAACCTTTTGAATTTGTTAATTGATCTTTTTTAACTGTCTGCTGCCATGTGGCGCTTGGTGCTTTTGAAAAAGACAAACCGTTTATGTATGAACCTTCGTCCGCAGACGGAGGAGCAGTCGGCGGCGCACGTGTACAGCGACGGGCTGCTCGTGTACCGCAGCGACGGGGACGAGCTCGGCGACGGCGAGGAGGGGTACTCGTCCTCGGCCGTCAGTGAGGAGGAGGTCAAGTACGACCCCTCGGTGTGGCAGTCCGTCATACGGTACGGGCCCGAGGACGCGCACCTGCACCCCGCCGCCAGAGGGTAAGAGACCAGTTTCGGACCTCATTTCGAGCCCTTATTGACCCCTCGGTGTGGCAGTCCGTCATACGGTACGGGCCCGATTACGCGCACCTGCACCCCGCCGCCAGAGGGTAAGAGACCAGTTTCGGACCTCATTTCGAGCCCTTATTGACCCCTCGGTGTGGCAGTCCGTCATACGGTACGGGCCCGAGGACGCGCACCTGCACCCCGCCGCCAGAGGGTAAGAGACCAGTTTCGGACCTCATTTCGAGCCCTTATTGACCCCTCGGTGTGGCAGTCCGTCATACGGTACGGGCCCGAGGACGCGCACCTGCACCCCGCCGCCAGAGGGTAAGAGACCAGTTTCGGACCTCATTTCGAGCCCTTATTGACCCCTCGGTGTGGCAGTCCGTCATATGGTACGGGCCAGAGGACGCGCACCTGCACCCCGCCGCCAGAGGGTAAGATACCAGTTTCGGACCTCATTTCGAGCCCTTATTGACCCCTCGGTGTGGCAGTCCGTCATACGGTACGGGCCCGAGGACGCCAATCTTCACCCCGCCGCCAGAGGGTAAGAGACCAGTTTCGGACCTCATTCCGAGCCCTTATTGACCCCTCGGTGTGGCAGTCCGTCATACGGTACGGGCCCGAGGACGCGCACCTGCACCCCGCCGCCAGAGGGTAAGAGACCAGTTTCGGACCTCATTCCGAGCCCTTATTGACCCCTCGGTGGGGCAGTCCGTCATACGGTACGGGCCCGAGGACGCCAATCTTCACCCCGCCGCCAGAGGGTAAGTGACTTGACTCGAACTTCTTTCGGAGGACTTTTTTTTACAGAGGAGTCTAACCTGTAGGCTAAGCACGCGGGCCAATTTGCCTACTCTCAACTGTCACCTTAGCCACTGTTCACTGTCATCTCAGTAGTGTTAAGGTGGGATGATAGCAACGTGGAGGGAAATTCAAAATTTTCACAGTTTTTTACATTTTGTAGCTAAACTGAGCTATTTTTGTTCAGCGATTTTTCGTTCGCGGAAACAACAAAGTATGCTTTTCATTATTGTAAACAACAGAACAACAATAATTCAGCCGATTATGTGTTCTAGTCTACGAAGCAGTGGTAGTGCCCAAAAAACTTGTCGTAGACCAGAACACATAATCGGCTGAATTATTGTTGTTCTGTTGTTTACAATAATGAAAAGCATACTTTGTTGTTTCCGCGAACGAAAAATCACTGAACAAAAATAGCTCAGTTTAGCTACAAAATGAAAAAAACTGTGAAAATTTTGAATTTCCCGCCACGTTGCTATCGTCTACCCTTAAGTGGTAGACAGGGGTGGCCACTATCTCATACGATTACCTACCCTTAAGTGGTAAGGTGACAGTTGAGAGTAGGCAAATCGGCCCGAGTTCTAAGCCGTCTTGTGCTCTCTTCCGCAGACGCACGGCTGCGGTCGTGACGGTGACAACATCCGACGAGATGGCGGAGGAGGTGGTGCCGGAGCCGCAGCCGGCGGGGCGCAGCGGCGGCGGCGGCGCGGGCGGCTGGCACCCGCAA
The DNA here is from genome assembly GCA_949319315.1 of Zelleria hepariella. Lineage (NCBI taxonomy): Eukaryota > Metazoa > Arthropoda > Insecta > Lepidoptera > Yponomeutidae > Zelleria > Zelleria hepariella. Next base: position 28,785,639 of record OX439382.1, on the reverse strand, counting down.
CTGGCACATCTGCCGCAGTTGCCGCACCCGCTGCGTCGGCTGCAGGTGACGTTGCCGCCCGTGGCGCTCGAGCTCGAAGTGGCCACCACCAGCGATATGAGCCACGCTGACCGAAACGCACAACTCTAAACCATATAGTTTCAAAACTTCGAACGTAGTGAAACTTTTGCGGTAGCCACCCTGACTGATACACACCACTCTGACCCATATAGTTTCAAAACTTCCAAAGTAGTCCAACGTTTAAGGTTTTTAGGAGGTGGCTTTCACCCAAACCAGCCATGGTCTATGTTAGCTGCTTAGTTACAAAACTTCGAAAGTAGTCAAACATTCGCGGTATGCGCGTTGCGGTTTTAGGAGGTGGCTTTCACCCAATACAGCCATGGTCTATGTTAGCTGCTAAGTTTCAAAACTTCCAAAGTAGTCAAACATTTGCGGTTCGCGCGTTACGGTTTTAGGAGGTGGCTTTCACCCAAACCAGCTATGGTCTATGTTAGCTGCTTAGTTTCAAAAATTCGAAAGTAGTCAAACATTCGCGGTATGCGCGTTGCGGTTTTAGGAGGTGGCTTTCGCCCAAACGGTAGTCATGATCTATGTTAGCTGCCAAGTTTCAAAACTTCGAAAGTAGTCAAGCATTCGCGGTACGCGCGTTACGGTTTTAGGAGGTGGCTTTCACCCAAACCAGCCATGGTCTATGTTAGATGCTAAGTTTCAAAACTTCCAAAGTAGTCAAACGTTTGCGGTACGCGCGTTGCTGTTTTAGGAAGTGGTTTTCACCCAAACAGTAGCCATGATCTATGTTAGCTGCTAAGTTTTAAAACTTAGAAAGTAGTCAAGCGGTTCGCGCGTTGCTGTTTTAGGAGGTGGCTTGCACCCAAACCAGCCATGCTCTATGTTAGCTGCTAAGATTCAAAACTTCGAAAGTAGTCAAACATTTGCGGTACGCGCGTTGCTGTTTTAGGCCTTCCACCCAAAAAGTAGCCAATGTTAGCTGCTATCTATAGCGGTCAATTATCTTCTATTATTTTTGGTAGCAGACTACCATAAAGCTGGCGTCGCTCTATCGAAATTAACATCTCTAGAACTTTACTTTGGTTAATTTTGTTTAAAGCACCCCACAAAGAGTTTTTTTTTCTAATTTCACGAAACTCATAACTTTGCTTTAAAAATGGCGGCCTGTTTTTTTTTTAGCGAAAATATCTTCAAAACTTTTATTGGCGCTGTGTTAGATATTTCTCACCTTATTCTAAGGTTCTTTATGAGCACTTTTTCGATTCACTTTTTCAATTTGACATAGGAATCGATTTTGTAAATTTTTCATTGCGCGCGGGCTAAAACACTGTACGGCGGTTTAAAATCAAAATGTCGTATCTGAATTAGTATTTTATGTTTAAGTTGTTTGTCGAAGAGTGGTCGGTGTTAAAACACTTTATTTTGGTTTTGTAATGAGAAAAGAAGTTATTTCAATGTTTTGTTAATCTTTCACTTTAGGATCTCATGTAGTACTTATTATTTTAGTTGTTCTGAGGTACTTTGAGTTGCTTATTTTAATTTGAATAAAACTCGTTTCAAATCATTGTTGTTTTTCTCTCAAACTTAGACAGTTTCAGTTTTTATAACGCTATGATTTTTCTATAAATGGGTGTTTTAATGCCGGCACCACCTGAAGACATACAGTGGTTCATGCAGGTTACATTTTTAACATTTTTTAGACCTATTATAACGCAATTTCCACTATGACTGAAGTTAAGTTTGTAATAATTGTATAGCCATGTATCAAAGGACATTTCCTGCTGCGAAATATTTTACTTGGGCTAGATGTAACTATGTGTTTTAATTTACAAAAGCTTATACGGTAAGAGAGTCTAGACTGCGTCATCCATGTTCAAGTCTGTTGTCGTGTAAGAATAAGGTTTATTTTTAATTAAATAGTTGTGTCCGTTCTTGCCTTGCCCATTCCGGCTCGGTGGATAGACATCGGCCGATCTAAAATATTAACTGGTGGAAATTGCGCTCAAAATTTATCACAAAACCATTGCCTTTAATAATAAACTCTGGTTTCATAACATTGCGGTGCGGTAATTAAACGGCCGCCATGCGGATGATTTTTTTGTCACTAAAATAGTAAACTACTGGTGATTATCATTACTATACTAATCTAATGACCAGTTACTTACGTTTCTCGCTGTTTAGTCACAAAAACTTCGTCCGAAATAGCGTCGAACGGAGTCACTAAAATTTTTTCTGAAAAAAGCGCTTTTACTAGCCAAACGCAACGTTTAGTGACGTCATTCGACTCTTCAATGCCGCCGCTAAATGTCTGGGGGCTAATTCTCGGGAATATCGCTTTCGACATATCTCGAAGGAAAAATCTCATGCCATTTCGATCTCGACTGCTCCCGACCACTCGAATCATGTAAGGCAAACATCACGCAGAAATTTCGTGCCTTATGTCGAGGATGGACTTCGTGAGATTCTTGAGATTCTCGTGAGGGACTTCGAGATTCCCGAAAATTATGCTCGTTTTTACCAACCACCCCTAACTTTAAAAGACCTTTTAACGCAAATTATCTGCAACTCCGCAAGTCTAGGGGTCACAGACTTCCATAATAATATGGTCCCTCATCCACGACCACTAGACTTGCAGATGCGCAGATAATTTGCGTTAAGGCGCTGGGCATAGTGAATTAGCCCGCGCGCAAAAAAAATTCACAATAACGATTCCTGTATCAAATACACTAAAAAAATCGAAAATGTTCACATATCAAAATTATCAAACCCTAGAATTAGGTGAGAGCTATCTAAAACAGCCAGTTTTGTGATGATATCCATAACAGATTGCAAGATATTTTGTTTGAAAAAAAGTGCGCCGCCTATTTTTTTTCATCAAAAATATCTTCAAAACGTTTATGAATGTCAACACGAAACTGGCGGTTTTAGATAGGTCTCATCAAATTCTAGGGTTTGATATGTGAACATTTTCGATTTTTTTTATTGTATTTGATACAGGACTCGATTTTGTGCATTTTTAGTGGCGCGCGGGCTATTCACTATGTACAGCGCCTTAACGCAAATTATCTGCAACTCCGCAAGTCTAGGGGTCACAGACTTGCATAATAATATGGTCCCTCGTCCACGACCACTAGACTTGCAGATGCGCAGATAATTTACGTTAAAAGGTCCCCCAAAATCATGGGTGATTGGTGAGAACGGGCACTAGCCCCCTGCACCGAAATGTTATCAAAGCAGTCTGGTGACTGGTCCACTTGTGTCCCAGGTGGTGCCGGCGGGGCGCGCGGCCGACGGCGGCACGGGGGACCGCGACAAGTTCAAGTGTCTGTACCTGCTCGTCGAGACGGCCGTGGCGGTGCGCCAGCGCGAGAAGGAGCAGGAGGAAGTCACCGTTTAGCCGACACAGCGGTGAGTGCACTCTTCCATCCTCATCGCAAAAAATGTCCCGTGACGTTAACTTCTTTATTTGCTCGAACCACCGAACTAAATCCCATAGAATCCGCATTACGTATAAAATCACAATAAAAACATGTCCCCACAGAAACAAATGATATCAGCAATAGAACAATACGAAACATCATTTCGACCATACGTCTAATATTCGAATGTCAACCTTATTGCATTAGTGTACAGTTTTACTTTAATTGCATAGACTACGAGCAAATAAGCTCCCAAAGGCAATTTGGGCATCTATTTTTCCAGACACATTTCAGAGTTCTATGTTGTATCTAGTTTTATCCTTGATCGAAGGCTCGAACACAGACTGAATGATCATCCACAGAATATACCACAATTCCTCTGTGACAGGCAGTAGCGGATTTAGAAGGGGGCCCCCCTCAAAAGCGTCCCTCTATGAAAAATGTTTGGTTCCCAAAACGCCGCCGGAGCGGGCACATAGAGTTTCCAAAAGAACGCTAAAATTTGTAGTTGGAAGAGCCTTTTTTGCACCGATATAATAATAGTGACAGCCCTGCGCATTCGACTGATTACTGTGCCTATTTCTTAAAGATTGGAACTATACAAGTAATGTAACAAACTGTCCGGCACAGTGCCCGGTGCACGCGGTGGCATAGGGACAGCGGGACAATGTCCCGGAGCCCCAAGCTCAGGAAGCCCCCTCAGTCCCTGACACCAAACCGTATTGAACTAGCCAAAAAATTCTCCCAGGTAGTATTTTTGGACGTCCTTATTTGGACCATTCTGTATTGCTATCTTTATTTTTTTACTAGTAAAACCTAAACAGGTTAGTTGGGGCCCCAGGGCCCCTGGTTACCTAGCGACGCCATTAGATGCACGAGGCAGCGACAATGACTATCCAGCTCATAAACGCGGCAAAATCCATTCTAACAACTCCAATATTTACATTTACAGGAGACACTCGTCGCGGTAACACGAACAAAGGCGTTGCGCAGCAGATTCACGATGCTGCTGACATCGGGCTATGGACCCTACTCCTCCGAACAACCTTCCGAATTGCGTATGTACTCTACAGCCGCAGGCACGACGACATACCGGGAGCCTGTTGCAGACCTCTTCAACTTTATCGGTTTATTTTCGTGTGTATTATTTCTTCATACAATAATTTTTTGGGGACTTCAGACTCGGGTGTCATCGGGTTTTGGCAGTCAGAACTTTTACTAGGTTGCCGACATTTCATGGGATGGATTTATACATATTATCGCATAGCTTCGTCACGCCATTTTAGAATTTGCATCCCTGACTTAACTTTATATTGTAAGCGATATATTTAGTTTTATATCGTCACGATTTCTGTTGTACGAATAGGTACACACGACAGCACGTCGACGCTTACACGCTACTAGCACTCTAATCTGTTACGTTAGGGGCGACTTTACAACAGAAGTGTACAGTCTGACGTGCTGTCGTGTGCACATAAAGATTATTTAACGTGCCTATGTTCCTGGTTTGTCATATACATCTTTTAATAATACGATGGTTATTTATAAATATATCGTAGTCTGGTGTACTCGTTATAATAAAATAACCTTTATAAGGTGTCATCACACCTATACATTTATATTAGTCGCACATGTATCTTATGTGTTACAATTTGATGTTATTATACATATTGGAATGAAAACGTAACTCCAATTCAATATTGAACTTCTGACGGTATACAAGGGCCTTAAAATATGTTTAATCTTCTATTTAACTTTAACATACAATACATATAATATATTTAATTGAACACCACAAAATTACAAATAGTTTTCACTGTAAGTCATAGTTCAAATATGTATGTCTTATTGTGGGTGGGCCTGGGTAGTCTTCTAACCCACTGTAGAAGTTAATTTCCGGTTTACTTTATCAAAAAAGTATGCAATAATTAATATAATAGTATAGAAAACATTTATATACTTATGATATGCATAATCAATATATTTAAAATAATAACTATATACTGCCAAAATTATCCGTGTAAATAACCGTGGTTAGGTTTAAATGAATCTTTAGTTTGTAAGGAAAAGTAACTTTTAGTTGTAGGCGTCTGCAGAAATATTGTTTATTTTAGTTATTTTTCGCGAATGTGAGCGGGAGCGTCATGTGATGACGTCATCCATAATGTTGCATTTTGATCCTCTTTTATCGGGTTGTTCCGTATTCATGACACGAGTTTTCATGTCACGAATATTTTTTCCGGATTCATTTTACTTGACTTCCGTATTCATGCTATGAAAATTATTTTTTTAATTTTTACATTTCGTCTCGCGAGCCTTTCCGGATTCATGCTACCATACATTAAATAAAAATACTTTGCTTTTAAGTACGGTCAGAAAAAAATCTGAAATATTGGAAGAAATAAATAATAGGCAGCGAAGCACGAGCACGAGGTATATTAATTATTCTTTGTATTGCCATGAGAAATGGGATAATCACGTATGCGTTATTCATCAGCACTGCAAACAAGTAGGTCAACAGTACCTTGCAAATTGATGATTGGTTACTCAGGTTTAAAGTGATATAGAACATCATAGGATTGAAATCATACAAATTAAGTAAGAAATAATCATCTTGTATATTTTATAAAAATTATGTTAATAACCCACGTTCTTAAAAATCAAGAAATATAATCAACATGTTTTTACTTTAATATAAACAAAACTATAGCTATCATGACTGCATTATTTATAAATCTTGACACTCAGAAGAATATAGAATAAGCCATACCGCGATCCACGATGTAGGACTGTGGAGTGCCATCTGTTGGCTGAGTTGAGGAACTAATGCTAGAAGAACAAAAAAATAATATACCTGATGATGCTGGTGAGGGTTGTAAAACGACATAGAAACTAGCGCCCTCTATATCTCTATATTAGTCCCAAACCTTAACTCTAGATGGCGCTGTATGCAGCCTATCGCCCTCTACGTTAGTTTCAAACCTTAACTTTAGATGGCGCTGTATGCAGCCTACCTAGTTTTTATTTTTCTTCCATTTAAATGCATAGAATGGTGGAACGGAATTTTCTGTGCGCGAGTCCCACGGTTTTTTTATTTCAATAACTAAACGTGCCTGCGGGTGTATCGAAAGGTGCGTGCGTGTTATGTCTTAGTTTTATGATTTGGTTCCTTAGTAGAGAGACTGAGGTAGGTATCTAGTCCGACTTACCGATCTTAGAATTGAAATTGTTATGCTGACCATACTAACGTGCCAATATTAAATGGTATTTTATTGGTAGCATGAATACGGAACACATGTAAAATGAAAACGGAAACTTAAATAGAAAATAATCATAAGTAGGAATAATAATAACTCGTACCATGAATCCGGAAAAATATACCTATAGCATGAAAAGTCGTGTCATGAATACGGAACAACCCCTTTTATCGGTTTTTTTTTTCAATATCTTGTACACACGACAGCATATCGAACTTTACACGCTAGCACTCTACGCGGTTAAGTTACGGGCGACTTTACAACAAAAGTGTACACCTTGACGTGCTGTCGTGTGCAACTTCATAAAGGTTTACCTAACCTTCTATTTTATGTGTGAATGAATGCATCAAGCAACATAATGGAATTAAAATATTTTAATTTAGAAGCTTAGTAGCTTATTGACTGTAATAATTTAGATACACTAGATGAGTCCTTTGAAAAGTAGTCTTGTTTAAACTCCGTTCCACGTGGGATTTATCCCGTTTGCGTAGACAAATTGCAAGCCAACTCTATTTCTATTAACGCCAACGATTGATTTCGATCACGGGTGTATTCTCTACCTTAATCACATTATGATCATTGTCTACTTGGTCTTGGTATACAGGGTGTTAAAAGACCGCCAACAAAGTGGGAAACCACGTATTGTCCTCATCATACTGAACATTTTTGCCCAAGGAACTGTACCTGGGAAATCAACGGTTTCCGAGATAATGAGGTTCAAAGTCGGACTTTTCAAACTTTTTTTATTGCAGAAATTTTCTCAGTATCAAGTACTTAACATTTCTTCTCAATAAGCCATATCAAAATTTTGAATATTTCTTGCATAAAACGACGTTAAAATTGCAACCCGCAATGTATTCTAAACATCGGCACTTCGGGCGTAAGTAACACAACTTTATGTCAACGCTTGTGCAGTATGACTTCTCAGCGTTACATTTCCATTGCGTGATAAAATATTTTCCAAAATTATAACCTAAAAAACCAAAATCATTTCCCGGCAATAATTTATCGAAAAAGTACTTTGTTTTGGTGTCTAGTATGCGTACCTTTCGGGTCTGTCGGCGGTCTTTTAACACCCTGTATATGTGTTATATAGGGGAATACACAGCATTCTTGTCAAGAATTTGACGTAGCGTTAGCAGAAACCGAATCGCTTGCACTTTGACTACAAGTGCAGAAGAGTTCGTTTCCGAGACTACTGTAGTATCATAATAATTTAAGATGGTCGGCACTACAATTCGGTAGACAATTTACAATATCAAATAGAGAATGTAGTGAAATCGTATCAGCACGGCCGGTTTTGCGGCCCGAATTGACTTTGTATTAATCGAATGATAGTTATGCGTATAGAAGTAGAATTATCATATATGTAGTTATCGCTAAACTTCTACTCCGCTCTGAAGTTGCCACGCTACGCATTGCGCAGATTTTTAATCTACAGCCGCCATCTAGCCGCCATACATTGAAAACCTGCGCAATGCGTAGCGCGGCAACTTCAGAGCGAACTAGATGTTTGGCGAGAACTATACTACCTTACAAATGTGTTCGGGTTGCCTTGATAGCCGTCGAGGCCTACGAAAAGGGACTTACGGGCGGAACAAAGCTAGGGAGTTGTCAAATTCAATGGCAATAAGGGTATTCCGCTTCAAAGAAAGGTGTTTTTGACTCTTGAGCTCTTCCTCACTTGGTGAGCTGAGTGTAACTACGGGGTTTGCTCTGCTTGCGGCACACTGCCCCCGGAGCAAGAAAGTAGACAAGCTGTCTATACCTTCGTGTTACGGGGACAAGACAATCCATACATCGAACTATCCAGACTATTCCTGACGTTAATCCTCTTCAAGGTTGTCTCCGTGGTAAATTATGTTGACGTGATATTTTCGCATGTACAGTCAGCCACACGCAAAGATACCCCTTTTTGTTCGATTGGCGCCCTTATGCCGCGCGCAGTAAGAGCTACCATGGGTTATCTGTGACTGTGGCCGACCGTACAAGTCCCTTTTTCTAGCCTTCGACGGAACTCAGATGTGTACTATTTATTTTTAAAATATGACGTCATGTTCCTTCTCCGGCAGCACAGGCACACCACAAAAAGATCCTGTCTTACTTATGGGTACGAAAAGCTTAATATTTATTTAGAGACAGAACTACCGCAAAAACGTTTTTCCTACTAGACTTTGAAATGAACGGTACTAGATTTTCGTGTATGTAATGTTTTGTCGTTTAAAGAAAATTCATCGATTAAACGATATTTTAACACAAATTGGTAGTAGGTACATAACTTTTAACATTTTGCCAACGTTTTGAGACCTTTGAAAGGTTTGTGTTCGCACAAGGTCTCGAAACTAGTCGGCTACACCGACATAATATAAGTAAGTTTAACCGTTTACGAAATACAAAAAGGTCTCGAAACGTTAGCAAAATGTAAAAACGAGTGTTAAATCCGTTAAAAGTGTAATTAAATTACGTATTGTGCTCGTGCAAGCTTAATAAAACATTCGATTTATTGTTTAGAGAACTCCCTAAAGTATAATAATTTAAACACAATTTTTAACAGATTTAACACTCGTTTAAAAATTGTGTTTAAATTATGTATATGTAGTGCTCGTGCAAACCTAAGAAAATATTCCCCAAAGTATGGACAAGATCTTTCTGTAGCGCCTGTACTTTGCTTTTTTTTTAAAGAATTGGGAGTTTTTTTGCTTACCGTGCAATGGGCGATCTGCGGTAGTTTTAAGGTAATTCTTTCAGTTTCTCTGTCTGTGTACATAGTTTGTGTGTAAGATCGTAACTTGTTAGTGATTAAAACTTGAGTTCACTTTACGCATTCGGTATTTTATTTTCGCAAAAACTTGCCTATAAATTAATACAGGTAGAATATTTAAGGCCCAGCAAGCGTAGCATAAAATTGGGTTAGAGCGTATCCATAGGCTTATAACTCTAGCCATCCCACTCTACGTCAAACAAAAGAGTGAGATGGCTAGAGTTTTTAACCCATGGATACGCCCTTACCCAGTCTTATGCTACGCTTGCAGGTCTAGGCACACTAGCCCCGCCAATGAACAAAAAAATCATATCTTCTTTAGGATGTGTTTTTGCTAAGGAAAGTGGGCGTTTTTGGCGGCGGCGGAATTTATTCGTTGATAATAGGATCGAGAATCTAGACCTTAGGTTTTAAAAATAGTTAAGCTTAGGGATTCTCATTTAACCCCTCCGTCGGTGTACAAAAAACGCATCCAAAAAGAAGATAATTGTTATTTTTTTCATCGCCGGCATGCAACTTGTTTTATTTTTTATTTGACAGCCGTTTTTGTTCGACTATTTTTGTTTCACGACAGTAAAACAGTATTGTTTTTCACAACAATAATTAATAATAACCAAACAACAATAATTAGGCTGATTTGGTGTTTTGCTCCAAAAGTAGTTTGAGCAAATCTCATAATCAGATGAACTATTGATGTTTAGAATAATGAAAATAATACTGTTTCAGTCATGACTACTAGTGAATGACTTAAAAAAAAAAAACGATCCCGCCATTTTGTTTGCATGGCACTTGTGTAGTGAAATCGGCGAGCAGAAGAAAACCAAATTAACATATCCGATGAAGTCGGTAACGTTGATTTGGTGAGGTAACAAACAGACAAACCGATTTTTTGCATTTTTTAGTAAGTAACCCCTGCTAGTTTTTTTTTCTCAAAAAATATTCCATGTATTGACTTCGCTACAGTTTTATTAGTTCGCTGCTTGGCGCTCAATCAGTGACAATATCCAGCTTGTTAAGAAGGCTGCGCCGCTTGTGCGCGCTGCCGCAGGGCTCCGGCGAGGGTCGTTTCCTCTCGACCACGGAGCTGCCGGTCTCCTCGATGACGATGTCCTGACTGGGCAGCTGCAGCAAGAGGTTGTCGAAGCTGCTCCGGTGGAGGTCCGGCCTTTCCATGTCTACGGACAAAGGCGCGGTGAGAAGGCTTGTTGGCCGTGCGGTACTGCGGTATCGCCCAGATAGCACCGCTAACATCTGCCGGACTAGATGTCAGCCGTAAACGCAGCTGTCTACATTTTCATAAATTATTCTACACTAGTGGTTCGCCCCGAACTGTGAACTCGCGACCCCATATAAACTTAACAACCCCATATCTCGGCAACCCCTCAACCGATTTGGCTCATGTTCGAACTTAAAAATTCTTTTAATTTCATTTACCCGCTTACCAAATTTCATAACGATCCGACTAAATTTACTCAAGTTATCGTCGAACGAACATTCATACATACATACAAACATACAGACGCCGGATTGTTCCAGGAGACTCTGAGAACTTCGCTCGCTCGATCAATAATCAAGACCACTGTTAAACACGTATGAATGTACCTGGGAAACCTCTGACCGGTACCGCGACCAAGAAGAAAAATTACTGCAAAGCAATCAAGAGGCTAGTAGGTACGGTCGGCCAGTCACAGATACCCCATGGCAGCTCTTACCGCGCGCGGCATAAGGGCGCCAAACGAACAAAAAGGGGTATCCTAGCGTGTGGCTGACTGTACAATGCGTGCAACGAAAGAAGACACTTGAGACACCACGTGGTTTGACTTGCGCAGGGAAGATTTACAAAAAAATTGCAGATGAGGTCTGAATGTGGCTATAAAAGTAGGTATGCACATTTTTTGACAAGACCGGGCGTCAAAAGAGATACGGGAGGCGCGGTCAAGTTTATTCTCCTTTGTCAGTAGTTCGCTCGGCAACACGCTAGGATGCTAGAACTCTTTTTACGCGCGGCATAGGGCTTCACGGCTTCAATCGAACAAAAATAAATATATTTCTTCCATATTTCACTTGATTTGGCAGATGAGTGCACATAAAAAAGGGAAACGTAAAGGTAAGTTAACTTATTTTAATATCGTACCAAACATAAAACATAAAAAAGCGTTACTCAACTCCAAACACAACATCTAAACAAAAGTCTAACCCTTTTCCTGGTAGTGGCCGAATAGTTGCCACCAGAATTTGAACCTTACTGCTCTTAAGATAAAGTCCAAAAGGAATGAAAAATTTTAAATCCTAAACTGGTAAAAGGGCTAACCGGTATCGCTCTTCTGCTTCATCATCTGCTTCTGTCGGAACTCCTCCTGTGCTTGTCTCTGCCGTCTCTTCCGCTCGATTCGGGCCTCCTCCTCAGTCATACCCTCGAACGACTGCGCCGGGGCTGCCTTCGGGGCCTCCTGTGGAGATACCAATCCGTTGAGCAACAACATTTCGCCAAATTAAATATGGCTACTTGGCTAGCGATCGGAACAACCAGGGGCCTTAGCCTGTAACGTATGGCGTATCAATGGCGTCCCAGTAGAATGACAAAACCGGGATTTCCTCGTTTTTCTCCTACAACCAGCCAACTAATCCTCTAGAATTAGAATCAGAATATTATTTGCTGTACCTACTACAAAAACATTAAAAGGATCGACAGCATTATCGTGATGAATCGGTACGCAAAGTTTTTAGTTCGAAAGTCCGTTATTGGCTTAAACTTATCTTTAGACAATATTGAGAAACTAATTTCAATGTTTTTTTTATTTTGGTCCAGTAGTTTTGTCTTTATGCGCTAAAATGTTTGGTTCCTATGACAGCCAACAGCATGCAGACCGTCGCGTGACGTCATAAAACCGTATCTTTGAAACGTTGTAAAATCCAAACTACTGAACCCATACTGAACCAAAATAATATTGAAATTAGTTTCTCAATATTGTCTAAAGATAAAATTAAGCCAATAACGGACTTTCGAACAAAAAACTTTGCGTACCGAATTGAAGCAGTCAACCGGGAGCCCATTTTGGCACCATTGCATTACAGGCTAAGGCCCCAAGTAATGGAACAAGGCGTTTTATCGCCCAGGGAAAATGGAGTCTCAAATAAGAGGGACGCAGGGATTTGGCCTTTGTTCCATCCTGTCCTACCGTTTGTCCGATGATCGAACAGTTTGGAAGTTTTTTTTCCATTTTGTCCGACTGATTACAATGATGGAACAGTTTGGACAAAGACCAACCGCATACTTGGCCACCGGTGGCGACTGCGACCAAGTGGCTCAGTCGCGGCCACCACCACTAGTGACCGAATGTGCGAGCAACAAATAGAGGCCACTATAATGTAACAAAGAAAAAGAAGAACCTAGGGTGTATGTGTTACCGGCCAAACCCGATTTAAGGATAAACTAGTTTCGCCTAGGCCAAACTAGTTTATCCGAACGTCGTAGGGATAAACCGGTATGTCCTAGGCCAAACTAGTCTAGCCGAAGCTCGTAAGGAGAAACCAGTTTAGCCTAGGCCAATCTAGTCTGGCCTAGCAAGAATATGTAAGCTTCAGGATAAACTAGTATGGCCTAGTCCGAGCTGATATTGACGAATGATTAGGTATGAATGTTACCATATCTCGTACACTAAGAGGTTTAGCGCAAAAATAACGAAATTTTCGAACCCCTTAATATCCCGGAACCAAGCCTTTTACTTCTAAACGTGTTCTAAAAACCGACATACAGGGTAATAAACATACAGGGTATTCCTGAAAGTGTGACAGATAGTCGAAAAAGATTTAAAACAAAGGTTAGGTCAGTAGGTTTGGTTGCCGACACGCTGACAGTCATACCTCTTTTTGTTTACGAATGGTCCTTTAAACAGGACAAAACCCTTTTTGGACTTTTTGAATGTAGACTTTTTCAAATTCGGCCTCTAAATGCGTCCCCTACTGTTCAGATAATTACGGCGGGTTTGTTAATTTTAAGAAAAAGTACTAGACTAGCATAAATAAGTAGAATCTGTATTACCCCTACTCAAATAGGGCTAGACTAGTTTGGCTAAACTGGTTTCTCCATACGAGCATAGGGCTAGTCTAGTTTAGCCTAGGCCAAACTAGTCGAGCCCTATTTAAGTAGGGGTAAGACAGATTCTACTTATTTATGCTAGCCTAGTACTTTTTCTTAAAATTAACAAACCCGCCGTAATTATCTGAACAGTAGGGGACGAATTTAGAGGCCGAATTTGAAAAAGTCTACATTAAAAAAGTCTACGGTATGTCCAGTTTTGTTCCGTTTAAAAGAAGATTCGTAAACAAAAAGAGGTATGTCAGCATGTCGCCAACCAAACCTACTGACCTAACCTTTGTTTTAAATCTTTTTCGACTGTCTGTCACACTTTCAGGAATACCCTGTATGTTTAAAACCCTGTATGTCGGTTTTTAGAACACGTATAGAAGTAAAAGGCTTGGTTCCGGGATATTAAGGGGTTCGAAAATTTCGTTATTTTTGCGCTAAACCTCTTAGTTTACGAGATATGGTAACATTCATACCTAATCATTCGTCAATATCAGCTCGGGCTAGGCCATACTAGTTTATCCTAGGTAGGTAATCGTATGAGGTAGTGGCCACCCCTGGTGTCAGAGTTTTTAGGCCACCCAAAGGGTCTCTGACATGGTTTATCCTGAAGCTTACATATTCTTGCTAGGCCAGACTAGATTAGCCTAGGCTAAACTGGTTTCTCCTTAAGAGCGTCGGCTAGACTAGTTTGCCCTAGGACATACCGGTTTATCCATACGACGTTCGGATAAACTAGTTTGGCCTAGGCGAAACTAGTTTATCCTTAAATCGGGTTTGGCCGGTAACATATCTAATGCTAGGGAAGCTTACAGGTTGCACAAAGCCCTGTGAAACTGAGGTTAGAAGGAAACTTATGCAACCTGAACGTACGTATAAGGTGCTACAAAAATGTGTCGTCCAATTTACTAAAGGAGTGATTTTATTTCTTTCTCCAACAAATGCATCGGTAGGACCAACTGACATAGAAGCATGTGAAAGTTATTTTTGTAACACCCTCCTATAAACACAATTAAATAACATTATTTATTACCTTGATCCCAAAAGGCAGCTCAAGGAAGAAAATAACAAAACAAAGTGACAATCAAACGGAAAACCCCAACAATTTATTTTATTTACAGTATAATATAATACTGGATCATTCGCACCACTCTTAATTTATAGAACAAACACTATTCACAAACTGACTAATCAATGAGGGCGACCGCGTGTGGATTTGCCGCTAGGTGCGCTAGCGTAAGGTCAGAAATGTCACTGTATGGGCTACGCGGGTTAATTTCCGATTTGAATAATGTTGTGAATATTTTCCAATACCTGAGAATTAATTATTACGGCAAATAGTTGTTGTCCCGCTACTAACCACTGACTTGAAATATGTTTCGGAAAATTGTGTAAATATTTTCTTTCGACCAAAACCGGGCTTGCTCGAGGTGTTTTATGCCCGTTTTCACCAACCACCTCTAATTTTAAAAGGCCTTTTAACGAAAGTTATCTGCAAGTCTATGGGTCATGGACGAAGGATCATACACACTCAACTCATAACGCTTGTGAGTGGAATTCGTATGGTCCTTCATCCATGACCCCTAGACTTTTAGAGGCGCAGATAATTTTCGTTAAAAGGTCTTTTAAAATTAGGGGTGGTTGGTGAAAACGGGCATTAGTGGTACAGTTTTAAGGTAGGTATTAAATATTACGATTTTAATGTAATTTAATATTTTTTTACGCCCAAATTAACTAACTTTGAGAGCCATATTTTACGACCTTACTCGACAGTGGCGCCAACTAGTGATCACAAAAACGGTAGCCCTCATTCAATAGCATGATCGACCATATCCAGCTCGATAGCGTGCGATAAAGCTCTCTTACTCCTAGCCAGAGCGAGATAGAGAGCGGCCCATCATGCTAGATGTGCTGGTTTGTTTGCATGGCGTCCAATCTCACTACGTCCAGTCGATTTACTGTGGCCCATACACGACGTCATTGATTCCATCGACTGGACGTAGTGCGATTGGACGACATGTGAACAAATAGCAGAAAGAGGCTAACTGCCGGTTTCTGATTTGAGAAATTCGCTAAGCAGGTACTAAAATATCGTTCTACCTCTGCGGATTTCTCACAAAAGAACGTGACAGAACGATAGTTAAGCATTTGGTTAGTGAAATTCTCAATTCAGAAACCGGGCCCTAGACTGCTAATAACAATTCCACCCACTCCATACTAATACTAACTACACTCTTTATCCAATTCCTAATATTTGTTGTATAGTGCAAATCCATTCAACTTTATCTCTAATATTTCACACAATTGAATAAACTACTAATTCGGTCCCTATAGAAAGTGATTTTACATTGTTAAATTTCTGATTCTAAACATTTCGTTATGACAATGTGCAAATTCGTGAAAAAACGTTGAATCCGTACCATTGTACGGATTCAACGTTTTTTACATTTTACATCGTCATAGACCAAACATTTTTTGAGCATTTTCCTAGTTTCAGAAAGAAGTCGCCTATTACATAAGAAATGCTTTGATTAAAATTGTATTTATGGTCGTATTACGAGTATTAGAATATATTTCTGACAAAATGCTAGATATGTTCAAACTCATGAACAGAAAACTTTAACAGTAAATGATAAAGAACCAACAGATTAGGCCTCTTCTTCAAGATCACTACCCCATATTCATAATCTAATCTAGAAAATAATATAACAAGTGTATAATGTAAAGCAGGTATTGAGATGATACAATCATGAATGTAAAAAAACCTAAAACTAAACCAAATACATTTTGATGTAAAAATAAATTCTTTTTGATCACACATTCAAAGCTTATTTCGAAAGGAACATACACACGACAACCGAACTTCAACTGAATGAGTAGGTTCTGAAATTCTGAATTCGATTCCCTAACTTATTATTTTGTCAATCTTTATTTTACCTTATCATTACAGTTTTATACCACAAAAGGAATGAGTACAAAATAATACCAAATAAGACTTCAAATCAAATCGTTCTTGGTTCAGAGCCAATCTAATGATTAATTCCCTTTGTTCCCAGTATGTCACACCACCCTGTTACATACTGGGACTTTTTTTCCCACTACTAGTAAAATGGCCATTCTACGTCATATTACATCAACACTTAACTCTATTATAACGCGGAAAATACTTGTATAAAATAGTCACCCATTTATCTAACAGCAACTAGCATCCTACATGTATGCATATTTTTTATAGCTGAGCATAAAGTGCAATGTCTACCTTTTGATATCTTTGTCGGATAGCTTAGCGTTATATCAAAGAAGCCAAATTAAATCAATCGGAATAAAATCTCCCTACCATCAACAGTTTTGGCACCTGGAATATTTTACTGTTTGTAAATAAGGTACCTTGTATGGCCCTCTACCTCAGTTACGCCGGGGCAGTAACAGGAGTTTCTATGACACAGAAAACCAGGAATATAAATGTTAGGTTGTATATTTGCAGTTGAATTTGACACCTTAGTCGCGAAGAGAGCAGAATACGGCGCGGGTAACCTAATCTCTATCAAACCACTACCACACAACTAGACCTAGCAACGCAGGCACACTCAAAACCACATAGTCTGTCCACTCGTCGGATCCACGACCAACAAGCTTGGTTATAGCTTCGGATTCGCCTCGAGCTGACTGGGCGACGACTTGTTCGACGCGTCTTCAGGGAACTGCTTCTCGACTTGCTCCGCGACCCATTTCTTCACCTTCTGCTCCGTCCAGAAACCGTCGTAGAAGATCGTGGGTTTTATCCAGCAGCCTTGGTTCTGCGGCGCGCCCGCGTATTGGACCGGCTCGCCCTCCGCTCCGGGCCGCACGCCGCAAGCATTTCTGCACTCCGCCCCGCTCCGGCTGTTCACCACCAAGTTTTTAGGCGGAATGTTGAAGTTCAAGTTAACGTTACCGTGATGTCTGTCGTAACCCTCGTACGTAAAGTGCCACGGGCCGGCTGTGTACTCTGCATAGTAGTTGGGGTATAGATGTGGCGGGACGTGCGGCATGCGCGGCGGCGGCGGTCCGTACATGGGAGGCACAACGCCCCCCATCACTGGCTGCAGGACAAAACTTACGTTGGAGTTTGGGCGCGGGTGCGGCGGCGGTGGCGGACGCGGCTGGTTCGCCGGGGGGAAGCCTGGGTTCGGTTTGTTAACTGGAGGCAAGTTCGCGGGCATCGGCAACGCCTTGGCGACTGGTGGCGGGGGGTTTTGCACTACTGGGTTCTTTAGCACTGGCTTCATAGGCTGGTGGGGCGTCCGCATGTTGGGATTCGCTGTGCTGTCCACGGAGTCTTTTCTCGGCGGATGGAAGGTGCCGTTCTTGTTCGCGTTCTTGGATTCTGTCGGTTTGTTGGGTATGTTTTGGTTGTTCTCCTGATTGGTCTCGGGCGGGTGTGAGGCGGGGGGTGCTGTGTGTATGGGGGGTGCGGGGGGTACGGCGGGTGTTGGTTCTGTTGTCTTTTGTGCCTCCAGCAGCTCCAGAAGGTCTGTGGTGACGGTGTCGCCGAAACTTAGAAGAGTCTCGCGCAGCGCGTTTGTGACTGCTCCCTGAGGATGAAGAGTTAAGTTTTTTAAGTTTGGTACATTGGGCAAAATAGCATAAACACAAAAAAAAAAAAACAATAAAAAAAAACACAAGGATTTATGAAAAATCATTGGATTAAGATAAAAAATGGTCTGATACCAATTTCATTGTGTAAAATGCATAATTTCCTAACAAAATAAGAACTATATTTCAGGTGGGTTTGCTTCTTAAAAACAGATGAACTAATGAAAAAAAAGTTCTTCATGGAATAAGTTAATGCACTAGTAAGTAAGTAAGTAACTCTTTATTGCACAAACGAAAACATTTTACAAATAAACATTTAAAAATAACAGTACAAATGGCTTTTAGCGATAAGACCGCACTACCTGCAAACGAGGGTAAAAAGCAATGTAATAATGTTGTCAATATAAGTACCCAAAACCTATTTACCTTTCTAGCCTGGTAGATAGCGGAGCCCTTCATAGGTGCTGTGGTGGTGGCGTAACCGATGTTCTCACGGTGAATGTTGAGGCTCTTCACAGTCACCGAGACAAAGGCCACTACTCCAGCACTATATTTGCCATTTGAGAAGTCCACAAAGTCTGAAACGGCAAAGATGTTCTGATAAAAACAAACTTTTTTTCTTTCTTCTGTGTATATCTGCGATCGATCATCTTGACCATAAACAAATTAGTTCAGTGATGCATATAATAATATGGCATTGTATGCATCTTCTATTGATGGTGCTATACAAATATTGCGAAGCTAGTGGCGATCATCCAGCTTCAAGATGTTGTTTCTTTTGAGTCGTTTCGGGCGATGCCTATAAGGAGCCTAGATGGCAGGTTGTTCGGATGTTTTTTGAGTTTAATTACTAGAAACTATATTAAATCCAACTGAACATGCTGCAGATGAGTCTAAAGGTCATCTCCACTGTATATACCATTTTTAATATCTTCAAAATTCATGGATAGTCCTGTAAGACTGTTTCTACAAACTAACTACATAGGTCAGCAGAGTTCTAAATCACACTCATTTCAGCTATAAACTTGATAATCTTATCTTCTCGAGTCTAATTAAAAATGCACGAATAATAGTAATACTGACCAAGATCCTGCTTGGTGACTGCCCAGCTCCAGCATTCAAAGCCCCACTGTGCGTGTCCAAAGTTTATGAGCTGTACGCGCCGCTTCTGGTCCCAGTCTTCCTCATGGATTGTAGCATCAGCCTGCGACGACACACCATCTGGCTGGAAGGCATATGGTTATTTATTTATTTTGCATATGGCACATTATGCAGGGAACGCCATTGATCCGATCTGCCACTTCCGCATCGGCCTCGTGGATCTTTTGGATGCCTCTTTCTATTGACCCTACGGGCAATGGTCCGTGATATAGGACATGCTCTGCACCTCCCCGCAAGAGCAGTGCGGGTCTGTCCCAAACTTCCATCTGTACATCAGCTTGGCACATCTGCCCTGCGAAGATCGGCACCTGTTTATTTGAGCATATTATTATGGTAAAACAGGCTGTTCTCTGCAACTCAACGTCTTTACTTGCGACTTATTTGGGTCATTATTTTGGTTTGAAACGGGTCAAATCACGGTAAGTTTAACAGATAAATAAATTACCTTAAACTTACCGCGATTCGACCCGTTTCAAACCAAAATTATGTGTGAATCTCGCGAATCATTAAAAGTTATTATTTGGGTCAGTTGGGATTTTACCGAAGACTCCAAGAAGTCCAGCAGTCTATGAATGTTCTGCATGACTTCTGATAGAAGAAGGGATATTATCATGGTCTGATGAAAAATGTTTCATCTTCAGCGTAGAGCTGTGTGTGATTTCTCATTCGTAGTTCTTCAAACCAGAGCATGTTGGTTCTGCTCTATTTTTTTATGTAAGGGGGTTGGTGTGCCTAGTTGGGGAGCTGTGTCGTTAAATCTGTTGTGTATAGAGAACTCAACAAGGTGGTAATAATTTCTTAGAGAGCATAGATGTACTTTGAGCCTTTGAGAACATAGTTGGTGAGCCTGATGAGCCTGAAGCACCTAGACCGATGGCAGGCCTAGAAAGGAGCATAGAAGTCGCAGCTACCGGCCTATGACGCACTTCTTCTGGTGCATTCAATTAGACAGAAATGAATGTTCATGCATGTGACTACCGCTTTTAGGCACCAAGCTACATAGTTTGGGATGCACATAGAGATGCTGTTTCAACAATAAACCAAGAAAAACATACCATTTTGATGTTACAGCTGCTGGCATGAAGGAAACCTGGTTTCCTCTGCATCTTTGGAAGAAAACCTCCTCAGAGGCGATTGGTTCAACGCCGAAGTTCCTGGGAGTGTTATAATTATCCAAACCGGTACCTCCAGCACAATATTTGGCAAGATCCAGCCAATTTTTTCAAGCAAATCGAATTATTCGTGATAATACAACAAATATTGACATTTTGAGAGGAAACGGATATATAATCTGTGACCGGAAGCCAGGGCTGCCAGATGTAATTTTTCAAATATCCCCAAATTGGTTTAAAAAATCCCCAAAATGATACCTTTTGCAATAAAAACCCCCAACTTTTAAAATTAATTAAATAAATCCATAGTGTTTCTTAGATACTATGTTTATTAACGTTTGTAGACAATCTTTTTCGTTTATGAACGGCCCCGAGCACTTTGAGCATTTTGCAACAAAAAAAAAATATGTAGGTAAGTACAACTTAATTCTATGGCGGTCAGTGGTTCACACTTTTTTTACATGATTTCTCTGAATGGCCCGTTTTTAACTGAGAGTTAAAAGCTGAATTCAAAGCTCTTGGTAGATGGCGCTCATAGGCTTGGCCATACAAGAACCGGGATGTGGTGGCTTTCAAACGCTTGTTTACACAGATTAATAATATCTTCAGGAAAAGCGAAATTTGACAGCTGTGAGAACGGCTCATTGATTCTTCTTTTCCCAAACGCTAAATTTTTTCCCAAATTGGGTGAAAAACCCCCAATCTGGTAACCCTGCCGGAAGCCGAAGTCAGAGTCACAGATTAACTATAGATGTAGGGCATTAAAAATCGGTAATAACCGATAAAAAATATCGAAAACTGCCTGTTGTTGGTCTGTGATTTGATAGAGTTAAAAAAAAAGCTGTCAAAATTCCGTTTGTTTATTGTTTGTAGGTTAGCTTGGGTTGGCTTTCAGCAATTTACCGAATTTATCAGAAATAAAGCAAAGCTCTGTTCAAGAAATTGTTTCGTAGCTCAACAACTATGTCTTTTCTTCAGGAAATTGACGGGCGCATTTTAGAAGGGGTAAATCTTAGTTTTCTTTTTTGCTCACATGCCCCAGCTTCTTCAATCATAAAACTAGATTTTTTACTGTAAACGTGTAATTTCCAGGGTGGACAGATTCTTCGCATGTCCGTTGCCTTCAGTGCTATTCTTGGGGTGCCTATCAGAGTGGTCAACGTTCGAGCTGGCAGAAGCAAACCTGGACTTGCTGCTCAGCACCTAAAAGGTTTTTTTCTTCTACCCCAATTTTTTTTACCATTCGAAGAGACCATAGTGTTCCTTTACATATTGAACGATAATTTCTTTACTACAACAGTAACCACTAATGATCAGTGCAAATTGTAATACCTACCCTCATTCAGGTGACATCACAGTCATTCTAAACTCAGTGATATACATAAAAATGGTGGCACTTAAATAATAATTAGATAAAATTTTATTTTATTTCGATCTCTAGGATCATAATGGGCTAGTTATCCCATCTAGACAAAACAATAAAGTTTTTTCTTTCTAATAATAGTTTTACAGGTATAATCCGCGCGGGATGAGAATGGAGTGTGACCTTTTGGAACTGAGACTTAAGCGTTAAGCAAATTCGCGTCGAAGCAACCTTGTCAAAGTAAAATAAGTATATTTTCCTTTTATTTGTGTCCATCCCTTTCTCATCCCGCGCTTTTATAAATGTTACTATCCACTGGCCATCTTTAGTTATGTATTTTCTAACATTACAGGTCTTGAGCTAGTGGCTCAGATGTGTCAAGCCAAAACGAACGGTCTGGAGCTCGGATCGACTGAGATAGAGTTTGTTCCCGGGCCAATAAAAGGAGGTCATTATTCCGTTGAGTGTTCCACCGCTGGGTAAGACTGCTAATAATTTCCTTCCATGTTTAATTTATAACGATGGACACTATTTATATATTTTTTAGGCGCATCTGACCCGGCACCGGTAACTGGTGTGCAGTTTTTAACTGACTTCAAAAAAGGAGGAGGTACTCAGTTCAACCAGTATTTTTTTTATGTTTGTTACCTCAGAACTATTTTCTAGGTGGACCTATTTTGATGATTATTTTTTTCTTTGAAAGGTTATAGGTCCCATAAAAACTTCTGTCGCGATGCAAACACCGACACAGTTGGCATCGCTTCTGTCTTCTTCTTGAAGTGCCTCTCCATCACTGAAGGTTGGCAGTCAGCTCTCTGCACCGCTCTCTGTTCATGGCTGTCCTGAATAATTGTTCCACGGATTTGATGCCGGTCCATTCCTTGATGTTACACAGCCATGTCATTTTCCTCCTTCCTGGCCTTCTTTTTCCCTCTATTTTGCCCATCATTATGGTGTGTAGCAGTTGGTATCGTTTTTGTCTTAAAACGTGGCCTAAGTAGGCAACCTTACGCTGCTTGATGGTTCTACTTGACTAGTTCTACTTTTTTGTGCATACGTCTGAGAACTTCGACATTCGTGATTTTATCTGTCCAGCTGATCGCTTCTGTAGCGCGTTGCAAATTCGACTAGGGCGCCTTAGTAGCGATGCTGTTGCGCGTTTACGAAACGCGCGACCACATCGCTATAAACAGTAGGCGTGGGCGAGGGCTCTTCTTCGTTTTGGTTTGTTCTAGTTTTCTTAACTTTCACACCAGGGGCCTTAGCCTGTAACACAATGGCGTATCAATGGCGTCCTAGGTAGACAAAACAGGGATTTTTTCGTTGTTCTCCTACAACCAGGTAACTAATCCTCTAGGATTAGACTCATAATATTCTTTGCTTTACTACAATAACGTTAAAAGGACGGACAATGGACCGACAGCATCAATAAATCGTAATTAAAACCGTCAACCGGAAGCCCATTTTGGCACCATTGTGTTACAGGCTAAGGGCCCTGGTGGCTCCCTACGTTCTTAAGATGTAACAATGAGGTTCTAACATTCGCATCGTCAGTTACTTGGCTCGGTAGCTCAAATGGTACAGCGTCTGCACGGTATGCAAGAGTTTGCGGGTGCCAAATTTTTTTTTCAAATTTAAAACCTTTTAGTCCGGATGAATCCATAGTTAGTGTTAGTTCTATGGTTACTTTTTAACCTTATAATTTTTTTTATTTAATTTTATAGAATAGAATAGAAAAATATTTATTTAAAATCCAAAACACACATTAGGTACAACAAGACATAGATATTAACACGTTACAGACATTGTGTGAGTTGGCTGTAAAAAGGATCTGGCTCAGCATATAGTTACGGGTACTCTAAAGACACCTTAAGAATTCCCGCAACGCTAGTATTCTGCCAGATCCTACCGCCTAACATTAACTAAAGAGGCTGTACATTGCAAAAGCCAACTTAGTACGAATAAAAATTTAAATTAAATTAAATCCCAAGTTTTACGGAGTAAAGCAAAAACTAAACTAAACTGAAGGCTAAAAACAAGAAAACTAAAAATAAAAATATAAAACCAAAAACCAAAAAACCACAACACATTTTTAACATTTTTAACTTCCCATCACAGTGCAGTCAGCCTAATGCTGCAAGTAGCCGTCCCGTGCGCGCTGCTGGCCGACGGGCCGGTGACGCTCGAGCTGAAGGGTGGAACCAACGCGGAGATGGCTCCGCAGGTCGACTACATCACCGAGGTGTTCCGTCCGCTGCTCGAGAAGTTTGGAGGGACGTTCGACTTCGACTTGCACAGGAGAGGGTGAGATAATAATATTAAATAAATAAAAATGAATCGCCGTGCATTAGTCTCGCTAAAACTAAGAAACGGCTTGACCGATTTGCATATTTACTGTTTTGTTTAGTTCACCATAGTTCAGGGTAGGTTTAAAAGCAAAGAAATATGGGAAAAGTTAAAGGATTAGCTGAAAAACGGAAGAAATAAAAATTGGTCAATTTGTATTGGAATCGCCATTTTTGACGCGGAGAGTCAAACTATTACAGGTGATACGAAGTTCACCGGGTCAGCTAGTATTAAATAAATAATTCTCTCAACACAACAGTATATGGTACGGTCGGCCACACGCTATAATACCGCTTTTTGTTCGATTGACGCCCTTATTCCGCGCGCGGTAAGAGCTGCCATGGGGTATCTGTGACTGTGGCCGACCGTACATGTAAACGACAGCCACATCCCGGTTTTTGTATAGCCAAGCCTATGAGCGCCATCTACCAAGGACTTTGAATTCAGCTTTTAACTGTCAGTTGAAAACGGGCCATTCTATTTCGACACAACAAATTCACGTTTAACATTCGCATCTCATCCCTATTCGAATGGAAACCTGTTTTGAGAGCCCCTATGTCCCTGATTAGGGATAGCAGGAACTGATGATGATGATGATGATCCCTATTCGCAGGTACTACCCGCGCGGCGGCGGCCACGTGACGGTGCGTGTGAACCCGGTGCGTAACTTCCGGGGCGTCACGCTGACGGAACTCGGGCAGGTCGAGAAGATCTCCGGCTGGAGCTACGTCGCCGGGACCCTGCCTATCCGGGTATGTTGAAAAAAGCATTTTATTGACACCGATGAAATAAAAAAACGGCCCCCTTAGCACGCTGGCCTTTTGTCTACTCTCAACTGTCACCTTAGCCACTGTTAACTGTCATCTCAGTAGTATTAAGTGGCTAAGGTGACAGTTGAGAGTAGGCAAAAGGTCAGCGTGCTAAGGGTGCTGGAATAAGGTTTGCATTTGGTGAGAGAATACGTAATAATAATTGTTCGGTGTCCCCCACACTGTTTGCCTTGAGGACTACCCTACGCCTAGCCGACCGAACGGAATGGTGAAAAACGATTCGTTAGTTAGAGCACCATTTTCCCATACAAATGTAGTTCCGGTTTAATTTCTAAACTACATGCTGGATTTTGCTGAAACTTGATTTATATCAGTAGATGACCAATACGGAGGTTTGCAAATCGTTTTTAATAATAAAAAAAAATAGCCTGAAAGAAATTAGAAATTGTCCTTTCGCGAGTATGTAGTTGTAGTTCTAATGTAATAGATCTATTTTCCCAAATTTTTTCGTAGTTTCGCTGCCATTTCTACATTTTATTAGCTAATTCAATTTTTTTTTCTGAATATTTCAATACATTATTGATGTTCCCAAGGTAGTTAGACTCCAATAGACAGTGTAATAATGTAAGTAAATAACAGCTGGAAGTAACCCCTTTTTCGGCGCGAAAAACGCAACGCTCTAATTTCTTTCAGGCTATTTTTTTTTATTATAAAAACTATTTGCAAACCTCCGTATTGGTCATCTACTGATATAAACCAAATTTCAGCGAAATCCAGCCCGTAGTTTAGAAATTAAGCCGGAACTAAGTTTGTATGGGAAAATAGTGCTCTAACGCCCTCTTAATAACAGCAAATAACAGGGTACCTTTTCACCAATGAAGTCGGTTTTTTTATTAAATTTTTGTTATTAGGCTAAAGGCAAATATTTTAGGCCGATGTTTCGGCGGCGTTGCAGCTGCCCTGGTCGCCGCCGGTTGGACTGGAGTGGAGCGGCGAGCGTTTAGATTATTGTAGTGACGGTTGGCATACTACTTTGTTTTCAGTTGGCGCAACAGATGTCGGAGGGGGCGCAGCAGGAGCTGAGCAAAGTCTGCCGGAACGTCAATATCGACTGCTACAAGGAGGACCGCGACACCGCGCCCGACAACTGTAATGGGATGGTGTAAGTACACCTCATTTAAAATGGGACGATAGCACCGTGGCAGAAAATACAAAATGTTCACAGTTTTTTACATTTTGTTGCTAAACTGAGCTATTTTTGTTCAGCGATCTTTCGTTCGCGGCAATAACATAGTATTCTCTTCATTATTGTAAACAACAAAATAACAATAATTCAGCCGATTATGTTTTCTGGTCTACGAAGCAGTGGCACTGCCCAAAAAACTTGTTGATGACCATAATCGGCTGAATTATTGTTGTTCTGTTGTTTACAACAATGAAAAGAATACTATGTTAATGCCGCCAACGAAAAATCGCTGAACACAAATATCTCAGTTTAGCTACAAAATTAAAAAACTGTGAAAAATTTGAATTTCTCGCCACGTTGCTATCGTCCAACCTTAACGTCAACTTTATTAAAAACCATTAAAAACGCAAAATTTTTGCCTTTTATCTTTTCAGACACCCACGTGTCTGCACAATACGGGAATACTAGTCTAGAACTGAACTAAACTTAGTCCGCCGACCCTAGATTTTTTCTCGTGACCTTGACGAGCCAGTATTTTCCTTACTTTCCAGGCTAGTGTGCACATCGTCGACGGGCTGCATCCTAGGCGCGGACGCTCTCGGCAAGCGCGGCATCGAACCCGCGACCCTGGGCCGGCAGTCCGCTGAGAAGCTAGCCAACTCTCTGCGGCGAGGAGCTTGCGTTGACCACTTTGCGCAGGTCAGTGTTGTATGTTGTACACAAGAGAGCACGTCGACCCTTACATGCTAGCACTCTACTCGCTTACGTTATGGGCGACTTTACAACAAAAGTGTACACTCTGTCGTGTGTACAAGGGAGGCGCGGCGTCGAACCCGTAACCCTGGGCCTGCAGTCCGCTGAGAAGTTAGCCAACTTCCTGCAGCGAGTTGACCACTTTGCACAGGTTAGTACTGGTCACGTCATGTAAAAAGAACGCTAGAAAAAAGTGCAGGGGGTGTGTTCGCGCACGAAAGCACTAGGCCTATTGTTTTATTTTTGAACTAGCTATATGGCTACTAGCTGTGTAGACCGATAAATCGCCTAATTCGCAGCTTGACCGGTAGCGTAGCGTTCTTTTCACATGACGCGACCTATAGACAAGCGTGGTTTTGCTATTTCGAGTTAGGCTCCAAACAGAAGCGGATTTGCACCAATGTAACGCAATAACTCGCCTCTGTGGGAGAGCCTTCATGAACCACGGAGTCAGGCGACTACATGGAACATATATTGTCCAGGTTGGTTGGTGTTTTCGACGGGCTGTGTCGCGCTACACCGCATTTAGTGATACTGAACTGATAATCCAGTTATTGAGTAGGTACCTAATAACCAGTTATTGAGTAACGTTCCTTTATATTTTGAAATTGAAATTGATAAATTTAAACTATTTTAACTCTGTGAGATCTGTGAATAACCTACTTATAATCCGCGCGGGATGAGAATTGGATGCGACCTTTTGGAACTGAGACGCGCGTAAGCAAACTCGCGCCGAAGCTTCCTTGTCAAAGTAAAATAGAGTACATTTTCGATTGACTTTGACAAGGTTCCATCCCATTCTCATCGCGCGCGAATTATTATAGTAGCAAAACTTGCTATAGTTTTTGAGTTAGCCGATTTTCTTTGAGTTGAAAATTTTTAGCGGGTCATGCATTTGAATGTTACATTTGGTGATTGGAGTATAGCATGTCAGGTCCTCTGAGAGCAATGTGTAAGGTGCTCACTATGTGTGTGTCTCCAGGACCAGCTGATCCTGTACATGGCGCTAGCGGCCGGACAGAGCGTCGTGCGTGTCGGCGACGTCACGCTTCACACGCAGAGCGCCATGTTCATAGCCACCAGCATAGCTCATGTAAGTTTTACAGATGGTTACACACACTCACACTTATGTACAGTCGGCCACAGTCTTAGATACCCCTTTTTGTTCGATTGGCGCCCTTATGCCGCGCGCGGTAAGAGCTGCCATGGGGTATCTGAGATTGTGGCCGACCGTACCTAGTAGGTCCTAATACCTACATTGTTACCTATTATTAGCTGTCTCTTACTATCACAATATTGTTGTCTCCATCGCGCTAGGGCGCCCGAACTGTCATACTGTTTTTATGTAAACTGTGACCCTACGTCTGTTTTGCCGTTGCGAGGCGTTCCTTACTGGACCACACGCCCACACATTTGTATTACTAAATTGGATTATTTTGTCGAAGTATACGCTGCATTAATAAGTTACCCATCATCGTTTTTATTCACATCCCGTTACATCAGTTTGTTATGTATGTATGACAGTGGCTTTTGACTCGGAAAGCCACTCGAGTGTATTTTATCCTACTAAACTATGGGATTTCATAATCTTGGAGTGAGATGCTCTTTCATGTGATTTGATACTCTTTCACGCTGAAACGGCTGGTCGGATTGGGATGGAGATATCCGAATAACGCAAAGGCTACACCTAATGTTTTTTTCTCTCTTTTGATTTGTATCGGTTAATTTCCGATTACCTGACATTTTCTCAGACTGTCGCCCGGTTTCTGATTTGAGAAATCGACTAAGCAAATACGTAAGTATCGTCCTGTGTCTGCAGTATTTTCACTAAAGAGCGTGACAGAACGGTACTTAAGTATTTGCTTACTAAAATTCTCAATTCAGAAACCGGGCCTGTATGTACACACGACAGCACGTCAGACTGTACACTTTTGTTGTAAAGTCGCCTGTAACGTAACCGAATAGAGTGCTGGCGTGTAAGGGTCGACGTGCTGTCGTGTGTACCTCATAAATATTTGAGCGGCGCAGGCAGGAGTCGTCAAGAAAACTCAACGCAGGCGGAAAGCGACAATTCATATTTTACTACAAATATTTTTTCGCGAACAAAAGCTATTACCTAACTTTTTGTATTTGTCCGTCCGTAAGATGAGTGTCAATGAGGTTGGAAAATTAGAATCTACCGTTACTTGGCTCGGCAGCTCGGTGGAGCAAGAGTTTGCGGGTTCAAGTCCTGTCCCGAGCGTATTTTTTAACCTTATTTATTTTTTATAAAAGTTTGTAATTTATTATTATTACTGAGCCAAGTAACTGTCGATGCGAATTTGTTAACCTTATAAAATCACTAGCTTTTGCCCGCGACTTCGTCCGCGTGGACTACAGAAAAAGGATATATGCTTAACTTTGCTCCTAAGTGTAAAAGCGTGATAATATGTAGCCTATGTGTTATTCTGATGTCTAAGCTATCTCTATTCCAAATTTCATCCAAATCTGTTCAGCCGTTTCAGCGTGAAAGAGTAAAAATCATCCGTCCATCCACACTTACAAACTTTCGCAATTATAATACAAGGTGTTACAAAAGATGCTAACTCTTTTTACAGGGTCATGGTACCTGATGATAGGGATAACAACCAAAACTTTTGTTTGGCTCTATGATGTTCCGTTGATTTTTAAATAATTAAAATGTAAGCGCTGTGACGGGAGAAAAGTATTTTTAAAATACTGTTTCCATAGACTTTCACTATGTTTTAACAGCATGAAGCTATTAAAATACAGCTAAGAAAACAACCATATTTTTTAATTGGAGCTAAATCCAAAAACAAAAAAGTTTTGAAAATTTTACAATTTTGAGGTTATAAAAAAAAGTTGTGTTTTTCAACTTTTTTTTGCAGATTTGTCATTATGTTGACCAGCAGGTTACACGCTGTAAAAAGAGTTAGTATCTTTTGTAACACGTTGTATTAGTAGGTATATAAAAGCTAGTAATTTACTATTATTGCTTTTACAGGTCGAATTCAACGAGACACGAAGCGGAAACACCAACATCATCGAGTGCACCGGGATGGGCTTCAACAACAAGTACCTGCCGCAGCCTTTATAATAAGATGCATGTTTCTTGTAACCGATTTAGAGTAAGCTATTTATTTATCAACTTACTTAATTATAATTCTCCCTTTTTGAAATCTCGTTTTTTCAGTTGATCGCCAGATACATTCTAATAACATAGGGCTGGGATACCGAAAATTAAACACAAAGTTAATTTGACTTCAGTTTTCCATTTTTATTAATACAGTTTTACCATTTATCTATAATAATTACATAAATGTTGGCATTTGATATCCAAAGCACTCGTACTTTGGCGTAACCACCGAATAAATTCACAATAATTATTGTAAGAGAGTACGTGTATATCACGGAACTTGTAACATAAATCTGTTACAAGGTTTATGTATACCGAATTCATTAACTCTAGTATTCTACAAAGAACACCAAATAATCGGGCGTCCAAATGGGGAGTTACAGTCAAGTAAATGGAGAAAATAAAATATCGATTGAAGTGAAAAGATCGTGAAAAAATTCAAGGCAAAAGTTTCATTATAGGAATATTTTTTTACTGTATAAACATGCATAATTCGACGTTGCCCAAGCAAATGTTTCAACAAAAAACAATAATAATCTTAATGTGCTAGTAATTACATTAATTCCCTACGGATCATCTACACCATGTATCTACTACATAATATACACAAAAATATATAATAGAGAACTCTTTTTAGTTTTTTTTTACAAATAAAAAAAATACAAAACAACCTTCTTTTAATTTGTTTAGCAAAGTACCACGATTGTGATAAGTATGTGTGAATATAAAATGTAATTTTGTACCTAAAAGAAATAGATTATGCGTCAATATTCTCATAGCAACATGCTACTCATCAAAGTCTTCAATCCAGCACAATTTAAGGACGTTTACAACAACTTTGGAAGATTTTGTATATCGGGAAGTACGCACCAAACTTAACCCTTTAGGGCATTTTCATAAAATTGTTCCTACCTAAAATCGAACCTTTAAATCTGAAAACCAAATTAAAAATGTATAGCATGCCCGGTAAAGGGTTAAAATACAGAGAATCTTAATTTTGTAAACCCACAAACAAACGTTAAACCTAACAAAATGCATTTTGGAAACAGCACTGCCACGTGCTTGCCGGAAGTGTCAAAAATATTTATAAATGTGTGTCTATTTACCGCGAACATTCACCATTTGCTTTCGAGTTTCGAGTGAACAAAAGTTTAGTAATTTAAATTTTCTAAGGGCAAAAGGGATGGATACCCTCTGTAATAAGAGATGTAGTAACATAAAGGTCTATGTCGACGAATGAACGTTCTTAGTAAATGCACAACTTTTCCCTCTAACTAAATAGAACAAACTCCAATCCCTGTGAAAAATCCTACGCGTGGTCCCTTCAAAATGTCATGTTGAGTAAAACCATGGAGCAATCAAAAAGAGGATGCACAATATTAGCTTTTCTGGCTATACCCACGTTTTAATCTATGTAGATTCCGAATGCATAAAGAAGACTTGCTAGCAAGAATTTCAGGAATGTTTCCTTTTAAAAAAATATAGTTACTATTCGAACTTTTATCCTGCAGTAAAAAAAATCCCTTATTTTACAGTTCTTCCGTCAGCCATTTTGTATTCCAAAAAGTGTAAAATTCAAAATGGCCGACAGTAATGGAAGCCGAAATATTCTAGTCACAATGTAAAATCCGAAACGCCTTTAAGTTTTCTAACAGCCTGATACTGAACGAAGAATTTCACGAGATCCTGCTGCTGCTACTCCCGATTTCTTAAAAAAAGGGGTTTTTTACTCATTTAATTTATCAGTTCAGAAACCGACGGTAACTCTTACTAATCCTCTCCTAATCAGTCCATGGTGGGTACACACAACAAGAAAGCCGTCAATGTAATATGTACTCTAAACGCGGGTGTGCTGCGGCGATATTTGTGCGTCGGGCGGCGGCGGAGGCCTACTCTGTCTTCTTCGTCTTGTCTTCAGCGCCCTCCACTAGCGCGGGCTGGTCCTCGTAACTGTTGGGAGGAGAGAGGATGTTCAAATATGGTTGAGCATAAAAACTACAAAAAAACTAAGGCCTTTGCATCTTCGTAGTGAGACGATTTATACAGCGACCAGTGGCACCTTCACTCACACTAGATGGGTAAAGAGACCACTCGGCGCTGCAGTGCCTGGGACTTTTTTTTAACCAGAATTTTAATGCGATCTGTCATCTAGGACATTTATCAGTAGTTGTGTTTGTTTTTTTCTATTTAATGACATTCTGATATTAGGCTTGTTACCTAACACCTGTGAGAGTGTCCCATCCTCAAAATAGAGTCCCACTAGTTTTTGCCTAGTAGGTCTTGGGGTGTTCTCCTTTTTAATCTTGTAAAAGTTTTTTGGCATGGGTGCTCCAGTAGTCTTGATTTGTATCTAGTGATGTTGGTCTTTATTTCTTCCTTAATGGTAGGCACTTTGAGATCTTGGTGGATACGCTCATTTGAGACGTACCACCTGGGACATTGTTTTAGATGGAGTAGGCTTGCCCAGCACCTATACCATCCAAGCTGTCAAATACTACAGGGTGCAATCGAATTCTATAGGGGAA
Source organism: Zelleria hepariella (assembly GCA_949319315.1). Classification (NCBI taxonomy): domain Eukaryota; kingdom Metazoa; phylum Arthropoda; class Insecta; order Lepidoptera; family Yponomeutidae; genus Zelleria; species Zelleria hepariella. The sequence continues at coordinate 28,753,179 of OX439382.1, read as the reverse complement.
CTTTAAGAAGGCTGTCTTCTGATCACTACAAACAACTTGTACCAGATGGCAAAACAAAAATCTGCTGTTCTATACATTTGGTGCAGCGTGAGACCCAGGTTCGATTCTCGGTGCGGGCATGTACCTCCTATGACCTACGCCACCGGCAAAACAAGTTTCACTATGCCGTAGGTCTGCCGGACGTCACTCGTGGTAGAGCCTCTGAGCTTAACAACAATGTACTCACTTGAAGAGCGCATTGATGTCTCCGCGCAGCAGAGCCAGCGACAGCGGCGTGCCCAAGCAAGCGGGCACCAAGTATAGCAGCGCAGGCTGCGCGTGCTTGAACATGTGCATCACGAGGATAGTGGCGAGCAGGCCCAGGATGTAGGCGGAGAAGGTCAAGCTACTGTCGCTACATTCGTTGCAGGGATTGGTGATCGCTGTTCTAGTTTTCTTACCTCGACTACGCTGCTTTCTTTTATCTGTGTATACTCCTAATTGAGGGAAACATTTTTGACAGCGTTATGTTTATCTGTGACACGTAATTTCCACATGATTCCACAGATTAAAAATGTAAGATAAGTGCCAAAATTTCGTCTCTTTGAGTACCTTCTATACTGTGGCTGGCCAATCAGATGGTTGGTTCATTGTTGTTTGGGGTTTGCACTATCCCTGGTTAAAAGCCTGGTTTAAAATTACATGCTTCAGCGATCGCGCTAGTTCTGAGACTACAGAGTCTAGAAGCTTCTGAGCTCTGTCTCAACAACAATGTACTCACTTGAAGAGCGCATTGAGTCTAGAAGAGATTTTTGGCCGTGCTCAGAGCTTAACAACAATGTACTCACTTGAAGAGCGCATTGAGTCTAGAAGAGATTTTTGGCCGTGCTCAGAGCTTAACAACAATGTACTCACTTGAAGAGCGCATTGATGTCTCCGCGCAGCAGAGCCAGCGACAGCGGCGTGCCCAAGCAAGCGGGCACCAAGTATAGCAGCGCAGGCTGCGCGTGCTTGAACATGTGCATCACGAGGATAGTGGCGAGCAGGCCCAGGATGTAGGCAGAGAAGGTCGAGCTACTGTCGCTACATTCATTGCAGGGATTGGTGATCGCTGTTCTAGTTTTCTTACCTCTACTACGCTGCTTTCTTTTATCTGTGTATACTCCTAATTTAGGGAGACATTTTTGACAGCGTTATGTTTATCTGTGACACGTAATTTCCACATGATTCCACAGATTAAAAATGTAAGATAACTGTCAAAATTTCGTCTCTTTGAGTACCTTCTATACTGTGGCTGGCCATTCATATGGTTGGTTCATTGTTGTTTGGGGTTTGCACTATCCCTGTTTAAAAGCCCGGTTTAAAATTCCATGCTTCAGCGATCGCGCTAGTTCTGAGACTACGCACTGTAGAGTCTAGAAGCTTCTGAGCTCTGTCTCAACAACAATGTACACTTGAAGAGCGCATTGAGTCTAGAAGAGATTGGTGGCCGTGCTCAGAGCTCAACAACAATGTACTCACTTGAAGAGCGCATTGAGTCTAGAAGAGATTGGTGGCCGTGCTCAGAGCTTAACAACAATGTACTCACTTGAAGAGCGCATTGAGTCTAGAAGAGATTGGTGGCCGTGCTCAGAGCTTAACAACAATGTACTCACTTGAAGAGCGCATTGAGTCTAGAAGAGATTGGTGGCCGTGCTCAGAGCTTAACAACAATGTACTCACTTGAAGAGTGCATTGAGTCTAGAAGAGATTGGTGGCCGTGCCCAGAGCTTAACAACAATGTACTCACTTGAAGAGCGCATTGATGTCTCCGCGCAGCAGAGCCAGCGACAGCGGCGTGCCCAAGCAAGCGGGCACCAAGTATAGCAGCGCAGGCTGCGCGTGTTTGAACATGTGCATCACGAGGATAGTGGCGAGCAGGCCCAGGATGTAGGCAGAGAAGGTTGCGCGGAAGTAGAACTCGGAATTGCGCTTGAGGCTCTTGTCGAAACGCAGCAGGAGAGCGATGAAGATGCCTGTGGGACGGTAGAGGTGTTTGTTTGATAATGAAAATAATGTTCAATATACCTACAAAGCTTGGCTCGCTTGGCAGCTTCGAAGGGCGAAATAGCCAATCTGATTTTTAAGCGCGAGATCAATTTCAATTTAATTTATTTGCCATAAATTACATGTGGTTTAACAAAGGTGTTCTTATGTAAGTAAGTGTATCAATGTAATTTTACCAATTAGGTGTAGCAAGAATAATTTTAAGTATCATCCTTGGAGATCCTTGGAGTTGGTAAAGATACCATCTCCAAGAACGATCAGAGCCAGTGAAGCTGGACAAAAAAGTGAGAGTAATAAGTAAGTTTTACGGGTTTATGACGATTAAGGATTTTTTTAAAGGTTTTTGCGGTCAATTTTCAAGCTTCAACAAACGGGGTTTTTAAACTTTTTCTGCTAAGAACAAGTCTTTACCGAATTGAATAACTAATAAATATGTGAATGCAGTTCATAATATCTCAAAAAGTTATGAAAGGTCTTCTAAGAACGTTTTCCTGTAACTGTAACGGTTAAGGTACCTGCCCTTACTGCCCCGTCTCAAAAATCCACCCTGTATAATGGCACTGTAGGGGTATAATGGGAAACAGTTATCAAATTATTGCATTGTCATTGGTCCTTGATACGTATGCAAAGTTTCAAATTAATCTGACTTCTGGAAATTGGTAAAAATTATGCTCAAAGATTCCGTTACATACATACATACATACAGGCCAAGCTTATAAAAGCGTGTTAAAAACTAAGAAAACTACCATCGTCAGCCAACTGAAAAGGAAATTTGCTTAGCAGTGAGTGTTATTAACTAGTCGGTAGATAAAGAAGTCTTACCTGGTACGACGATGTCTCCTAGACCGAGCATGGCGAAATTGGAAGCGTTGAGACCATTGACGAGCAGATCTTGTGGGAAAACCACTGGAAAAGACAAAACTTATGTATTGTGTGCTGTTTTATATAGCTTTAATTAATATAAATTTCTGGCGTACAATAAAGTGAACATTGGTCCCAAACACCCAGAAGATGTCATAAAGGAAGAGTCCGCACAGCAGGAGGCATCCTGTAACTACGTTGTTCAGCTGGAGGAGTCGCCGTTTGTTGACGAGCTGATAGTGTGGTTGAAGATCGGATAGTGTAGTTGAAGGTCGGATAGTGCGGTTGAAGAGCGGATAGTGTAGTTGAAGATAGGATAGTGTGGTTGAGAGCGGATAGTGCGGTTGAAGAGCGGATAGTGTAGTTGAAGATCGGATAGTGTGGTTGAAGATCGGATAGTGTAGTTGAAGATCGGATAGTGTGGTTGAAGAGCGGATAGTGTGGTTGAAGATCGGATAGTGTGGTTGAAGATCGGATAGTGTGGTTGAAGATCGGATAGTGTGGTTGAAGATCGGGTAGTGTAGTTGAAGATCGGATAGTGTGGTTGAAGATCGGATAGTGTGGTTGAAGAGCGGATAATGTAGTTGAAGATCGGATAGTGTGGTTGAAGAGCGGATAGTGTGGTTGAAGATCGGATAGTGTAGTTGAAGATCGGATAGTGTGGTTGAAGAGCGGATAGTGTGGTTGAAGATCGGATAGTGTGGTTGAAGAGCGGATAGTGTGGTTGAAGATCGGATAGTGTAGTTGAAGATCGGATAGTGTGGTTGAAGAGCGGATAGTGTGGTTGAAGAGCGGATAGTGTGGTTGAAGAGCGGGTAGTTTGGTTGAAGATCGGATAGTGTAGTTGAAGATCGGATAGTGTGGTTGAAGAGCGGATAGTGTGGTTGAAGAGCGGATAGTGCGGTTGAAGAGCGGATATTGACTATTGACGAGTGGGTAGTGTGGTTAGCGAGTTGATAGTTCAGTTGGCGAGTTGATAGTTCAGTTGGCGAGTTGATAGTTCAGTTGGAGAGTGGATAGTGCTGTTAGCGAATGAAAAGTCAACCTTTTCTAAAATGTGATGCTTCTTTAAGTTACTCACGTTTGATAGGTGCCTCGAAGCTCTTAGCCACAGTGACCATAACATTGGTCCCGAACACCCAGAAGATGTCATAGAGGAAGAGTCCGCAGAGCAGGATGCATCCTGTCACTACGTTGTTCAGCTGGAGGAGTTCTACGCCGTTGATCGCGAAGGCGATGCCGAAAAGGTTGTTCGCTATCCAGTGCTGCGGGCAGACAAAGGTTAAGAGTAAGAAACTTTATTACCAAAGACCAAAGGGCCGGTTTCTGAATTGAGAAATTCAGTACTTAAGATGTCACGTTCTTTTAGGTAATGAACAGTTAATTTAATTGAAACATGTCTGGACCTTTTTGGCGAGGGGAACACGCTCAGCCCCTGTATTCTCTGAAATATCCACCGTAAAAATAACAGTTTGTAAATGTTAAAAAAAGATTGTACATTTCAATAAGGGCTATTTTCGAGTGTTTTGACGCTCTGAGGTTTAGTGGATTTTTTAGAGAATAGAGGGGCAGATATGCCACTATCGCCATATAGACGTTAGCGGCGCTGTCAAAGTGAGATTAAGGTCCACTTGCGTCAACCAGGATTAGCCAACCAATTTGATATTTCCATACAATTATTGACGAGTAATTGTATGGAAATATCAAGTTAACTCAGAGTTAGTTGGCTAACCCTAAGTGACGCAAGTCTGCCTTAGACTCGTGCTGATCCAACCACCAAATAAGAGCACCGTCTCTTTCGCTCACCTTCTTGAACAGGTACCAGGCGCCGAGAACGAGCGAGATGATGAGACAGATGACGTCATACGAGGTGAACTTGTAGTTGATGATGTCGCTGGCCTGCTCGCGGTCGCCGCGCGTGAAGTGAATGTGGAACGGAATGTTGGGCACAGACACTGGTACCAGGAACGCGACGATCGGGCTGTTGAAGACAAATGGGCTTTTGTAACTAAGGCGAAATAAGGTTGTGTTTGGTCGCGACCTCCACGGATTATCGCATTGACTGCCGGCCGCTTTTGCATGGGTGCCTTATTTTATACTATCTTCCATTGCATCACGGCGCAATAGTGCAGTATCACTTCGAACAATGCTTCGATCACGTTTAAGCGCCAGAATTTTCTCGCCAACGTACGCCGGGTGCCTTGGCCGCGACTGTGCGTCACGCGTGTCTATTAAGCAGTGCCTTTGGGCGATCCTGTGTCCCAGATAGATGTGCTTTTATGAGGGGCAATAAAAATGTGGAAAGGTGTACAATGAGTTAATAAACGATGACGCACAGACGCACCGAAAGGCACCTAGCGTACGTGTATGGCGCATAGACGCGTCGGAAGGCACTTAGCGTAAGTTTGGTTAGTTTACTATGGACGATTATGTGCGCCCAAGGCACTCGGAGGATGTCTCGAGTAACGCGCCCAAGGCACCAAGTGTGTTAAGTAGTCTCCTGCCTCAGTAAGGTTTCATAACGATCAGTTTGGACACCGGGGCGATACAAGCATCAATGTGTTACTTTGCTCCCGTCTCGCCGTAACTTACGCCTTTTACTGTAGTTAAATGCTTCATAAAACTACAGCTTAAAATTTACTGTTTATTTGCGTGACCAATCGGGGATTAGAAATTATTAGTAACTAGTAGTTCGCACCAAACTGTGAATTCGTGATGTGTAACTTTTTGCTAACACCATTCGTGCAGGCGCGAAGGTGGAGTCCTATGTACCACGAGTGGTTACTCACCACTCTCATCTATGCATTTATATTATAGGTACTTACATATCCTACTAACATTATAATGCGACAGTTTGTCAGTAGACATCTTTTAATTCTTATAGGAACAAAACATTGTGTTGGTTTTATAAGAATATCCCACCAAATCTGTTGCCAAACAATGCCGCAATTCGACGTCTCTACTTGCGCCTATTTTGCGTCAGGTGAGATTTTTACCCTCAGCTCCTCCAAGTAGTCCAGCAGTCCGTACACACCTTAAAAGATGACTGAGCGCCAGCACTCCTAAGAAGAAGAAGTACCCGGTGAGCAGCAGGTTAATGTACTCCTTGGAGAAGATCTGGAAGAACACGTAGAGACCGAAGAGGGCGCAGGATGCTATCAGGGGGAACATCAGCGCGTCCTTATTTGACATCGTCTCGGCTCGCTCGCCGGATTCCTGCGGGACAATGGGTTTGTTTTTTAAATACTGAGACACAGAACTAAACTTTATAGTGATTGGTGATCGCATAAACACTGATGTAAAGAGCTGACTCTAGGAAAACCACTGCAAAGTCGCCGGCTAAAGCGCCAATACATATGGCATAAATTACATTCAAAATACCAGTGAAAATAATTCATCCAACTTTTGAAATTGAAAAAAACTCTATTTAGGAATTTACATGTACTTTTTGTTTTTTCTAAAGCACTAACCCGTGCTAGGGAATAATTTAAACATTTATAATAAGTTGAAAAAATTCACTGAAACAAAAAGTGGTTAAATGTAGTGGCAACATCAAAATTCTAATGAGCATTTCGTCTGCAAAGATGAACGCATTGGGTGGTGTAGATTAGTGCAAACTCATCACACCAGATGGCGCCCCCCGTCCAGTAGACGGAGACTAGTTGAATAAATTCGCATCGACAGTTACTTGACTCGGTCAATTGGTAGAGCGCCTGCACGGTATGCGAGAGGTTGCGGGTTCAAGTCCTGTCCCGAGTGAATTTTTTCAACTTATTATAAATGTTTAAATTTACATGTAGTTAAGGCACTGGCCTTGGGTACACGTAAATGGTAAACCGTCTGTACTCTAATAAGCCTCAATGAATTACAGAAATGTGCTATTGATGAATTGCTAGACACAAAAAGAAAGATGTTTGTTCTAAACAGATATGATAATATGCGAAGTTGAGGGAAAAAAATTTATAAAAACAATATAATTTAAAAAAAATTTTTTGTTCCTTGCCCTATTACTTAACACCCACCATCTTTTGCTCAATTTTAATAGATTGTTGAGCCATTGCCTTTATCACATTAGCCACCTGACTCTCCGAATAAGATGACATTAGATAAACAATAACAAATGGTAGGGAAGCACAACTTCAAGATAAAAGTTTTATCCCGCTATTGGGTAGCGGCATCTTGCTTGATGTGGTGAAATAAAGCAAGATGGCGATAGCCGATATTGGGATAAAACTTTGTGGATAAAATTTTGACATTGTGCTTCCCTAGATGGTCACGATAAAAGTTTTATCCCATTAAAAAAACTAATGCCCTTGCTTCTACGTAATGAGATGATTTATACAGCGTCCAGTGGCACCTTCACTCACACTAGTTGGGCAAAGAGACCACCCGGCGCTGCAGTGCCTGGGACGTTGTTTTTAGGTGAACTAAGGCCTTTGCATCTACGCCATGTTTCACCATGTAAAGCGAGAGGCCACTATCCGATAGTGGAATATTTTAACTTTTATATTGACGTTGTGCTCCCCTAGCAGGACCGATCTATCCATCTTGATTGTCAGGTGGATAGTAAGATCATCTGGAATGTCTTCTGGTGCAATTTTGCCATTGATTATACCCTAGGACTATGCAATAAGAAAAAGTAACTAGTGAGGATCCTTCATTTATATTGTTTACTTCTAAGGACTTTCCTAAAAAATTCAAGACTTTTCATTACTAATACAGGCGTTAGTAGGTGATTAGCTACACTTTGTGTCAAAGTGGTCAATGTACCTAGACTTTTCTGTTAGATGGTTGACTATCTTACTTTGCTCAGATACCAAAGTAAATTAGTGGTAGCTAACATAATAATGGGTCAGTAAGAAAATGGACTGCAGGGGCATTAATTAATTGATAATAATAGGTGGTTACTTGCACAATAACTGACAAATAAACAACTCATTTTGCCACGGTGATAGATCGTGCGCCCGTCTCATTGGTGCTTATTTTTTACCTATATTTTACGTTGTTCCTAACATAAGTATAGCAAAATGAATAGATTTACTGACCTTCTGCTCCTTCAGATACTTCACAGACCTAAAAGACCCGAAGAATATGGGTAAAATAGCCATCACCACCAAACTCAAGTAGGCAATCGCGACACCCTCGATACTCGCTGGAACTCTGTCCGTGACATTTTTTACGGCCTCCGCAACACTCTCCTCGATTGTGATCGGGATCTCCGCTGCAGTGTCTGCCATTTCACCCGAAGTTTACGCCAAATTGATGATGATTTTGATAAACTGCTGACGGACCCTTCGGATCCAAATTTGACAAGAAATTGACAAGTGTACAATTCGCCTTGTTGTGTTGGCAGCTCTGACGAGGGTTGTACTTATCGATATTCATCGGTTATTACCTTATCGATATTCAGGGGTTATTATTATTATGATATGGGTAGTTTCTTTGTCAAATGCTATGGCAACACTGTGCTTAAATGTCAAACTTGTCAAAGTTATTTTCAACTTCGTTGTTTCCTTCGATTCGATCTCTTTTCTTTCCACAAAAATGCGAAATATTTGATCAAAGTACTCTCTTTACTTAAGCAGAAGTTTTCTTTTATTGACTTTATCTGATGAAAGTGTGAAGTTTCAATCTAAAATGGAGGTGTCTGGGGGTGAAGAAGAGGGTTTCATCATGGAGTGGACTCCGTGCTCCCATATGTTGAATCTTATCCCTGCTCGGGTCCAGACGGGGCTGTTTTCTAGTGAATTATGCTTGACATGCATCGACGCAGTAAGTGACTATATCGCCCTGGGGACCAACATCGGCCTTGTGTACTGGTACGACCGAAAAAAGGGAAACATTCAGAGGCTACGTTGCGAGGTAAGTTTGCCAGCTTATCCTTGAATAAATACGTATTATTTACTTTGTACATCTAGTGAGCAGTTTCCGTGCGTGTTTACGCTGTATCTTTCCTTGAATCCGTAATTATATTTGCACTCATTCAAGTCTGTGAAAGTTATAATTTCGCAATGTTCTTGGGCAACAAACATTGATCAATATTCTAAACCATACTCCACAGAACTCGTCCAGTCCCATCACATTTGTGAAGATAGTGAACACGGTTGACTACATGGTGGGTGCGGGCAATGCCGCTGGACAAGTTACAGTGTTCCAGATACCAAAGGAGCACCCGGAGAACATACCAGATAATTTCAAACCGAAAGTGGAGCCCAAGGTCGAGAGGTAAATAAATGCTTTTACTCTTTCATTGCCAGCCTCATAACTTTCTACTTTCCATTTATTTTTTAACTCTACAGGGTGTTTTGAAAGGTCCTGTAACACTAAAAAGGGTTGCTGGGAACAAGGGCGAAATTTCGGAAAAAATATCAGCTGCTCCATGCATTGGGTACAGTAGGTATAATTTTTTTTTTGTTTTACTTTAGTATGGAACAGCTGATATTTTTTTCGAGATTTCGCATTCGGCTTCATGGTAAAAGTTGCTTGTATTGGTGAGTTAAGTATCACAGGACCAGTCTGAAACTATTCCAATGGAAAACAAAATCATGTAAACAGTTTTGTTAAAGCACTTGGTATTTTTCTTCTACTAGCTAGTTCTAGTAAGAAAATGGGACAATCATTGATATGCGTGTGTTCCAATTAGTTTACAATCTTCAAAGGCCTGATGGTCAGAGTCTGAACTCAGATAACTCATGAACTGTTTCTTACGAAGGTCTACCCAATAAAGATTGTAACATATTGACTACATTGTATTAGAAATACAAATTCTGTTTGTTATAAGCAACATAATATTATTATTTTGTTGCTGCCATACAAAAAAAAACAATTACTTAATTATTAAGAAACCGTATGGTTTTCTTTTATTTATCATGCTGCTTTGACGGTCCCAAACCACCAATTTTGGAACCATTTTTTATAATAAACTAAATTACAAACATAACAATCTTCTCTATAATTATCTATTTAATTTGAATCCCTAAATTGATTGCCAACAGGTATACAATAGGCAATCTGCACAAATCACAGATAACATCCATAGAGTGGAGCAAGAATGGCATGAGACTGTTCAGCGGTGACAAGAACGGAGTGATAATTATGACTGAAATTGACTTCTACATGGTGAGCGAGCTACGATGATAATGTTGTATAAGGTCCGCATCGCTAACAGGTCCCATTGTACTCAACAAGCAGAATTGATGGATTTCAGAATTCTTTGCATAAAAAATTGATTTGATTTTTGTGGAGACTCTAATCCAATAACGGGGGCCTAAAGCTAAAACGTGAAATTCCAAAAATGCGCCTGTATTCGTATGGGGCCTTAAAATTGAATTGATTACTGAGGTGGTAACCAACCAATTGATTAGTGATAATTATGATAATAAAACAAATTGTTATCATTGGTAATTAGAGGTCATTGCACCTACTATACATTGTTTTTATTGAAATCTGTGTAACTCCCCAACCATTATGTCTGCAGTATGCACATCACAAATTATTTATGGCTTATTTCTTATCAGGCTGTTTTTCTCCACGGATGAGTCGCGATGAGTCAGGTACACAATAACACATTAAATAACCATTAGAAATATTTGAATTTATTGTTGTCTGATTGCATTTTGTATAATAGATAATGTTGAAGTATCAATGACCTCTAAATGTTCTACTTCGTATAAACACCTTTCTTTACCTTTGTTCTGACCTTTTAAGCATATGTTTAGCCTTTAGGCTTGTATGTCATGAACTGGTTTTCAAAAATATATTTTCACAAAATACAAAAAAAAATAGGACAGGTAATTTAATCTGCAAAATGTTCACCTCTTTGACGTCTTTGTCGCCGTTTTTAAATGCGCAATTTTGTGTATTACTCCTAAAAAAAAAATCTAAACGGTCAGACATGCCAGAAGTGCACATGTCCCAGCATACCAAAATTGTTTGCTCTAGTGCCATAATCCAGGGAGGAAATCAGAGACTACGTTTGTATGGAGAAACTACTAGTGTATGCTCATAAGTTGTACAATCCCTCTAATTATTTCCTAATTCGTATCTTTTTTCTCCTGTAACTCCACAGCACCTGTGCAAGTCCTCGGAGATCGTGAACGAAGAGCACGAGATAGTGCAGCTGAGCTGGTGTCAGAACACGCTGCTAGTGTCGAGTGTCTACCGCAGTATTATGTGCGAGAAGGAGGACGCGCGGTGGCACGTGCGGCAAGTCGGCAAACGGGAGAGGAAGAGGTCAGCGCCGCCATATTTAAATTCTTTTATTTTATTTATTTATTTATAACGAAAACAAACAAAAGAAGAAATGCAAACTTTTTACATCTCATTTTTAACCCACGACGTTAAAAGAGGGGTGTTATAAGTTTAAATGTGTATTTGTGTGTCTGTATATGGCATCAGTGGCGGATCGAGGATTTTGGTTTGGGGGGGCTTGAACCCAATGAGCGTAGGTTTCCGATATAAAAAAGCATACAATATTTTGTTTTATAGACGGTCTCAGATGATTTTGGGGGGGCTTGAGCCCCTTGCCGTGATAATTTAATTTAAGGTTTTGATAATTTATTAATATTTGTCCATAGCCTATGCCGTCTCGGCGCGGTGTTTCAATACTCGTACGCGCGCGGCGGTGAGCCGGCTGCCTACGTGGCGCGACCGGGGCAGCGGCTGTGGCGCGCGGACAAGACTGGCGAGGTGCAACAGACACTACTGTTCAAGGTAACTATAGTTACAATACTCGTACTACGTGGCGCGACCGGGGCAGCGGCTGTGGCGCGCGGACAAGACTGGCGAAGTGCAACAGACACTAATGTTCAAGGTAACTATAGTTACAATACTCGTACTACGTGGCGCGACCGGGGCAGCGGCTGTGGCGCGCGGACTAGACTGGCGAAGAGCAACAGACACTACTGTTCAAGGTAACTATAGTTACAATACTCGTACTACGTGGCGCGACCGGGGCAGCGGCTGTGGCGCACGGACAAGACCTGCGAAGTGCAACAAACACTATTGTTCAAGGTGTTATTGGCCTGTTTTCCACTGATAGTTAAAAGCTGAATTCAAAGCCCTTGGTAGATGGCGCTCATAGGCTTGGCCATACAAGAACCGGGAAGTGGCTGTCAAATTTCACTTACACAGATTAATAATATCTTCAGAAAAAGCTAAATTTGACCGCCGTGAAAACGGCTCATTGGTCCAGGGGCAACTATACCTATAATCAATCTTGGAATAGGTATCTCTAGGAAGCTGGTCCCAGCGGCTTTGTCGAAGGAATAAAAACGTCTAAAAAAATTCAAAAAAATTCAAAAATTCAAAATTTATTTATTACTGGAAGATTTATACAGTTTATGATTAACAGTGAGCCCTGCACTAGGAAACCCTGTATCGCAGGTACTCTAATTTGGTTGACATAAAGTTTATTTGCTTCTTGCTGCTCTGATTATTACTTAAATGCTAAACTAAAAATAAATGTAATAAAAATTATAAATTAACTACGCTTTACACCTTAATCTAATGACCTTGATATTTAATCTAGTTACATTTTTATTACTACTATTGAGATGAGGGGGGGGGGGGGGGGGAAATAAATATATAAATAACAGATAATAAATATCGTTCTGGCGAATAAATGTCACAGAATATTTAATATATAAGTTAATACACACACATTAATTAATCCCCTCACTCGTGCTTTTCACCGGTTCAATTAGTGAAAAAAGCCTAGACAGGTAAGTGTCAGATTCTCTACGTTGTGACTACTAATAGAGATTCTATAAAATCGTAATTCCGGTCAAGCAACCAAGCTGAGATTTTAGATTTAGCCTCTCTAGAGTTGGTACATTCTCTTAATTTGCAATCATCTGCGAGTTCTTTGAAGAGGTAAGGTTAGTCTAAAGACTAGTGTTTACAGAAATCACTCTATTACAAACGAAGAAGTCGTTTAGCTACCACTAAATATTATCCGATTTCGTTGATTTTGGTGTCAATCGTTTTGGTAGATTTTTGTCCATGTTTAATCTTTTTTCCTTTTTAAAGATTTTTATAGGGTTGAAAAAATTCCTGTTAATTATCCTGTCCCGAGCGAATTTTTTAACCTTATAAAAATCTTTATAATGTTCCCTAGCACGGGTTAGTGCTTTAGAAAATACAAAAAGTGCTTTTTCCTTTCTTTGAAATTCGTTATAAACTGAAAAGTATTTGAGTGTAGTTTTTATCTTACCTTTGCATGCTTAAAATGTATAAGTAAATTGCAGTGTAACATTTGACGAAATAAATAACCATCTTCTCTATTCCTTCAGGACGCGATCGCCAACCCTCTCTCCGTGGTAGAGCTCCTGAACCCAGCCACGCGACAGTCGCCGCAGCCTTCAGAGCACAACCTGAGCGCTCTCCACGTCTATAGGGACCAATTTCTCGTGGCACACGACGACCGGGCGCTGTTTGTGTTAGACCCACGCTCGCTCACAGCTGCGGCAAGGCTCGACAACCTGCGACGGTGAGGACACTAATATAGACTGTACCCCTACAGATATAGAGACCAGTTCCGCACTGCAGCGTCCGAGTGGTCACTTCACCCATCTTGTGTGAATGGAGATGCCATTAGACGCTGCACAAATCATCTCATTACGTAAACACAAAGGCCTTGGTTTTCTTCTTCTTGGCGCGCCTCTCCACTATTGGAGGTTGGCCGTTGGCTCTTCATATGCTCTTCATTTTCTATTCCTTGCCAAGCGAAACAGATGTTCAACGCTGGCTATCTCCGTCCATGCCCTTATGTTTTAACCGAGGCGTATTTACGAGTATTTATTGATCATGTTTCAACTCCTATTACATAGGATAAAAACATAAAAATATCGTTACACAATGCTTGGTGACTCGAAATATTACAAAGACTTGCACAACAAGTTAAGGCGTCGTGCATAGTGAATGGCCCGCGCGCAAAAAAAAATGCACAAAATCGATTCCTGTATCAAATACACTAAACAAATCGAAAATGTTCACATATCAAACCCTAGAATTAGGTGAGACCTATATAAAACAGCCAGTTTCGTGTTGACATTCATAAATATTTTGAAGATTTTTTGCTTGAAAAAAAAATAGGCGGCGCACTTTTTTTCAGACAAAATATATTGCAACCTGTTATGGATATCAACATGAAACTGGCTCGGTTAGATACGTCTCACCTAATTCTAGTGTTTGATATGTGAACATTTTCGATTTGTTTAGTGTATTTGATACAGGAATCAGATTTGTGCTATTTTCTTTGCGCGCGGGCTAATTCACTATGCACCGCGCCTTAATAAAAGATTTAGAGAAGTGTTTGAACCGAGGCGTATGTGTTGTTTGTCGACAGGATCCTGTCCGTATCAGTGAACAAGGACGAGGTTTTCGTGCTAGAGGGTGCTCGGTCGGTGGTGCGGCTCGGACACGCGCCGGAGCCCGCGGCGCTGCACGCAGGTCTGTTGAGAACACTCACCAACAACAACAACTAAACTGATCTACCCGATAAGAGTATAAACACTTGCATAGTGAATTAGCCCGCGCGCAAGGAAAAATGCACAAATGTGATTCCTGTGTCAAATACACTAAACAAATCGAAAATGTTCACATATCAAACACTAGAATTAGGTGAGACCTATCTAACCGAGCCAGTTTTGTGTTGATATCCATAATAGATTGCAAGATATTTAGTCCGAAAAAAAGTGCACCGCCAATGTTTTTTCAAGCAAAATATCTTCAAAACTTTTATGAATGTCAACACGAAACTGGCTGTTTTAGAAAGGTCTCACCTAATTCTAGGGTTTGATATGTGAACATTTTCGATTTGTGTAGTGTATTTGATACAGGAATCGATTTTGTGCATTTTTTTTTTTGCGCGCGGGCGTTTCACTATGCACCGCGCCTTAACTGCCCGTATCTCCTAAACGGCTTAAGAGCGATGCCACACGGGCGTTGTGGCTGCGCTGCGTCGTCGCAACGCTATGATTTCAACGCAGTGAATGCCACACGAGCGCTGCGTCGGCGTAAACAGGCTATTAAATGCTGCGGCCGCTCCGTCGTTTCAACGCAGATCCCTTCCCCACCTCGTCTCCCTCCTCTTCTTGTGCGTTGCGCGTGCGTCGCGACGACGCAGCGCCCGTGTGACATGTCGTCCAGATTTATATGTAGAACGACGGAGCGTCACCGCTCAGTCGACGCAGCGCTAACGCAACGCACACACAACGCCTGTGTGGCATCGCTCTAATACTGCTAGAGGGTGCGCGGTCGGTCGGTGGTGCGGCTCGGTCACTCGCCCACTCGCTACACGCGGGTCTGTTGAGAACACTCACCAATAACAACAACTAGGTCACTAATTGAGATTGTTGTTATTTGTGACGCGGTATACAATGTTGAGTTCTATGCGAACGGACGCAGAACTGGGGATGTCGGCGCTCTTGATTAGAGCTCGACACATACTATCAAGTCGCTCAAGTTGACTTTCGCGAGAGGTCTTGATTTAAAGGTCAACTAAAGTAGCGTGGCGGGAAAGCCCCAATTGTTACGGTTTTTTCAATTTTGTAGGTAAACTAAGCTATTTTTGTTTCACGACAATAAAATTGTAATATTTTCATTATTCTAAACAAGCTCCATGTCCCTGATAAGGGATAAAATGATATCATCATCATTCTAAACAACACGGCAACAATAATTAAGCTGTTTTGTTTTTCTGGTCGAAAAACCTGCGGTATTGCCCAAATAACTAGTAGTTTTAGAAAATCTCATAAACAGCTGAATTACGGTTGTTTAGAAAAATGAAAAGAATACAATCAAAAATCGCTGAACAAAAATATCTCAGTTTAGCTTGAAATATTTTAATAAAACGAAAATTTTGCCTTTCCCGCCACGCTACTTTCGTTGACCCTTAAGAACCGATCCCACTGGGAGCAATCTATGTAGAGTTCAGCGGTCAGAGTTGTGCGATCCATATTCACTGTAGCGAATGTGGCGCCATTGATACCTATGAAGCAGCGACACCGCAAACGTTACGGTCACATGAATAAAAGTGTACACAGATCTGCGAACCGCAAAATTCTATACCGCTCGGTCTGGGATCGCGCCTTAGTCAAGATCGTCGCTTTTTAGAAAGTTTCGTTACACTTTTTATACTATACACCGTGGAATTTTAGTGGTTTTAAAGCCGAAGGTATTTAGTTGCTCTCGTGATTCTGAGCCAAATTCCAAAATTTTACTTCAAAACGAGCGAAAAAAAAATACACTTCCCAATACAAACGGCTATCGCCAATCGACACCATTTGTATGGAGAAGAGAATTTTTTTTTCGCGCGTTTTGGAATGAAATTTTGTAATTTGGCTCAGAATCACCAGTGCAACAAAATACCTTCGGCGTTAAAACCACTAAAATTGCAAGGAGTATAACGTATGCCAATAGACTCTAGGCTAAGAATTAGAGCAAGCGATGATTTCATGGTTTGTCCAGTAAAGAGGAACTGCAGTAAGTGGTTGTGTCACCTGAAAAACTAGTAATCCGAACTAAAAGTATTATTCAACAATTAATTATTGCGTCCAACAACTTCGTGCTATTATCAAGTAGATATTTTAAAACAATTCCCGTCCATTTTTAAACAATATTATGTGTATTGTTATGCTATTTTGATGGTATTTTTAGTTTATTATAAGTATCATGCTATAAACCCTGATTTCCAAAAAAAACTCCCGGCTAATCTTTGTTAACTTTTGGACTAAAACTTATCTAATTCAAAATTGAAATTAACTTTATTGATTCATCTATACGCGTAATATTCGCACGATTTTTGTCATAATTTTATTCTTGACTCGGTCTATAAAGTTAGTAAAATTTAATAAATATTATTGTATTCGAAACGGGTCAAATACGATATTATCGCGAGTCATTAAAAGTGAATATTGTAATAACATATTTTACAAGTTTCGATAAAATTAATAAACTACTAAATAAGAGTGATTTCGAAAGCCAGGGTAGTCAGCTAAAGACATCATTGGTTTTCCAGTATAGGTATTTACAGTATTTCAATCTGGGTAGTTGTTATTATGTATTAACTAAGTATTTGTCAAACGGTTGTTCCTCCATATAATATTGTAGTCATTTGTGCCATTGTACTGAGATTATTTTGTATCATTTCAACACCTTATGCTTTCATTCCTATTACTCATGTGATTATGTCCATTTTCCTTTATATTATTTTATAATGAATGCTATTTTGACACAACTCAGGCACATTTTAGTTGTAAGTCGTATATACAAATCGCACTAAGTTTAAGAAAGTGGAACAATGGTGCTTATATTTTTGTGTAGAAGAGACAATAGACCAGCCTCTCTACCCTCGACCTTGTTGAATCAAGATTGACTAACTGTCGGTTTCTGAGTTGAGAAATTCGCTAAGCAAATGGGTAAGTATCGTCCTGTCTCTGCAGATTTCTCACAAAAGAGCGTGACGGAACGATAGTATTTACTTAGCAAAATTCTCAATTCAGAAACCGGGCCTAAGTTGATTGAATAACTTTTACATGAATTCGCAAAGATGTTAAAAAATTGCGTCAAGAGTAGAGGGTCGAGTCTGCACGCGTTATTCTGAGCGACTGGGGGTTGTTTCTTGCATCTCACTCTATCAAAGACTAATTAAATATACTAGAGTTCCATTGGAACAAAGGTGTGAGGTTAATCGCGCGGGATAGCTCGTGTGGTGTATAGCAGGCTCATGGTTTCTCCTGGAAACCTAATTCAAGCAAGCTTAGCACAAGAATATAGTAGGCCCAGTGAACAGAAACCTTCCGCTGGGTGGACCATAGGTTTACGATATCTCTATCCCATTCATTTGATCTACATAGATAGGTTCAGTATAGCTATAAACCTATAGGTAAGGTCTACCTACGTCATTCTTGTGCTAGACTAGCAAGTATGATCCTGATATGGTTAGGGACAATACTAATCTTATATCGGGACACTATACAAGTATTTACCTTCAAGAATAAGTGCCAAACTGATTTCCCACTAACCGTATTGCCCCTCCCTATATGTTATTCTTAGGCTAAGTATAAGTAACGGACCAATGTATTTCTGTACCTAATTTAACAATACCAAACAAAGTAGGACCAATGTAGTCGTTAGTTTATAGTTTAGTATTATTTGTGTTAGTTTATTGTTTGTACTTAAGGCTGGAAGACAGCAGCGTGGCGGGAAATTCAAAATGTTCACAGTTTTTTACATTTTGTAGCTAAACTGAGCTATTTTTGTTCAGCGATTTTTCGTTTGCGGCAATAATGTAGAATTCTTTTCATTATTGTAAACAACAGAACAACAATAATTCAGCCGATTATGTGTTCTGGTCTACGACAAGTTTTTTGGGCAGTGCCACTGTTTCGTAGACCAGAACACATAATCGGCTGAATTATTGTTGTTTACAATAATGAAACGAATACAATGGTATTGCCGTGAAACAAAAAACAAAGAGCTCAGTTTAGCTTCAAAATAAAAAAATCCGATCCGCCCGATCTTTGGACTGACCAATTAGGCGGTCTTTTCCCCGTACCATCGCAATAGTGACTGAAATGCGATATAGGTGCGTATTTTTATTGACCAGTTACCCCTGTAGTGAACTAAACAACGATGTGTTGTACAGTCGACATCACAGGTAAATCATTACATTTTCGTTGCAATGTCGTCCGTATGGTAACTGTATAGAGTGCATTCGTGTAAATGTGTAAATGCATGGTGTCGACTGTACAGTATTATGTACTTAACCCAAGGTTTTGTTAGCATAGCCATTGTACTTATACATACATTTTTAAATATAATTTTATTTTGCAAATTATTTTGTTTTTTTCTTTTGCCTTTTTGTCGATACATTTTCCTTTATTTTTTGCTTATTTTGAATAATAGGTATGTATTTGAGCAATGACTCTGTTTTAATATAATAATATTTTATATAACTTATTCTAAATTATTTGGCGGATTCATCGGATTCAAGATTTAATATTCTGGACGTAGCCGCTACCGAACCGTTATCCGTAAGTCGTTCCGTACCGCCAATTTTTTTTTAAATGTGCTTGTACGAACCCTTAGTGCGTGAGTCCAACTCGCACTTGGCCTTTTTTATAGTTTTTTGTTATTATAAAGTACCTAAGCTCTATAATCATACCAACTTTGATGCTTGTATGTATAATTGTTTTTGCGATAGAGTTTTAGAAGTATAAAAAAAAATATGTTTGATGTAAAAAAATACCAAATATCAAAAAGGGGCTTAGTATTTGTTTATTATCTGTAGTTGTATCTCCTAATAACACATATTCCGTGAACATTTCAACTTGATACCTATTACGGTTCCAAAGATACATCCCGTTAAATGTAGGGCAACAGACAGACAGCAGAGGCAGAGTAATAGGTTCCCGTTTGGCACCTTCGGGTACGGAACCCTAATTAGTAGACCCTAGACGCTAACACCATCGACATAAGTGTTATTTTGGCCCGCACAGACGATCCGGTTAACCTGATGACCAAGTCTCTATCCTCGTCCATCCAACACGCAGTGAACACGGTGCGCGACCTCACAAACATCGACCAGACCGTGCCCTTTATTACCAGGTGATTATTATTGTATTACTATTATTTTATACAATGCGTGCGGGATCAGAATGGGATAATACCTTTTGAAACTGAGACGCTCGCGGTCCTGTAGCGTCAGCATTTCGGCAAACTCTAGTTGTCTATGGCAAACTCGCGCCGAAACTTGCTTGTGTTTTTTTTTTCGAGTGGGTGTCTGCTCGAGTTTTATCACGTTTTATTCAATTAATGCAATATCATTTAATCCTTTTAGATTACAACCATTAAACATTTTTGTGTATTTTCAATTTCATAACCCTATGATAGAACGTAGAACTAACAAATTTTTTACTGACGCTACTCGAGAACTGTCATTTTCGGTTCAGTTATTATCCCATTCTGATTCCGCACCCATTAGTATACAAACTACCACCCGCTAGATGGACGGATATTTTTTACCAAAGCCACAAAATGACTAAAACATCCCCTGCGCTGGAAATAACTGACCAAAAAACTTAGGCCTTTGCATCTACGTAATGAGATGATTTATGCAGCGTCCAGTGGCACCTTCACTCACACTAGATGGATGAAGAGACCAATAGACGCACAGTGCCAGGGACATTGTTTATGGTGGAGTAGGCTTGCCAACCGTTAGCGAGTGGATTGCTACTAGAAATCCACAAATGCACGTAACTTTGAAAATAAACAAAGTCATAGGTACATGCCCGCACCGGGAATAGAACCTGGGTCTTTCGCCTCCGAGTCCATTGTTCTACCACTAGACAGGAAGACCTGTTTCCTCCCTGGATAATTATTTTAGAAAAAATATGTTTATGCCATTCAATATACAGGGTGGCCCAAACATAGACGTCAAGCGAGAAAATCTAGATAGCTGACACCGAGGGCTACCCGAATCACCCCCATGTATGTTCAGCCATTTTTTGTCGTTTAGAAGTTATGAGGCTTTTAAGGTTTTTTTGAAAAAAATTACCTAGCATTCGATTTTATTTTGTAACTTTTTTTTCTTTCGTCTTTTCAGCACATTTTTTTATTCTTTAGAGTCTCAGATAAATTATCTATCACCAAAAAAATAATGATCAGCTATGGACTTTTAAAAGATACCGCAATTATGATCCAAAGTCCAAAAATTTTGTTTTCGTGAAAACATCACTGAAATAGTTAGTATGGGGAAAAAAATAAGTAGAGGTCTGAAGGACTTTTTATTGATTTCAAAAACTTTCCCAAAGCCTCATTCTTCAGAATAATACAAAAAACCTGCCACTTTATGGGACTTTTATTTAAGTAATTTGCGATCAAAGTCGAAAAACTGGAGTTGGAAGAAATTTTATTTCAATCGATTTTCATTTATTTTGGTCGATTCGGACAAAAAACATTGCGGATCGGCTTAAAATCATCTGTCAGTAGGATCTGCATTAGAAATTCACGAAAAAATAAAAAAATAAAGTCATTTAATTTTCAGACTTTTTTTATTTTTTTTCTTTAAATTTATTTTTTCTTCATGTTTTGTAAGTAAATTCGATAATAAAATAATTTAAAATTCAAATAATGAAAAAAAAAGAACAAAAAAAAAGAAAAATATTTTATGGTATTTTTTTTATTTTTTTCGTGAATTTCCTATGCAGACCGTGCTGACAGGCAATATTAAGCCTACCTGCAATGTTTTTTGTCCGAATCAACCAAAATAAATGAAAATCGATTGGAATAAAAATTCTTCCAACTCCAGTTTTTCGACTTTGATCGCAAATTACTTGAATAAAAGTCCTATAAAGTGACAGGTTTTTTGTATTATTCTAAAGAATAAGACTTTGGGAAAGTTTTTGAAATCAATAAAAAGTCCTTCAGACCTCTACTTATTTTTTTCCCCATACTAACTATTTCAGTGATGATTTCACGAAAACAACATTTTTGGACTTTGGATCAAAATTGCGGTATCTTCTAAAAGTCCATAGCTGATCATAATTTTTTGGGTGATAGATAATTTATCTGAGACTCTAAAGAATAAAAAAATGTGCTGAAAAGACGAAAGAAAAAAAAGTTATAAAATAAAATCGAATGCTAGGTAATTTTTTTCAAAAAAACCTTAAAAGCCTCATAACTTCTAAACGACAAAAAATGGCTGAACATACATGGGGGTGATTCGGGTAGCCCTCGGTGTCAGCTATCTACATTTTCTCGCTTGACGTCTATGTTTGGGCCACCCTGTATATGTACCTCTGCCATGTCCCTATGTTTTCCTTTTTTTATTATTTTAATAAAATTTATTTATAATTAAATTTAAAATTTATAAATTAATAAATAATTAGTAAGTAAGTAAGATGTAGCCAGTACAATTGTACATGTCCCACTAGCTGGGCAAAGGCCGTCTCTCAGAGAGAGAGTTCGAGCTTAATCACCACGCGTGCTCAATGCGGGTTGGCGATTTTTGCGTTGAGGGTATAATGCCTCATACGCTGGCTAATAAATAATTAAAATAAGAAAAAAATAAAAACATAGGGACATGGCAGAGGTACATATAGATTGAATGGCATAAACATATTTTTTCTAAAACAATTATCCGGGGAGGAAACAGGTCTCCCTTTTTGTATGGAGCAGCGGCTACCCGCGTTTCCTCGTTATCTGACCCACGTTAACTGACCAACCACACCGATAACCCTGCAATAAAAATTTCCAGCGTTCTAGAGCAACCGATGTCGATGCTGACCAAGAACGAGTTTATAGACACGGCCACCGTCTCGAAAGCCGAGGAATGCTTCGAGCTACCCCCGATCAAGCCCATCCCGGCTGATATATCGGAGAATGTTCTTGAGAGTATTATCAACGAGTTCCGAGATGTCTCGGCCGAGACCGAAGCCCTGCGCCGGGCGAAGGCCGGCGAGCTCGAAAAGAAACTCAAGATGTATAACAGTATCATGGAGCGAAAGTGCGACGCGGAGCTTATACATTCGTGAGTGTATTTTTATTATGCTTACCTATTTATTGATTAAGGCGCGGTGCATAGTGAATAGCCCGCGCGCCAAGAAAAATGCACAAAATCGATTCCTGTATCAAATACACTAAAAAAAATTTAAATGTTCACATATCAAACCCTAGAATTAGGTGAGACCTATCTAACACAGCCAGTTTTGTGTTGAGATTCGTAAACGTTTTGAAGATATTTTTAATGAATAAAAATAGGCGGCGCACTTTTTTTCAAACAATATATCCTGCAATCTGTTATGGATATCAACAAAAAACTGGCTGTTTTAGATACCTCTCACCTAATTCTAGGGTTTGATATGTGAAAAATTTTTGGCTAATTCACTATGCCCAGCGCCTTAAATTGTGAGGTAGGAATAATCCGCGCAGGATGAGAATGGGATGCGACCTTTTGGAAGTGAGACGCGCGCGGTAAGCAAACTCGCGTCGATGCAACCTTGTCAAAGTAGAATATACCTAATACTCGTAGTATGTTTTCGATTGACTTTGACAAGGTTCCATCGCATTCTCATCGCGCGCGGATTATTACGTATACTCCAAACCAAGCAATTTTGACAGCGTTTTTTTATCTGTGGCGGCCTCATATTTCATACTGTTAACGCCATCTGATGGGCGTTTTATGAAGCAGAGGCGTTGTTAGTGGCATAGTGTGGTAGCGACGAGTGCTGCCACCACTATGTTGAAATTAGAATTAATATTTTTAAATTTTATATTGAGTCACCATTTTTCTTTCACTTGCATTTGAGATACAGCTCCGAATATACGTTTTGTCGAGTAAAACAAGAATAAAGAGAAATCATTTGCGCCGAGTTACAACCCTCACTACCCCGAAGCCAGAGCAATAAGAAGAGGAAGGCAGGGACACGAGAGCAGGCACCAGCTGACCCGAGATAACCTCACCACATACATTCAACTTGAATCCACATTTATGGAAAAAGTACTTTTCATCTCCCATGCTCGGAAAGCACGCTGTTACTTTAAACATGCGATCGTAGAAGATCCTTTTTTAAACCGCTTTGTATTTTTGTGCGCTTCGAAATTTGAACTCGACGCCCTAATAAAAAAATAATAAGGAACTCCTTCAACTTGTAGCATTGCCTAGCAACGGGTTGTTGATTATATGACACTTCAAGAAGACGCGATTTGTAATCAACAACCCGTTGCTAGGCAATGCCACATACTCCTTTGTGAAGAAGCAAAGAAGAAGGAAACTCATTTCACTAACCTCTATGTAGGTACCCACCTACCTATGTCTATTGTTTGTCACGCTTGGCTAACAAAATCATTTCCTCGCTTATGTGAGATGAAAAGTTTTGTGTTTCGCACGAATGCAATATTATTTGCGTCTCGTGCTTCTGAATACCTCGCTACGCTCAGGTTTCTTTTTTTGAACCACTCGCTACGCTCGTGGCTCAATTTTAGAAACCTTCGCTAGCTCGGTTTTCAATACAAGCACTTGCCGCAAACAATAATTTTGCATTCTTGCATAACAAATAACTATTATTATTTTCTTAGGTTTGCACGAGCACTAATAAACGCTAAATAATTTGTGTTTAAGACGACGTACGTCTCACAACTAGCGCCGCCAATGGAAAAAAAATCATATCTTTTTTTTGCCTGCGTTTTTAGCAAAAAACGCTCCTGCGATTCCTCAACGCGAGGCTTAACTATTTTTAGGACCTAAGGTTTGGATTCCAGATCCTAGAACTTAAGGCGCTGGGCATAGTGAATTAGCCCGCGCGCAAAAAAATGCACAAAAACGATTCCTGTATCAAATACACTAAAAAAATCGAAAATGTTCACATATCAAACCCTAGAATTAGGTGAGAGCTATCTAAAACAGCCAGTTTTGTGTTGATACCCATAACAGATTACAAGATATTTTGTTTGAAAAAAAGTGCGCCGCCTATTTTTTTTCATCAAAAATATCTTCAAAACGTTTATGAATGTCAACACGAAACTGGCTGTTTTAGATAGGTCTCACCTAATTCTAGGGTTTGATATGTGAAAATTTTCGATTTTTTTAGTGTATTTGATACAGGACTCGATTTTGTGCATTTTTCTTGGCGCGCGGGCTATTCACTATGTACAGCGCCTTAAGAATGCAATCGATTCTCGCCAAAAGTGGCCACTTTTGGCGAGAATCGATTGCATTCGTAGGAAATCTAGTCCTGGAATCCAAACCTTAGGTCCTAAAAATAGTTAAGCCTCGCGTTGAGGAATCGCAGGAGCGTTTTTTGCTAAAAACGCATCCAAAAAAAAGATATGATTTTTTTTCCATTGGCGGCGCTAGTTGTGAGACGTACGTCGTCTTAAAGTAAAGTAGATACTTTGTTTTGGTGTCTAGCAGCGTGTCTTTCGGGTCTGTCGGCGGTCTTTTCACCCTGTATGTATTGAACTAACTGTACCGTGTCTTTGTCACGCAGCAGCCGCCGCAGCCGACGGCGCGAGGGCGGGTCCGGTGCGAGCACACCGCGACACGCGACCCCGGTGCGACGGTCTGACGTCAGCTACACCACCCCCACCGTCATGAACGTCAGCGTCTACAGGTAGGTACACCACCATGGGTGTAGCAGGGTGTATGTGAGGGTCCCGCGACACGCGACCCCGGTGCGACGGTCTGACGTTAGCTACACCACCCCCACCGTCATGAATGGCAGCGTCTACAGGTAGGTATACCACTGTAGCGACCCCTATCGGTCGTACAGGAAACTGCTACATACAGTTAGGCAACTACTCTGCTCGCTACTGATCCTGCATCGCGCCAGCAAAATATCTTCCGTGGCTGAGTATACGTGTTACAAAAGATACTAACTCTTTTTACAGGGTGTAACCTGCTGGTCAACATAATGACAAATCTGCAAAAAAAAGTTGAAAATCACAACTTTTTTTTTATAACCTCAAAATTGAAAAATTTTCAAAACTTTTTTGTTTTTGGATTTAGCTCCAATTAAAAAATATGGTTGTTTGCTTAGCTGTATTTTAATAGCTTCAGGCTGTTAAAACATATTGAAACTGTCTATGGAAACAGTATTTTAAAAATACTTTTCTCCAGTCACAGCGCTTACATTTTAATTATTTAAAAATCAACGGAACGTCATAGAGCTAAAAAAATATTTTGGTGGTGATCCCTATCATCAGGTACCATGACCCTGTAAAAAGAGTTAGCATCTTTTGTAACACCTTGTATATACAACTTCCAACCATGGTCGGTTGGACGCGGCCGGGCCCCAAGCATAACATCTGCTTGGTGGGAAATTTCCCTTTATAGTCGAGGAGCATGATCACCCGCTCTTCCTATACCACCATGGGCGTCGGCAGCAGGGTACGTGTGAGGGCCCCGCGACACGCCACCCCGGTGCGACGGTCTGACGTCAGCTACACCACCCCCACCGTCATGAACGTCAGCGTCTATAGGTAGGTATACCACCACCTAACGAGAAGGGAGCAATTTGGCCAGAGCTGTCCCTAGCCATGAACAGAGATAAATGGAAAGCTCTTGTGTCAACCCCAGACTCCACGGAGGAGTAAAGGGATGAAAGAGGATGATAGGCACCACCTAACATAGGAATCAGAACCAATAGTTTTTATTCAATATGCCATAAATACATTATTTACATTGATAGTCAAAATATTATCTAAAGTAAAAAAAGTATATAAATCAGATACTTAATACTAAGTATCTAGCTACTTTTTTTTTTCTCCTGTTTCACTAGCTCTGATCGTTCTTGGAGAAGAAGCGTGGTAAAGAAACTCCAAGAATCTCGTGCTTAAAAAATAATACATTTTGTGATGCAGGTACTTAAAAATAACACATTGGTGAGTGTGGTGATCGTGCGCTGAACTGGTTTAGTGCCAGACTTCTTTGTCATTTAGATAATCATCTATTCTGTAATAGGCATTACAACGTTCAAAAGGTGACTTGAGCTTCGTTGGAACACTTAGGAAACAGACACGCATAAGTACGGTCGGCCAGTCACAGATACCCCATGGCAGCTCTTACCACGCGCGGCATAAGGGCGCTAATCGAACAAAAACACCGAACACGCCACGCCTTCGCTTTCTGTGTGTAACGAGAGTTGGAAATCTTGGTGACAATAGCCTAGTACTTTTCCTTTAGTAGATGATAGATAAGTTAATCTAACCCAAACAAATAAATTGCTGCATTCTCTTCCAGCAACGTGCCGCAGGAAGCAGACGACATCCTCGAGAAACAGATCGAGGAGAAAGAGAAGATTCTAGCGAAAATGCTCAACTTAGAGTCTCTAAGCATAAAGACGACCAACATCAACACCGACAGCGACACACAACTGAACGAGGACCCACCGCTCAACTTTTACAAAGAAACGAATAACGAACCGGTCAATGAGAAAAGGGTGACAATTGTGAATGACGAAGTGAAAACGGAAATACTGGTAAAACCGCCGAACGCAGTTTCGTCCAAGCCCATAGATTTAGTGCCCAAGCTAGTCAAGTTGCCCAATAACTGGAATCTAGGCGATATCGAGTTACAATTGGACTTGCCTTCTAATGGCGTCATAGACCCCATTGTATCGCCGGACGAACATATAGAAAGCGAGTGGGAATTTGTCTGATAGTTAAGATATTAGGGACTATCGAATGTGTACAGTACAGCCGCAGTTTGCTTCGTGAGGAAACCCGGAAAAGATATACATAGGTCAATATACTCACAATACAGTTTGTGACCTACTGAAAGAGCTCGTAAACAACATCCTAAGTGTATAAATTAACACACTCACTGCCTTTGGCGCGTTAACGCGTCGAGAGATTCGCCGAGTGCCTTGCACGCAAATAATCGACCATAGTAAACGGATAACACGTACGCTAGGTGCCTTCCAACGCGTCTGTGCGTCATTATTTTCGAAGTCAACAGATTTGGCGGCTTACCCCAAGGTACACCTTTCCACATTTTTATCCCTCCGGACTCGTGGTCCCCCTAAGATGTTCCCCTGGGGGGGGGGGGGACGACAAGGAATTTGCTTTGACTCGTTGTCCCCCTGACTTATTGCCCCTCATGAAAGCTCATCTACCGGGAATGCACAGAATCGTTCGAAGACACTGCAAAATAGTCACGTCACAAGTGACGCACAGTCGCGACGGCGGCGGCACCCGTCGTACTTTCGCGAGCCAATTGTGACGCGCATACGTGACTCTGGCACTTCGGAGTGATACCTATGCGCACTATCGCGTTCTGAGGCACTGGAGGTTCAAATAAAGCACCCGTGCAACAAGGCAGGCTGTCAATGCGTTAAAAACACCCAACTGTAAAGAATTGTATATTTTCCGGCAAAGCTGCAGAACAATTTGATTATCAAAGTAGCTCCCTAATTACCTACAAATCTTGCGTGATCGTGTGAGCACTGCAATGCCTCCTGCAAAACGTTTCTACAATAACTGCAAATCTAGTGCAATATCACCATTAGTACGGTCGGCCACAATCTCAGATACCCCATGGCAGCTCTTACCGCGGGCGGCATAAGGGCACCAATCGAACAAAAAGGGGTATCTGAGACTGTGGCCGACTGTACCTAAAAACTAGGTACTAATGCTACTGGGTTGTGGCAAGTTGCCCGTTTGCCCGATATAGATGAAGACTAGAGATTTCCACATAACTAGCCAGTTAATTTGATTCAATGTAGGTTACGTATTAGTAAAATATTTAGCTAAAGAATTTTGTAATGTAGATAAATATAAATAACTGCCACGACAGTAAAATTAGTAATGCGCATTAACGGGATGATAGATATAAAAAGCCATATTTTTTTTGTAAGGTATTAGATGAACCAACTGAATCGAGTAGTCACTCTGAGATACCCCTTTCGGTTGATTAACGCTCTTATGCCGTGCGCGGTAAGAGCCAATACCATAGGGTATCTCGAAGCACTCACAGCGTAGTTGGACTACTTAGCCGTTCCTAATAGATTGCCAAAGTTAAGCAACATCGGCCGCGGTCAGTCCATGAAAGGGTGACCGCTAGTGGCAATAATATTTGAGTGCTTCCGTGCTTCGGAACGCACGTTAAAACGTTGGTCCCGTTGTTGTTGATTAATAATAACTAGTGGTTCGCCCCGAACTATGAACTCGCGACCCCATATCTCAGCAACCCCTCGACCGATTTGGCTCATGTTCGAACTTAAAAATTCTCTTGGCCTTATTTACCTGCCTACCAAATTTCATGACGATCCGACTAAATTTACTCAAGTTATCGTCGAACGAACATTCATACATACATACATACAAACGCCGGATTGTTCCAGTAGACTCGGAGAACTTCGCTCGCTCGTTCAATCATTAAGCCATGTCAGAGGCCCATTGGGCGGCTTAAATATACGATTAACCTCGTACACGAAACCTCATACGATTACCTACCTACACATCCTACCATGGGGTATCTCAGCGTGAAATACAGCGAAATAATTATCTAAGTACCTAGATGATGGCTCTTATTATTTGGGTATACGAAACAGTGCATTTAACATGAAGCTTATGACAACTTGTTTATTATATTAAGAACTGTTTGATGGATTATTTAGAAGCTCTCTTCAATTTACTGTGTATAAGATATTCCTATCATAATAATGCTTCAATTCTGAAAGAGATAGACACCGCTTTCAATCTCACGATCGCTTACCACTGTGTTGCTGAATTTGAATAGTAAGTTCGTTTTACAAGGAGTTATAAGATAAATATAGACAGAACTTTTTCGAATCTATACTCGATTCTGAATAAACTTATATTATTAAGTATTCTTTAAATAACACCTTGTATAATATTTTAGTAATTGTAGTTTTCATAGAATATTATCATAGGTGTCATAAAATTATTTGTAAACACGAAGTAGCTTTCACAACTTTACTGTAATATTGCTATAACTATGTTGCATTTAGTGGGAAAAGCTCCGAGCAAAAAAAAAACACGTTGACTAGGTACATGCCTGCGTCACAAACACGTTGACTAGGTACATGCCTGCGTCACAAACACGTTGACTAGATACATGCCTGCGTCACTATTTTCCTGTAAGTATAACAATCATCACAACATTTTACATTACAAAAGTATATTTGGATCTCAAGCATATTTGTATTATATCTAAGTATCAAAACTGATCTACTCAGTTTATAAAAATTTTCGTGGTTTGGCTTCCTGAAATAGGATTAAATAAAATAAGTGCCATATGATTGTGAAAAATTTGTGGCTAGACTTCATACATCACACATATAACACATAGTTCGCGGTATTCACTAATCAGCGCACCATGAAGATAAATATTGATATAAATCATTGATTTAAATCACCAATACTCGACCCTTCCGTTAAGTCTGGAACATCAATATCTTTTGTTTCCATATCTCAATATTCATATTTAGAACAAATTATGTTAAGACTTATTTAAAACCAGTGTTAAACTTTGTTGCCAGTAGGCATATCATGGTCTCAGCTGAAGCTTGTATTGTATTTTAGTTTTATTTGCAACTGTATGATACTATGAATCGTGATAAGAAATGCTATATATTTTACGTTTATAAAGAAACTTTTGTTTTATTAAAACTTTTCTGTTTTTTATTCTTCCGTACTACCACTTAGGACTCGCCCCAAAGAAAGTACAAAAATCAAATTATGTATACAAACTTTATTATGTTTTTGTTGCTAAAAACTAAAAAATAAAACAAAAACAGAATAACAAAAATTGGTCAAAGGGCCCTTAAATACCTACCAATGAAAGCAAAAACAAAACAATCTTTCTTGAAATTTTGATACAAGTAATTAATCCAGTACACTTATTAAATCGAAAGGAAAAGGCGCGGTTTCTGAATTGAGAATTTTGCTTAGCAAATACTTTACTATCGTTCTGTCACGCTCTTTTTTGATACTTACCCATTTGAGACAGGACGATACTTACCCAATTGCTTAGCAAATTTCTCAATTCAGAAACCGGCAGTAAGTAAATTAAGGTGAGAATTTGTAATTCTCGAATGCTTTGGTACTTACAATAATACACTAAGCCCAGTCCAATCTTGACGCTTGACTGTTTAAATTGTGAAGATGAGATGAGATTCTTACAAAAAAAAATAAGATTATATCATACAAACGCGTCACACATATAAAATAATTATTCTTCGTCTGCTGATCATAATTTGGCGAAATAAATTTGGTTACATTTCGCATTATTATCACGCAATTTTAAATAAGAGTTATGACATTCATATAGTTTAATCTCATCCACACGATTAAAAAGCCAAGCGTAAACTATAACGAAAAATTATCACGAAGAGAATCAACTACAATCTTCAGTTGTAAAAAAAAGTTTAGTACAATTTAATTAATGTTATAAGATAAGTTAATGGTAACGCAATACTATGTGATGAAATGAAACTACGTTTTAAAACATTACAGAATGAAACGTCACACGAAGTAATTATTCTGTAAGCATACAATTTAAGTCTTAAGCCTTTCAAGGAAGCGCTAAAGCTTAGCTCAAGCTGTGAGGCTCAGTTACATCAACCAGATTTGGCTTCGCCAGCTTTAAAAAGCGTATGTTACAACAAACCTACACTTTTGCTTCGGACCGGCGGTGCAAATACATTTTATTCTGCCGTGGTCTCTATACTCCAGTTTTCATCCTCATTCACGGTACCAAAGGTCACAGACAGAAAAAGTAGTAAAAGACCTTATTCAGACAGCGAAAGGCGAGCCAATATTGGTTGATGCAAGTACTCATTACAGGTTACAGGTGCCATATAGGAGTAAAGTATCTAGCGTGAGTAAAAACTACGATGCCCTTAGAATAATCTAATACCTTCTCACTACATTTTGCTACATTCATGTTTTCAACGATTCGCTACACTTTTTTAATAATTTCACTACCTACCAAACGAATAAATAGAGGAACTAGCTTCGACTTTTTGATAATAATTTGAGTTATCAGTTGTAAGATTATAGCTCCAGCTTATATCCCGATCCCGAAGTATCCCTCGTAACATCCATAAGCTTTTTTCAAATCCCAACATTTATGTAGGAGCAATAATCACGAACTCACTAAATACATTTTAGGTCCCTATACAAAAAAAAATATAGGACAAGTATTGTATTATCTGCGCGCGATGAGAATGGGATGGAACCTTGTCAAAGTAAATCGAAAATTTACTTCATTTGACAAGGACGTTTCGACGCGATTAAGCCGAACGCGCGCGTCTCAGTTCCAAAAGGTCGCATCCCATTCTCATCGCGCGCGCGGATCATAAGACGAAAACGGAATTCTGACAACGATCTATCACGGGGGGGAAAGCTGAATCCATTAGAGTAACTTATCTTGGGCGCTAAGGGCTGTCCACACGATCAGCTAACCCAACCAAGGGCACCTTCGAAAACCGCAAGCAATCTATCGGCCCCCTGATTACGTACTAACGTATCTTGCAGTGATCGCGCAGGCACTGCGCTACGGTTGCAATAATAATAAAAAAACGCTTAAAGCTCTACCAGGCGTGGCGCACTCCGCAGTTTAGGTATGAGGGCTCGAAGTGTCGGCAAATTCAATACAATAAAATACGATAGAGTTGCGCGTTGGAAAGAGAGGCAACTTCTTCGTGAATATCATTTGAAGGTAGTTGAGGCTGTGCGACATTAATTATTGCACTTTATTGTATGAGCAAGAGTCACTATTTGTTAAATGATTCTGCGGAGTGAATCTTGTAACCCTGAAACCTTGTACTATTATGACTGTAGGTACGAGTATTATGGGTCTGTGGTTAGCTTTATTGGTATCGAAACGCTAGCGCTGCGGACCAACCGGGAACTAATGCATGGTGCTGTGTGACAGTAAAAACGCTTTCCACTAACTGCAAGATACGTAATCAAGGCGCCGAGTCGTTCCTATGCTACAGCTATGCGTGTGTTAACGCGTTGATTAGCGCGTTAATCAGTCTGTCGGCCATCGCTAACTCTGGTTAGCGCAGGCTAAGCGCACTAAGTTGCTTGCTTAAAACTACGCGATGTTCAATTTAGCGCCCTATTTGCGCTAATTAACGCGTTAACACACAGTTGGAGCAGTAAAATGGGAGCGTGGACTTTAAATGGGCATGGGCCGAGATATTTCACTCAAGTCTTTTCAGATAATACAATTTTCTACTCCAATCCTTCATCCCAAACCTAACTTCTACGTTTAAAACTAATCCTTATACCAATATCACAAAACGTTAGCGCAAAGCCGTATACATTGAATAAAGCAAACTAAATATTAGTTACACTGAGCTCTTATAAATAAATACGTTGAACAACACGGTAACAATTTGATCAATAAAACCAAGTAATTCACAAAGCCATAGGCAGTATTCTGAACTAAAACAGTATTTGCCACAGGTTTGGCCAATTCAAAATAGACATTACTCACAGGTCCAACGTATTTGTTTATAAGAGGTCAGTGGAATAAGTTATTAATATTTATTACTTATTTTTTTAACAATCATTCCGATTTTAATACTAACTGTCCTTTTGGAAAAATGCATCCAAAAATTTAGTCTCGTTTTTAATCAGTCTTTATTAGGTTTTGTTCTAAAATAATCGAGATATATCGAGTCTCGTTCAGATCCTCAAAATTGGCAGTGGTCGGTTTCACTTATTTGTTACATTTAATATTACAATTTTAGTTTTAACAGGACTTAACTTATAATGAGCAGCTTTCAGCACAAATTCACATCTGTTCATATATGGGCTCGAGTAGCATGAGGCGGTGTTAGAGAGTATGTATGGGTTTAAAACTATATGTATCTCACTCTTTTGTTTAAAGTAGAGCGGGATGGACAGAGTCCTAACACTTAAGATCAATCACAGTTTAAACTCAATCCATAGATTAAACCTCGCATTTTGTATTAAAGTTAAACGACAGATAGGGTTTAAACTAGCCTTTTTGGTTTAAGCTGTGATTGATCTTACGGGCCTAACACCGCCTCATGCCACGCGAACAGGCGTGGCCATAGAAGAACCGGAATACGGCTGTCAAATTTCGCTCAGCACATATCAATTTCGACAACCGTATTCCGGTTCTTCTATTCCTCGCCTCTTGGCACCATCTATGAAATGCTTTGAATTTGTTCTTTGAAAACGGCTCATTGCCAAACAGGTTTAGATTACTTATTTTGTTTTTACTGGAGAACAATCTTACATTTATTCATCTTATGAGATAATATTATTCGTCCATAAAAGAGAGACGGAGGTGCAACGATGAGTTGAAATGTTTTACTCGGACATTTTAACTTTAATTTGTGTTGTTAGTCTGCCAAAGACCAGGCGACAAGTTGTTCTGTTATGATGACGTCACGCCTTGCATCTCACTCTCGCTGTAAACTTGAAACGCTGAGGCCCGTAATATCAATAACAGTTTAAACCAAAAAGGCTAGTTTAAACCCTATCTGTCGATTTATTTTCATACAAAATTCGAGGTTTAATCTATGTACTATGTACTGCCTAACCCAGCCTTATGCTAAGCTTGCTGAAGCGAACTAATGAGCCGTTTTCACGGCTGTCAAATTTCGCTTTTTCTGAAGATATTATTAATCTGTGTAATCGAAATTTGACAGCCACTTCCCGGTTCTTGTTTGGCCAAGCCTATGAGCGCCATCTACCAAGTGTTTTGAATTATGCTTTTAACTGTCATTTGAAAACGGGCCATTACATTTCCATATAAACCACAGATGAATAGACTGAGTTTGACAGAGATTGCAACTATATTTGACACTTCCCCGTTGGTAAAACTTAGAAAGTCTGTCAAAGATTCACATAAAACACACAATGAATTTGTTCAACAATCTAAGAACATCAGATAGCGATAGTTCACTCTTCGCATTACTGTTGTCTTTTACAACCCAGCCTTCTGCAACATAATAGTCTTAACGTTAGGCCTCAATATTGGTCACAACACCTCGACTTTATCTTACGCTAGTTCAATAAATATTAGACTTTCCAATGAGTAAACTTAGAAGAACCTCAACTGATATTTTCTCAAAGGTGAGCGCAGTCTTTCAGTTGGCCTTTCTTTTTTTTTGTCTTAATTCTACAATCGGTCCGCCTCTATTCTCTAAAAGAACCGACAAGCGTCAAACCACTCGAAAATAGCCCTTAATGACATAAACAATATTTTTTTCTTACATTTAAAAAGGGTTATTTTTACGGTGGATATTTTAGAGAGTACAGGGGCTGATTGTCGTTCCTTAGGGAATGTAGGTAAATACTGTGAGCTTTGGGGCTGTAATTGTTAACCGATCGCTTTAGTCGCCCGGTGCGAGTGTCGAACTATCCACATTACGACGGGGAAGAACTGGACACGGTAAGATATTTCAATAAAAAATAATTCTTATATCTATGCATTTAAGGACCGCACGGGGCGTCCGCCTTCCGTTTTATTAGTGAGAGACTCTTTGTTCCTATAAGAATACTTACATAAGCAGTATTTTTTATTGAAATGCCGAGCTGTGTCGGCGCTTCCGTTACAAAGTGGATGATCCCTTAGGAAATAAACCACTGACAATACAGCTACCTCGAGTCCACAAAAACTCGAGTCCACTAAAGCCAAAAGCTTCATTCGATATAATAATGAGAATTGTCTTTTACAATAATACTTTGTTCTGCAGTCTTTGTAAAGTAGATATTTGTCTTTTTTTAACTTTATAACTCTCTGTCACGCATAAAATCGTATGACGAAAGTGTAGAGATCGAATCAAAATTAAAGTTACTTGCGACAGTAAAAAATAGGAAGCGAGCAAGTTACCACCTTTTTGTATATAATCCAATAATCTTCGAAAACAGTATTTTCTCACGAACCTCTGTTCGAAGCTAAACAAAAACTAGGCACAAAAAGCGCGCCTAATCATACAACCATAGGTTTAAATGGATGACGTCTGTACCGCGACCTAAAACGAACCGTTCAAGCGATATTCGTCCTAGGCGACATGACGATATAGTGCTGCTCTATAGGCGTAGGCGGCGCCACTATAGGCGACATTGGCATGTAGTCGTCTTCGGCGAGTTGTTGTTTTATCCCTATAGTTTCTAGCCTCTCCCGGCCGCTGAGGATAAGAGCTACGATGTCTTGTGGCAGCGAGAATGACGCGACAGCTTCGTCGTCTAAATCCAATGACAAGTCTGCAGCGTCGCTGTCATCGAGGTAGTCGTCGCCGGAAGTCCCTTCGAGGCATTCTACGGACTTTGAACATCTGCTAGCACATGTACTCACGTGCTCACTCTCGTCCAAAAACTCGCAGCTCTTCGTCTCGCCAATCTTGGAAAGGTTACCGCCGGATTTGATCTTCAAACTCTTTATCTTGCGGAAGTTCTTGAAGAGCTCCTTGGTCGGGGTGAAATCGAACTTTTTCTTCTTGGTCTCGTCTCTGTTCTCTTTGGTCTCCGGTGACTTGGGCTCGGGCGCTCGGGAGTCGCTTTTGAGGCGTTTGCGGAACACGCTGAACGCGTTCTTGCGGTCCTGCTGACACAGATTCAGATTATTTTTAACCCCCACCAAAAAAGAGAGGTGTTTTACATCTTTGGCCGCTATGTCTTTGTGTCAGTCTGTGGCACCTTAGCTCTTTAAACGGGTGAACCGATTTGAATGCGGTTTTTATTAACTTCTGACCTTTTCATCACAAATAACTCTAAAAGTGTAAGTACCTTGGTATTATATTTTATAAGAACTAGTACCTACAAGACTGTTTTGTTTTGTTTTAAATGTGATGAATAAAATCCAATTTATTTATTTATTTATTATTTGAAAGCAGGTTTTCTAGCGAGTTTTCTTAGATGTGTTTTATCAAATCGGTTCAGCGGGGTATGTTAGTCGTTATATTGGTAGGAGTAGGGTTCAGAAAGGTGGTTTTGTGCAAAAATTTATCAAAAAGAAGATAGGTATA
Source organism: Zelleria hepariella (assembly GCA_949319315.1). Lineage (NCBI taxonomy): Eukaryota > Metazoa > Arthropoda > Insecta > Lepidoptera > Yponomeutidae > Zelleria > Zelleria hepariella. Next base: position 28,716,811 of record OX439382.1, on the reverse strand, counting down.
TCTTTTGCATTCGCGGCGATAGTGTTTACCACCCTCTTAATATTATACATTTTCTTATTAAAGTAACTATACATATTTGTTCAGAACAACGCGGGAGGGACCCGAGCGAGTATTGTACCTGCTTGGGCAGCGTCTTGGCGGAGTATCCCTCGGAGCGCGAGGATGTGCCGGAGCTGACGCTGCAACAACGCGGGAGGGACCCGAGCGAGTATTGTACCTGCTTGGGCAGTGTCTTGGCGGAGTATCCCTCGGAGCGCGAGGATGTGCCGGAGCTGACGCTTCAACAACGCGGGAGGGACCCGAGCGAGTATTGTACCTGCTTGGGCAGCGTCTTGGCGGAGTATCCCTCGGAGCGCGAGGATGTGCCGGAGCTGACGCTTCAACAACGCGGGAGGGACCCGAGCGAGTATTGTACCTGCTTGGGCAGCGTCTTGGCGGAGTATCCCTCGGAGCGCGAGGATGTGCCGGAGCTGACGGTGCAACAACGCGGGAGGGACCCGAGCGAGTATTGTACCTGCTTGGGCAGAGTCTTGGCGGAGTATCCCTCGGAGCGCGAGGATGTGCCGGAGCTGACGCTTCAACAACGCGGGAGGGACCCGAGCGAGTATTGTACCTGCTTGGGCAGTGTCTTGGCGGAGTATCCCTCGGAGCGCGAGGATGTGCCGGAGCTGACGCTGCAACAACGCGGGAGGGACCCGAGCGAGTATTGTACCTGCTTGGGCAGTGTCTTGGCGGAGTATCCCTCGGAGCGCGAGGATGTGCCGGAGCTGACGGTGCAACAACGCGGGAGGGACCCGAGCGAGTATTGTACCTGCTTGGGCAGTGTCTTGGCGGAGTATCCCTCGGAGCGCGAGGATGTGCCGGAGCTGACGCTGCAACAACGCGGGAGGGACCCGAGCGAGTATTGTACCTGCTTGGGCAGCGTCTTGGCGGAGTATCCCTCGGAGCGCGAGGATGTGCCGGAGCTGACGCTGCAACAACGCGGGAGGGACCCGAGCGAGGAGTGCCGCGTGACGCCGTCGCCCGCGGTCTTGTTCAGACGAGAGTTCCACGACTCGCCCAGCTTCGTTGTGCTGTGGGCGGAAAGACAATTTTAGATAACAGATTTAGATAGATAGATAACAGATTTATTAAATTGCCAAAAAACAGAATACAATTAAAAGACAATAGTAGAAAATAACCTTAATAATAAAAAATACAAAAACTATGTTAGAACATTAGAAATAAATTGGGCGTTATGTGTACTGGCAATACATATAAAAGGACCTGATCTCAGCGTGTGCTAAAGCATTGCAGGAGCAACAACCTGTAGCGCTGGTTTTCAGACAGGTTTCAGTGGTTTTTAGGGCCAGAATCTACTCAACGGTTTCCGAGATAATGAGGTTCAAAGTCAGACTTTTCAAAATATTTTTCTTGCCAAAATGTGTGTGTTCAATATCGAGTACTCAACATTTCCTCTCAAGAAGCCATATCAAAATGTTGAATATTTCTTGCAAAAAACGACATTGAAATTGCAATTCGCAATGTACTCTTATTATCTGCAACTCTATCGTAAGTAGCGTAAGTTTATGTCAACGCTTGTGCAATATGGCTTCTCCGCGTTACACTTCCATAGCGTGACAAATATTTTCCAAATTTATAACCTAAAAAACCAAAATCAGCAACAATTTATGGAAAAGGTACTTTGTTTTGGTGTCTAGTATGCGTGCCTTTCGGATCTGTCAACGGTCTTTTAACACCCTGTATACTGACCCAAAGGGCGCGCGCGGCGGCAGCGGCGGCGGCGGACAGCGCTTCCCTCGCCGCATGGTCGCGTAAACACACTCCGCCACTGACTCGTACGTCGGCTCCACCTCCTGAACAAGCAGAATGTAAGTAATAAGTAAAGTTTGAAAGTCTATTCCGGTGGTAAATGGTTGAAGATAGGCGAGACGAAGAGCTGCATGAAGTAATGTAAGAGTAAGATTGTAGCCTGTACAATGTACATGTCCCACTAGCTGGGCAAAGGCCTTCTCTCAGGCCCGGTTTCTGAATTGAGAATTTTGCTAAGCAAATACTTAACTATCGTTCTGTCACGCTCTTTTGTAAGAAATCTGCAGTGACAGGACGATACTTACCCGCTTGCTTAACGAATTTCTCAATTCAGAAATCGGCAGTCTGTCAGTTTGTTCGAGCTTAATCACCACGCGTGCTCAATACGGGTTCGCGATTTTTGCGATGAGGGTATAATGCCTCATACGCTCAGGTTTCCTCACGATGTTTTCCTGCACAGTCAGCGAAGTAATGACATGGTGCGACCTAAAGCGGGCGTCACTTAGTAGAGTGGGTGTTACAGGTTGACGACGATAATAATTAAAAAAAAAAACAGGTGGCATAGCTGCACCTTGTGGAAGCCTAGTGGACGCCAGAGGCCACGGACACGAGCGAGCGGCGGTGCGACACAAGCGGCGCGTCCGTTATCACACCGGGGGCCACGGACGGTGAGTGGTTGGTTACCTGTGCCACGGTGCGGTGCGAGACAAGCGGCGCGTCAGGTATCTCCTCGTAGACGCCGGAGGCCACGGACACGAGCGAGCGGCGATCGGACATGCTGGAGACAGAATAAAACACGTATTAGTCATGAGAGTAAGTCATAATTTTGGCTAGTTTCTTCCTTGCTTGATATCATCACGTGATCTCAGAGTTGGTCCCACACTGGCGTATTGCCTATTGACGTATTGCGAGTCGCGTAGAGGCAGATCGGAGGGCGAGCAGTTCCAAGCCATCACTCTGCGACTGTCTATCGTCCATGGTGTCACCCATCTCCACTTCCTTATTATAATCGTGCTACTTTGTTCTTGTGACTTTGTTTTTAGGACAGGGACTGGAGAGGATATCGGCACAAAGAAGACGAGGCTAATACCCACTGCTAAGTGGGCGTCATTTATGGGCTGGTTAGATAAAGCCTGTTCGCTTAGATAGTGTCGGTACACACGACGGCAATCTTGGTTCTTGGGATACCAACTATTTTTGAAGTATCTGTGATGGGCGCAGACATATTCATTTCAACACAATGCTGATGGACATTAACTAGAATTTGCTTAAATGTTTTACAAAACCTTCATCTTTTAATTTTTGGGTCATTCGAAGTTTCGTCTAGAGGCACCTCGCTGTCCGAACGAACGAAAAAACATTTTATCTACACGCAGTGATCGACACTCAATACAAAATACTAAGTCAAAAGTCACAAGCACAACCTCTCAATACGACGCTTCTTTGACGAGCGGCGAGCCAAATTCACTGGCGTGTTTGCGCCGCGTCGGCTTCCTTAATTTCTTTTGTGAAAAGCCGCCGCGCGCCAAGGCGGCAAATATCAAAGTGACACTATGATAGCGAACAGACTTTATACAGCCCCTGTATTATCTAAAATATCCACCGTAAAAATAACGGTTTTTAAATGTCAAAAAAAGGATTGTTCATTTCAATAAGAACTATTTTCGAGTGTTTTGACGCTCGTAGGTTGAGTGGAATTTTTAGATAATAGAGGCCCTGATCACTATTATTCATATTCGTCTTCTTCTTCAGCATTTAAATCGTCCACAGCTGGACGTATGCCTCTTCATGTCTTTTCCAAATAAGCCGGTCTGTGACTGTTGTGGTCCAGTTAGCTGATTATGATTGTTACCTGTCGTCAAAGGAAGCGACGGAGGCGGCGGCGGAGCGCGGGGCGAGGTCGCCGGCCGCGGCGCAGCGCGCCAGCTGGCCGCTGGGGATCAGCCGAGACTCCTGCGGGACAAACACAACTTACACGTTCAACTAAAGTAAGTAAGTAAGTAAGTAACTCTTTATTCAATTCAATTCAATTCAATATCAATTTATTTCAGAAAAAATCCATACATTGGTTAGTAATATAAATAAATCTATTCTATATTAGTAACTTTAAATTAGAATTAGAATTGTTCAAACGAAAACATTTTACAAATAAACATTTAAAAATAACAGTACAAATGGCGGTCTTATCGCTAAAAGCGAAAGAAGCGAAGCATAATTCTTTGGGCATAATAAGGCACAATAAAATAAATACTAATAAATAAAAAGAAGTTTATTTCAGCCAAAGTACACTTTTACATTTTCGAACTTATATTAGGGCTATGTTTACACATAATTAACAATACGGCTGTAGGTTTTTTAGGACGCACAACTAGGGCCGCCAATGAAAAAAAAAACAAATCTTCTTTTTGGCTGCGTTTTTTGCTAAAAACTCTCCCGCAATTTCTCAACGCGAGGCTTAACAATTTTTAGGACCTAAGGTTTGGATTCCAAATCCTAGAACTGGCCACTTTTGGCGAGAATCGATTCTCTACAAATTTAGCTTCCAAGCCGAGTAAATTGTAATTTACAATTAATCATGGTTGTAATTATATAAAGCGAGCGTTTAATCCGATAAATGTGTATTCTGATTTATTATGCATAGTGCTTATGGAAACCTAAGAAAACTTAATGTGAATAATGTGTCGTTTTTTGTTTTTGCTGTCATGCTTTCAGTATCGTACAATAACCTTAGTATTTTTATCAAAGCTCGACCACAGCATACACTCTCTAAGCTACGAGTACACAGGAATCGCAACCACAAATACGTCAATGGACAGGACACTGCGGTTGGTATTATTATCACAATAGCTCTCTTCCAAAGAGACTCGTTTTTTTAACCCTCCCGGTCGGGGAGGCTTTAATGTAAGGTTTCTTTTACTCCCGCGACGCGGAAAAACGCGGAAAATGGAGATTCCACCGTTGACAAAATCTCTTATATCTCCGCACCTACTCAACCAAATGTTGTGAAATAAGGAGTAATCTTTTCTTTAGAAATGACATTATTTGAGGTAGGTACGGAAATACATGGTTTTACGTTAAAAAAAACGTAATTTTCTGTGCAAAATGAAAATGTAGGCAAAAATTCCAGATTTGTGGAATAAACTGTCTATTGAGGAAAAAATACAAACCTTTAGGAACTGAAATTGTATCTAGGCCAATGTTGAATAAATGCCTAGTAAACATAAGTGGTTTCTTTCATTCTACAACATTCAAAAACCTAAGAAAAAAATACACAACACTCGATGCAAATTCCAGCGGCCGAACGAAGTTCACGCGTGACTTGTCAGTGTCAAAATCTTTTGTTTTTTTCTTCGATGTTACTAGTATTTGGTATCAAATTACAGATAATTTTATGCTCCGTGATTCGTCTATACATGATCAGACATTCAGTTTACGACGTGACGCAATATCCGGTAGAAACCATAGAGCGGGCGAACGTTCAGAAATCGCTACTGACTTCTGTAACATGATGAATTTATACTGTAAAATGCAAGTTTTTCTTGTGAAATAAGGACATTCATAGACCTAAAGAACCAAAGAATAACGGAAATCAACGTAAATTTACTTACCTTTCGAAGAAATTTTAGAAAAATACACTGTGTGTGTCAGCTCCGCGCGACGGCTCTTTAAGATTTCTGAATGTTTTAGAATATCAAAATCTTTTGTTTTTTTCTTACAGTGTGACCAGTGTTTGGTATCAATGAATAGATAATTTCATGCTCTGTAATTCGTCTATACACGATCAATCCATTAGATTATCAGCTGACGCAGTATTCCGTAGGCGGCCGAACATTGTCGAGCGGAGTACACATGTGTACGTATTCCGAGCGAGCGTATAAATGCAAATTTTTCTTATGAAATAAGGCTGTGAATAAGGACATTCATAGATGCAAAGAACCAACTAATAACGTAAATCAATAATTTACTTACCTTTCAAACAATTTTCGGCAAAATACACAGCTCCGCGCGACGGCTCGAACGAAAAAATCGAAATTATTTCTAAATGTTTTGAATATCAATATCTTTTCTTTTTTTCTTCCAGTGTGATGTGTTTGGTATCAATAAACAGATAATTTTATGCTCTGTATTTCGTCTATAGACGGTCACGCTCTAAGGTTTATGCCCGACTCAATAACCGGCAGAAACTAAAAGCGCGCGTAAACATGGCGGGAACGTACACATGTGTACGTTTCTCGAGCGGGCCGGCGAACTGAGTTAAACGTACACATGTGTACGATAATAAACTAAAATTAAAGTTTATGTTTGATTGTTTAGTTTATGTAGAGGGTGGTCCAAATAAGGACATCAAGAATGTTTTTTTTAGTTTCCTTGCGCCTAGGGCTATCCAAAAATACCCCATGTATGTTCAGCGATTTTTCGTGGTTTAGAAGTTATGGTTTATTTTTATGTGTTTTTACGAATTACCTTCCGGAACATCTCAAGATAGTCATAACTTTTACCCAGTACTATTTTTTGCACTTTTTTCTTTTGTGGCATGATCATCATGAATGTCTTTTTCATACGTAAAATAATCAACTGCACAACATCCATCCAAGTTACAAAAATAAGGGTCGAAAGTGAAAATTTTAGATTCGAGGTGGACGGAAAAGTGGATTTCAAAAGCCTCTTAAAAATACAAAATGGATTCTCTGTACTTTCAAAGTAGTTTCAATAAGTTCTGATGTTTATCAGCTGGCCAAATAGTAAAAAAAAGTGGTCCTTAATAGGCCATTTTGTGTTGAAATTGGCTTCGATTACGCATTACGGGCGACTTTGCAACCAAAGCGTAAGCGTCTACGTGCTGTCGTGTGTATAACTTTCACCACATCAAACACATAACTTGGACATCACCAGATCAGTATCATCGAGCGAGAGCTCCGAGGGCGGGCTGTACCAGCTCCCCCTGCTCCCCCTGCTACCCCTCCTCCCCCCGTCCCCCTCCTCCTCCCCGGGTGCGGGTATGCGCGCACGCAGGTCGCCGTCGCTGCGGCTGAGCCAGCGTCAATGACGTCACACTAGCATTGCTCTCGACCAATGAAATGGCTCTGTTTTCAAGGGCGAGCAATGAACCAGTTGTTTTGTTTCAGAGAACCTATCGAAAAATAACTTACAGATCTGAGGCCTTACTTTTTGAGATTTCAGCGCTAACCTCGCAGTAAAAGTAGTCTGTATTAATAATAACAACGACCCTTTACAAGACGTTTCTGTAGTATACTGAAACACATACCTACCTTAGACATCACCAAATCCGTGTCATCGAGCAACACTTCAGAGGGCGGCCTGTACCAGTCAAAACACAGTTTTGAACCTGTCGAAAATTTTCGTACAAACTTAAGGTCCTGCTGATTGTTTGTTGAGATTTCAGCGCTGTCCCTGGAGTAGAAACTTTAACGACAATAACGACCCCCTAAAGTTTTGCACTGTAAATGCTTGTTCCTTACCTTGGACATCACCAGATCCGTGTCGTCAAGCGAGACCTCCGAGGGCGGGCTGTACCAGCTCCCCCTCCTCCCCCCGGCCCCGTCCTCCTCCCCCTCCCCCGGCGCGGGCATGCGCGCACGCAGGTCTCCGTCGCTGCGGCTGAGCCGGCGGGCGCGCGCGGCGCGGAGTGATCGTGAGAGGGCGCGCGCGAGAGATGGCGCGAGCGGCGTTTGGAGCTCGAGTGTGCCGGCGCCTTGGGCGAATGAGCTGTGGACGAAGGTCGAGTTAGCAGTCGCGCTCAGTACGGGCAGCATGGTAAGCCCGAGATAGGCCCTTCTCTATGCAAAACTGTCAACTTGTCGGTCGGGCTCGAGTTGGCTCTACGCCAACATGACGATGGAGACAAAAATACAATTTTTTTATTAAAATGTCAATAACTACTTTTTGCTCGACATGACCCTAATCTATTGCCATCTCAAGTCCCGCCTGCCATGCTCGCACAATAAACATGGCACGTCTGTCACTCGAGTTCGAGAGAGTGTCAAAACGACCATGCTAAGCATACAGGGGGCTATTTCTCGGGAATCTCGCGTTCGACACTCGAAGGAAAATCTCATGTCATTTCGATCTCGACTGCTCCCGACCACTTGAGTCGTGTCGAGCGAAAAAGGCAAACATCTCGCAGAAATCTCGTGCCTTATGTCAAGGATGACAGTGAGAATAGGAGATGTGACATTTGCAGCAAAATGAGATTTTTGCTTCGAGATGTGTTGAATGCGAGGTTCCCGATAATTAGACCCCAGCTTTCACACATATTCTGTGAACATGTCAACCGGCTACCTATTACGGTTCCAAAGATTTACCATCACAGCCGTTTAAGGGTAGGACAGACAGCGGAGGCAGAGTAATAAAGAGGCAGGGCAAAGAGTAGGTACCCTTTGGAGCCCATCGGTTACGGAACCCTAAAAACGCTGAGAAAAAATGCATTCTCTCAATTCCTGCTTGGATTTCGTTTCCTTACGACAATACATATATTCTTTCAACGTTAGTGAATAGAATCGCTGCAACGATAGAACAAGCTGAGAAGATTGTGTAGGTACAGCCCACTTAGCACGCGGGCCTTTTGCCTACTCTCAACTGTCACCTTAGCCACTTAACACTACTGCGGTGACAGTGAACAGTGGCTAAGGTGACAGTTGAGAGTAGGCAAAAGGCCCGCGTGCTAAGTGGGCTGGGCATGGACGACCCTTTCGCATGTCAGCGTTCCTTCACTCAAAAGCCATCGGTATTTACAGGACCAAGTTTGATGCGATTTATGTCAGAAAACGGGACTACATACGGAATATTCACTTGACTATTGAATATTCACTTGACTCGCGATATTTAAACATTATTGTATTCGAAACGTAAATTTGCCTACAACCAACCGCGATTCGTCCCGTTTCGAATACAATACATACGGAATCACGAAGCGGTTAGTTAGGGAATTAAATTGCCGGCTTTCTAAATGTGAGGAAATAAGCACAACAATATCTTCTCTGGCAAGTCTAAATTCGAGGTTTCGAAGCACAATGTTTTCCTTCAAATTCAACACGTAGTATGCATGACACTCGAACGTGCTTCACGTGTTTACGTTGCGTTACCAACAGAAACACGTGAATTTCACCAAAACATCACGTATGGGGAAGAAACACAGTTTATACACGTACCTCGATAAAGTATCGCTGCATTTGGTCCTGTAGAGGCGGGTTCCGCCGTTCCAGTAGTTTACGCACACCATCGTTTTTAGAAAGGTTCCAAACACTTATTTCAAGTGTTATAAGAAGAAGATTTCGCGCGATCAGCGTTCAGACGAATGAACAAATTACACACTACGGTCGCAGTCCGTCTAGGCTTCTTTAATAACACTATCCGAACTTTTAATGAAGTTTTTTGCACTGAACAAAATTAATTCACTTTTCAATGCCGAATTTCCAACTACTACGTAGCCGCTCCAAAACTTTTATGACCAAGGAGGTGTACTATGCTTCAGTAATCCACAATAGGTGGGTACCCGACATTTGCAGCACTATATTTTTTATTAGACCAAAAAGGCGGTTACTCAAGATCGGAAGACCTGGTCTCAAAAGGGGGAGGTCTTTGCCCAGCAGTGGATACACACTTACACAGGCTACGTAAACTATCCCGTTAGAAAGAAGTTTCCTTCTGAGACGTAGCACAGACCCATGCCCAAGTTAGACTGACAATATTTAGTAATTTTAAACTTAACCCAGTGCTCCAATGATGTCACAGAGCTAACGATTGTTTACGGAAAATAATATTTATTGGTTTCGACTAATTAGTTTCTGCCTGAACCGTTTATCATTACGCGGGAAGTGTTTTTGTTTTTTTATTAATTTACCGTAGAGTTGTTCGTTGATTAACGAGAAATGTGATCGATATAAAGACGAATTTTTAATGGTTATAATTTAGTCTAGTGTAGACAACAACAAGATATACATAAAAATACGTGCTCAATACAGGGTGTAACAGAAAAGTCCAGTCATCTATCCTATCGAATTTTAGTATGCAATAGCCAAACTTTTTTCGATAATTTGCCCTTGGTCCCACAGTAAAAGTTGCTTATATTGATGAATTCAGCTGTATAGCCCACCAATGGGCATGTGTACTACCGATTTCTTTTGCTTATCTCGACCGGGTTTTTCCAGGTCGAAATAGGTCATATTAATGGAAATAAAAGCAATGTATGCTACTATAGTTTCCCGTTATACTGACGTCAATCAATGCTCCAAGAATAGTGTAAAAAAAGTTGGCTATATCCGCTGATTAATTTGCGGATGTGCGTCATAAATGTAGGATATTAAGAAATTCAGTATTTATTATCGGATGTAATAACTCCCGGAACATGCAACATCGGTGGCATTGGCGAAGTCTCGCGATGTAAAGCGACCAAAATGTAGATGGGATCTTGAACACGAAACAATAATCTCGCGAGTATTTGTTCCTACAATTTATAACAATGAAAGCTAAAAAAACACGCGCGCGACTTTATGACACGTATTTGATGCGCCATTTATCCCGAGGCCGCGACTTGCACAGCTATTTGCGATTTTTCTTATTATTCCTCTAACAAGAGCTATTTTTTGTTTTTTCTAAAGCACTAACCCGTGCTAGGGAATAATTTAAACATTTATAATTTTTTGCACGGTATGCGGAAGGTTGCGGGTTCAAGTCCTGTCCCGAGTGAATTTTTTCAACTTATTATAAATGTTTAAAGAGCTATTTTGTCACTGTGTTGGAAATAGGATAAAATGGCAAGGATTTGGGTGGCGCATAAACTCATGCTCGCATTTGCGGTTCAAAGTCGCGTGCGACTGGGATGTGCTACGGGGGCTGGTACCAACCTATCGACATGCACTAGGCACGTGTTGTCTTGTCTCTCCACATCCCGAACGCTGGCCCACGGCAGCAGCAGATGAGCCAGTGCCAGCCCACTGGGTTCCAACCGCAAGCCATCGTCCGACTTGTCGAGCCCGCAGCGCCGGGACAGCTCTGTCTCGCCCACACAGACGGAGTAGGTGTCGCGGAGAGTGCTGTCAGTGTCTGTAATGGGCACAGAAGAGGTGGTTGGGAAATCTATACGTATAAAATTCAAAGTCCTGACTGACTAAGATATCAACGCATAGCCTAAACCGCCGGTCCTAGAGATATGAAATGTTCAGGGTGTGTTGAAGAGTAGAAAGGAATTTTCGAAATTCTATCCCTAAGAGGGTGAAAGGGGATGCCAAATTTTGTACAGGGAAATATTTATTTTGGTTCAACTGATTTGAAATTTAGTACAGCTCTGCAGCAAATCAATCAATCTTTGGGCCACCTAAGTTCGTACAGAGAATTATTATTTATGACCTGCGTGCGAGTCGTCCAACTATGAGATAGTTGGACGACTTGAGAAAAATAACAAAAAAAAAACTGAATATTTGCAATTTGAAAAAAGAACCAAGAACACACACGTTTTACTTACCTATAATATTAGTTAAGATTTTGGCTTTTTGGAATCGATATTTTTGTATTTTTGTCACACTGCAGAAATCCGGAAACCGAAATAGGCCCAGATAGGAAGTCAAAACATTGAATATACAAACACATGTCTGCTGCATTAGCATTTTTCTTGACCCAATATTTCTGTTAAGTATATTTAATTTTGTAACTTTGCTAAAAATAGGTGCAGTGCAGCATAAGCGTGATGTAATGTAATCAAATCAATAATTATTATTATTAATTACATCACACTCTTGCGCGAGTATGAAATTAAATTATACAGGGTGTTAAAAGACCGCCAACAGACCCGAAAGCCACGCATACTAGACACCAAAACAAAGTACTTTTTCGACAAATTATTGCTGGGAAATGATTTTGGTTTTTTAGGTTATAATTTTGAAAAATATTTAATCACGCAATGGACGTGTAACGCACACAAGTCACATTGCGCAAGCGTAGGTATAAGTTTATGTTACTTAAGCTTGAAGTGCCGATGTTTATAATACATTGCGGGTTGCAATTTTAACGTCATTTTTTGTAAGAAATATTCATAATTTTGATATGGCTTCTTGAGAAGATATGTTAAGAACTAGATACTGAATACATTTCTGCAAACAAAAAGTTTTGAAAAGTCCGACTCTGAACCTCGTTATCTCGGAAACCGTTGATTTCCCAGGCATAGTTCCTTGGGCAAAAATGTTCCTTATGATGAGGACAATACGTGGTTTCCCGCTTTGTTGGCGGTCTTTTAACACCCTGTAGATTGTAGAATAAACTAAGGTAATGCCTGTGGCTCAACTCGCAATTTGATTTGACTAGAAGACATACAAGAGCGTTCAAAGCCAGGTAAAAAGTACCCTTCTTGTAGGTACAGTCAGCCACACGCTAGGATACCCCTTTTTGTTCGATTGGCGCCCTTAAACCAAGGGGTTGCTGTGTCTGTGGCCGACCGTTCTACTCGCATTTAAACATGTCATACTTAGTGCCGCAATATCAATCACAGTTTAAACTCAGACCATGCCTAAGTGTGGGGGCCACCAATGTATCTTCAATATGTTACTTCACTATTTTAAAATAAATAAAGACCTTTTCATATATTACTCTTTAATTATCGACGAAAATTAATCGACAGATAGGGTTTAAACTAACCTTTTTGGTTTAAACTGAGATTGATATTACGGGCCTTACTGACCGATCTTATTGGTACTCATTTGACGCGAATGTCGAATGAGATAGCACTTTGTTGATCTATCTAACTACACTGAGATAGATCTTTCAAAGTGTCTATCATGCTGGCAATGTATCTGGTCCTAAAACGTACCTACCTACGATCTATCCATATATCTATCAAGCAAGAAAGTAAACAAAAACAAACTGATTTCGATTTTAAAGTAGGTAGGTAGGGGCATTAAACCACCATCAATCAAGTCCAAACAATGGTGCATTACTGAAATGAAAATTTAATGTAAATGTGCACGAGCTACATTTACATTGAATTACTTGACGTCAGAGGGCACTGCACTTATTTAGGCCGTAGTAAAGTGCACCCAGTGTTAGATACTGTACCACTTGAGCTCTTATCTACACCGTGGAATTTAGGGGTGGTATTCTAGAACGCTACTTAAACTCAGTTTAAACAGAGTTCAGACTGTCGATAAAGCAGTGCATGTTTTGATATGAAGGGAGGGATATTCAAATCAAAACCTGCACTGTTTTATCGATAGTCGAGACTACTAAACTCTACTTAAACTGAGTTTAAACAGAGTTCAAGGAGCTTTCTAGTTTGAACTGAGTTTAAACTCAGTTTAAGTACCGTTCTAGTTTGAACTGAGTTTAAGTAGCGTTCTAGAATACCACCCTAAGTGGTTTTAAAGCCGAAGGTATGTAGTTGCACTCGTGATTCTGAGCCAAATTCCAAAATTTTACTTAAAAACGAGCGAAAAAAAAAACACTTCCCAATACAAACGGCTATCGCCAATCGTCAACATTTGTATGGAGAAGTGTTTTTTTTTTTCGCGCGTTTTGGAATGAAATTTTGTAATTTGAATTGAGAATCACCGGTGCAACAAAATACCTTCGGCTTTAAAACCACTAAAATTGCACGGAGTATAGCGACATAGTTATATTACAGATTAAAAAGGCTTTATGGTGTCTCAGACTCTGATTAAGTATACTGATTATTTTGTACCAAATTATTGTTCTTACAAGCTTAAATTAAAATTACATTGTAGTCTTGGTACCAAAATGGCCTCCGCTCAGCATTATGCCATGGTCAGTGGAAAGCAAACAAGAATAAAAAAAAACTTGTTCAATTTAGGTATTCACACATTTCATAGGACTTTGGATTTGATAATTTGAACTGTGTTTGATAATACTTACAGGCTGGCTATAAACCTTAAGAATCTCCTGAAGCTCTGCAGCCCTCTCGCTCGCAGTTTTCAACATTTTAATTTATTGTAAGAGAATGATTCAACTTAGGACGACGAAATATAGTTGCAGACATCAAAAAATATCACGGAACTACTACTTTTAAACGAAGTTCCGCGATATTTTTTTTATTACTAGGAATATGAAATTAAAAGTTAGTCCACATGTCGATAGCTTAATTATCTGTGTCTGCAACTATATTTCATCGCCCAAAGTTGAATCATTCTCTTACAATAAATTAAAATGTTGAAAAGTGCGAGCGAGAGGGCTGCAGAGCTTCAGGAGATTCTTAACCTACAGGACTCAGTGCGCTCGAACTGGGTCTAATAAAATGACTACTAAGATGCCACTTTAGTGAACTGGGATGAAATATATTAAAACCAAATAAAACGAGTGTTAGTGTTGAATCAGGTAAAAGTGTAGTTTATTTACTAATTAGAGGCAATGAAAATATAATTTTTTTACTTATAAATAGGTTTACTTATAAATAGTTACCTACTAAAATGAAAAAGAGAGTTTCAAACAATTGATTTATAGTGAGCAGCAGATATCAAGGCACGCGGATAGAAGGACTGACAAAATGCTTTATGCAAAGTTATTTTGACAGCCCTGGTACACTGAAAAAACCTGAGTACCAACATATTGCAACATACTAACAACGGGACCGCCGTTCCATTATATTACTAAATAAAAAATAATAAAAACCCCCGACATTTTGGCTTCAAATAAGCTTATCTCATACCGATTTTGATAAAATATTTCAGAATCTAAGAACACTCTCCACAGGGTGCACTCTAAGTCGATAGCGGAACTTTATGTGGGCTATCTACTGATCAATACAAACAACTTGTACGAGGTGGCGACAAAAATGGATCGAAAAAAATATCAGCTGTTCCATACAAACTCAGTACTGCGCCAAATGTATGAAACAGCAGATTTTTTTTTCGATCCATTTTTGTCGCCACCTAGTACAAGTTGTTTATATTTATCAGTTGACAGCCTACTTAAAGTTCCGCTATCGACTTAGAGTGCACCCTGTAGAAAACTCAATTATAACAACACGCATCCAAATCGGTTCACCAATTTAAGAGCTACCCGGTGCCACAGCAGACAGACACACACACACATAGCGGTCAAACCCTTTTGGTCGGGGGTTAAAAAAGAGAAAATAAGTAACGCTAAGGAGCAGGAGGATCTCGTTCAGACACATTCAGTTCCCACAATCATTCGTTTGGTGCATGCCGAAAGTAACAAAGGAAAGGAATTATTGTAATAATACGTTTTCGAGTTTCTTGCCCAATTTGAAGTCATATCACAAATAAAGTACCTACTTTCTAAAAAAAATTAGGCCAGCCAGTCTTTTTTTAATGAAACCAGTAAAGATTATTACTTATTACTACAGGGTGCACTCTAAGTCGATAGCGGAACTTTAAGTGGGCTGTCTACTGATCAATACAAACAATTTGTACGAGGTGGCGAAAAAAATGGAGCAAAAAAAAAATCAGCTGTTTCATACATTTGGTGCAGTACTGAGTCGACCTTTTGTATGGAACAGCTGATAATTTTTCCGCTCCATTTTTTTCGCCACCTGGTAAAAGTTGTTTGTAGTGATCAGTAGACAGCCTACTTAAAGTTCCGCTATCGACTTAGAGTGCACCCTGTAGTTATTACATACAGTAATAAGAAGGTATTAATTTTCACTGTTTAAGGGTAGACGATAGCAAGGTGGCGGGAAATTCAAAATTTTCACAGACTTTTACATTTTGTAGCTAAACTGAACTATTTTTGTTCAGCGATTTTTCGTTCGCGAGAATAAAACCGTATTCTTTTCATTATTGTAAACAACAGAACAACAATAATTCAGCCGATTATGTGTTCTGGTCTACGATGCAGTGGTACTGCCCAAAAAACTTGTCGTAGACCAGAACATATAATCGGCTGAATTATTGTTGTTCTGTTGTTTACAATAATGAAAAGAATACGGTTTTATGCTCGCGAACGAAAAATCGCTGAACAAAAATAGCTCAGTTTAGCTACAAAATGTAAAAAACTGAAAATTTTGAATTTTCCGCTACACTACTATCTTCCAGCCTTAAATAAAAAAGGGTGAATCACAAAAAGTGTTACTTATGCTTTGCCTTCAAATTAGGCAGAGTGTGATACTCCATCCAACACGGCTCTACACAGAGAGCCACATTGCACCGTTTGCACTTTAGGCTTACTTGCTTGCGCTTTCCAGCCAGCGTGCACCGGACACAACGCAAATTTTTACGTTGGTTATTCGTTTCACTTAGTTCCGTGTACATCGGGAAATGCTGATGGTGTTTGTCAAGACGCACGTAGTCCCTGTTCAGGACCGGAATCTCTTTGGGTTCGGTGGTGCTGGTGGATGGAGCCTCTGTAGCCACCCGAAACTGCTGCACAAGCCCCTCGGCCACTTTGTACCGGAACTCCCGGTGAGTGAGTGGCCGAAACATCGGGTTCCGCAAATAAATTATGTATGAATTCAAGATGCTCGTATTTAGCATTCTCTTGAATACTTTAGTGTACCATTTCTTGTTTCTCTTCCTCTCCATGAGATACATACTAAGCTTTTGATCTTTGCTATCAACGCCCCCCATGTACTTGTTGTAATCTTGAATAACCTTTGGCTTCATAAAATTTTGCCCCTTACGGCGGCCGAGGATTCCCTCGGCGTTATGGTAGGAAGACAATACGGTAACGAGTCTGACATCTTTCCACGCTAACAAAGAGATGTCACTACAATGTACCGCTACCTGTTTACCCCGCGGCATCTCACGATCATTTAGGTGTTTAATGGCATCAGGGACGTGTAACCTTTTACGACTTATCGTCCCAATAACGTCCGTTTTGCGGGCTTTGAGGTGTCTTGTCAAAGGTAATTGGTTATACCAATTGTCCATGACAAGACAGTGCCCCACATCGAGGTAACCATCCATGAGTTCGAGAACTACCTTAGCGGTAACGTTGGCGAACCCATCGATGGGTTCCGGGTGGTTCGAAGAGTTTTTACCCGCGTATAAAAGGGTCCTAAGAAGGTAGCCGGTCTGTGCTTCACACAAGTCGTAAAATTTCATCCCTCGCTTGGCCGCCTTGGTCTGGATGGCTTGCACCCAACTAGACTGACCCTTCCATAGAAGCAGAGACTCGTCTAGGCTTAGAAACCTTTTAGGCGTATATAGGCTCGAAAATTTATTATTACAATAATCGAGGATAGGAGCAATTTTGAAAATTCTCTTATCGTAGGTGCTGAGGAATGGGGTCATAGTGGCGTTGTCCACAAAGTGCAAGAATTTGCTGAGGAGTTCGTAACGGCTTCGGGAAATGAGGCTCCTAAACCCCGGCATGCCCAGAACTCCCACACTCCAATAGTCTCGTATGCTCGTCCTCATGCAGATCGACGCATAGATAAGCACGGCAAAAAGGAGATAGAGTTCCTCGACGGTAGTATCCTCCCAAATCTCCATGTACTTGGGGATACTATCGGTCTCGGATAACGCAGCAATGGTTTGCCATGCGTATCTATTGGTTTCTTCTACGATCATTTCCATAACCGGTCTATCCCAAACTTGCATGAACACTGCCGCAGGGTCTTGAGACGCAAAGCGTGGGCCAGGAGTGCGTTGATAAGTTTCCTCCCGGCCAGAGAAGGTGGTGAAATCATCTGACCAGGAGAAATCGAACTGCTCCGCCTTATCAACTGCGCCCGGCGGGCCCGGACCCACAGTTTCCGGCCCATGGCCCTGTCCTGCCATACCTCTTTCACCCGGCTCTTCCTTCACCTCCATCCATTCCTCATCCATCAATTCATCATCATCCACTCCCAACTCCTGCTCCAAGACCGCTTCTCTGATACGGCGTAACAACGCCGGAGTGGCGATTTCATCGTCTTCACTGCTGTCGCACTCGCTGCCAGAGTCTCCCATTTTCAAATAAAAGTCTGTTTCGGATTCGTCCAGGCAGCGACGGCGGCGCTGACGCGGTGTCGATGGTGTCTGTGTAAGAAAATAATTCTGTCGCAAATCACCACCAAAACCGTAATTTTTTAAAAGCTTATGGGTGCGTCCATGAATTACCACGTTTTTTTTACAGGCTGTAGAAAATTGGATTACAAAAAACTCAATTAAAATATGGCTAGATCCTAAATATTTTTTAAAATTAGAGTGGGGGGAACCAAATCCCACGAAATCTCACCAAGGGGAGGGTAAAAAAATAAAAATCTTCTCACGTAATTAATGGATGGACGGACACCCTCTATGAATACCAACCTTAGGGCTCCTCTTGAGCACCGACGGGCGCTCGGGCGACTCCTCGCGCTGGGAGGAGGAACCCGCAGCGGTCGCCAGCCCTGAGGTGGACTCCTCCTGCTGCGAGGAACCCGCAGCGGCTGGCGACCGCCGTCCTGACGTCCCTGATATCCAAGTAATCCAACGTTCCTGATAAGGGACAAAAGGATATATATCATCAATCCAACTCATAGATCAAAATAGTAAGTCCTCCTCCGGCACCTCTTCGGCAATATTTTTTCGAAGACTGCCAGACTGACAATACTTATTTCATTCAAAATAATCAAGTAAAATACCTCGATGTTGCCAGATGCAGTCGTTTGACGCACCACCTCATCACCATCAGTGCCACTGGGCGTCACCGAGCGAGGAACATTCGGCACAAACTTATCTTCCATGTTTCTCTAAAAAAAAAATATTTGAAAATTATAATTATTTTAATCGAATACATACACGTGGTGTCATTTTTATTTATTTATTTAGGCTTTTCAGAGAACGTAACAACTATAGTAGCCTCCTTTACTATAAAGCAGCGGTTCTCAATCTTTTTTCGTGACGGAACCCTTTTGGAAAGCGAAATACTTGACGGAACCCTAAAACAAAATAATAGTTTTAACCCGACTGACCCAGAGGTGGTTATATTTTGTGGGAGGGTTATATTTTTCGAGTGTATGTATGTTAGGGTGTATGTAAATTTATTTGGCATGCTCTGTAGCTTAAACGGCTTGTTGGAGTTTCGCTTGCGAGGTGTCATTTGATTCGTCTTGATTGTGAGAGATTGTGAGGTGAGGTGTTTTGAATATTTTTTCTTATTTCTTGCGGAACCCCTACAGAGGTATCGCGGAACCCTAGGGTTCCACTTTGAGTATGGCTGCATAAAGGATCATATATTTTTTGGGCTAATTCTAAAAGTGCCAGCCAAACCAATATTTCATTACATTCCAATAGACTACGGCTCCGAAGCTGTAGGGTCCCACTCTGTAGATAAGGCACTGCAGCGCCGAGTGGTCTCTCATATATCTCTCTGTATAAATCATCTCATTACGTAGATGCAAAGGCCTTAGTTTAGTATTAGTAAAGGGTAGAGTTTTGAACTAGGTCAATCAAGGGCAGGATTAATCATTATAGCTCTACAGCAAGCGTATTTCCTCAACCGCCGTATTGAATTCGTCCCCCGTCGCGACGAAATCAATACGTTAATGGTAATTCAATTATGTCCCTTGAGCATATCGATTTCGTTCCCAGTCCCCGTAGCACGACTTTTATCGAGGCGGATTTATCCAACAAAATGGCGGTTTATCAGCATTTTTGACGT
The DNA here is from genome assembly GCA_949319315.1 of Zelleria hepariella. NCBI lineage: Eukaryota > Metazoa > Arthropoda > Insecta > Lepidoptera > Yponomeutidae > Zelleria > Zelleria hepariella. The sequence continues at coordinate 28,697,452 of OX439382.1, read as the reverse complement.
CTATAGTGGGTTATATATCGTCGAGAGCGAAATAGTATATTTCATTACAAGTGTGGAAAGGCTGTCATTGCAACGAGTTCCGACAAATAGCTACCCGAGCCGAGGCGCAGCCGAAGGCGAGGGTTGACAGTCGGAACAAGTTGCAATGACGGTTCCGCACGTGTACTGAACGACTATTTTTAATACAGTTGCGAAAAAATGAAGCAATTGGATAAAATAATAAAAACACAATAAACTCAACTAACTTGACATTTTTGACTTTTCCGGTAAAATGTTCTCCGAAGCATTTTGTGCAATTATACTGAGTTCCGGTGGTGTTAATTTAAAAAAACTAGGGTCGAAATTACTCATTTTGTGCAACAAACAACTAAACTCGCGAAGAAAATTTCTGAAAAATCAAAATGGCGCCAACCGTAGAATATAAGCAGAGTTTTTTTTTCTTCACCCATTCTGGTAGGCAAAGGCAACTATGCCCATACAGCCAAGTCTTCAGTAGAAGTTTTTTATTGATATGAAATGAAAATGAAATTTAATGAGATGAAATGAAATGAAACCTAACCAAACTCATTCAATCAAATCATTAAATCTGATATTGAAACAAATTAGTAGCTTCTTTTTAGAAATATACGTATTTGCATGAATCATAAAAACTTTTTTAGTAAAAACTTCATGGTTGGTTTTACTTTTTAATAGACATTATTTTGACAGTTGGGAAAGAAAACGCACGAGTGCGGGAAAGGTAAAAAAAAAGCACGAGTGTGTAATAGCCCACATCCCGAACGCTATAGGTCTCTGCAATACGCCACTTTTTGAGCAACTGTATTAAAAAAGTCATGCTCCCCCCGCTGGTGACAAAATTGTTGACCTGTCATAAACGGTCGATGGTGCCGCAAATCGGCCGCTTCTATCATTGTTATCAATGTCAGTCGAACTTGAAATGTGACTCTCCGGGTCGTAATCTCCATCAGCACTACTGGGGCCTGAGTCTGTAACGCAATGGTGCCAAAATGGGCTCCCAGTTGACAGCTTCAATTACGATTTATTAATGCTCTCGGCCATTTTAATGTTTTTTTAGTAGAGCAAAGAATATTCTGATTATAATTCTAGAGCAGTCTTTCCCAACGTGGGCGATAACGCCCCCTTGTGGGCGCTGCAGGCCTAAAGGGGGGCGGTAAGAGACCCAGAAAAAAAAAGGGAGCGTTGTGTAGGGCTTTGGGGTCGATTTATAATTTCATCTACCTAGCTAGGAAGACTCTTAGACACCGACTGAGCTCTCGACTCGATAATTTATTCTTAAAGTGGGCAGTAGACAAAAAAAGGTTGTGAGCCCCTGTTCTAGAGGATTAGTTTGCTGGTTGTAGGAGAAAACGAGGAAACCCCGGTTTTGTCTTTCTACTTGGACGCCATCGACACGCCATTGCGCTGGCCGTCGTCACTGAAAAGGTCTGGGAGTCGCCGAGCCCGAAGACCTTTCGGCAATTTTTTTTCCGCCCTCTTTCTTTCGCGTTGAAACTTGCCCATCTAAAATAATATTCTATGAATAATACCAACTGCGCCTTCATGATTTAATAGGGTTTTTTCCTTTAGTTATAATAAAAATTCTAGATGGCGCTGTATTTTAGTAAGAATAAATGTCAAACTAGATCACAGATAACCAAAAAGAACGCGCGCAATTTAAGTTGCGATGGAAAATAATCACCTGACCAACCGCTTGACCTGACCCCTAATAATCCTTATTTTCTTGCCATTTCTGTTGTATTATGTTACCGGCCAAACCCGATTTCATGATAAACTAGTGTCGCCTCGGCCAAACCAGTCTAACCTAAGCTCGTATTAACGAACCAGTATAGCCTAGGCCAAACTAGTCTAGCCGAAGCTCGTATGGATAAACCGGTGTTTCCTAGGCCAAACTAATCTAGCCGAAGCTCGTATGGAGAAACCAGTTTAGCCTAGGCCAATCCAGTCTGGCCAAGCAAGAATATTGTACGCTCCAGGATAAACTAGTATGGCCTAGCCCGAGCTGATATTTGACGAACGATTAGGTATTAATGTTACCATATCTCGTAAACTAAGAGGTTTAGCGCAAAAATAATGAAATTTTCGAACCCCTTAAGAACCCCGAGACCAGGCCTTTTACTTTTATAGGTGTTCTAAAAACCGACATACAGGGTATTAAACATACAGGGTATTCCTGGAAGTGTGACAGACAGTCGAAAAAGATTTAAAACAAAGGTTAGGTCAGTAGGTTCGGTTGGCGACACACTGACATACCTACCTACCTCTTTTTGTTTTCGAGTGGTCCTTCAACCGGACAAAATCGGATATACCGAAGACTTTTTGAATGTAGACTTTTTCAAATTCTGCCTTTAAATGCGTTCAGATAATTACGGCGGGTTAGTAATAGGCTAGCATAAATAAGTATAATCGGTATTACCCCTACTCAAATAGGGCTAGACTAGTTTGGCCTAGGCTAAACTGGTTTCTCCATTCGACCCAAAACACAACACTTCCCATACATGACTTGTACAAGATGTACAAAAGCACTTATAATTTATAGGTAGGTATTATTTTAATGAAAATTCGTGGACGGATACATAGAGACGGGTAGTGGGTTATAACCCAAACAACCCAGATGGGTTAAAACCGGGTTATAACCCAAATCGCCCAGTTATAACCCATTATCGTCTTTTTTGGTGGGCGATAACTAAATACACTCTGTTACAAGAGGTAAAACGTATAACACTATCAAAAACCTAGTTCGGCTTGCATCGCCCGCCTATTCTATGGTTTGGAATTATACAGGGTGGCCCAAACATAGACGTCAAGCGAGAAAATCTAGATACCTGACACCAAGAGCTATCCGAATCACCCCAATGTATGTTCAGCCCTTTTTTAGGGTTCCGTACCTTAAAAGGGTAAAACGGAACCATTATAGGATCATTCGTGCGTCTGTCTGTCCGTCTGTCACAGCCAATTTGCTCCTTAACTACTGGACCGATTGAGTTGAAATTTGGTACACATGTGTAAGTCGGTGACCCAAACAAGGACGTGTAACGTAAATTAATAAATTTTAAACGTGGGGACCACTTTTGGGGGGTAAATTGGAAACTTATAAAAAAAGTTTTATAAACTATATCGTGTGACATCAAACGAAAGGGCTCGTTTTAAGGATTTCAAATATAGATTTTGTTATAATATTGTGAAATGAACAGTTTTGAAGTTATTTAATACGCGAAAATTTACCATTTCCCACTTATCTCCGAAAATACTGGACCTAAAATTTTGAAAAAAATATATCAGGAAATAGGTATTTTTCTATAGATTAAAGAAAAACCTATAAGAAGTTCATGGTGTAAAAAATAACTTTTTTATTTTATTTTGTTCTAGTAGCATTAGTTCCTCAACTCAGTCAACAGATGGCTCTCCACAGTCCTATATCGCGGATCACGGTATGGTTCGGACTTTCGATTAATGTATCTTAATAGACTTTTTATGAAAATCTTCCTACTTCATTGTACGGAACCCTCTCAACGCGAGTTAAACTCGCACTTGTCCGGTTTTTTTTTGTTAAAGAGGTTTTGTTGTTTAAAGTGACAGGATTTTTGTACCATTCTGAGGTATAAGGCTTTGCGGAAGTTTTTGAAGTCAATAAAAAGTCCTTCCGACCTCAACTTTTTTTTCTCCATACAACTTCAGTGATGTTTTTTCGAAAATAACATTTGGTTGGAGTAGCCCTTGATGTCAGCTGTCTAGATTTTCTCGCTTGACGTTTATGTTTGAGCCACCTTGTTGGTATAAAATTATAAACGCACGCGCAGCGCGCTCACATTACGATTTTTTACGATATTATCGTAATGGACATCTTTCATGTAAGTATGACGAACGACGCGCCGAAAAATCCACAGATTTTTCCCTTATATTTCAGGAACACTTTAGACAATATAACCACATACCTAGGTACTCGTAATTTCACGAATATTACCCGTAAACAATAAGGTAATTACGATTTCTCAGAACAATTGACTTCTGAATTACAAATAAAAGTATGCCAATGAGTTCTAATCACCATATATTCTAAACTACTAACTAAGTTATTTGAGCTTGTGTGATTTTTTTGTATGGGAGCGAAGACATTTTATAACATTACTCTTTGCTTCACTTTCTGGGTTTCAAAAATGGAGTTAGTATTATTTACTACATTACACCCAAATATACTACACACCGCAACGGACCGCATTCGGGAGTATTAACATATATTGTGTTTTTTTGTAACTTTTTTTACATTTAAAAAATTTTTGTAAACTTTTAGGTAACTAATTTCTTACCATAAATTGTATGATTATGAAGTCCTGCTTATGTTCTAAGATTTTCATCAGATAGAAAAGCTGGTTGAAACTTAAATACGCATAATGTCAGGTTATAAAAAAAACTTCTGAATTCCAAACAAAAGTATGCCAATGAGTTCTAATCAACATTCTATTTGAAAAGTGTCTCTTGGTAATTTTGCGTCAAACTTATATTTACGAAGTTATTTGAGCTTATGTCATTTTTTTGTTTGGGAACGAAAATATTTTCTAACATTATTATTTTGCTTCAACTAGCTTCACGTTCTGGGTTTCAAAAATAGAGTAGGTATATTATTTACCAAATATACTACACACTGCAACGGACCGCATTCGGGAATAATACAATATTTTGCGTTTTCTGTTATTTTTTTTTTAATTTAAAATATTTTTTTAAATTTTTAACTGATTAATATCCCATCATAGGTTATTTAATTATAAAGCCTTGCTTAGGTGCTACGATTTCATCAGATAGTAAAGCTGGGTGAAACTTACATACGAATAATGTCAGGTTATAAAAAAACGTCTCAATTGCAAATAAAAGTATGCCAATGAGTCCTATTCAATATTATATTTGAAAAGTATCTCTTGGTAATTTTGTGTCAAACTTATATTAACAAAGTTATTTGAGGTTATGTGATTTTTTTGTATGGGTACGAAAACATTTTATCACATTACTCTTATTCTTCACTTAGCTTCACTTTCTGGTTTTGTAAAACGGAGTAGGTATATTATTTACCACATTTCATCTAAACATACTACATGCCGCAAAGTACCGCATTGGAAAATAATTTAATATGTTATGTTTTATTGTTGTTTTTTCGGGCGTTGAATCTCTTAAAACTGTTGTTTAATAAGTATAGTGCACGTGCAAATATAAGAAAACAACGGAACTACATTATTGAACAACTTTTGGTGAGAAATTAGTCAAGTAAAGTAAAAAAATAGCAGATTTAAAGGTAAAAACCACAATAAAACATAAACTATTTTATTCTTTTTGAATGCGGTAATTCGCGGCATGTAGTATGTTTAGATGAAATGTGGTAAATAATATACCTACTCCGTTTTTCAAAACCAGAATGTGAAGCTAAGTGAAGAATAAGAGTAATGTCATAAAATGTTTTCGCACCCATACAAACAAATCACGTAACCTCAAATAACTTCGTAAATATAAGTTTGACGCAAAATTACCAAGAGATACTTTTCAAATAGAATGTTGATTAGGACTCATTGGCATACTTTTTTTTTGCAATAAAGACAGTGTGGATATTTTTTTGTTGTCGTTTTATTTCTTAAATATGGTAGAACTTCCCGGAATACCTTCACAGTATCAGTTCTATTAATAGAGAGCTAAACAGAAAATAAAACCGAATAGTTTTATCAGTAGAACTGGTCGAGTAGAACAGTCCAAACATACTTTAGTTATCGCCCACCTAAATGGGTTTTAACCGGGCGATAATAGGTACCAAGTGGGTTATAACCCACCGATTGGGTTATAACCCGGGTCGTTACCCATCTCTGCGGATACACTTGTGAATTTGTGAAACAAAAATTACGAGCAAGAGCAAGCAAGCGGCACGCGGCGGGGTAGTTATCTGTGAAAAAACCTCGGCACAGACCAATAGACAGTCTGTGGACACATTTGAAATTTTTTCTGTCTAAACTCCATTTTCTATGGTGAGAAGAATAGCGCCATCTAGAGACGTCTTCATAAACAACAAAAAAAAAACCCGAAAAAAGCCTATTATAAATCAAAGCCACAGTCGCCCGTACATTTCTTGTGACGGACGTAATAAAAAAATGCTGTTTTCGGATTTATCCCTTAGTTTATGGCTTTATGATTCTATGAAAACGGGAAGTATCCCATGGGATTTGATTCCTTTGAAGTATGCAGCAATATGCGACAACAAAGGGCCGTATTGTTTGATTGCTTAATTAAAACTTAGATATTTTTTTTTTAATTGCTTTATTTCAAATTTATTTCGTTACCGATCATTTTGGCCAGTCTAGTATACCCCATAGCAGCTTTTACCGCGCGCGGCATAAGGGCGCCAATCGAACAAAGAGGGGTATCTGAGACTGTGGCCGACTGTACGTACGGAATGTAACAATTTTTTTTTATTCGCCGGCACTTTGAGGATATCAGCCTAAAATTTTTTGGAGCGAAAATGTACCTACTCCTTTATTTTAGGTTCTCGCTAATGTCGTGTCTAGTTAAAACTAGCTTTTGCCCGCGACTTCATCTGCGTTATTTTTTGTTCTCGTGAGTTTTCCGTTATTTTAATGGTTATTCTGCTATTCGGGACGGAGAGAAATCCAACAAATCAAAAATCTTAAAAATCGGTCCACCCGTTCTCGAGTTATAAATGGTGTAACTAAATGGTGCGACTTAGTTTTATATTAGGCGCTGTGCATAGTGAATCGCCCGCGCGCAACGAAATATGCACAAAATCGATTCCTGTATCAAATTCACAAAAAAAATCGGAAATGTTCACATATCAAACCCTAGAATTAGTTGAGTGAGACCTATCTAAAACAGCCAGTTTCGTGTTGACATTCATAAACGTTTTGAAGATATTTAGCTTGGAAAAAAATAGACGGCGCACTTTTTTTCAAGCAAAATATCTTGCAATCAGTTATGGATATCAACACAAAACTGGCTGTGTTAGATAGGTCTCAACTAATTCTAGTGTTTGATATCTGAACATATTCGTTTTTTTTAGTGTATTTCATACAGGAATCGATTTTTTGCATTTTTCTTTGCGCGCGGGCTAATTAATTCACTATGCCCAGCGCCTTAAGATATCAAAGTAGGTACTTCAGTTTCACTAGTCCCAACACCCTTTGAAACACAAACCGTGTCGCGTGTACGGGACCTCTGTATCAGTTACATACCGACACGCACGCACACATAGACAGGAATGCGTTTGTTTTGTGTGCGTTTTTTGGTACTTCTATAGGCTGGTTTAAAAACATAAAAACATTTGCCAAACACGCGACACAAACCCTCTGCAAAGAGGTTGTATTGCTACGTCTGTTTTGCAGACATGAATTCAATTCAGCATATACCTACCTATGGTTTGGTAAATAATTGTATGGGTAAATTCTAACCGGAAGATTTCCACTCGGAAATGTAGGCACATGGTACATTTCTCATTGGAATCTAACAAAACCAGAGACACAATGAGAGAAAATCTGTATTGCGAAGCATGCGGTCTAACCTGCCTTTTAGTTTGCTGATTTTGATGAATCCAGCCGCGTTTTCAGGGTTGTAGTGTGTTATTGGATCGGGAGTGAGCGTGGATGGGTAAGCGTCGTCCTCGAGGTTACAAAAACAAAAAAGAAGCGTCGTCTACAGTGTGACCATGTGTTGTAGTTTTCTACTTTTTAGGTAGATTTCAGTCATTTTGCCGTGGTAGAAAAAAGTTTTTGGTATATTTGGTTGACAGTTTTGCTCAAAGGAGGTAAAGAAATATTTAACTTTGAAGGCTGTGACTTTACCAAATCCACACCATAAAACAGCTGCACGTTCGGGAGTTTATTTTGTTTTTGCCAAAATTTCCTAATTTAGTAGAAAGTAAAAAAATGTGAAAAAAATGTACAGGGTTGCCCAGTTTTGAGTTTTAGTGGTCCAAATTTGTTTTTAGATAAAGGGGATCAATATTATTTGTTTAGAATAAACCTTTACCTTTGTAGTTTAGAAGTTTATTCATAGTTTGTAATACAGGGTGGTTTTTAATATAGGGTGGATAACGAGTGCCGAGAGATCATGAACATAAAGTCATCATCAAGTGAACTTGGCTAACTCCTTGTTTCCGTTTTTGACCGAGCCTCTACCTAGTAGATTGGGAACTTTATCCAGACAGTAGTTCACAATCTGAGTAGTAATTTTAGTTGACTGGGTCCAAACATGATGAAAACGTGGTTTTACTCAAAGAAATCCTATAACACTATTATATCATCACCAAAAATATAGTAAACAATAATAAAACACTTGCTTACCTGTTTATTACAGCCAAAATTGCGCAGACCAGTCGTGTCATGAAGCTGCACTCAACTTAATAATTAAATTCTCCCACTTTTGAATAAGTTATTAATTTTTTTTTTATTTTCTATGAATAATAAATGTTTAAATTATTCTCTAGCATGGGTTAGTGCTTTAGAAAAAACAAAAAGTTTCTATGAAAGGTTTTGTTCATTGATGATTTAATAAAAATAATAATTCATGCATTCAACTCCACGTGGAGTTGTGGTCATTCCGATAATTTATTGTGCCCATTCCGACTACACCCCGTTATCTAATGCTCAGTTTGGGGGCAAATAGTGATGTTGCTTCACATTATTAGTCAATTCATATTTATCTATAAAGGGTTGTTTGTCAAAATAAAATTCTTATTTTGTGAATGCTCTAGACATTAATTCCAGCCATTGATTATTGCAACTGCCCCATCACTTGCCCCCAAACTGAGCATTAGATAACGGGGTATAGCGATGACTCCAAATGGAGTTAAGTCCTGGTTTCCAAGGATTTGTCACTTATGTATGACTTCAAAAATTACTACAATGCCAAAATAGAGCATTTGAATCCAATCGCCAAAACAAAGATCCAGCATTTAATCGGAGACACTTCTTACAACCATGAAGCATCATAGCAGGTAGCTACCTTCAATCGTTATATCGTTGGGTGCAGGAAGGAAGTTATAATTCATCAATTAATTGGTATAGGTAAACATTACTGATGAAGTATTATTTTATAATTACCTAAATTGTGTAATTAGAATCTAATTTTGTTGAGTCAACAAGGTAAGTCAACTTTAATCATGTAATACATGCAAAGCAAACTGCCGATTTCTGAATTGAGAAATTCAAAAATGGGTAAGTATCCTTCTGTCTTAACAGATTTCTCATAAAAGAGTGTGACGGAACGATAGTTAAGTATTTGCTTAGTAAAATTCTCAATTCAGAAACCGAGCCTAACTGCCGTTTTCTGATTTGAGAAATTCGCTAAGCAAGCACTTAAATATCGCTCCGTTTCTGCAGCTTATTCACAATAGAACGTGACAGAATGATACTTAAGTATTTACTTAGTAAAATTCTCAATTCAGAAACCGGGCCTAATTCTTTCAAATTAAAATTCATGTGTTGTATGGTCGGCCAGTCTTGAGTCTAGGATACCCCATGGTAGCTCTTACCGCGCGCGGAATAAGGGCCCCTATCAAACAAAAAGGTGTATCCTACCATATTGCGATAAAAATACCAAACCTCTTGTATATGTTTACAATAAATAAAAAATTATGTTTATATTTTTGTTCTCTATCCATTCCCAAACCATTGATAAGATTGTGATGAAACATTGGATATGTGTTATAGGGATGTGGCCCAAAAAGATTAAGAAAGGTACTTGGCATTGCAATGCATGCCGGGTGCCTGGTATATCCTATAAGTTTGTTCTATTCTATTTGTATAAGTTTTTTGTGTTCATTTTGTGGCAATAAACCATTTCTAATTCTAAATCTATAATTTGGAAGTAATACAATGGTTTCCACCTACAAACCAAAGGTACCATTCTAAAAATTAATTGTGGGGTAGGTACTGGGCTTCTTTGCCATGAGATTCTTTTAGTTAGAGCATTAGGAGGGTAGCTATACAAGTGTACTCACGATTGAATTTATTGTTGTTCAAGAGATTCCTGATCTTGTCCATCCAAAGCTGAGCGTCGTGTGTCGTGGCGGCGGCGAGGAGCACCCGCGGCTTACGCGGCTCGTCTGGCGCGAACACGGCAAAGGCGTGCGCCCGCGAGCGAGACTTCGCCCTCCGCACAGAGCTCCCTCCTGGCAGCTCCAGGGCTCCTGCCGCTGCCCCAGCCTCGCTGCAGTACACAGCCAGGCATCCCCCGCCCGTGCTCGTCCAACTAGGCCGCAGTATGCACCATTGCCTCTTCCACGTCTAAACAATTGCACAAAAACCAATAACTGCATTGTTTTCGTAGGCGTATTTCACAGCTGGAACCACAACTCACCTTGAACGGATTCAGACCGAGGCTCGATTTGAACGGGTACTTCACCTCCAAGTAGCCTGACATGCTGCTTGTAAATAAACAACGAGGCAGTCTAATGCATTGCTAAAACCACGAGGAATCAAAACGTAAACGAATTTGGGGACATCCTTCAACGATTTTTGTTTACAAAAAAAAGCAGACAGACAAGCAATACACGCAGTGATGTCCTATGTCCTGTAAGGCTGTAACGTGCCTGTGACTTATCGATGGATTTTTACCGGTTTTGCACTCATCACAGAACAGAAATAATAGTCTGTGAAAATTATTTAAAAAAAGATTTTGACAGAAATCTTTTTTTAAATAATTTCTCTGTCTGTCATTCTTGGTTATTGTCTGTGGCCATTCAAGTGCATTCAAGAAATCGATTGTGAATTTATAATATTTCGAGGAAATTAAATTACCAAAATCTATTCTTGCTTCAAAATACAATACTATTATTTATTCCCTGATCTCCTATCAAAATGACCAACTTGGCAGCATGGGTGTTGCTCATAGTGGGTTCTATCAACATCGGATTGTGCGCGTCGAATTCTGCTGAAGAAGAGGCGAGCACTACACGCTATGTTATCGAAGGCCGAGTGTTTGCACCAGACGAACTGGATGGCACCACCTGGCAGGTGGACACGAGGATCCACGTCAACGGCGGCGAACACATCGGTTTCATCAGGGACGATGGATCATTCGTAGTACATAACGTGCCTTCTGGCTCCTACGTTGTGGAGGTGGTGAATCCAGACTACTTGTATGAGCCAGTCAGAGTAGAAATCAACTCGAAAGGCAAATACAGAGCCAGGAAAGTCAACTATGTGCAGACCTCGCAAGTCATACAAGTACCATACCCACTTCGCATGAAGGCACTTTCCAAATTCAGATATTTCCAAGTCCGCGAACAGTGGAGGGTTACCGACTTTTTGTTCAACCCTATGGTTATTATGATGGTGCTGCCGTTGCTACTCATCATGATCTTGCCAAAGATGATGAATGACCCTGAGACCAAAGAAGACTTGAAACAAATCACTAACATGACCAAAATGGCAGAGCTCCCAGAGATGTCTGAAATGATTACCACACTGTTCAATGGAGGTGCTTCAACCGCTAAACCGGGCACTACCAAATCTGTAAAGCAAGTAAAGAAGAGGCAATAGTCAATGCAATTTTGTTAAAATTTCTGTAACTATTAGGGTATTTTAATGTATCATAGGTTGAATAATTAATAAACTATTTATTTAATAGTACTTTGGTTTTAATTACTTTTTTACACCACCTGTAGCTAAAAACAACTACAGGGTGCACTCTAAGTCGATAGCGGAACTTAAAGTGGGCTATCTACTGATCAATACAAACAACTTGTACTAGGTGGCGAAAAAACTGGAGTGAAAAATATATCAGCTGTTCCATACAAACGGTCGACTCGGTACTGCGCCAAATGTATGAAACAGCTGATATTTTTGTCGCCACCTAGTACAAGTTGTTTGTATTGATCAGTAGACAGACAGCCTACTTAAAGTTCCGCTATCGACTTAGAGTGCACCCTGTATATTGCAAAAGGTTTACTCAAGCAATATGGTTCTTTTCCTATGGGAAATTTTATTGTACCGTTTTAGTTGTAGTCTGCACATAGTACGGAAGGATGGGCAAGGCAACTCCATGGAGCTAGTGTAGCCAATGTGCTCATTAACCCCTGATTAACCCGTTTTTTTTGTACCTACTTTCGTTGTTCTTGCATTGGTTTATGTGGTGACAAGTGATCTTCATGCATCTTCATACAGCCTGCGTCATTCGATGGATAGAAAGGTGTGTGCAAATAGGTACCCAATAAATAAAAAAATAAGTGATTCATGGAATTTTATTGAGAAATAAATCTATGGAAAGACAAATATTTCAATAATACATATCCACTCGTCTACCCTAGGCATTCACAAAGCTGTTAACAAAATAACAACATACTGACGACATAATTTTACACTAATAAACACAAATACAAATAATAATGTAAAAAATATATCAGTCATTGGTTAATTTGGACGGAGACTACTTAAGTAACTTGCTTATTAAGTAAAAAGGAGATAGAGTTCATTACTTCAGGGTTGCATTATATATTTTTGAGATTCCTATTGCCTGGACGGTCATGTTACGATTTGTACAAATAACTTGTTTCATTTAGGTAAGTATTAAAAAAACGAAAATTCTACCTACTCTTAACAAATGATGTCACTGCTCTTCCTTTCAATATACATACAATAATTAGTAAGTCTGTAGGGTCATGTGACATAATTTGGCTAGACTACTATACAATCAATCACTTACATTTTAAGAAAAATAAGTCTTAGATACATGGTATGGCATACATACTTCAATTTAGTATTAAAAAATATGTTTTTCAAACCTCGTGACATCTTTGATTACTTATTGTCTTTATATCTAATAATAAGGCATTTTATGATTGACATGAATATTGCATTTTATATAATAAATTTTGTTAAAAGTATAAAATTTAAAAATATTTATCTTATACATTAAACTAAATTATTTACATGAATTACTTGTTGCACTTACTCTTGTTGCCTTTAAAATTTGAATTTACTTACTCTTCCACGGCAAGGCCGCATTTAATGCAAACATTTTAGAATACACTTCTAGAAATACCAATATAATATGTTCAGATATGCATGCAGTGTTCCAATATAATTAATATTTGTATAATATAAAAACTTAAAGTATGAGATAGAGGACTCGAAGGAAAATGCCAACAGCACCAAAAGAGAAATAAACACAAAGGAATTTTCTAATTCAGAATCAACCGGAAATTAATAACTTGTCCTGCTAATTGGCGACTTTACCAGTAAGGTTGGGTAAAGTTTACACTAGGGGGAAAGACTTTGGATAGAAGAAGTAAGATAATTCCAATAGTTAGAAACATGAAAGTAAAGAATGCACATAAAAAATCAAAATTGAAACAATCAAGTTATAAGACTGTATTAATATTGACCATACTAAATACTGTATGGTGAGACTGAACACTTGAACAATGGAATGGTTAAGGAACTACCAACTACAGTATCGGGAATACCAGAAGAAACATTATGTGATCTGCGGGAATACCCATCAGAAAAGCATGCTTAAATAAACCTGAAATACTAAACCTACATAAAACTTCCGGTGGTTTTATCTTTCCTTTACTTAATTCAGATATTTACTTTATTTAAAAATATATAATAATAAGTGGGATCAATAAATTTTATGACAATAAATATCTTTTGTTTCCAATTGCAAAATACTCAACCTCAGAAATGATCTAATTACTATTTTAGTGAGGTACTAGTTAATAGCTTAATAATAAAGTTAATGAGATTCGTTTTGTCATTTTCACGTAGGACAATCAAAACATAAGACAAATGCAATCGTAAATAAAAATAGCTGCGTCTTAAATACCGAATATCAGATGCCTTGTACCGTATCCGTCCCCACATGTCATTGCACATAGGACAATCAAAACATAGGACACGTCCTATCGTAAATAACAATTGCTGCGTCTTGAATACCGAACATCAGATGCCTAGTACCGTATCCGTCCCACTATGTCATTTGCACATAGGACAATCAAACCATAGGACAAATCCAATCATAAATAAAAATAGCTGCGTCTTGAATACCGAATATCAGATGCGTAGTACCGTATCCGTCCCAACTATATCATTTGCGCATAGGGCAATCAAAACATAGGACAAATCCAATCGTAAATAAAATATATCTTCATCAAAGCGTAAAAGATTTACCAAAATAGTAATTTTAAAACCTGAAAAAATATCTACGAATGTTGCAGAAAAAATATCTACGAAGTTCGTCACAATTGGAAAATATTATTATATTATACTTGGATTACTCAGAACACGATCCTATTATTTGTCATCGTTAATTTTTAATTTATCGAACACCCTAGCCAAAATGTTTGTGTAAGAACTTGGCTCATAAGTATCTCAGAACACGCATTTAATTTCACCTCGTCATCGCTAGATAAAGCTGTTTTCCTTATGCTACTGCTCCACCTGATTTAAAGCGTTAATTAGCGCGCTAAGGCCCGGTTTCTGAGTTGAGAAATACACTAAGCAAATTGGTAACGTCTTGTACCCCCCCCACAGTGTGATAATGTAAGTAAATAACAGCTGAAAGTAACCCCTTTTTCGGCGCGAAAAACGCATCGCTCTAATTTCTTTCAGGCTATTTTTTTTATTATAAAAACTATTTGCAAACCTCCATATTGGTCATCTACTGATATAAACCAAGTTTCAGCAAAATCCAGCCCGTAGTTTAGAAATCAAACCGGAAATACGTTTGTATGGGAAAATGGTGCTCTAACGCCATCTTAACATGCCGGAACAAGTAAAAGAAGTGGGCAGTAGGTGTCCAGGCCGCTACATCTTACTTAATATTTTCTTAGGTTTGCACGAGCACTATACATAATTTAAACACAGATTTTAACGGATTTAACACTCGTTGAAACGTTGGAAAATGTAAAAAGTTAATAAAACGAGTGTTAAATCCGTTAAAATCTGTGTTTAAAATTACATCTTACTTACTTAGGCCTTTGCATGTACGTAATGAGATGATTTATACAGCGTCCAGTGGCACCTTCGCTCACACTAGATGGATGAAGAGACCACTCGACGCTGCAGTGTCTGGGACATTGTTTATTTTTTTACTATATCACCCGCACTGCAAAGGCAGTCGGTGCAAGGTAGGCAGTAGCTAGAGACACCGCTACGCCACCCTCAATGCAAAGGCAGCCAGTAGCTAGCGACACCGCTACGCCACCCTCAATGCAAAGGCAGCCAGTAGCTAGCGACACCGCTACGCCACCCTCAATACAAAGGCAGCCAGTAGCTAGCGACACCGCTACGCCACCCTCAATACAAAGGCAGCCAGTAGCTAGCGACACCGCTACGCCACCCTCAATACAAAGGCAGCCAGTAGCTAGCGACACCGCTACGCCACCCTCAATACAAAGGCAGCCAGTAGCTAGCCACACCGCTACGCCACCCTCAATACAAAGGCAGCCAGTAGCTAGCGACACCGCTACGCCACCCTCAATACAAAGGCAGCCAGTAGCTAGCGACACCGCTACGCCACCCTCAATACAAAGGCAGCCAGTAGCTAGCCACACCGCTACGCCACCCTCAATACAAAGGCAGCCAGTAGCTAGCGACACCGCTACGCCACCCTCAATACAAAGGCAGCCAGTAGCTAGCGACACCGCTACGCCACCCTCAATACAAAGGCAGCCAGTAGCTAGCCACACCGCTACGCCACCCTCAATACAAAGGCAGCCAGTAGCTAGCGACACCGCTACGCCACCCTCAATACAAAGGCAGCCAGTAGCTAGCCACACCGCTACGCCACCCTCAATACAAAGGCAGCCAGTAGCTAGCCACACCGCTACGCCACCCTCAATACAAAGGCAGCCAGTAGCTAGCAACACCGCTACGCCACCCTCAATACAAAGGCAGCCAGTAGCTAGCCACACCGCTACGCCACCCTCAATACAAAGGCAGCCAGTAGCTAGCCACACCGCTACGCCACCCTCAATACAAAGGCAGCCAGTAGCTAGCAACACCGCTACGCCACCCTCAATACAAAGGCAGCCAGTAGCTAGCCACACCGCTACGCCACCCTCAATACAAAGGCAGCCAGTAGCTAGCCACACCGCTACGCCACCCTCAATACAAAGGCAGCCAGTAGCTAGCAACACCGCTACGCCACCCTCAATGCAAAGGCAGCCGGTGCAAGGTAGGCGGCCACAGCAATGGCGGCCAAGATGGCGGGCGCGGCCGCCGCGACCTCTAGCGCGCTGTTGTAGATAGCGCAGTAGGGACACTGGGACGAGCCGCACACCTCGCAGATGTTGAGCAGGTAAGTAGGGAGCGCGTCGAATATCGTCTCGTTGAAACGCTCTGTTGGGAGGAAGGGGTCGAGTTAAAATTACGTCAAATCATCGGTTGTTATCGGTAATTTTTTTGTCATTTTATAACGGGAATATTTATTAATCCGATTATGTGTTCTGGTCTACGAACAGTGGCACTGCCCAAAAAACTTGTCGTAGACCAGAACACATAATCGGCTGAATTATTGTTGTTCTGTTGTTTACAATGATGAAAAGAATAATATGTTATTGCCGCGAACGAAAAATCGCTGAACAAAAATAGCTCAATTTAGCTACAAAATGTAAAAAAACTGTGAAAATTTTGAATTTCCCGCAACGCTGCTGTCTTCCAGCCTTAAGATGAAATACGTCTCACAACTAGCACCGCCAAAGCGTTTTTAGCAAAAAACGCTCCTGCAATTTCTCAACGCGAGGCTTAACTATTTTTAGGATCCTAGAACTTAAGAATGCAATCCTGGAATCCAAACCTTAGGTCCTAAAAATAGTTAAGGCTCGCGTTGAGAAATCGCAGGAGCGTTTTTTGCTAAAAACGCATCCAAAAAAAAGATATGATTTTTATTCCATTGGCGGCGCTAGTTATGAGACGTACGGCGTCTTAAGATAATGTTTGGTACTCACCAGGCGCGTAATAGTCGTAGACCCTGACAGGGAGGTACCGAGACATGTTAGCGACGGGGAACCACCGCTCGATCGTGAAGTTGACACACGTCGGCTCTACGTCCAACTGTGGAACAAAGCAGAAGGGTCCGATCAAAGGTCTGTAAGCGTTCGCAACGCCATCACAATATGAATGGCGGAACGCATTAAGAACGTAAGCGCATCAAGCATATGGACCAGATAGAATGCGCGAACTCGATGAGAGTGGACACCCCACGCTGTTTACCCTACCGAATGTGTTACAGGTAGAAAACAATATTATACTAGGAAAAGATAAATTAGAGCTGGTAGAAGAAACTGTATTTCTAGGCATCACTATTGATGCAAAGCTTCTATGGGGCCCTCATATTGTGAAATTATCTCATAGGCTCAGTTCTGCAGCTTATGCTGTAAAAAAAATCAGGGAATTGACTGACGTCGCAACTGCTAGGCTTGTCTACTTTAGTTACTTCCATAGTATTATATCATATGGCTTACTACTATGGGGTCGGGCAGCAGATATTGAGAGCATCTTCATCTTGCAGAAGAGAGCCATCCGATTTATCTATAGACTAGGTAGTAGTAGTAGAGTGTCGTTAAGAGAACTTTTTAAAGAAATTGACATCCTGACAGTTGCAAGTCAATACATCTACGCCAACATTGTTCATGCTAAGAAACATATTGCAGAGTTCGATACATTAGGTAGCCATCATAATATAAGTACTAGGAATAAGCACAAGCCTACAATTCCAGAAGCTCATTTCTCGGCAACTGTATACGCTTCTATAATATGATCCCAACAGATATCCTAAGTTTACCAGAGGCCCGATTAAAAAAATGTGTAAGGCACACGTTGTGCCAAAAGGCCTATTACAGAATAGATGATTATCTAAATGACAAAGAAGTCTGGCACTAAACCAGTTCAGCGCACGATCACCACACTTACCAATGTGTTATTTTTTAAGTACCTACCTGCATTACAGAATGTATTATTTTTTTAAGCACGAGATCCTTGGAGTTAGTATTAGATAGTATTAAGTATCTGATTTATATATTTTTTTTACTTTAGATAATATTTTGACGTTCAATGTAAATAATTTATTTATGGCATATTGAATAAAAACATTTGAATCTTGAATTTTGTTTGTTTGCCGCGTAGACCCATGTAGCCGGTGGGTATCAACATTTACTCACATAGTCAAAGTAGAAGAGTATCTTTGCGGGCAGATACTTGGCCCGCTGCAGCGTGTGTACTCGCCGGGACAGCACATATGCGTCCAGTCGCTGTTGCTGCACCATGTAGCCGGTGGGTATCGTCACATCGAGGACAGCCATGCCGGAGCGTGGGGACTCCTCCAGGTATGTCCAGCTGGAACAAATATTTTCATTAGAAAGTGAAACTGAAAAAAGCTTTATTGCCGAAAACACATCTCTCTCCAAGACTGCTAATTTTTATTATAGTGGCCCTTTTATCGACGGCTTCGGTCATAAAAAGGGCACACTAAATCCAGCAAATGATCGAAACCGATGCCAGGACATAATATGTGCGGTAGGTCTTGCCGCCTCTGCTTGAGTGCCCTTTTAATGACCCAAGCCATCGATAAAAGGGCCACGATAATAAAAATGAGTAGTGTTATTGAGAGATGCCGAAAACACATTAAATAGGAAAAAAATAAAGACTTTCGCAAATATTTAAAGATTTGGCAAATGCACTCATGCTCAGCTGCGCGCCGTGTCGGTGACAAGTCACCGGACGGCGCTGACTTTCAGCATGCTCCAAAGACAGGTGGATATTTACATGATACAGTTGAAAAACTAAATTATTTTATGAACGTATGACTGGAGGAGATAAAGCAATATACTTTAATGTTTTTGCATTGAATAAATTAGCGCCCGACGAACTAACGTTATCTACTCATTTACATGCAGTTTCAGCGAGTACCTTCTACCATCTATCTAGGTCCCTCATTGAGGGTTCTATTATGGTCACGAACCTCAGAATTGAGGGACCGATTTAACAAGCGAGCCACCTCCACATTGTATGTGACGGACTTCTGGCGGATGTCTCACTACTATACAGGGTTATGTTGTATGTCTATGTTCTGTCTTAATTTTTTTTTATCCTTGTACCTATTTCCGTGGCTATTAATAAACGTCTTTCTATCTATCTATCTTATGGCCCGGTTTCTGAGTTGAGAATTTTACTAAGTAAATACTTACGTATCGCTCTGTCGCGCTCTTTTATGAGAAATCTGCAGAGACAGGACGATACTTACCCATTTGCTTAGCGAATTTCTCAATTCAGAAACCGGCAGTAAGTCTCACTCCTATACAGACATTATTATTTTAAGACTTAGTTTAAGATCAATTTAAAGTTCCCATTATCCTTTCATCAAACACTTCTCTAAATCTTTTATTAACTTGTTTTGCAAATGTCTTTGTAATACACCGTGCAATTTTAGTGGTTTTAAAGCCGAAGGTATTTGGTTGCACTCGTGATACTGAGCCAAATTCCAAAATTTTACTTCAAAGCGAGCGAAAAAAAAAAACACTTCCCAATACAAACGGCTATCGCCAATCGACACCATTTGTATGGAAAAGTGAATTTTTTAATCGCGCGTTTTGGAATGAAATTTTGTAATTTGGCTCAGAATTACCAGTGCAACAAAATACCTTCGGCTTTAAAACCACTAAAATTGCACGGAGTATTTTGTGTCACCAAGCTTTCTGTATAAATATTTTTACGTTTTACATCCTATGTATTAGGAGTTGAAACTTGATGAATCAATAAATGAATATACAAAATACTATACAGGGTTATGTCTTACCTAGCGCAGCTCTGGTACTCGATGTGCGACTGATTCCTCCCGTAGAAGTGCGCATGTGTGTTGAGAGAGAAGGCGCGCTGCGGCGGCGCGGTCTGGAAGCGAGCCACGTCCACATTGTACGTCACGGACATCTGGAGGATAGCGTAGCCGGCGCCGCGCGCTGTCACCTTCACGGTGCCCCACGCCTCGGGGATCTGTCGAACGGATTATTTGTGGTTCAGACAGAAATCTATATACAGGGCGTCCCACGGCTATGCCACATGGAGGGAAAGTACCTTAAATATTGTAGATGGAACATTTTACTGAAAGAAGACATTATTTTAATTTAAAAACCAATTTAAACTGCATTCATAGATATTGAAATAATTACATGGTTGAACCGGGAATCGAACCCGTTACATGAGAAAAATAATTACCCTGTAGTTTTATCATACCGATCGAAAGGCTTCATCATAAGGATTATTTTTTGCTAAATAACATAGTGTCAGAAATAAAAGGAAGACCAATATATTTAAGGTACTTTCCCTCCATGTGGCATAGCCGTGGGACGCCCTGTATATAAAAATGAATCGCCGTGCATTAGTCTCGCTAAAACTAAGAAACGGCTTGACCGATTTGCATATTTACTGTTTTGTTTCGTTCACCATAGTTCAGGGTAGGTTTAAAAGCAAAGAAATATGGGAAAAGCTATAGGATTAGCTGAAAAACAGAATAAATAAAAATTGGTCATTTTGTATTGGAATCGCCATTTTTGACGCGGAGAGTCAAACTATTTCATGTGATACGAAGTTCACCGGGTCAGCTATCCATAATAAATGTTGCAACGTCTAAAAAACGTCTATACTAAAACTACCAGCACGCCTCTTCCCCTCAATCTTGCCCTTCATGATCACTTGAAGTAGTCGGTAGGTGCCTACCTATCGTGGCGAGGACGGGGATCTGTCAAACGGTCAATTTAAGGTCAAATTTATTTGTGGTTCAGACAGAAATCCATACTAAATGTTGCAACGTCTAAAGAATGTCTATACTAAAACTATCAGCACGCCTCTTACGCCAGCACGTCTCCATCAGTGGTTGCCTGGAAGAAATTGCTGTAAGCAATAAGGACGCCAATTGTACCTTTTTTTTAGTTAAGTAACTTTTTTCCTGTCTGTATATGTTTCTTGGTGTACAATAAAGAATCTTTATCTTTATCTCTTCCCCTCAATCTTGCTCATCATGATTACTTGAAGAAGTCGGTAGGTACCTATCGTGGCAAAGCACATGTCCTGGCAAGGTGCCGGTAGAAGAAGAAAGTCGTGGCATCAAGGTATAATGTTTTCGTTTGTGCAATAAAGAGTTACTTACTTACTTACTTATTGACGGAGATAGCCAACGTCGAACATCTATTTCGCTTGGCAAGAAAAAGAAAAACATACGAAGAGCTGACGGCCAACCTCCATTAGTGGAGAGGTACGCCAAGAAGAAGAATACTAAAACTGATCCGCCCGAGGTAACTAGTGGTAATTAGAGTAGTGTCAGTTGAAGTATTTATCGTAGACATTCGTTTTAGAAGACATTCTGTAGCTTTCTGAATTGGTTGAGCGAGATCTACGCGATTCCCGTCATTCCGCGTCAAGTATTCGTAGTGTTTAAATCACTCTGATCTTAGCAACTTATCAAGGTACCAAAGTTCATGATCATAACCTCAGGAATGAAATGAACCTCAGAATAAATTGGCAGTAGCCTGAACTTTGCAGCAGATAACTAACGGAAACTGGCAATACGTCAGTCAGTACTCACATCAATGCTCTGCATCACAGCCAGGTTGTCATTCTTGACGTGCAGAAAATTTATGGCGCCCTTGAGAGCTAACGCTTCGAAGGTAACAGTTCAGAGAGCTAACAGCTATCACACAGTCACCCCCCGAGTCTACCTTTTTTTATTATAGTGGCCCTTTTACCGACACTTAGGTCATGAAAAGGGCACACTTAATCCAGCAAACGATCGAAACCGAGTGCCAGGAGCTATGTGCGGTAGGTCTTGCCGCCTCAGCTTGCGCTTTGGTACTCTGCGAGTGGCTCGTGGATGCCTTCACTACCTTCTCTCCAGAAAGGTGCCAAGTCTCTGTCTATCACACAGTCAGTCAGTACTCACATCAATGCTCTGCATGACAGCCAGGTTGTCATTCTTGACGTGCAGAAGCTTGGTGGCGCCCTTGAGAGCGACATCGTCGACGGTGACGGTCAGAGAGCTAAAAGTCGGCTATCACAGAGTCTATACAGCATTCTGGGTTGAATTGCAACATCCGTGGCATCACGCCGGGTTCGGGACCTTTTTTATTCCCATGCCACATAACATATACAGGGTGTTAAAAGACCGCCAACAAAGCGGGAAACCACGGATTGTCCTCATCAAAATGAACATTTTTGCCCAAGGAACTAAGCCTGGGAAATCAACGGTTTCCGAGATTATGAGGTTCAAAGTCGGATTTTTCAAAATTTTTTTTTGCAGAATTGTATTCAGTATCTTGTTCTTTACATACCTTTTCAAGAAGCCATACCAAAATTATGAACATTTCTTGCAAAAAACGACGTTAAAATTGCAACCCGCAATGTATTCTAAACATCGGCACTTCAAGCTGCAGTAACATAAACTTATACCTTCGCTTGCGCAATATGACTTCTGTGCATTACACGTCCATTGCGTGATAAAATAGTTTTCAAAATTATAACCTAAAAAACCAAAATAATTTCCCAGCAATAATTTATCGAAAAAGTACTTTGTTTTGGTGTCTAGTATGCGTGGCTTTCGGGTCTGTTGGCGGTCTTTTAACACCCTGTATATCTCTGTTATTTTAATTTTATCTCACGAAAGTCGATGAGCCATACTTTTAGTTGTTATGCGTATAGACGCGCGCTCTTGTGTGCGTAACTTCATTCTGACAGTGTTTAATGGATAATTTTGGCGCGAACTGGGTAACACTAGTGACTCAGCCGAAACCGAGCGCTCCCGAGCTTACGCAGGAAAAGATGTGCATGTACATTTACACACACAAGTGTAGCGACCCCTGTCGGGCGCACAGGAAACTGCTACATACTCTAGCTATCAAATCGCTACTCGCTACAATCCTGCATCGCGCCAGCAAAATATCTTTCGTAGCTGAGTATACAGGGTGTTAAAAGACCGCCAACAAAGCGGGAAACCACGTATTGTCCTCATCATAAGGAACATTTTTGCCCAAGGAACTATTCCTGGGAAATCAACGGTTTCCGAGATAATGAGGTTCAAAGTCGGACTTTTCGAAACTTTTTTTTTGCAGAAATGTATTCAGTATCTAGTTCTTAACATATCGTCTCAAGAAGCCATATCAAAATTATGAATATTTCCTACAAAAAACGACGTTAAAATTGCAACCCGCAATGTATTCTAAACATCAGCACTTCAAGCTTAAGTAACATAAACTTATACCTACGCTTGCGCAATATGATTTCTGTGTGTTACACATCCATTGCGTGAGAAAATATTTTTCAAAATTATAACCTAAAATACCAAAATCATTTCCCAGCAATAATTTATCGAAAAAGTACTTTGTTTTGGTGTCTAGTATGCGTGGCTTTCGGGTCTGTTGGCGGTCTTTTAACACCCTGTATATAGAACGTCCAACTATGTTCAGTTGGACCCGGCCGGTCCCCAAGCACAACATCTGCTTGGCGGGAAATTTCCCTTTATAGTTGAGGTGCACGATCACCCGCTCCTCCTAAACAAGTATGGCTCATCCGCTTTCGTGGGATAAAACATCTGTAACTGTAAAATATTATATCAACTCACATCAATGCTCTGCATGACAGCCAGGTTGTCATTCTTGACGTGCAGAAGCTTGGTGGCGCCCTTGAGAGCGACCGCGTCGACGGTGACGGTCAGAGAGCTGACGTCACGCAGTCTCTTGCGGTTAGTGTATTCGATGAGGGCGCGCAGGGCTATGTACGTATCCTGTGGAGAGAGGACGCTTGATAAGTTTTAAGAACTGCATTAAGAGGGAACGCGGGTAACCTCAACTCCATACAAAAGGGGAGACCTGTTTCCTCCCTGAATAATTGTTTTAGAAAAAATATGTTTATCCCATTCAATCTATGTATATTTTTACCTCTGCCATGTCCCTATGTTTTCCTTTTTTTATAAAATAATTAAAATTATAACAAAAAGGAAAACATAGGAACATGGCAGAGGTACATATAAATTGAATGGCATAACATACTTTTTCTAAAACAATTATCCAGGGAGGATACACAGGTCTCCCTTTTTGTATTTTTTGTATGGAGCAGCCGGCTACCCGCGTTCCGTCTTAAAGGCCCACATCTAGGCATAACTAGCGCCGCCAATGGAAAATAAACATATCTTCTTTTTGGATGCGTTTTTTTTGCTAAAAACGAAGCGAAGGGTTATCAACGCGAGGCTTTTGCCGATAAAGGATTTTATTCGTAGGTTCTACAATCTGGAATCTAAACCTTAGGTCCTTAAAAATAGTTAAGCCTCGCGTTGACAACCTAATGCAAAAAAAGCAATATTTTATTTTTTATTGGAGGCGCTAGTTGCGCCTAGATATGGGCCTTAAGAATCCCCTTCAGCTCTGCAGCCCTCTCGCTCGCACTTTTCAACATTTTAATTTATTGTAAGAGAATGATTCAACTTTGGGCGATGAAATATAGTTGCAGACACAGATAATTAAGCTATCGACATGTGGACTAACTTTTGATTTTATATTCCTAGTAATAAAAAAAAAATCACGGAACTAATACTTTTAAACGAAGTTCCGCGATAGTTTTTTTATTACTAGGAATATAAAATCAAAAGTTAGTCCACATGTCGATAGCTTAATTATCTGTGTCTGCAACTATATTTCATCGCCCAAAGTTGAATCATTCTCTTACAATAAATTAAAATGTTGAAAAGTGCGAGCGAGAGGGCTGCAGAGCTGAAGGGGATTCTTAAGTGAATGTGACACATTCATACATTCATATCAATCTGGCTGGCTCAGCGACCCATAGTGGATCTTGGCCTCCGAAACCAAAAGACGCCAGCTTTTCCTGTCCTGCGCTAACTCCCTCCAATGCTCCACTTGGAGCTCGCGCAGGACCCTCTCTTCGCCTTTCCAGCGACCGGGCGACGCCCTACATGACGTCTCTCATACATGCTCCCTTCGCAGATGTTCTCCCAATCTCTCGATGACGCCGAGCCAGCCAAAGGTCTACCGGCGGGGGCGTCTGAGAAATGTACGGTGTGGAAGGGTCTCAACCGGCTCAGAGTTTGAGTGGCACGGTCACGGGACAACATGAAGAGATGGGGATTCCTGCCACCAGACGCCAGCACCAACTGCGTCTGCGGCCAGACCCATAGCACCCAACACCTCCTACAGTGCCCAGACTCTCCATTCACGTGCACCACCGAAGACCTGCTGAAAGCGACACCCAAAGCCATAGCGGTCGTGAAGCACTGGCTGCATGCCCTATGATAATTTTGACACTCTCACACGAATAAGAAGAAGCCAAAGGTGACCCAAGTAAGTCAGTATAAATGCTTTGCCCCACGTACTCGACGCCGATCAAGAGATCTAGCTAGATCTTTGTCTAATTGCAGTTTTCAGCATGCTATCTACATTCTAACACATACGTGTCGTACGCGTACGTACGCGTAAATCAATCTATGTGTAGAATGTAGATAGATTGATTTCACGTAGGTAAAAATTACCCTCTGGCAATGTGGTCCTACTGCTTCGTCCGTTCGATGTGACTACGTGATGCAGGTACACACGACAGCACGTCAGAGTGTACACTTTTGTTGTAAAGTCGCCCGTAACGTAACCGAGTAGAGTGCTAGCGTGTAAGGGTCGACGTGCTGTCGTGTGTACATAAGTTCCATAAGAAATCTGTCAACTTTCAGGGATCAGAGAACGATGGAAATGTGTGGAAGACAAAACTGATTTTATTGCCCAGGAATGGAACGTGTTTTTGAAAGGGAAATTAAAAAGTAGTCGAAAGGGTGATGTCAGGATCGTGGGACTTGGCAAGTATGTTTGTGGGCCACAGCAGTTGTAGATATTTACCTGCGTGCTAGCCCAGCCTCCGTCCGTGAGCCGCTGCGCGTTGAGCCACATCACTATAGGTTCGTTGTCGTCCTGATGGTCCATACAGGCGAGCAAGGCGTAGGCCGTCGCCGCGATGTTGTTGCTGTCGTACTTATACGGCAGGCGCGGAAGCAGGAAGGGCTTCTGGTTTTCCATCTTGTACGGCGGCTGCGGGACGCGTTCCTTGCCCCAGTACACCAGCCCACCTGTGCCAGGGGAAGTTTTTATTAATACCACAACTTAAGAGACCCCTTCAGGACCGTGGGAACTCGGCGATGGGCAAGCGCGTGAAACACTGTTTTCTATAGCTGTTTCACCCAGAGCGAGACGGGGCGCAGGAAAAGTGAGAGGCAATGCGGCTGTATGAGTCTACGTGTGTTCATGTCCTTTAATTATAACGTAATAGATCAATTTTCCCAAAATTTTCGTAGTTCCGCTGCCATTTCTACATTTTATTAGCTATTTCAAAAATCTTTTTTTTTTCCGACAAGTACAATACATTATTGATATTCCCAAGGTAGTTCGACTCCAATAGACAGTGTAATAACTAAATAAATAAATAAAAAGAACTTTATTCAAAAGCAAAATAATCAAAAAATTTTACATGCTGTTTTCTTAAATAACTAACACAATAATGTAAGTAAATAACAGCTGAAAGTAACACCTTTTTCGGCGCTAAAAGGCATCGCTCTAATTTCTTTCAGGCTATTTTTTTTAGTATAATAACTATTTGCAAACCTCCGTATTGGTCATCTACTGATATAAACCAAGTTTCAGAAAAATCCAGCCTGTAGTTTAGAAATTAAACCGGAACTAAGTTTGTATGGGAAAACGCTGCGTCAGGGCGTTCTTAAGGTGCTGGGCATAGTGAATTAGCCCGCGCGCAAAGAAAAATGCACAAAATCGATTCCTGTATCAAATACACAAAAAAATCGAAAATGTTAACATATCAAACCCTAGAATTAGGTGAGAGCTATCTAAAACAGCCAGTTTTGTGTTGATATGTGATTGATATCCACAACAGATTGCAAGATATTTTGTCTGAAAAAAAGTGCGCCGCCTATTTTTTTTCATCCAAAATATCTTCAAAACGTTTATGAATCTGTTGTCGGTTTGTAAAGTGAAAATTTTCGATTTGTTTAATGTATTTGATACAGGACTCGATTTTGTGCATTTTTCTTGGCGCGCGGGCTATTCACTATGCACATTGAAGGTGATGGAACACCATCAAAAGGAGAAAGGTTGCATATCTGGGACATGTGTTCAGACACGAGAGATACAGCATCCTGCAACTTATAATGATGGGAAAAGTCGCTGAGAAGAGACGCGTCGGCCGAAGGAGAGAATCGTGGCTAAGAAACCTACGGGGGTGTACTGGGATCGCGAGGTCTGCCCAACTATTTCGCCTCGCGAGAGACAAAGAGAGATATGCAGAGCTGACCGCCAACCTTCGCTGAGTCGGAGAGGCACCCTAAGAAGAAGAATAACTGTCCAAACAAGGACTGACGTGGCAAGCTAATGGCAAGAGACGGCCGGGCCGCCCCCGTACTACCTGGAGGCGATCAGTTGACTAAGAGCCTGCATCGACTGGACTCGGCTGGAAGGAGCTAGAGGCTGCCGCGCAAGACCGCGAAAAATGGTTAAGGCCCTATGTGCCTGTTAAGGGATAAAAGGATGTCATCATCATCACAACTTAACGGGTAAAATGCCAGAAAAGAGTCGCACTCGCGCACTGAGGGTTCCGGCCGTACCGCCTTACAATTTTAAAAATCACTTGATGTCTTACGAGTGAAATTTACAAAATAATGATCATCAAACATTCGAAGATCACGTAAAATATTCACTCTGCTTTCTCTTTGTGCCAAGTACTTTCGCACCCACCACCTTTTCTTTTTATAACGTCTTGGTCCACTCAATCGACAAAATATAATATGTACGCAGCACTAAGCACTAACTGCCACGACTTCCTCGGGCGACATCTCCGTGGTGTGGACAGGGAAAATGTCTCGCGACATGTTGCTAATATGTTCCGAGAACACGCACCGTAGATGTTCTGGCACATGTCTCGCGACTTGTCCCCTAGTGAAATCGCCGTCTAAATAAGTAATCTCTGTTTATCTGGCTGTTTATTTCTGTTTATTTTGTTTAATCTGGCTAGGTGCTTGAATCCGACTGAGGGTGCCAAACGGGAACCTATTACTAAGACTCCGCTGTCCGTCTGTCTGACTGTCTGTCTGTCTGTCTGTATGTCCGTCTGTCAGGCTGTATTTCATGATAGTTGGACAGTTGAATTTTTACAGATGATGTATTTCGGTTGCCGCTATAACAACAAATACAAAAAAAAAAAGAATAACTTAAATATTTAAGGGGCTCGCATACAAAAAACGTGTTTTTTTTTTTGCTGTTTTTAAGATAATGGTACGGAATCGTTCGGATTTGCACTTGGCCGGTTTTTATTTAGTTATAAATAAAGTAAGCCCTAGACTAGATTCATACCAAGTTTGATTCTTGTTTGTATTACCGTTTTTTTTTTGATATTTCGTATGATTTTAACACCCTGTAAAACAGTAACTGAGAGTCTCACCTTCAGAGCGTTGCAGTCTTTTTAGCAGGACGTAGGCGTGCTCGGAGCTCGGTGCCTTGGCGTAGGTAAGCGCGTAAGCGACCACAGCCAGGTCGTATGGCGACCCGAAGTCTTGTAGCAACTTGAGATGATCCTCCAGCCATTTGATGGCGCGCTCTTGCGCCCGCACCACGCGCGCGCTGAGGCCCTGCAATTTTTATGTGATGATCTTAACCTGCCCCTCTACCCTTGAAGCTCGTAAGCACGAGATCCTTGGAGTTTCTTTACCATGCTTCTTCTCCAAGAACGATCAGAGCTAGTGAAGCTGGAGAAAAAAAGGAGCTACTTTTTTTTCAAAATGCCATAAATAAATTATTTACATTGAACGTCAAAATATTATCTAAAGTAAAAAAAAGGTATATAAATCAGATACTTATTACTATCTAATACTAAGTATCTAGCTAGATAGAGTATCTAGCTAGATATAGTAAAAAAAGGTATATAAATCAGATACTTATTACTATCTAATACTAAGTATCTAGCTAGATACTCTATCTAGCTAGATACTCTATCTAGCTAGATACTCTATCTAGCTAGATACTTAGTATTAGATAGTAATAAGTATCTGATTTATATACCTTTTTTTTACTTTAGATAATATTTTGACGTTCAATGTAAATAATTTATTTATGGCATTTTGAATAAAACAAATTGATTCTGATTCTGATTTGACGCATTTTGTCCAATACGGCCGCAATATGGCGCAATTTACAAAAAATAATATTTTACAAATTAACGCATTTTGTGTTTTTATTGAATAAAACAGCCTTCCCTTTGAATAAACATTACAAAGTATTTAAAATCAAAGCATTACTATGCGAATTCAAAGAGAAATTAATTTTAAAACTTTTTCAACCCCCCTGGGGCCTTAGCCTGTAACGCAATGGTGCCAAAATGGGCTCCCGGTTGACGGCTTCATTTAGAATAAGAATAATTTATGTTAGCAAAATGCATGCACAATATACATTAGTATTATGAATTAAATAAAATGAAATTACAGAAAAAAAGGTATAGTTTGGTACATTGCAAATCTACTTCATGATGACATAATACATGATATTAATGGTGATCCCCACACTAGGGCTAGCCTGTATCGTGAGAACCATAAAGACGCTTACAAGAAAATGTTTCAGCCATTGACTTGTTGAGGTAAGCAAGTACCTTCCCTATGGTGAGTAATTACGATTTAATAATGCTGTCGGTCCAGTGTCGGTCCTTTAAATGTTTTTAAATAATAATAATAATGAATATTCTGATTCTAATTCTAGAGGATTAGTTCGCTGGTTGTAGGAGAAAAACGAGAAAATCCCGATTTTGTCCTTCTACCTGGGACGCCATCGATACGCCATTGCGTTACAGGCTTACGCCCCTGTCCGCTGGGAATCCGGATTATTATAATAGTCCAGACCTTTTTTCGGAAAATTGGTTCGGATCGTCTCGCTTATTATCGTCAACAAAATAGAGCGACTTATTGGTATAATCCGCGCGCGATGAGAATGAGCCGTTTTCAACTGACAGTTAAAAGCTGATTTTAAAATGCTCGCTAGATGGCACAGAAAATACGGCTACATAACGGCAGTCAAATAACGCTTTTTCCCTTTCATTTTCACACAGATTAGAAATTCACAGATTAGAAAGTACTAATAATAAAGATACACAAACACCACAGATAAGAATCAGGCTTGCCATGTTCAATCGGTAAAAATGCCGTGTCATATATTTGCAATTTTTATTCTTAAAAGCAAAAACATAAATGGTTTTGGATAAATATAGAATAGGTAGGTAGGATACTGACATCAACTACGTGATGCGATAAAATTTGCAAGCAATGAATTGTGTTTCTGGTTATGATTATTACAGTTTACGGTAATTTGTCGTACCGGTGGCAACACTGATGAAATTTCAACTGACTGCCGTTATAGTGCCGTATTATAAGCGCCATCAGTAGAGAAAAAAAGAACTACGTTTTTTTTCTGAAAACGGCTAATTGGATGGAAACATTTACTTTATTTTACGTTGCATCGACGCAAGTTTGCTTACCGCGCGCGTCTCAGTTCCAAAAGGTCGCATCCCATTCTGATCCCGCGCGTACTATATCGCGCCAAGCCTATTCTGAGCGAATTTTTTGTCTATCGGAGAGGGTTAAAACAAAATATTGCTTTTGGACAGTATTCTGATGCGACAAAGTACCCACACCAAAAATATGTTGTAATCTGTAATGATGCTGTAGGAATGTTCATGCCACGCATTTGAAAATAGGGAGCATTTTAAGAGGAGCGAAACTGCGTGCTTGGCCGCGCTTTCGCCCGTACAAACGGAGTAAACAAAGAAGTCGTTTTGCTGCCCCTAAATATTATCCGATTTCGACGACTTTAATAATAATAAATCATTTATTTCGGATACCAGTTCCATATTTGGTATTTTATTTATTTACTTCGGTGTCAATAGTTTTTGCAGATTTTTATCTATGTCTAAGCTTTTTTTCCTTATTTCGACATTTTTTATAGCCGAATGGGCTCAAACCCCCCCCAAAAGCATCTCAGAGACCCTCTATAAAAAAAAAAATTGTATACTTTTTAATCTTGAAAACCTACGCTCATTGGGTTCAAGCCCCCCCCCTAAACCAAAATCCTGGATCCACCACTGATCTTACCTCTCTGACGCCGATATCTTTGAGGTTCTTGACAGTCTCGAGTGTAATAACCACTTGCGCGGTCAGCGTTATGTTCCGCTGCAGTATTATTGAGTTGTTCGCCTGAAAAATAAACATAAAATTTACCGGTGGTGTTGGTTGATCTGTGCGGAATATAATTTCTAAACTGAGTTTTATTAATTTTACTTATTTTTACAGTATTGGAGGTTGGAGGTTGGCAGACTGGTACTAACCTCTCTAGCGTTAGGGAAGAGGTTCATGTTCTCTCGATACAGCCGGCTGTCCTTGGGTATGTTGATGGTGCTATTGTCTGGAGGTTGGAGGTTGGCAGTCAGAGACTGGTACTTACCTCTCTAGCGTTAGGAAGAGGTTCATGTTCTCTCGATACAGGCGGCAGTCCTTGGGTGTGTTGATGGTGCTATTGTCTGGAGGTTGGAGGTTGGAGGTTGGCAGTCAGAGACTGGTAGTAACCTCTCTAGCGTTAGGGAAGAGGTTCATGTTCTCTCTATACAGGCGGCAGTCCTTGGGTATGTTGATGGTGCTATTGTCTGGAGGTTGGAGGTTGGCAGTCAGAGACTGGTACTAACCTCTCTAGCGTTAGGGAAGAGGTTCATGTTTTCTCGATACAGCCGGCTGTCCTTGGGTATGTTGATGGTGCTATTGTCTGGAGGTTGGAGGTTGGCAGTCAGAGACTGGTACTAACCTCTCTAGCGTTAGGGAAGAGGTTCATGTTCTCTCGATACAGGCGGCAGTCCTTGGGTGTGTTGATGGTGCTATTGTCTGGAGGTTGGAGGTTGGAGGTTGGCAGTCAGGGACTGGTACTAACCTCTCTAGCGTTAGGGAAGAGGTTCATGTTCTCTCGATACAGGCGGCTGTCCTTGGGTATGTTGATGGTGCTATTGTCTGGAGGTTGGAGGTTGGCAGTCAGAGACTGGTACTAACCTCTCTAGCGTTAGGGAAGAGGTTCATGTTCTCTCGATACAGGCGGCAGTCCTTGGGTGTGTTGATGGTGCTATTGTCTGGAGGTTGGAGGTTGGAGGTTGGCAGTCAGGGACTGGTACTAACCTCTCTAGCGTTAGGGAAGAGGTTCATGTTCTCTCGATACAGCCGGCTGTCCTTGGGTATGTTGATGGTGCTATTGTCTGGAGGTTGGAGGTTGGCAGTCAGAGACTGGTACTAACCTCTCTAGCGTTAGGGAAGAGGTTCATGTTCTCTCGATACAGGCGGCAGTCCTTGGGTGTGTTGATGGTGCTATTGTCTGGAGGTTGGAGGTTGGAGGTTGGCAGTCAGGGACTGGTACTAACCTCTCTAGCGTTAGGGAAGAGGTTCATGTTCTCTCGATACAGGCGGCTGTCCTTGGGTATGTTGATGGTGCTATTGTCGTTCCGGTCTGGTAGCCACGTCACCTCATAGAACGCGCCCTGTGGTGTCTGGTGGTCAAGGAGCCAGGATACCGCCATGGAGATGACCTGGTGACGATGGAGAGCACATGGGTATGGTTGGCGATTTCGTCGTGGTTGGCGGAAACCATCGCCAAATGTTGTTTGTATGTATGTTGTATGTATTTCTCCGAATTTTGAATCGGATCGCAATAATTCTTTTTTTAACCCTCGACATAAAAAGAGGGGTGTGATAAGTTTGAACGCTGCTCTGTCTGTCTGTCTGTGTCTCTGTCTGTGGCGCCGCAGCTTTTAAACAGGTGAACTGATTTGGATGGGGTATTTTTATTTGAAAGAAGGTTTTCTAGCGAGTGTTCTTACCTATGTTTTATCAAAATCGGTTCAGCCGTTTATGAGATATGCTCATGCTCACTCATAAGGGGATGAATGGATGGGAGTAAAATCCAACAGGCGACGTAAAAAAAATTTTGTTACTATAGGATTAAGTAAGTCTTACAACTTAGGGAACAGTGCAAGTTTAATTAAAATCAGTTTCAGGTTTTTAAGATAGTGGTAATATGTATAGGTTTATTTTTCGTATATTTTCGGAAGGAAGTGAATAAAATGAAACCTGGGGGGTTACCCTTGACTCTATTGCGATCAAATTGAAAAAGTTTAAAATTTAATCTCTCTTTGAATTCGCATAGTAATGCTTTGATTTTAAATACTTTGTAATGTTAATTCAAAAGTAAGGCTGTTTTATTCAATAAAACACAAAATGCGTCTATTTGTAAAATATGAATTTTGAAAATTGCGCCATATTGCGGCCGTATTGGAAATATGCTTCAAGGGTAGAGGGGCTGGCAATATTCAGAACAAACATTTTCAGTATCACAAAATATTGTTCAAATATTGCACAAATTAGATAGCATAAAAACATAAGTAGGTATAGTTTGTACTCACATCAGGATCGATGTAGATGAAGTTCTCCCACTCGTTAAAGGAGGCGTCCTGGAAGATCTTCGCGCAGAATGACGTCAGCCACACGCTCGACGCTGATTGGTTCCTGTCGCGACAAGCAAAGGCTTTATTGGGCAGGCGCGGGCGATACAATGTTGCCGTACCGTTAATGGGATACGGCAAAAATAAACTCGAGATAGATGGGACATATTCCTCAGGCGGGAATCATTTGGGTTATAAACAGATTAGTTACACAATATACAGGGTGTTAAAAGACTGCCGACAGACCCGAAAGGCAAGCATACTGGACACCAAAACAAAGTAATTTTTCGATAAATTATTACTGGGAAATGATTTTGGTTTTTTAGGTTATAATTTTGATAAATATTTTATCACACAATGGACGTGTAACACACAGCGGTCATATTGCGCAAGCGTTGGTATAAGTTTATACTACTTACACTTGAGGTACCGATGTTTAGAATACATTGCGGGTTGCAATTTTAACGTCACTTTTTCTAAGAAATATTCAAAATATTGATATGGCTTCTTGAGAAGAAATGTTAAGTACTTGATACTGAATACATTTCTGCGAAAAAAAAGTTTTGAAAAGTCCGACTTTGAACCTCAATATCTCGGGAACCGTTGATTTCCCAGGCATAGTTCCTTGGGCAAAAATGTTTGTTATGATGAGGACAATACGTGGTTTCCCGCTTTGTTGGCGGTCTTTTAACACCCTGTATGTAGTTATACAGTCAGTATACTTTAAATACATATTGGTTATTAAATTAAGGCTCCCCCACACAGGCGCGTTTTTGCGATATACAGGGTGTTAAAAGACCGCCAACAGACCCGAAAGCTACGCATACTAGACACCAAAACAAAGTACTTTTTCGATAAATTATTGCTGGGAAATGATTTTGGTTTTTGAGGTTATATTTTTGAAAAACATTTTATCACGCAATGGACGTGTTACGAACAGAAGTCATATCGCGCAAGCGTAGGTATAAGTTTATGTTACTTAAGCTTGAAGTGCTGATGTTTAGAATACATTGCGGGTTGCAATTTTAATGTCGTTTTTTGTAAGAAATATTCATAATTTGGATATGGCTTCTTGAGAAGGTATGTTAAGAACTGGATACTGAATACATTTCTGCAAAAAAAAAGTTTTGAAAAGTCCGACTTTGAACATCATTATCTCGGAAACCGTTGATTTCCCAGGCATAGTTCCTTGGGCAAAAATGTTCCTTATGATGAGGACAATACGTGGTTTCCCGCTCTGTTGGCGGTCTTTTAACACCCTGTATGTTTTCAGTACATTTTGTATTAGGATCGCCATGGAGTTACACACTGCTGCGGTAAGAACGCAATGGCATTCCTAATACAAAATGTACTGAAAACAAATATAGCAATGACGCATCCGATCTTACCGACCGATAAAACGCACCTGTGTGGGGGAGCCGTTAAAAGATTATTAGGCCATGTATCCCGACAAGACAATAACTCTATTGAGCGCATTGTAATGGTTGGAGGGCACTAAAACTCGAGTAAACCACTCATGCGATGGACTGACCAATTCATGACCACTGTGGACAGAACACTGTAGGAATGCACCCGAGAAACCTCAGACCGAGAGAAATGGCGTGGAATCGTAAGGCGCGCAACATCAGCCACTGATGATGATACTACATGTGGACCACGACCGCTCTGACAAGAGTGCAACGAAGAAGAAGAATATGACAGTCGTAGAATCGATATTTTTCTTCACTTTTTTTGATTTGATTTGAATAACATTTATTTTCATAAACCACACACACATATATACAGAGAGCGAGCGAGAGAGCAAAAGAAAGCAAAGAAAATATTTTATACAAGAAGGCAAGTAATAAAAAGACACAAAAACAATACACCAAAAAACTAATAACAAATTGAGCGAAATACAATATACGAAGTACAGGAAAGGAATGCGGATGTGGCAAATGCAAATGCATATGCCGAACGATATGCGTGGACAAAAATCGAGTTTAGGGCTGACATCCACTAGGCGGGTCAAGCCGGGTCGGGCCGGGGCGCATCACAAGGCAGAAATTCGCCTGCCTGAATTTATACACCGTGCAATTTAAGTGGTTTTAAAGCCGAAGGTATTTAGTTGCACTCGTGATTCTGAGCCAAATTTCAAATTTTTACTTCTAAACGAGCGAAAAAAAAAACACTTCCCAATACAAACGGCTATCGCCAATCGACACCATTTGTATGGAGAAGTGAATTTTTTTTCGCGCGTTTTGGAATGAAATTTTGTAATTTGGCTCAGAATAACCAGTGCAACAAAATACCTTCGGCTTTAAAACCACTAAAATTGCACGGAGTATGAAACAACGTCCACTAGCGGCGGAATATTGCGCTGCGGCCAGTCCGTCGCTAGTGGACGCTGTTTCATAGCGGCGGATCGGGCCGGGGCGGGCCGCAACGGATTTTACGTTGCGGCCCGCCCCGGCCTGATCCGCCGCTAATGGACGTCTAGCTTTAAGCCTTTGGCCATAAGTAGTTCGCATTAGTAACAGTGGCGTACCGTGGGTAAATGGCGCCTAGGGCAAGCGTCGTAATTGCGCCCCTTCGTATATCTTTTTTCAGACTAAAATGGGACGTTAACTATTCTGCTTCTGGACTCGCCCGATAAATTGAAGTAGATTTTTAGTTTATTTTGAATTTACGAGTTGCGGTTTTGCGCCCCCCTTGAAAGGGCGCCCAGGGCACGTGCCCTGGCTGCCCCACCTTTAGTAAATATCTTACCAATCGCTCCGGAACAGACTGAAGGAGCCATCCGGCTTCATAAAGGACATCTGTCGCTGGTACAGTATGTTCATGTGATAGAAGGAGTCGCGCTCCAGAGTCCTGTTCCGTTGGTTGATCAGACGCATATACAGGGTGAAGTACATGTTAGCGGCGAAACTGAACATGTTCTGTTCGGCGCAGTCCTGTTGGCGGATGGAAGGTCGTGGTAAGTAAGTAAGTAATGCCCGATTTCACCAACTGTACTTAATTATTAAGAACTTGTTTAACTTTTTTAAATTACGCTAAGGACTTCTTAAAAAAAATAAAGAAGCACTTAAAAATTAAGACTTACAAAAATTACGCTAAGGACTTCTTAAAAAAAAAGTTCTTAAAAATTAAGTATTGGTGAAATCGGGCATAAGTAACTCTTTATTGCACAATAGAAAACATTTTACAAAGCAACACTTAAAAATAACAGTGCAAATGGCGGCCTCATCGCTAAAAGCGATTGTCACTTGAAGGGGGAAAAACTCGAAGAAGGAAAACCTGTGTCAGGTTGTGTTGTGTAGTGTCTACAATATTTAAGGTTAGACGACAGCAGCGTGACGGGAAATAAAAAAATGATAGTTTTTTAAATTTTGAAGCTAAACTAAGTTATTTTTGTTCAGCGATTTTTCTTTCGTGGCAATAACATAGTATTCTTGTTATTATTGTAAACAACAGTACAACAATAATTCAGCCGATTATGTATTCTGGTCGACAAAGCAGTGGCACTGCCCAAAAAACTAGTTTAAGTATAGCTTCAAAATTTAAAAAACTGTGACCTCTCGTTAGTTACCGGGCACTTACCATGGGCAGGTCAAGCATGCTGGTCGCATTGATGGGCATAGTGGGGAACAGAGGTCCCACGACGTCGCCCACGATCGACCAACAACCAGTGACCTCTCGTTAGTTACCGGGCACTTACCATGGGCAGGTCAAGCATGCTGGTCGCATTGATGGGCATAGTGGGGAACAGAGGTCCCACCACGTCGCCCACGATCGACAGCCGCGCGTGGTTCGATCCAAACACATAGTAGCGGTCCACCTGGAAATACAAAGTATTGCTGTAAAAACTAAGGCCTTTGCATCTACGTAATGAGATGATTTATACAGCGTCCAGTGGCACCTTCACTCACACTAGATAGGTGAAGAGACCACTCGGCGCTGCAGTGCCTGGGACATTGTTTTAGATGGAGTAGGCTTGCCCAACACCTATACCATCCTGACAGCTTAGTCGACCAAGCCCACAGGAAAGACAGGTCAATACGTGTGGAGCCAACTGAGCCGCGGGTTTCCTCACGATGTTTTCCTTCACCGTTAGCGAGTGATATTGCTACTACAAATTCGGCGGTGGTGGTCTAGTGGGTATTGCTGTAAATTGTCAAGTAAGTATGATGATGATAGCTCTTTTCAATTTTTTTTTCTTGGTTGCCCGTTGGATGGCCCACTGCTGGGCAAAGGCCTCCCCCCTTTCAGACCAGGTCTTTCGGTCCTTTTCTATTTAAGTGTTTTGAAAATATGCTTCCTTTTTAAGCAATACAATAAATTGCAGTAATGTAGGTTCGCTCGTTTTTAATTTGCAGTCTCTAATATTAATAAAAGACGATGACTGCTAACGACTTCTAAGTATATTTTGTATTTGCCTGTACAAATTCTGGTTTTGTGGGAATCTGGTATTTTGGGAATCTGGTATAGTGGACCTAGGACCTAGATACCAGATCCTACGAATCCTGCACAAGAAAAAAAATGGCGAATTTTGAGTTATGCGGGATTTACTCGTAGGTTCTAGGATCTGCAATCTAGATAAGCCTAGGCCTTAGGTCCTAAAAATAGTTAAACCTAGGGATTATGACGGCTCGTTTTTAGCAAAAAACGCTCCCAAAAAGAAGACATTTTTTTTATTCACAGCGCTAGTGCGCCTTAACTTTGACCATCACCTATCATCTGAAA
Organism: Zelleria hepariella; assembly: GCA_949319315.1. NCBI lineage: Eukaryota > Metazoa > Arthropoda > Insecta > Lepidoptera > Yponomeutidae > Zelleria > Zelleria hepariella. The sequence goes on along the minus strand of OX439382.1, from coordinate 28,659,167 downwards.
TGAGAAGAATTAATAATTCATCGTTCATAACTGTCATTGTATCTGGTAATGTGCAAAGAAAGTAGGTTTCTTGGTACACACGACAGCACGTCGACCCTAACACGCTAGCACTATACTCGGTTACGTTACGGGCGACTTTACAACAAAAGTGTACAGTCTGACGTGCTGTCGAGTGTACATAACCCGGTTTTGTACGATTAATATTTTTTCTTTGTGCATAGCTAGTTATGTAACTCAGTCATGAATAGAGCATTCGATCCCGGGATCCCGGATCCCGGCCCTTTTTCAGTCCCGAAATTTTCGGGGTTGAAATCGTCAAATCCCGGGATTTTCGGGATTAGTAAGTAGGGATGAAATAATTTAAAAAAACAACGAAACGCACTCGCTTCTCTTGATACTGTCGTAAAGATTTTTTATAACATTAAATGAAGAAACAAAACGCAATCGTTTGGCTGAAACGGAGCGTGATCAGGTCAAAAAAAAAAGGATCTGTCAGCCATCTTACTTTATCAGCTGATTCAATAAGTGCTCAAGTTTGTGTGAGATACATTATTTCATAATCCTTGATCTCCATCGTCTGTTTTCTTTAATACGGTTGATTTATTTAGTTTAAAGGTGGACGATAGCAACTTGGCGGGTAGTTCAAAATGTTCACAGTTTTTTACATTTTGTAGCTAAACTGAGCCATTTTTGTTCAGCGATTTTTCGTTCGCGGCAATAAAACAGTATTATTTTCATCATTGTAAACAACAAAACAACAATAATTCAGCCGATTATGTGTTTGGTCTACGAAGCAGTGGCACTGCCCAAAAAACTTGTCGTAGACCAGAACACATAATCGGCTGAATTATTGTTGTTCTGTTGTTTACAATAATGAAAAGAATACTATATCGCTGAACAAAAATAGCTCAGTTTAGCTACAAAATGTAAATAACTGTGAAAATTTTGAATTTCCCGCCACGCTGCTATCTTCCAGCCTTAAGGAAGTGTTTTTAGTTTTTCTAAGACATTTATTTGGTAGTTCATTTGATTACTAATCAATAAAAGACTGAATTCCTATAAAAAAACAATATTTTTTCTAGCTTTTAAACATCATACTCAATCCCGGGATCCCGGGATCCTGTTCAAAAAATCCCGAAATCCCGGGATTGGCGAAAGGGTCCGGGATCGAATGCTCTAGTCATGAACGAAGAACAAAGGGAGTAATTTCCATAAAGCAATGAAGCCTCACCTCGTACGGTATGACGGGAGTCTCTGTGACGTTAACATGCATGTATTGGAACACATAGGCACGGTTGGACAGGTCCAACAGGACGGCTTGGTGCCGGTACTGCGGTAGCCCGTCCGCCTGGAAGGAACACAAAAACAAATTGAAGCCGGGTTTACAACGAGATCTCATGCATTGGCGCATTTCTGTTAACAAAAGATTAAGGCGCTGGGCATAGTGAATTAGCCCGCGCGCAAAAAAATTGCATAAAAACGATTCCTGTATCAAATACACTAAAAAAGTCGAAAATTTTCACATATCAAACCCTAGAATTAGATGAGAGCTATCTAAAACAGCCAGTTTTGTGTTGATACCCACAACAGATTGCAAGATATTTTGTTTGAAAAAAAGGGCGCCGCCAATATTTTTTCATCAAAAATATCTTCAAAACGTTTATGAATGTCAACACGAAACTGGCTGTTTTAGATAGGTATCACCTAATTCTAGGGTTTGATATGTGAAAATTTTCGATTTTTTTTTGTGTATTTGATACAGGACTCGACTTTGTGCATTTTTCTTGGCGCGCGGGCTATTCACTATGTACAGCGCCTTAACCACTTTTTGTTTTTTCTAAAGCACTAACCCGTGCTAGAGTATGCGAGAGGTTGCGGGTTCAAATCCTGTCCCGAGTGAATTTTTTCAACTTATTATAAATGTTTAAAAGATTAACCCTTAGCCAGGCAGTGGTCGTATAGAGACAACATTAAATTGAACTATATAACTTCGGAATAAATTCCAAAACCAGTGAAAATGTTATAGCAGGTTCTAGGTAGCTAGACCTGCTAAAAGTTAGTTAACTATGAGAATGCAATGCATTTGAAAATACACGAAAAAGAGAGACAGATGTACTTTACGAACGCGTTTGCTAGACGCTTTTTGTATGGACTTTTTCTCAGCACACCTACATAGCCTGCCTGGCTGCATAATAGAGACGTCAGTGGCTATTTAGATTTTTATATTGACAACGACTTTTGAAGAGGTTGTTTTGTAAACCTAACAAATGCGTAGTTTGAGGTCTAAGGGTAGAATAACCAAGGATCTAAGGGTGGTATTAATACAGGGTGCACTCTACGTCGATAGCGAAACTTTAAGTAGGCTATCATCTGATAATGATATGATCAATACAAACAACTTGTATTAGGTGGTGAAAAAAATGGAGTGAAAAAAATATCAGCTGTTCCATACAAAAGGTCGACTCAGTACTGCGCCAAATGTATGAAACAGCTGATATTTTTTTCGCTCCATTTTTCCACCTAGTACAAGTTGTTTGTATTGATCAGTAGACCGCCTATTTAAAGTTCCGCTATCGACTTAGAGTGCACCCTGTAGTCGTCATCTCAAGCTCGAACTCTCGTAGGTGATCTAAAAAAAGTCAAATGCTAATGTCAATGTCAATCTCAAGATATTGTCTATTAATATGCTGACAGCTACTCAAGTTTGACATTAGCCAAGGCTTGATATTATCATTTGACTTTTCTGAGTTCACCTACTTGAGATCGAGCTCAAGTAGGTGATCTCAGACGACTATTAATGCCACACTAAATGGGCGTTTTTCCTAGTGTCAAATTTCGCTCCAACAAATGTCACAGTATGTCTATTAATCTATGGTTTACTTGGTTTACATATACACCATTTGACCAGTAAGGCACTAAGGAAAACGCCCACTGCGCCATCTTGCTAGATGACGCTACTAGACTACGGCAAGAGGAAATCCATTGTCAGCTGAAATGTCGATCCCCGTAAAATAACCAAAGTACTTCGATCAAGGATAAAACTAGATAGTACAGTCGGCAACACGCTAGGATACCCCTTTTTTTCGATTGGCGCCCTTATGCCACGCGCAATAAGTGCTGCCATGGGATATCTGTGACTGTGGCCGGTCGTACATATAACTCTGAAATGGTCTGGAAAATTAGATGCCCAAATTCTCTATGGGTGCTTTTTGCTCGTAGTCTATGCAATTTTAAGTAAAACTGTACTCTAATGCAATAAGGTTGACATTCGAATATTAGACGTATAAAGGTCGAAATGATGTTTCGTATTTTTCTATTGCTGCTAAGTACCATTTGTTTCTGTGGGGACAAGTTTTTATTGTGACTTTATAGGTAGGTCGTAATGCGGATTCTATGGGATTCGGTGCCAAAGTAACTCACCTCGACTTGAACTACATGCGTGTATCGGTTGGTCCCGATGAGAGTGGAGGCGTGCAACTTCACGCGCACCTCACCCAACCGTGTCGGCACCACCGGGACATGTACGGTGGCCGCGTCGCCCGCTGGGATGTACACGAAGAACTGATGCTCGCCGAACGACGTACGCGGGTTGTACGAGCGCACCTGACGGGGAAAACGCGTTGGTTAAGGGTGGACGAGCTGAGTTGGCAAGGATGAGAAATCCCACCTGACGCAAAATAGGCGCAAGTAGAGACGTCGAGTTGTGGAAAACGGCCCGTTTTACCATTAGCATTACCAAGGGTGGACGATAGCAACGTGGTGGGAAATTCAAAATTTTCAGTTTTTTTTTATTTTGAAGCTAAGCTGAGCAATTTTTGTTCAGCGATTTTTCGTTCGCGGCAATTATTGTATTCTTTTCATTATTGTAAACAACAGAACAGCAATAATTAAGAAAGTTTTTGTGAAGTGCCACTGCTTTGTCGACCAGAACACATAATCGGCTGAATTATTGTTGTTCTGTTGTTTGCAATAATGAAAAGAATACTATCTTATTGCCGGGAACGAAAAATCACTAAACAAAAATAGCTCACTTTAGCTTCAAAATAAATAAATACTGTGAAAATGTTCAATTTCCCGCCATGTTGCTATCGTCCAACCTTAAGTGCCTATTTCGCTAAAATCGGCACTTTACCAGCCAGCTCTATCAAAAGAATTTAGTAAATTATTTTTTCAACCTGTTTCTGGGCATTGGGTTTCATAAGCCGATATTACACGCTTCAATTTCCGTTCAATATTGCTTTAAATTTCATGACTTCAATAGCATTGAAACGTGTAAACTCTAACCCCCTTACTAATAAACGTGGAATAAAAGTTCTAACGAGGTTTAACCATATATTTATCCTCGGTATAACGTTTATTCCACGTTTATTAGTAAGGGGGTAAGTCTGGGTGTTGTTTTTAGTATCCTCGCCGCTATCCTAGTTTATAACTGGGGGTTAATTCTCGGCAATCTCAAATGTGACTTCTTACTAAGGTTTTCTTCGTAGAATCTCGAATGCGACATACCCGAGACTTTGCCCCCTGGTGAGAGAGCTAGCTACTCACAATCCCGTTCTCCTCGACGTGCACAAACTTGTAGTCGGGCGAGGCGGCTAACACGACCACGGCCTCGATTGCGCTGGGCTGGTAGTTGAACACTGCCACGCGCAGCCCCAGCTGCTCCCCCTGGCGGCAGCGGGCTGGGCCCTCCACTTTTATGAAGAACGGAAGCACGCCGGTGTACTGTGAAACGAAATTAATATTTATGTTTCATCATCATCATCATCATCTGATCTCTGAAGCGAAAGGTCCTAGGTTCGATTCCCGGTGCGGGCATTTATCGATGACTTTGTTTGATTTCAAAGTTACGTACATTTGTGAATTTGTAGTAGCAATACCACTCGCTGACGGTGAAGGAAAACACCGTGAGGAAACCTGAGCGTATGCGGCATTACTTATACCCTCAACGCAAAAATCGCCAACCCGCATTGAGCACGCGTGGTGATTTAGCTCGTACTCTCTCTCTGAGAGAAGGCCTTTGCCCAGCTAGTGGGACGTGTACAATTGTACAGGCTAAAAACAAGTACATCATCATCATTATTATCCTTTTAGGTTTCATCATCATAGGCCTTTTTCCCCTCGCGCCAATTCTAACGGTCCCTAGCCATCCGCATATGTATAATGAACATAATTTATATGTTTAGTGAACATAAATGAAAAGAAAACAAAACCGGCCAAGTGCGAGTCAGGCTCGCGGAGTAGGGGATCCGTACTGACATACAATAAACAATGTCCGAATCAACAAAAATTAAAGAAAAACTATCGAAATAAATTTTATACAAACTCCAGTTTTTTTTACTTTAATTAGTTTTTTTTTTGTACACAAGACAGCACGTCAGAGTGTACACTTCTGTTGTAAAGTCACCCGTAACGTAACCGAGTAGAGGGCACGTCGACCCTTACACGCTAGTAGCGTGTAAGGTTCGACGTGCTGTCGTGTTTACTATTCTGAGGACTAAGGCTTTTGGGAAGGTTTTTGGAACCAATAGAAAGTCCTTGAGACCTTCTACTTATTTTTTCCCCATACGTATTCACGAAAATAAAATTTTTGTAGTTGGGATCAAAATTGCGATGACTTCTAGAAGTCCATAGCTGATCATTATTTTTTTTGTGATAGATAAGTTATCTAAGACCCTAAAGAATAAAAAATCTCTGAAAAGTGAAAAGAAAAAAAAGTTACAAAATAAAATCCAATAAAATAAGTTCTATGTACTTATACGAAAAAAAAATGCCTGAACATCTTTATCTAGATTTTCTCGTTTGACGTCTATGTTTGGGCCACCATGTTAGGTAAAGATCTATGGTCTATGTTAGGTAAAGACACAGCCTTCTTTAGATAAAGAAGGCTGTGGTAAAGACCAATTTTCTGTAGTTTTTATTTTTTATTTTAGGCCCAATAGTTTCAGAGGTTAGGGTGGGAATGGTCAATTAAAACGTATTTTCTTAAATAACTTCAAAACAGACACACGAGTGATGAGGTTTTTTCAAATAAAATATCTAGCAAGCTGTTATGACTTACTGCTCATTAGACGTTTAGCGCAATACGTCTCACAACTGGCGCCGCCAATGAAAAAAAATCATATCTTTTTTTGGATGCGTTTTTGGTAAAAAACGCTCCTGCAATTTCTCAACCCGAGGCTTAACTATTTTTAGGACCTAAGGTTTGGATTCCAGATCCTAGAACTTAAGAATGCAATCGATTCTCGCCAAAAGTGGCCACTTTTGGCGAGAATCGATTGCATTCGTAGGAAATCTAATCCTGGAATCCAAACCTTAGGTCCTAAAAATAGTTAAGGCTCGGTATAAGGCTAACTAGCGCCACCAATGTTAAAAAAATCATATCTTCCTTTAGAAGAAGTTTCTGGAAAAATCCTAAGATGAGCCTATGCGCCATGCTCTTCTAGATTTTTAAGTGTAGATACCCTCTTCGAAATTTACTTTTAAGCTAAAAAAATTTCGATAACCGCCAAAAACGGCCGTTTTTGGCGGTTATCGAAAATTTTTTACCTTAAGACTAGAAATTGAGTTGAGTTAAAAATTTAGAAAAGCGTGACATGAGCTCATCTTAGGATTTTGTCAGAAACTTCTTCTGAAGGGACATATGATTTTTTCAACATTGGTGGCGCTAGTTAGCCTTATACCGAGCCTTAACTATTTTTAGGACCTAAGGTTTGGATTCCAGGATTAGATTTCCTACGAATGCAATCGATTCTCGCCAAAAGTGGCTAAAAACGCATCCTAAAAAAAGATATGATTTTTTTTCCATTGGCGGCGCTAGTTGTGAGACGTATGGCGTCACTTAGACCTTCTGATCAGGAAGGTGGATAACAATATGAAAAATGCTGTGTTAGCTCGTACCTGATGTTAGTGTTCTACTAGAGCGTTTTCTCGATTCGTTTAGTGAAGGTAGGTGCATGGCTATCCACTTCGGCCGATTGCAGATAATAAGTACTAAAAAGTAAGATGTAGCCTGCACAAATGTACATGTCTGGCCAAAGTGATAAAAAAAATTCAGCCTTTTTTGAAATTGTAAAATTGTTTCTTTATATGTAGGTATGGTAACATACAGGGTGTTAAAAGACCGCTAACAAAGCGGGAACTACGTATTGTCCTCATCATAACGAACATTTTTGCCCAAGGAACTATGCCTGGGAAATCAATGGTTTCCGAGATATTGAGGTTCAAAGTCGGACTTTTCAAAACTTTTTTTTTTGCCGAAATGTATTCAGTATCAAGTACTTATCATTTCGTCTCAAGAAGCCATATCAATATTTTTAATATTTATTACAAAACATGACGTTAAAATTGCAACCCTCATTGTATTCTAAACATCGGTACCTCAAGTGTAAGTAGTATAAACTTATACCAACGCTTGCGCAATATGATCGCTGTACGTTACACGTCCATTATGTGATAAAATATTTTACAAAATTATATCCTTCAAAACCAAAATCATTTCCCAGCAAAAAATTATGGAAAAAGTACTTTGTTTTGGTGTCCAGTATGCGTGCTTTTCGGGTCTGTCGGCGGTCTTTTAACACCCTGTATACCTAACAGTTTAATGTATAAACAGCTCTTTATTTTCCATGTTTTTTTCCCGGAATATCACCTCATTAAAAACTTCGGCGACCATAAACATCACGCGATAGCGATAAAAAAACTTGTGCCGTTTGTTTATATTTCTTGGAATTAAAAAATAAACTTGTATTGGGTAAATCCAATATTTTTGTTCATGCTTATCTCTGAACCTTTATCAAGAGGTCACGTTGCTTGGATATGTTTGCGCTCGCTTTTAGCAACGGTAATTAACATCTTTTTATGTGCTTCTAATCGTCCGTTTAATAATAGAAACGTGTACTTTTTTGTTTTTTCTAAAGCACTAACCCGTGCTAGGGAATGATTTAAACATTTATAATAAGTTGAAAAAATTCACTCGGGACAGGACTTGAACCCGCAACCTTCCAAAACAAACAAACAAACTAATCACACCAGGTGGCGCCCCCCGTCCAGTAGACGGAGACTAGTTGAAGAAATTCGCGTCGACAGTTACTTGACTCGGTAGCTCAATTGGTAGAGCGCCTGCACGGTATGCGGAAGGTTGCGGGTTCAAGTCCTGTCCCGAGTGAATTTTTTCAACTTATTATAAATGTTTAGAAACGTGTACGATTTCAAAGGTGGGACCTAGGTTCACTAGTGTCACAATAGACAATACATATGACCTATGCGTGTCGTATGTAGATCAATACTCAACCGCCGTCGTTTAGGGCCGGACGGAATTCAGGACGTAAAAAAACGAATGAGGATTCCGAATGCAGTAACTGCATACAAATCTATGGACATGTATACAATACATACAGGTCCATAGATTTGTATGCAGTTACTGTATGAACGGTATGTGTGGGGTAGGTTTTAGATTTGTATGCAGTTACCTACTGAGTTCGGAATCCTGAAAACCAGCTTTCAAATAAATAAAAACGCATCCAATTCGTTCACGTTAAGAACTACGGTTATAGTGACATTTCAAGATGGCGACCGATAAAAAGATGGCGGAAAATGGTTTTAGTCATTAGCAAAAATCTGCTCGCTCCCTAAACACTTTTGATGTGTAGAACAAAAAGTGTTTGGGGATCAAATTTAGATTCGTATAAAAACTGCTTTTCAGAAAAAAAACTTAGGCTCCGAGGGGAAAAGAGACAGCGCTACCGATATGGCGGGGATGAGGAGATGAGATACCGTAGTACGCGAGATAATTACGACATCGTGACTCTTCAAGATGGCGGCCGAGATAAAGATAGTAACCAACCTGCTGCGTGTGACGGGCCAGCCCCAAGCCGCGCTCCGGGCTCATCCCGAAGGCAGAGACCGTCCACTGTGCCGGCACACGCGGCACGTCGACAGTGAACACATAGCGACCGTGCGGTCCGATGTTCACGTCCCGCCACAGCCAAACGTTCTCGTACTGGCGCTGCACGCGGTTGAACCGGAACTTGCGGAAGTGGACCAGCTCGAAAGAGTTGTCGTGCTCGCCTGCCCGAGAAAGAAACACAAAGAACACCAATAAGAACCTGCCTTTACATTAAGGGTGGACGATAGCAACGTGACGGGGAACTCCACAGTTTTTTTACATTTTGTAGCTAAACTGAGCTATTTTCGTTCAGCGATTTTTCGTTCGCGGCAATAAAACAGTATTCTTTTCATTATTGTAAACAACAGAACAACAATAATTCAGCCGATAATGTGTTCTGGTCTGCGAAGCAGTGGCACTGCCCAAAACACTTGTCGTAGATCAGAACACATAATCGGTTGAATTATTGTTGTTCTGTTGTTTACAATAATGAAAATAATACTATGTTATTGCCGCGAACGAAAAATCGCTGAACAAAAATAGCTCAGTTTAGCTACAAAATGTAAAAAAACTGTGAAAATTTTGAATTTTCCGCCACGCTGCTATCTTCTAGCCTAAATCAATAGTACCTGGGCGACCGAGCTTCGCTCGAATGCTAAGAGATGGCGCCTCTAATATATTTTTTTGCATAAAATCGTTTGAATAAAACTATTAATATGAAAATAAACTTGAAAAGGTACAATATTTTTTAGGAGGGGGAGGGGGGTCTCCACCCCCTCAACCCCAACAGCTGATCTTTGCTTTATAACTTATAGTTTTATAAAGCCAGCGGAACAAATTTTAACAACCCCCCATCTTCTGTGCGCAGCTGGCCTTTGGTGACCAGGGCGTCCCACGGCTATGCCACATGGAGGGAAAGTACCTAAAATATTGTAGATGGAACATTTTACTGAAAGAAGACATTATTTTAATTTAAAAAACAATTTAAACTGCATTCATAGATATCTAAATAATTACATGGTTGAACCGGGAATCGAACCCATTACATGAGAAAAAAAAAATACCCTGTAGTTTTATCATATCGATCGAAAGGCTTCATCATTAGGATTATTTTTTGCTAAATAACATAGTGTCAGAAATAAAAGGAAGACCATGAATTTTAACATTTACCAGGTAGTATGCAACAAATCGAGCCGTATCCTGAGCCGAAAGACGCGTAAAATTTTGTCCATCGCAATGCGGCTGGCTGATTATAAAGAAACTAGTTGTGCCCGCTACTTCGCATGCGTTTTTACACATTTGACATTTAATTTAAATTCGACTGTGGAGGAAAACTCAAAAGGAAGGTTTTTTTTAACCCCCGACCAAAAAAGAGGGGTGTTATAAATTTGACAGCTTTGTGAGTGTGTCTGTATAGGTATGTGTTTTGTATGTGTTTGATTGTGTGTCTGTCTGTAGCACCGTAGCTCTTAAATGGGTGAACGATTTGGAAGCTTTAGGTTTTTTTTTAATTTGAAAGCAGATTTTCTAGCGAATGTTCTTAGTTATGTTTTGTCAAAATTGGTTCAGCTATTTATTAAATATGCTTATTTGAAGCTAAAATGTCGGGGGTATTTTAATTTAATAGTTATTATCACTGAACTTAAGCGGTAGCAGGGCTCAAAAGCAATAGAATAAAATAGAATAAAAACCCTAATCTAAACAATACATTTATAAATTTAATAATAAATATGGATTGTTTATATTAAGGTATCGCCCGTGATAAGATACCAGGAAGCTTAGCATAAGAATTGCTTAGGAAGTAAAGGGGTTTATATGTATCTCCCTCGACGTAGAGTGGGATAGATAAAGTTATAAGCCCATAGATAAGGTCTTACTCATTCTCATGCTAAGCCAGCAAGCAAAGCATACGGCTAATAACTCTGTCTATCCCGCTCAACGGTAAACAATAGTTATTTGTTATGCAAGAATGCAAAATTATTGTTTGCGGCGAGTGCTTGTATTGAATACCGAGCGGTGTTAAAAGACCGCCAACAAAGTGGGAGACCACATATAGTCCTCATCATAACAAACATTTTTTCTCAAAGAACTATGCCTCGGAAATCAACGGTTTCCGAGATAATGAGGTTCCAAGTCGGACCTTATTTTTTCGTTTTTTTTTTTTTCAGAAATGGGTTCAGTATCACGTTATTAACATATCTTCTCAAGAAGCTATATCAAAATTATGAATATTTCTTACAAAAACGAAGTTAAAATTACAACCCGCAATGTATTCTGAACATCGGATAGCCTAGATTGTGCCCAGAACCAGGACTTATCACGGGCCTAAATTTGACTGAAAACTATTCAGCGGTATTCGCGTGATGAGGTAACACACAGACAGACAGACAGACAGACAGACAGACAGACAGAAAGACAGACAGACAGACAGACAGACATAGACCGATTTTTTTGCATTTTTGTATTCAGTATAGTTTACTTAGTAACCCCTGCTAGTTTTTTTCTAAAAATATTTAATGTACAGAATTGACTTCGCTAGAGTTTTATTATAAGTATAGAAGATATAGATTTTTTGTTTTTTAGGGGAAAAGTAATTTAAAAAAAAAAGAATACGGAATAACTACATCGCGCAGCTCTTAAACCGGTGAACCGATTTGGATGATAGATAGATAAAGCATAGATATGGATGCTGTTTTAAAAATGTAAAAGCAGGTTTTTTAGCGAGTGTTTTATCACAATCGGTTAAGTCGTTTATGAGATATGCCTATTTGAAGCTAAAATGTCGTGGGTAGTTTAAAATTTAAAGGATAGTGGGCGAATGTGGTCCAAGATCCTGTAAGGATTAGGCATATGCCAAATGAAAGAGCACAATGAGCACAACAATTGTCTAGAGAAGCTCATCGAAATGGTCCCGGTGATTTCGAGCAATCGGCGTTTTTTATCGATTCGAGTGATTTCGGGTAATTAGAAGTTTGCTATGCAAGGTCCTGCAAGTATCAGCGGTATGTCAAATGAAATAACTTGATGTAGTCACTGACTACACCGAAACTCATCGAAATTTCGATGAGCTTCTACACAGTTGATGTGCTCATTATGCTCTTTCATTTGGCATTTGGCTCAACCTGACAGGATCTTGGACCAACTCTCATACCCCTTTGCCCAAATGCCCACTATCATTCAGTAGTTATTGTTGATACTCACAGTTGGACTCGTCAGTGCGGTCGGCGCAGTCGTAAGCGCCGTCGCAGCGCTTGGCGAGCGGGTAGCAACCGCCCTCTAAGCACTCTCCGAGCCCGAGCGACGAGTTGCAGAGCGAGTAACGCCGCGTCACCGGCACGTCGCTAAATACCACGAGGCCGGCGTATCTGTGTCAAACGATATAGGCCCGGTTTCTGAGTTGAGAATTTTGCTAAGCAAATGGGTAAGTATCGTCCTGTCTCTGCAGATTTCTCACAAAAGAGCGCGACAGAGCGATATGTAAGTATGTGCTTAGCAAAATTCTCAACTCAGAAACCGGGCCTTAATGTCTTTAAAAAAAAACGCTCGTAATGTGGTCATTACGGTGAACGATAATACATTTCTTCAACATGGGAGCATTTCTTCAAGCTAACCCATCCTCTAAAATCGGCACACGCATCTATTCGCGCAGACAGCTTTGTTAAAAACATTTTAAGCCAATAAGAAAACAAGAAACTCCGTCATTGGTGGATAGTTTTCGCGCTATTGATGCTATTGGACGTATTATACTGACAGCATCATACTGACGTCTCCTCTATACAGGGTGTTAAAAGACCGCCAACAGACCCGAAAGCCACGCATACTAGACACCAAAACAAAGTACTTTTTCGATAAATTATTGCTGGGAAATGATTTTGGTTTTTTAGGTTATAATTTTGAAAAATATTTTATCACGCAATGGATGTGCGACGCACCGAATTCATATTGCGTAAGCGTAGGTATCAGTTTATGTTACTCAAGCTTGAAGTGCCGATGTTTAGAATACATTGCGGGTTGCAATTTTAACGTCGTGTTTTGTAAGAAATATTCATAATTTTGATATGGCTTCTTGAGAAGGTATGTTAAGAACAAGATACTGAATGAATTTCTGCAATAAAAAAGTTTTGAAAAGTCCGACTTTGAACCTCATTATCTCAGAAACCGTTGATTTCCCAGGCATAGTTCCTTGGGCAAAAATGTTCCTTGTGATGAGGACAATACGTGGTTTCCCGCTTTGTTGGCGGTCTTTTAACACCCTGTATACGACAATCGTGAGAGGAACCATCTGTAGACTCCGCCCATGCGGGAACCATATGCATTAGATCATTTCTTAGAGCTAGTGAGATCTCCATGTTTTCTTCTGCTCGCTGGGTCATCATTATTTTGACCACCTTCTTTGAGCAAAGTCGGATTTGCCAGCTACTTTGATTAGGCGCCCAGCAAATTTGTATGGAATTTCATTGTTGTCGTGTTTTGCGGCCAGCAATTTCCTTTGAAAATCCATTGTTTACGAGTTTCGTTTCAAAAATAGAAGTCAACAATCAGGCGCAAAAAATGTTACTAACAATTTGGCTGTATAGGTGCTGGTAAAAAAAGCGCGCCCACATGGTTTTCGTCTGTTGCTATGGCAATCCGTGATGAAGGAAAATCCGAAAATCAAATACCGTACTAGGATCATGACAAACAAAACAATAATAAATTGTTTGTCATGATTGACAAAGTTATGCAACATCTGGCACGGTCGGTCTAAGGATGGGTGAGTAAGGATGGCAATAATATCAGAGCCTCAAGTAACGCTGTAATGTGGTCAATTGTGTCTCGATAGGTTCCCAGTTGTAGGCTTCAAAAGAGAGATATCATGCAAAATAAAAATTAAAACCGATTTCCATATTTGCACTAAATAGGGGACATAAAACAAAGTCGCAATGTATCAATGGGAGTTGAACGTTGGCCACAACGCAAACAAAGTATCAATGGCGTCCCAGGTAGAAGGACAAAACCGGGATTTTTTCGTTGTTCTCCTACAACCAGCGAACTAATCATCTAGAATTGGACTCATAATATTCTTTGATGTACTTTGTACTACAAAAACATTAAAAGGACCGACACTGGACCGACAACAGCATTAATAAATCGTAATTGAAACCGTCAACCGGGAGCCCATTTTGGCACCATTGCGTTACAGGCTAAGGGTCCAGGGGGGTTACACTTGACGCTATTGCGATCAAATTGAAAAAGTTTTAAAATTAATTTCTCTTTGAATTCGCATAGTAATGCTTTGATTTTAAATACTTTGTAATGTTTATTCAAAGGTAAAGCTGTTTAAAAACACAAAATGCGTCTTAATTTGTAAAATATAAAATTTTGTAAATTGCGCCATATTGCGGCCGTATTGGAAAAATGCGTCAAGGGTAGAGGGGCTGATGATAACGTTACTCACTCGAAGGTCCGATTGGCGTCTATACCGAAGGTGGAAGAAGGGAAGTAGACCAGCTCATCTGCCACGCCCAGGTGCGAGCGCCAGGTGTACGCGAATGTTCCGTTGGTCGCCTCATCGAACCGCGACATCTTCGATATCACCTGTGTACGGAGGTCAGCGAGGTCAGCGAGGTCAGGGGGGTAAAATGACGGAAAACAGTGGAATCCTGGAGTAAGGGAAAGTTACAAACTGGCGGTAAGGTATGACGATAGCAGCGTGGCCAGAAATTCAAAATTTTCACAGCTTTTTTTCAATTTTGAAGCTAAACTGAGCTATTTTTCAGAGTGCAGCGATTTTTCGTTTACGGCAATAACATAGTATTCTTTCCATTGTTGTAAACAACAGAACAACAATAATTGAGCCGATTATGTGTTCTGGAGCATAAACTATTTTTTTAGGCAGTGCCACTTCTTTGTCGACCACAAAACAAAATATTATCGCCTCGTTTTTAGCAACAAACGCATCCAATAAGATGATTTTTTCCATTGGCGGAGTTGCCTTTGTATACGTACATTCGACAGCACATCCTCGCTGGCCGGTGCGGTGTTTATACAGGGTGTTAAAAGACCGCCAACAGACCCGAAAGCCACGCATACTAGACTACAAAACAAACTATTTTTTCGATAAATTATTGCTGGGTTTGTTTTTTAGGTTATAAATTTGAAAAATATTTTATTACGCAATGGACGTGTGACGCACAGAAGTCATATTGCGCAAGCGTAATTATCAGATTATGTTACTTAAGCTTGAAGTGCCGATGTTTAAAATACATTGCGGGTTGCAATTTTAACGTCGTTTTTTGTAAGAAATATTCATAATTTTGATATGGCTTCTTGAGAAGGTACGTTAAGTACTAGATACTGAATACATTAGGTACCTTGGCGTAGGTAAGCTCGTTCCCAGCCTGCATGGTGTAGAGAGCGTTGTCAATGGCGGACAGACCGACATACGCGCCGGGCTCGCCGTAGATCGCCACCTCCACTCGTTCGCCGGTGCGGTGTTTTCGGTTGTTTATGTGGACCGTGAACTGCACAGAAAGGTGTATGCGTTTATTACAATAATATTCGATGATTTCAGGCGATGAACAACTGATACCGTACAAAAAAAAAACAATCCATAACAACACTAATATAAAGTATGGAGATGTTACGACCCCATCAACGACCAATGTGACGGCTAGTAACAGTAGCGGATTTAGAGGGGGGGGGGGGGGGGGGGGGGGCTAAAGGGCTCAAGCCCCCCTCCCCAAATCAGGTCCCACCATGAAAAATTTTAGGGTCCCATAACGCAGAAGTCGTTCCCAGAACGCCGCCGGGGCGGGCACACAGAGTAGCCAAAAGTATAGCAAATTTTGTAGGCTTTTATCTTAATAAAACGTACCCTCATTGGGTTCAAGCCCCTCCCGAATCAAAATCCTGGATCCGCCACTGGCTAGCAAATAGGTGTCACATTGGCGCAGTCAGTCTTCGCTGGGTAGCTAGTGTTTAAATATTGGACTCGTGATGTCATCATAAACAGCTTGCAGAAGGATTACTGTATCATAGTATTATACATTAGCAACCCGTCCAAAAGTACACATAATTGGGATGTAATATACAACGTGTTACAAAACATCCTAACTCTTTTTACAGGGTGTAACGAACTGGTCAGCAAGATAGATGTCGATTCGTTAAGAAAAAAAAAATTATAACCTCAAAATTATTGAAACACCGGCAAAGTGCGAGTCGGACTTACGCACCGAGGGTTCCGTACAAACTTGTAAGGCGAAGTGACTTGATTTTTCGCCATAAATCGAAAAATGCATATCGTTAAAATAATTATAAATCTGTTTTAGCTTGTGCTAACGAAGCCCTTTCATACGATACCCCACATTAGGCGTACGGCCCACTTAAAAAATTTGACCCCCATTTCCTATACAATATTTTTAGGCCTTTAAAAAAAAACTCCGTTGTTTTATTTTCCCGGGAAGTTACAAAGATAAGGCATGGGCATATACCATGTTTGACCTCTAGGATAACCTATTACTCGTGTACCGAATACCGAGAATTTAAAACTAATAATTAATGTATGACCTATCGGATAACCTATCCCCGAATTTGTATATAAAACCAAAATATGAAGACATTATTATCCAGTCAGACCTGATACTTCGAAGTGAACTTAGCTGTAGTGAACATTAAAATGTCAGTGTCTACTCTGTTGAGCATAGTCTTTGTGACTCTGGTAGTGACTACCATGGCTATAGAATGGCAGGAACCCATCGGAAGGGGCATAAGCGGAAACATTTGCCTCACGGACTGCATCAATTCATCATGCTATACATCCTTCATGCAGGACCAGGAACCGTGCGGCAAAATACAATATTTCACAACACTAGAGCGAACCAACATATCGACATGCAGAAGTCCGTGTGTCAAACGGGGCACGTATGCAAGATGTTTCGTATCAAACACCGAATGGGATTTGTGTAACTCTGTTGTGACTAACAAGACAGTGTCAGGTGAGTTCACAGTGGACGGCTGGCCTTGCGAGACCAAGTGTACACTTGCTGCCGGTGAAGAGGCAAAGTCTTATTGCAACACTAAGAGAGGCTACGGCATGTGCACTCCTGGTGTTCAAGAGTTTGGACAAGCACATACAGAGAACAGTAAACCCTGCTATACTCTTTGTGGAAGGTACGAAGGTACAGTTAACATTTGCCGCATTTCATATGACGATTCTACGAACTACATAATATGCGCGCCGGCGCCGAAGTTAGTTAAATTCGATGATGATAAAAATAGTTCTACTCTGAACACCACAACCAAGGGTGAGGAACGTGTAAATAAAAAATCGAACACACCTTCCTACAAAAAAAAAACTGTTGCTTGGGATTTTAAATTTTCACCTCAATCATCATTAGCGTAGATTTAGGACTTTCATAACTTAAATAAACCTTTTACGTTAACTGGTTATTTTAAAAACTTACTCAGAAATTAAAATACCTTGCCGCACAATGGATTGTATACAGCGATGCTTTTTTAACCTCTGGACGAGGTATATTTCCGATTATACTAATAATAAATTCAATAATGATTGTACCTACTAACATAGACTAAGATAAAAATGTTACTAACCCTACACACAGTCAGAAATAAAAATAATAATAAACTTAAAAGTTTTACTACATGCTTCAAACTTTAAATTTTTTACCTCATTTTAGGGTTCCTTATCTCAAAAGGAAAAACAGAACCATTATAGGATCACTTTGTTGTCCGTTCGTCTGCGTGTCTATCTGTCAGTCTACAGAAGACTTTTCAGCTAAGTATAACGGACTAAAAAAAACCGGCCAATCGCGAGTCAGACTCGCGCACGAAGGGTTCCGTACCATTATCTATAAAAACGGTAAAAAAATCTCTTTCGATGTATAGGAGCCCCTTAAATATTAATTTTATTATGTTTTTTAGTATTGGCAACAGAAATATATCATCTGTGAAAATTTCAACTGTCTAACTATCACGGTTCATGAGATACGGCCTGGTGACAGACGGGCAGACAGGCGGACAGACAGACGGACAGCGGAGCCTTAGTAAAAGGGTCCCGTTTGGCACCCTTCGGGCACCTTCGGGAACCCTGAAAAAGATAAAAATCTACAAAAACCATGGTCACCAAAATCAACGAAATCGGATAATATTTAGTTAGAGGAAGCAAACCGACTTCTTCGTTTGTATGGGAGAGAGCGCTGTAAACACTGGTCTTAAGGCGCCGTGCACAGTGAGTAGCCCGCGCGCAAAGAAAAATGCACAAAATCGATTCCTGTATCAAATACACTAAACAAATCGAAAATGTTCACATAATTATGAAAACGAGAATTAGGTGAGAGCTATCTAACACAGTCAGTTTCTTGTTGATATCCATAACAGATTGCAAGATATTTTCGCTGAAAATGCTGCGTTTTTTTCAGCGAAAATATCTTTAAAACGTTTATGAATGTCAACACGAAACTGGCTGTTTTAGATAGCTCTCACCTAATTCTAGTTTTGATATGTGAACATTTTCGATTTGTTTAGTGTATTTGATAAAGGAATCGCTTTTGTGCATTTATCTTTGCTCGCGGGCTATTCACTATGCACCGCGCCTTAAACAATCAAACACTCACATTGTTCCTCGAGATCCCGTTGACAAGTCAGCCAACACATGCCCGTGTCGTTTCGTGCACCAGACCAATAATACAACGTTTGTATGGGAGTCGGCGCGGTAAACACTAAAGTTTAATTTTTCATTCAAGATAGTACACTAACGTTTACGGTGTGACCAGTCTCTGGTGAAAATTAAATAGTGTGGTGACAAAAAGTTTGACATGAATCGAATTGCGTAATCGATATAATCGATTTATAGGCCGATTGATGATAACTTTATAAAAGCTTATTAAATGAAATTTACTAAAAATGCATTAATTAGTAATGAGAAAGTGTGTTTTGGTCCAGTTTTTTGAGGAGTCTTAAATGCGTTAAAAATTGTGTTTTTTAAATGATCTATAGAAATATTGCGTTCCGAACGTTTTTTTTCCGTCTGGAATTCCTGACGCACGGGCTACCATGCCGAATTTTGTATTTCGCTTTTTTTTTGTGACTGAGCTGAATCGCACAACGAGTGGAATGCATCTCTATTACAATAAATATGGCAACATTATTTTGCAAAGTGACAGTTAGCATCTGTCAGTTTACTATCCTGAATAAAGAATTAGACTTTAACTGTCTTAAACAATCTTCAAACATAATTTAAACACAGATTTTAACGGATTTAACACTCGTTTTATTAAAACCGATACCATCCTCGTCTGCTACGGGAGGCAATAGAAATTCAAAAATATCCGAATTTTAACAAATATAGTAGTTGGAACATCCCCTCAGTTTGGGAACCGATCCTCCATCGGTTGAAACCTCGAGCCATGGTCACATCTACACGATCTCACGTCACTGGGAGCTCTTCTCCGTAGTCAGGAACGTTATTAAAACTAATTTTTACTTTTTAAGGCTCGGTATAAGGCTAACTAGCGCCACCAATGTTGAAAAAATCATATGTCCCTTCAGAAGAAGTTTCTGACAAAATCCTAAGATGAGCTCACGCGCCATGCTTTTTTAGATTTTTAAGTGTAGTCTTAAGCTAAAAAATTTTCGATAACCGCCAAAAACGGCCGCTTTTGGCGGTTATCGAAATTTTTTTAGCTTAAAAGTAAATTTCGAAGAGGGTATCTACACTTAAAAATCTAGAAAATCATGGCGCATAGGCTCATCTAAGGATTTTTCAGAAACTTATTCTAAAGGAAGAAATGATTTTTTTAACATTGGTGGCGCTAGTTAGCCTTATACCGAGCCTTAATTTGTACCCGTAACGGGGGTAGTCAATGTCTAATTATGTACATAGCCGAGGGTAGTTTCAATTAACTAATGACATACAAGACAGCTGTCACCTCAGTCTACCGCGACCACGAGCCCTGCAAATGACTCAAAACGTTGGAAAATGTAAAAAGTTAATAAAACGAGTGTTAAATCCGTTAAAATCTGTTTTTAAATTATGTATAGTGCTCGTGCAAACCTCAAATACAAATATCTTTATTGGATAATAATAATGGTTGACAAATATAAAAATATTTCGGTGAGTTGGCAACTATCACCTACTCTGTCCATATGGCCGTATCGCAGAGTGACAGTCAATCAGAAGGACGTGCTTTCCATCATTTAGAATTACAGTTAAAAGAAAATATTTGATTTATGATGAATCTAAACCAACAAACCAAAAAAAGTTAGTACATAAATTTTAAATTTAGACTTAACCTCGTGCGACCCAATGTCATTTAAAATTGACAAATCCTCTTATATCATAAACGCCCAGAGCGTAAAACTCGAACTCTGAATTTACAGCCCAATGTACTTTATAATTGACAAATAATTTGAAGTCGTCTAACATTCGTAATTCGCGCCAAATCGCCATTTTCTCTTTATTCTGTGATTGGTTGGTATAAAAAGCGTAACCATAGACATGAAACGTCAAGCCAGCGTTTGACAGTTCGTTGTATCAGGAGAAAATAATGTCACGATCATGCCGGAGAGGTAAGTAAATCCGATTTTATTCAAAAAATCTTCACATTTACGCTTTCAAATCTAATAGTTTATATGCATTGTGGCTAAAACTAACTACGCAAAGATTCATTTCTGCAAATATATATCCCATTTATTTCTTAAAGCTATTAGTACATTAAAATTGACGTCGGGCGTTAGTTACATAAATTCAATAAGAATGTTTGTCCTTTACAATTCCCTTTGGGCCGATACTAACTATACCTACATACAATTTTTGTCCGCAGTTTTGCAAGCTGAAGATATAGACGATCTTATCAATGATTCGGATCTGGGAAACTTCAGTGATGATGACTGCGATGATCAAGAGTTTTTCCCCCCGAGGATTGTGTCTTCAAGCTCAGAATCTGTATCTGAAGGAGAGGAAGCTGCTCCACAACCATCAAAGTTAAATTATGTAATGAAACTTAGATGGCTATACAACTTTAATATTTTTGACTCTTTTGGTTCGATTTATTGTTTGATTTTGTGAGAAGATTTTCGTTTAATTTTTGTTCATAAAGAATAATGATGGGTCTGTTACTTGAATAGAAAGAATTTATATATGATAATGAATAATGTGCCTAAATATAAGTGCTGTAAGTTGACTAAGGGTCTGAAACTCAGATAAGAACATATATCTAGTAAAATTATAACTTTTTGTAAGACTGAATAATAGTACAGTGTTCATTTCCAATGTTCGTTAAGTTACCTTATGTTATTATTTATTTTGTAGAAGATTAGTGTTAATTTTTCATAATTATAATTACACAACAACAAAAACATTTTTACTTCATTACCTCCCAATGTACAACAAAATGGACAAATGAAATAAGCTTACTTATGCAACTAACGCCCAGTGTCCTTTTAAAAGAACAAGAGATATTGCAAGTTTTTAACAGTAAAACACTTCTTAGCCACCTATTTACTAACAGTAAAAAATATAAAAAATATCCGATACCTATAACATAAAAAAAAACTACATTAAATCTCTGGGCGGTAATGCTAGTTGCTGATTTGTCATTTATAAAGAACAGTTGGGCCATAATTAAGAACTTCCAAAAAAACGTCTGGGCCGCACGAGGTTATTGCTAAGTACAGCTGAAATTGAAATAAGCCGATAAAATTAGGTACCATGCAATAAAGGCGTAAGAAAATATAATCTTCAAACACTCACATTGTTCCTCGAGATACCGTTGACCGGGAAGGTTAGCGAGTCAGCCAACACATGCCCGTGTCGTTCCGTGCACCAGACCAGTACCGTGGCTACTGGCGCCATCTCAGCCGACAGCGTCACAGCGAACGTGCGGACGCCCTCCTGGGATAAACGGACAATATTGTTGAACGAGCGAGCGAAGTTCTCCTAGTCTACTGGAACAATCCGGCGTTTGTATGTATGTATGTATGTATGTTTGTATGTATGAATGTTCGTTCGACGATAACTTGAGTAAATTTGGTCGGATCGTTATGAAATTTGGTAAGCGAGTAAACGAAATTAAAAGAATTTTTAAGTTCGAACATGAGCCAAATCGGTCGAGGGGTTGCCGAGATATAGGGTTGTATAGTTTATATGCAAAGCGCGCGCGCGCCTGCGCGAATGGCGTAAGCAAAGTTACACATCTGTAACTGGGGTCGCGAGTTCATAGTTCGGAGCGAACCACTAGTTATTTCAATTTCAATTTGTTTATTTCGATCAGCTACGAGGATCCACGCAAAAACACCTGCACGAACTGATCCACATCGCGAGTGACAGAGCGCAATGGAGAACTCTACTCTCCGCCACCTTCAATGATGGTCACGATCCTCAGCATTGAGGGAACGACTGAATGGATGGATGGATGGACGAGGATCATAAAACACAGTGCAAGAATTTAACCTAAGCTTAAGATGAAATACGCCAATGAAAAAAAAATCATATCTTTTTTTTGGATGCGTTTTTAGCAAAAAACGCTCCTGCTATTTCTCAACGCGAGGCTTAACTATTTTTAGGACCTAAGGTTTGGATTACAGGATTGGATTTCCTACGAATGCAATCGATTCTCGCCAAAAGTGGTCACTTTTGGCGAGAATCGATTGCATTCTTAAGTTGTAGGATCTGGAATCCAAACCTTAGGTCCTGAAAATAGTTAAGCCTCGCGTTAAGAAATCGCAGGAGCGTTTTTTGCTAAAAATGCATCCAAAAAAAAGATATGTTTTTTTTTTCATTGGCGTCGCTAGTTGTGAGACATATGGCGTCTTAACCTTACTGTTATAGTTACATTTATTTACACATATTATTTACATATCTTTGTTTTTCACATCCACATGTACAGTCGGCCACACGCTAGGATACCCCTTTTTGTTTGATTGGCGCCCTTATGTCGAGCGCGGTATAATCCGCGCGGAATGAGAATGGGATGCGACCTTTTGGAAGTGAGACGCGCGCGGTAAGCAAACTCGCGTCGAAGCAACCTTGTCAAAGTAAAATTAAGTATATTTAAGATTTCATCCCATTCTCATCGCGCGCGGTAGAGCTGCCATGGGGTATCTATGACTGTACCTACACAAGACACGATCAAGGAGTCCGTTTCCAGGGCAGGCGGAAAAGCGATCATTGATACGAAGTACTATGTTACCGTAAAAATATAACGATTCGTGTCGCACTACGTCACTCTCCTTACATTTCTGTATCGTTTGGATATCGAAGCGTGTTTTTAGGTACGGGGTGGGGTGAGAGTTCCGGTCAGTCAGAGATAAAAAACCTGTTTCAACGTGCTACAGGTAGCGTCACGAGTTATGAGCGCTCGACGAAACTGGTGGGGATTTCTGCGCAAGTATGTACAATCGCACATCCTCATCATCAGAAAACGATTGTGAAACTGACACTGATGAACGTGACATCCCTGTTTAATATACTTAATGTATACTCATACCAACCTGTTTTTTTTTCCGCCACTTTGGTGTCGTTTCACCTTAACATAATTGTTTAATAATTACTAAACCTCATCGCTCATTAATGTGCCAGTTCGTAGTAAACTTGTCAAAAATTCAAAAAACCTTTGGCATAATTAAATTTGTTTACTTCTGTGATCCGCTCAAAGGTTAATGATCGCTTTTCCGCCTGCCCTGGAAACTGACTATAGCATGGCCCGCTCCATAGCTCTCTGTGCTGGGGCTAATTCTCGGAAATCTCGCATTCGACACATCTCGAAGGAAAAATCTCATGTAATTTCGATCTCGACTGCTCCCGACCGGTCGAGTCATGTCGAGCGAAAAAGGCAAACATCTCGCAGGAATCTCTATGCCCAGGATGACTTCGTGAGAATAGGAGATGTAATCGTTGCCGCAAATTGAGATTTTTTCTTCGAGATGTGTCGAATGCGAGATTTACGAGAATTTGCCCCCAGAGCTCGATGGGTCGATGACATAGTCAAAACAGCGCGAGGACACTGGACGAGATTGGCATTGGACCGAGGGGGTTGGCGTGAAAACGAAGAGGCCTATGCCCAGCAGTGGGCTTTATTTATGGGCTGGATAGATAGATTGATAGATAGACACAAAACAGCACGTCGACGCTTACACGCTAGCACTCTACTTGGTTTCGTTACGGGCGACTACAATAAAAGTGAACACACGACAGCACGTCAGAGTGCACACTTTTGTTGCAAATTCGCCCATAACATAACCAAGTTGGGTGCTAGCGTGTAAGGGTCGACGTGCTGTCGTGTGTACACTCTGAGATGCGGTCGTGTGTACACTAGCGCTGCCAATGAAGATACAAAATCATATCTTCTTTTTGAATGCGTTTTTCGCAAAAAAGGACTGACAAGCATTAACTCTTTGACGTGCTTATATCGATTGCAATTTAAAATATTTAAATAGAAGACATGGTTTTATTGATGATGATAGGGACATAGGGCTCGTAAGAGAAAAAAAAAAGGATTGTAAGGATATTGAATTTCACGCAAATAAAAATACAAATCAATGGAGAAAGATTATCTCCATAGACTATGGTGGGTTTTTGCAATCATCGATTCAATTTATCCAATTAATTACGCAATGGACTTCTGTAATGTAATTAATTTGTATTTTTGGATTTAAGTATAGCTTACTGGATGACGAAAATTTCTGCGTTCTGGTCTTATCCAGAGGTTCTCAAATAGGGGCCTGAAAATGCGGCGAAATGGTTCCAGTAAAGGATGGTACCGCAGTGTTTGCTTCGCGCTCGACCTGGCGCCCCCAGAAACGGAAGGTCATGTATTGGTAAGTTTATCTGTAAATGCCGAGGGCACGGGTGCTTACCGGCATCATCTACTGGCAAGTTTATCGGTAAATGCCGAGTGCACGGGTACTTACCGGCATGATCTACTGGCAAGTTTATCGGTAAATGCCGAGGGCACGGGTGCTTACCGGCATGATCTACTGGCAAGTTTATCGGTAAATGCCGAGGGCACGGGTGCTTACGGGCATGATCTATTGGCAAGTTTATCGGTAAATGCCGAGGGCACGGGTGCTTACGGGCATGATCTATTGGCAAGTTTATCGGTAAATGCCGAGGGCACGGGTGCTTACCGGCATGATCTACTGGCAAGTTTATCGGTAAGTGCCGAGGGCACGGGTTCTCACCGGCATGATTTAATGGCAAGTTTATCGGTAAATGCCGAGGGCACGGGTGCTTACCGGCATGATTTATTGGCAAGTTTATCGGTAAATGCCGAGTGCACGGGTACTTACCGGCATGATCTACTGGCAAGTTTATCGGTAAATGCCGAGGGCACGGGTGCTTACCGGCATGATTTATTGGCAAGTTTATCGGTAAATGCCGAGTGCACGGGTACTTACCGGCATGATCTACTGGCAAGTTTATCGGTAAATGCCGAGGGCACGGGTGCTTACCGGCATGATCTATTGGCAAGTTTATCGGTAAGTTCCGAGGGCACGGGTTCTCACCGGCATGATTTAATGGCAAGTTTATTGGTAAATGCCGAGGGCACGGGTGCTTACCGGCATGATCTATTGGCAAGTTTATCGGTAAGTTCCGAGGGCACGGGTTCTCACCGGCATGATTTAATGGCAAGTTTATTGGTAAATGCCGAGGGCACGGGTGCTTACCGGCATGATCTATTGGCAAGTTTATCGGTAAGTTCCGAGGGCACGGGTTCTCACCGGCATGATTTAATGGCAAGTTTATTGGTAAATGCCGAGGGCACGGGTTCTCACCGGCATGATTTAATGGCAAGTTTATCGGTAAATGCCGAGGGCACGGGTTCTCACCGGCATGATTTAATGGCAAGTTTATCGGTAAATGCCGAGGGCACGGGTGCTTACCGGCATGATCTACTGGCAAGTTTATCGGTAAATGCCGAGGGCACGGGTTCTCACCGGCATGATTTAATGGCAAGTTTATCGGTAAATGCCGAGGGCACGGGTGCTTACCGGCATGATCTACTGGCAAGTTTATCGGTAAATGCCGAGGGCACGGGTTCTCACCGGCATGATTTAATGGCAAGTTTATCGGTAAATGCCGAGGGCACGGGTGCTTACCGGCATGATCTACTGGCAAGTTTATCGGTAAATGCCGAGGGCACGGGTTCTCACCGGCATGATTTAATGGCAAGTTTATCGGTAAATGCCGAGGGCACGGGTGCTTACCGGCATGATCTACTGGCAAGTTTATCGGTAAATGCCGAGGGCACGGGTTCTCACCGGCATGATTTAATGGCAAGTTTATCGGTAAATGCCGAGGGCACGGGTGCTTACCGGCATGATCTACTGGCAAGTTTATCGGTAAATGCCGAGGGCACGGGTTCTCACCGGCATGATTTAATGGCAAGTTTATCGGTAAATGCCGAGGGCACGGGTGCTTACCGGCATGATCTACTGGCAAGTTTATCGGTAAATGCCGAGGGCACGGGTTCTCACCGGCATGATTTAATGGCAAGTTTATCGGTAAATGCCGAGGGCACGGGTGCTTACCGGCATGATCTACTGGCAAGTTTATCGGTAAATGCCGAGGGCACGGGTTCTCACCGGCATGATTTAATGGCAAGTTTATCGGTAAATGCCGAGGGCACGGGTGCTTACCGGCATGATC
The DNA here is from genome assembly GCA_949319315.1 of Zelleria hepariella. NCBI lineage: Eukaryota > Metazoa > Arthropoda > Insecta > Lepidoptera > Yponomeutidae > Zelleria > Zelleria hepariella. Next base: position 28,632,636 of record OX439382.1, on the reverse strand, counting down.
TACTGGCAAGTTTATCGGTAAATGCCGAGGGCACGGGTTCTCACCGGCATGATTTAATGGCAAGTTTATCGGTAAATGCCGAGGGCACGGGTGCTTACCGGCATGATCTCCTGTCCGCTGGTAAGTATGATGCCCTTCGACATCACGATGTAGTTGAACGACGGAAGGTAGAAGTTGGTGCGCACGTGGAATATTATGTACTCGCCCACCTGCAGAACAATGAAAAAGCAATCGTTGACACCAGTACAAAAGTAAAAAAACAAAGATTACAATACTTATAGCGGTTTTTGTATTTTCTAAAGCACTAGCACCCGTGCTAGGGAAGATTATAAAAACGTAATGGCAAAATCAAATTCCAAGAAGCATTTCGTCTGCAAAGATGAACGCATGGAGTGGTGTAGATAAGTACAAACTATCATACTAGATGGCGCCCCATCGTCCGTAAGACGAATATCAAAGAGGTTAATTGACAAATTCGCATCGACAGTTACTTGACTCGGTAGAGCGCCTGCACGGTATGCAAGAGGTTGCGGGTTCAAGTCCTGTCCCGAGCGAATTTTTTAACCTTATAAAATACTTATTTGATAATTTTGTAGTATTTGTATTTGTGCCTGAAGACTACGGTAGACGGGGCTGCAGAGAGTCGCAAAGTGCATGTCTGTCCTGTGGATAAAACTAGGACTGTTCCAGCACTTACCCTAGCATCGTTGGTGCTGGTGCTGATCCTGATATGCCTGTTGACAGGGCTGTAGTGAGCCACAAAGTGCATGTCAGATAGTGTATGTTTAGTCACGATAGTATATCTTTAGTTTAGGCTGTGCTTTGTCAGTTCTGTGGATAAAACTAGGACTGTTCCAGCACTTACCCTCGCATCTTTGGTGCTGGTGCTGATCCTGATATGCCTGTTGACAGGGCTGTAGTGAGCCACAAAGTGCATGTCAGATAGTGTATGTTTAGTCACGATAGTATATCTTTAGGCTGTGCTTTGTCAGTTCTGTGGATAAAACTAGGATTGTTCCATCACTTACCCTAGCATCGTTGGTGCTGGTGCTGATCCTGATATGCCTGTTGACAGGGCTGTAGTGAGCCACAAAGTGCATGTCAGATAGTGTATGTTTAGTCACGATAGTATATCTTTAGTTTAGGCTGTGCTATGTCAGTTCTGTGGATAAAACTAGGATTGATTCAGCACTTACCCTAGCATCGTTGGTGCTGGTACTGATCCTGATATGCCTGTTGACGGGGCTGTAGTGAGCCACAAAGTGCATGTCAGCGGAGGCGTGACCGCCGCCCGCGTCTATCAGTTGCGCGCTCAGTCGAACGCCCGTCACGCCGTTTAGAACTTCGCGGTAGTTGCGCTCGTTCTGAAGCTCTAAGGGAGATGGGTTGGAATTAGTCTCTAACTTTGGCAGCTCTGAGGGAGATGGGTTGAAATTAGTCTCTAACTTTGGCAGCTCTGAGGGAGATGGGTTGGAATTAGTCTCTAACTTTGGCAGCTCTGAGGGAGTTGGGTTGGAATTAGTCTGTAACTTTGGCAGCTCTGAGGGAGATGGGTTGGAATTAGTCACTAACTTTGGCAGCTCTGAGGGAGATGGGTTGGAATTAGTCTCTAACTTTGGCAGCTCTGAGGGAGATGGGTTGGAATTAGTCTCTAACTTTGGCAGCTCTGAGGGAGATGGGTTGGAATTAGTCACTGACTTTGGCAGCTTTAAGCGATATGGGTTGGAATTAGTCTGTTACTTTGGCAGCTCTGAGGGAGATGGATTGGAATTAGTCTCTAACTTTGGCAGTTCTGAGGGAGATGGGTTGGAATTAGTCTCTAACTTTGGCAGCTATGAGGGAGATGGGTTGGAATTAGTCTCTAACTTTGGCAGCTCTGAGGGAGATGGGTTGGAATTAGTCACTAGCTTTGGCAGCTCTAAGCGATATGGGTTGGAATTAGTCTGTTACTTTGGCAGCTCTGAGGGAGATGGATTGGAATTAGTCTCTAACTTTGGCAGTTCTGAGGGAGATGGGTTGGAATTAGTCTCTAACTTTGGCAGCTATGAGGGAGATGGGTTGGAATTAGTCTCTAACTTTGGCAGCTCTGAGGGAGAACGCCCCAAAACAATCGCGACCCGTTTCCAATATGTGTGAATATCATAATTTTAATTTAATTTTGTGGAAGAATTTTAATTTGACGTAAAGATTGTTCTCTTTTACTACTTATTCCAATATGTATTGCATCAATACTTAAATTACTTGTTTTGTTTATGTCATTATGTAGTGTAATTGAACGAGCGAGCGAAGCGAGCGAAGTTCTCCGAGTCTACTGGAACAATCCGGCGTTTGTATGTATGTATGTATGTATGTATGTATGTATGTATGTATGTATGTATGTATGTATGAATGTTCGTTCGACGATAACTTGAGTAAATTTAGTCGGATCTCCGAGCAAAGAGAATTTTTAAGTTCGTACATGAGCCAAATCGGTCGAGGGGTTGCTGAGATATAGGGTCGCGAGTTCAAAGTTCGGGGCGAACCACTAGTAATAATATTTTTAACTCTACGTTTCACTGCTCACCGCGTCCTCAACTCTACTCACTCAGCAGCTTGTAGAGGTCAAGTCTGAATCAACACTCACTTAGCAGCTTGTAGAGGTCAAGTCTGAATCAACACTCACTTAGCAGCTTGTAGAGGTCAAGCCTGTATCAAAAATCTCTTAGCAGCTTGTAGAGGTCAAGCCTGTATCAACACTCACTCAGCTTGTAGAGGTCTAGCCTGTATCAACACTCACTCAGAAGCTTGTAGAGGTAAAGCCTGTATAAACACTCACTCAGCAGCTAGTAGAGGTCAAGCCTGTCTCAACACTCACTCAGCTTGTAGAGGTCTAGCCTGTATCAACACTCACTCAGCTAGTAGAGGTCAAGCCTGTATCAACACTCACTCAGCTTGTAGAGGTCTAGCCTGTATCAACACTCACTCAGCTGGTAGAGGTAAAGCCTGTATCAACACTCACTCAGCTTGTAGAGGTAAAGCCTGTATCAACACTCACTCAGCTTGTAGAGGTCAAGCCTGTCTCAACAGTCACTAAGCTTGTAGAGGTCAAGCCTGTCTCAACAGTCACTCAGCTTGTAGAGGTCAAGACTGTATAAACACTCACTCAGCTTGTAGAGGTCTAGCCTGTCTCAACAGTCACTCAGCTTGTAGAGGTCAAGCCTGTATAAACACTCACTCAGCAGCTTGTAGAGGTCAAGCTCGAGGTGCCAGACCGCCTGGTGTCCCGGCACCAGTGTGGGGTGTTGTGGCTCCACAGCGCCCCCTCGACCCTCGACTTGCACGTTGACGACCAGCGAGACACCGCCGGCCTGCCACGCCGGCAGCGGCGACCCATCGTGGTACGATACCACCATCTGGGGAGAATGGGATGAGTTAGGGAGACTAACGTCACGGGCCGACAAACTGTCACCCGTCGACTAGCGTCACGGGCCGACATACTGCCACCCGTTGACTAGCGCCACGGGCCGACAAACTGTCACCCGTTGACTAGCGTCACGGGCCGACAAACTGTCACCCGTTGACTAGCCTCACGGGCCGACAAACTGTCACCCGTTGACTAGCGTCACGGGCCGAAAAACTGTCACCCGTTGACTAGCGTCACGGGCCGACAAACTGTCACCCGTTGACTAGCGTCACGGGCCGACAAACTGTCACCCGTTGACTAGCGTCACGGGCCGACAAACTGTCACCCGTTGACTAGCGTCACGGGCCGACAAACTGTCACCCGTTGACTAGCGTCACGGGCCGACAAACTGTCACCCGTTGACTGACACACGCTCAGTCAGCAACCCTTTGTACTACACACCCAAACTATACCCTATTGTATTTTGAGTATTTTTTATTTAGGCTGTACAATTATTGTACATGTTCCATTAGCTCGGCAAATGCCTTCTCTCAGAGAGTTCGAGCTTGGCGTTTTCGCGTTTGAGGGTGTAATGCCTCATACGCTCAGGTTTCCTCACAATGCTGTTGTCCTCACAATGGGTGTTTTGTGGTGTTTAATACTTCAAATTCACAAACGCAAAAACCACTCGCTAACTGTGAAAATGTGAGGAAAACTTGGCTCCACACGTATGTCTTTCCTGTGGGCTAGGCCGACTAAGCTATCAGGATAGTATAGGTGCTGGGCAAGCCTACACTCCATCTAACTAAAACAATGTCCCAGGGACTGCAGCGTCGAGTGGTCTCTTCACCCATATACAACGTGTTACAAAACATACTAACTCTTTTTACAGGGTGTAACCTACTGGTCAACAGAATGTCAATTCTGTAAAAAAAAGTTGAAAAAAACAATTTTTATTTTATAACCTCAAAATTTAAATTTTTTCATAGCTTTTATGTTTTTGGTAATAGCTCAAATTTCAAAATATGTTTGTGGGTGTAGGTGCATTTGCATAGCTTTGAGTTGTTAAAACATAGTGAAAGTCAATGAAAACAATATTTAAAAAATACTTTTCTTCCGCCACAGCGTTCACATTTTATTAATTTAAAAATCAACGGAACGTCATAGAGCAAAAAATATATTTAGGTTGTGATCCCTATCACCGGGTGCTATTACCCTGTAAAAAGAGTTAGCATCTTTTGTAACACCTTGTAGTGTTAGTGAAGGTGCCAATGGACGCTGTACAAATCAGCTCATTACGCAGATGCAAAGGGTTTCTGTACTTACGTAGACATCGAAAGGCATGGCTGGTTTGAACACCTGCGGTGATCCGCCGAGGAAGGTCACAGCCACTGATGAGTTGAAGATCCTACAAACAAACAGGAGCTATTATTAGAAGGCTCTCGATAAGAAATACAATGTGGTTCCAAGCATACTTTCACAATAAAATTACAATTTAATACAAGACGGTAAAAAAAATACGAAGTGTCACTCCTAAAGGAAAGCTTATAAGCAACGTGAATCATAATCATGATTAAGGTCTCCGAATGAGAACCGAAACTAGTCGTCTACACCGACAAAATAAAAGTGAGTATAACCGTGAGTATAATAGAAAAATCATAATACAGATAATCAGAGTTCGTCGAGATGACTAAAAACACGATTACAAGAAATGATGGAGGCATCATCCAGGACCGGCACTATGTCCTCAGTCCTCAGTATTCACCTTGCTATGACCCCAGTCCTCACCTCACTATGACCTCAGTCCTCACCTCGCTATGACCTCAGTCCTCACCTCACTATGACCTCAGTCCTCACCTCGCTATGACCTCAGTCCTCACCTCACTATGACCTCAGTCCTCACCTAGCTATGACTTCAGTCCTCACCTCGCTATGACCTCAGTCCTCACCTCACTATGACCTCAGTCCTCACCTCACTATGACCTCAGTCCTCACCTCGCTATGACCTCAGTCCTCACCTCACTATGACCTCAGTCCTCACCTAGCTATGACTTCAGTCCTCACCTCGCTATGACCTCAGTCCTCACCTAGCTATGACTTCAGTCCTCACCTCGCTATGACCTCAGTCCTCACCTTTCTATGACCTCAGTCCTCACCTCGCTATGACCTCAGTCCTCACCTCGCTATGACCTCAGTCCTCACCTCGCTATGACCTCAGTCCTCACCTCGCTATGACCTCAGTCTTCACCTCGCTATGACCTCAGTCCTCACCTCGCTATGACCTCAGTCCTCACCTCGCTATGACCTCAGTCCTCACCTCACTATGACCTCAGTCCTCACCTAGCTATGACTTCAGTCCTCACCTCGCTATGACCTCAGTCCTCACCTAGCTATGACTTCAGTCCTCACCTCGCTATGACCTCAGTCCTCACCTTTCTATGACCTCAGTCCTCACCTCGCTATGACCTCAGTCCTCACCTCGCTATGACCTCAGTCCTCACCTCGCTATGACCTCAGTCCTCACCTCGCTATGACCTCAGTCTTCACCTCGCTATGACCTCAGTCCTCACCTCGCTATGACCTCAGTCCTCACCTCGCTATGACCTCAGTCCTCATTTCGCTATGACCTCAGTCCTCAACTCGCTATGACCTCAGTCTTCACCTCGCTATGACCTCAGTCCTCACCTCGCTATGACCTCAGTCTTCACCTCGCTATGACCTCAGTCTTCACCTCGCTATGACCTCAGTCCTCAACTCGCTATGACCTCAGTCCTCACCTCGCTATGACCTCAGTCCTCACCTCACCATGACCTCAGTTTTCTCCTCGCTATGACCTCAGTCCTCACCTCGCTATGACCCCAGTCCTCACCTCGATATGACCTCAGTCCTCATCTCGCTATTACCTCAGTCCTCACCTCGCTATGACCTCAGTCCTCACCTCGCTATGACCCCAGTCTTCACCTCGCTATGACCTCAGTCCTCACCTCGCTATGACCTCAGTCCTCACCTCGCTATGACCTCAGTCCTCACCTCGCTATGACACCAGTCCTCACCCCGATATGACCTCAGTCCTCATCTCGCTATGACCTCAGTCCTCACCTCGCTATGACCTCAGTCCTCACCTAGCTATGACTTCAGTCCTCACCTCGCTATGACCTCAGTCCTCACCTTTCTATGACCTCAGTCCTCACCTCGCTATGACCTCAGTCCTCACCTCGCTATGACCTCAGTCCTCACCTCGCTATGACCTCAGTCCTCACCTCGCTATGACCTCAGTCTTCACCTCGCTATGACCTCAGTCCTCACCTCGCTATGACCTCAGTCCTCACCTCGCTATGACCTCAGTCCTCACCTCACTATGACCTCAGTCCTCACCTAGCTATGACTTCAGTCCTCACCTCGCTAGGACCTCAGTCCTCACCTAGCTATGACTTCAGTCCTCACCTCGCTATGACCTCAGTCCTCACCTTTCTATGACCTCAGTCCTCACCTCGCTATGACCTCAGTCCTCACCTCGCTATGACCTCAGTCCTCACCTCGCTATGACCTCAGTCCTCACCTCGCTATGACCTCAGTCTTCACCTCGCTATGACCTCAGTCCTCACCTCGCTATGACCTCAGTCCTCACCTCGCTATGACCTCAGTCCTCATTTCGCTATGACCTCAGTCCTCAACTCGCTATGACCTCAGTCTTCACCTCGCTATGACCTCAGTCCTCACCTCGCTATGACCTCAGTCCTCACCTCGCTATGACCTCAGTCTTCACCTCGCTATGACCTCAGTCTTCACCTCGCTATGACCTCAGTCCTCAACTCGCTATGACCTCAGTCCTCACCTCGCTATGACCTCAGTCCTCACCTCACCATGACCTCAGTTTTCTCCTCGCTATGACCTCAGTCCTCACCTCGCTATGACCCCAGTCCTCACCTCGATATGACCTCAGTCCTCATCTCGCTATTACCTCAGTCCTCACCTCGCTATGACCTCAGTCCTCACCTCGCTATGACCCCAGTCTTCACCTCGCTATGACCTCAGTCCTCACCTCGCTATGACCTCAGTCCTCACCTCGCTATGACCTCAGTCCTCACCTCGCTATGACACCAGTCCTCACCCCGATATGACCTCAGTCCTCATCTCGCTATGACCTCAGTCCTCACCTCGCTATGACCTCAGTCCTCACCTCGCTATGTCCTCAGTCCTCACCTTACTATGACCTCAGTCCTCACCTCGCTATGCTGTAGCCCTCGATCCGTTCGTCGAGGAAGGGGTCGCCGACGGAGGCGGTGATGATGACCTCGACCCCATCCAGGACCGGCACCAGCTGCGCCAGCTCGGCCATCGGGTATTTGAAGTCGAAAGTGCCGTTGAACTGTCGGGTAAAACAAAAGTCGTAAGTGCAGTTGACCTGTCGCGTTTTTGCTCTATATATTTTTGGGGTGACCATCAAACTGCCGGCCGAACAGAAATGTTATTAGATTCCATGGCACTCAAGCGATTCCCGCTTGTCTATACAAACGGAGTAAACGAAGAAGTCGTTTTCCGATTTCATTAGTTTTGGTGTCAATCGTTTTTGTAGATTTTTAACTATGTCGGAGTTTTTTCCTTTTTTTCTAAATACTTTTCAGCTATAACGAATTTCAAAAAAAGGAAAAAAAACTCCGACATAGATAAAAATCTACAAAAACTATTCACACCAAAATCAACAAAATCGGATAATTTTTAAGGGTAGCAAAACGACTTCTTCGTTTGTATGGGAGTGAGTTTGTATGGGAGAGGGAGTGAACGAATGCAATCATTTATCGTCAAAAGTGGCCACTTTTGGCGACAAATGATTGCATTCGTAGGTTCTAGGATCTGGAATCTAAATCTCAGGTCCCAAAAATAGTTAAGCCTCTCGTTGAGAAATTGCAGGAGAGTTTTTTTCTCATTGGCGGCACTAGTTGTGCCTACAGTTCGCCTTAAGTTAAAAAAAACATACTCACATATCGCAGGTAAGGCAGCTGATCATAGTACGGGTTCCTATAGGAGTTGTATGTCGACGAGTAAGTATTCGAGCCGTAAGTGCTCGATGATCCAGTGTTGTAGGTGTTGTAATTGGGGTTGTTTTGGTAGTTATTCTGGTTGTTCGGATCGTTTTGGTTTTGAGTGATGGCGTAGCTGATTGGGTCCGGCTTCGTCATCCAGAATGGGTACTTCTCATCCTGTTGGATAAAATGTTATATTATAATGACTGATAGTTTGTACATAAAACCCGAATGCCAAGTGTCGGGAATTTCTAGGTACTGGTGGCTTTAGATTGAGGAAGTCGCTAAAAAATGTCCCAAGCTAGTGTTAGTTAATTAAGCGGTTACGTTAGCGAAACAGGCAAGGTTACAAAGGCGGCATCACACAAGATCTGGGGCCTTAGCCTGTAACACAATGGCGTATCAATGGCGTCCCAGGTAGAAGAACAAAACCGGGATTTTTTTGTTGTTCTCCTACAACCAGCGAACTAATACTCTAGAATTAGACTCATAATATTCTTTGCTGTACTACAATAACATTAAAAGGACCGACACTGGACCGACAGCATTAACAAATCGTAATTAAAACCGTCAACCGGAAGCCCATTTTGGCACCATTGTGTTACAGGCTAAGGGCCCTGGTTGGACTAGCCATTCAATCGATTGGCGAACTAAGCAATATCGAGCACGGTCAGTCCATGGTTGGGTGACCGCTAGAATCAGAATAAAAAATGTTTATTCAATATGCCATAAATAAATTATTTACATTGAACGTCAAAATATTATCTAACGTAAAAAAAAGTATATAAATCAGATACTTATATCTATCTAATACTAAGTGGCAATTTATCTGAGCGCTTCCGTGCTTCGGAAGGCACTGTAAACCGTTGGTTCCGGTTGTTGTTGATTATAACAATCGTTTTCCTGCTGTTAGGTTAAGAGGCTTCTTAAGGTGGAAAGATAGCGACGTGGCGGATAATTCAAAATTTTCACTGTTTTTTTTTACATTTTGTAGCTAAACTGAGCTATTTTTGTTCAGTGATTTTTCGTTCGCGGCAATAACATAGTATTCTTTTCATTATTGTAAACAAAAAAACAACAATAATTCAGCCGATTATGTGTTCTGGTCTACGACAAGTTTTTTGGGCAGTGCTACTGCTTTGTAGACCAGAACACATAATCGGCTGAATTATTGTTGTTCTTTTGTTTACAATAATGAAAAGAATGCTATGTTATTGCCGCGAACGAAAAATTGCTGAACAAAAATAGCTCAGTTTAGCTACAAAATATAAAAAACTGTAAAAAATTTGAATTTCCCGCCACGCTGCTATCGTCTACCCTTAAACAGTTGTTAGTGAAAACATAGATCTTGTTAGCTTATGTAGTATGAGGCAGTGGCCACCCCTGGTGTCGGAGTTTTTAGGCCGCCCAAAGGGCCTCTGACATGGCACGCATTGTAAAGTAAGTATACTCACAAAGTTGAAGACCCTGGTGTAAACTTTCTGCACGTCGTACCACCAGTCAGGCTGGTCCACCTGGTTGGGCTGACCGGGCAGGTGGCGCGCGTCCACCGGCAGCGGTCGTCCAAACTCGTCCAATTGGACCGCGCCCGACGACGGATCGTACGGAGAGTAGCCAGTCTCGTTGTAAAGGTACGGGTTGTAATTCGGACGCACTGCGAGAGAAGTGGAAGGGTCTCATTCGTTTTTCATCAATAGTAGTCGGTGAACGAAAAGACATGGAAGAATTTCTTCAAGCTAATCCATCCTTTAAAATCGGCACAGACAGCTTTGTAAAAATATTTTAAGCCAATAATAAAACAAGAAACGTGAATAGTTTTCGCAATATTGATGTTATTGGACGAGTGGCTGGGCTCTATCACCGGCTTGGAAACCAGTTTTACACCGTGAGTCAAGAGAAGAGAGCCAGAATACTCAAAAGGACGACATTGTGAGTTTCGCCTGTATGACAATTCCAAATAGTGTCAACGACGAAGAAGATCCTAGTCCAGCTATGCGTGGGCGGGCGGGCGCGCCACCGCGTCCCCCCGCGCCCCCACCACCCCCCGCACCGCAGCTCTCGGCGCGCGCGCAGCGGCTACTCAAACGCAGTTCGAGACTAGCCGTGGCGTCGCGAGGGCCGTCTCGTTCTCCATGAAGAAGGTCTCCGAATGAGAACCGAAACTAGTCGGCTACACCGACCAATTACTAGTGAGTAAAACCGTGATTTAATAGAAAAAAAATATTGGACGTATTATACTGAGAGCGTTAAACTGACGTCTCCTCTATCAATCTATTAAAATCGTGAGAGGAACCATCTGTAGACTCCACCCATATAAGAGAGAACCATATGCATTAGGTCATTTCTCAGGGCTAGTGAGATCTCCATGTTTTCTTCTGCTCGCTGGTAGTAGTGTATCCTTGTACAGGGTGTTAAAGAGAGGTCCTGTACATACCGGAAGGTCTCGATTAACTCATCGATACAAGCAACTTGTACTAGGGGACCAAAGTGGAAATCTCAAAAAAAAATACATGTTCGCGCCTGCGGTAGGTATCTTTATTTGCCTTTTATTCTCGGTGAATATTTGCTAATGCTTTACTGCAGGCGTAAGCGTCATATCGTCAGATTGTTTTCAGAGCAGACAACATTATAGCTTTTAGCTATAAGGCCGCCATTTGTACTAAATTTTGTTGTAAAAGTGATCTGTAATATTCTTTCTGTTGTGCAATAAAGAGTTCTCTATCTATCTATAGGTTTTCTATTTTGAGCTATTTTGAGCAATTAAAACAGATTCTAACATAAGTCCTGTTTGAATTATTATCTACAAGAAACACAGGATTTGCAGAGGAGTACAAACTCTTCAAACCATTCCATTAGAGATTCCATCCATTCTATGCCCAAAATACACCGTGCTTTTTTGTTTTTTACAGCATGGAGGTATTTTGGTGCACCGGTGGTTCTGAGCAAAATTAAAAAAAATTCATTCCAAAACGCGCGAAAAAAAAATTCACTTCTCCATACAAATGGTGTAGATTGGCGAGAGACATTTGTATTGGGCAGTGTTTTTTTTCCCGCTCATTTTGGAGTAACATTTAGTCATTTGGCTCAGAATCGCCAGTGCAAAAAAATATCTTGGGCTTTAAGGCTCGGTATAAGGCTAACTAGCGCCACCAATGTTAAAAAAATCATATCTTCCTTTAGAAGAAGTTTCTGAAAAAATCCTAAGATGAGCCTATGCGCCATGCTTTTCTAGATTTTTAAGTGTAGATACCCTCTTCGAAATTTACTTTTAAGCTAAAAAAATTTCGATTACCGCCAAAAGCGGTCGTTTTTGGCGGTTATCGAAATTTTTTTAGCTTAAGACTAGAAATTGAGTTGGGTACCTACACTAAAAAATCTAGAAAAGCATGGCCCATGAGCTCATCTTAGGATTTTGTCAGAAACTTCTTCTGAAGGGACATATGATTTTTTTCAACATCGGTGGCGCTAGTTAGCCTTATACCGAGCCTTAAAACCACTAAAATAGCACGGTGTATAGTTGGTAACGAGCACTGACCTCTGGTATACTGGTTGGTGGCATACTGTTCGGGCATGCCGAACTGGCCGCGGTTGTTGAACTGTCCCTGGCGGTAGTAGCGCGGACGGTACTGTGGTATGGGACGGACGGTGGCCTTAAGGGTCAGGTTCCCGTGCACGGGAGCGCCGGACGTGTAGTTGGCCATGATGCGTCCGTGGATGAAGGGGTCCGTGTTGAAGAAGAACGCCGGCATTGTCACGTTCACCTGCCGGATGAACGAAACACTTTGGATGAAAGAAACACTTTGGATGAAAAGGGCGACGAAATATTCTCGACTGAACCACGCTAGGTAAGCTCCATACAAAGGCGCTCGTTCAGCCGCACACACACAGCCACATTCCGTTCCGCGTAAGCACACGCCGCCTAACGCACACATAGCCGCTTTCAGAGGTGTGCCGGAGGTGTATGAGAGCGGTTGCCGATGCGCCCTGCCGGCCGGCCGCGTATGATTTAATTCATTCAAGTTGTGATCTGTGTTTTCTATTTGAATAACTTATTGTTTTTTTTTTAATGACACAACTCCTACTTACTAGGTAGTAACTTAAGTTATTATTTAAAGTTTAAAGGAAGATTATGAAACGATTCTCTTTCTTTATTTCTATTATCCGTCGCGGGGGCCGAAGCTTACTTACTATCTTTACGTATTGTGACTGAACGTTCGGTGTCTCGCGGAACACCTCAGCGGTCTATCGTCAGTCCTCTTCTGTTCATCATCTTCTCCGCAGACCTTCCTCTAAGGCCAGGTTCACACGGCATTGTCCTGCACGTTTTTTTTTGCAGCATACGTCTTATACATAGAACCCGTGTGAATGGTTCTATGTACATTTCATGCGCCACTGTTTATTCGTTAAGACTTATACTGCAAAAAAACGTGCAGGACAATGCCGTGTGAACCTGGCGTAAGACTAAAGCACTGTAAAGCGCATCTATATACAGACGACACTAAACTTTACCTCTCTTTTGACCCATAGGATACTGAACTGGCAGTGAGTACAATTGACAAGGACCTGGATTCTATCATGAAATGGTCCAAAGAAAGTAACCTGGTCTTAAACCCAAAAAAATCCAAGGTTATATTGCCAGGCACCGATGGTCAACACAAAAAAATCGTTAGCAAATTGCCACAAATTCTCATATACGGTGAACCTATAGAGCAGTCTTTCCTAACGTGGGCGATAACGCCCGCTTGTGGGCGCTGCAGGCCTAAAGGCGGGCGGTAAGAGACCCAGAAAAAAAAAAAAGATACTCTGTCCGAATACTATAAAGTTGCGTTTCAATAATCAGTTATAAGTACTTAGCGGTTTTTAAGTATGTTTAAAAAGGGGGGCGTTAAAAAATAATTTATTCTTAAAGTGGGCAGTAGACAAAAAAAGTTGGAAACCCCTGCTATAGAGAGAGTGGACGTGTGATGAATAGCGATCTGCGGTACAAAAAGCATTGAGTAGTAAAATACGAAACGCTTTCTTCAGACTCAAAGTGCTGTATGGTTTTAGAAGTTCCTTATCGGAGAGGGCCAGGAGCATACTTGTGGAATCGCTGGTCCTCTTCCTTTTTAATTATTGTGACATTGTATATGGTCCTAGGCTCTTCAAGAAGATCTTCAAAGCTATACAGGATGCAGGATTGCTAGCGAGACTCTAGTAGTTGCTGGCTAATAAAGCTTCTAGCAGCTGGGTCAGCTAGTTAGAGCTACTGGGCGGGACTCCCCTCACCTCGAACCGTGTCTGGTAGTACTCCTCGACCAGGAACTGCGACTCCTCGACCTGGCCCAGCGCCTCCACCCGTATGTACCACTCGCCGTAGAGCGGCTGGTCCGACAGCTGGTAATGCAGGCTCACTGTGCCGAAGTTACTCTGTGGATGGGATAAAAGTTTTATTCGTTTTTTTTAGGGTTCCGTACGCGAAGGATGTCAATCGGGACCTAAATACTCCGTGCAATTTTAGTGGTTTTAAAGCCGAAGGTATTTTGTTGCACTGGTGATTCTGAGCTAAATTACAAAATTTCATTCCAAAACGCGCAAAAAAAAAAACACTTCTCCATACAAATGGTGTCGATTGGCGATAGCCGTTTGTATTGGGAAGTGTTTTTTAGGCTGCCGTACACGGGTAGAGTAAACGGTAGAGTAGAGCGGTAGAGTACTAACTGAGACATTTAAATGCAAATGCAGCAACATCAGATAGCCTGAGCAACGAAGACCAAAAAAGGCTGAATAGAAAAAGTAATTCGTGTAAAGCCAAATTTTGGCAGAGTTGTAGAGGAAAGTGTCCTGAACATCATATTAAAAGTACTGATGGGTAGGGGGGGAGCTAAGGGGGGGAGGGGGGTGTAAAGGTCCCTCTACATAAAATTCTCTACAAAATGGGTTAATAACATTTTTTACTGGATCGATATAATAATGAGAAATGGCGGGGAAATGATATATTTTGTCGCTTTGGTATAGGCACGATTTGTAGCGAAAGTGCGACATCGCCCTGGTGTCGTGGGTTTTGGCACTACGCAGCTGATTGGGGTGTCAAAAGACGCGTCTTGACAAGGGCTACAAAATAAAAATAAACTTAAAAAAAAAGTCAAAAAAGTTTTGTTTTTAATGGATAAAAATTAGAAAAATGCTGTTCTTTTTCGCCCGGTTTTGATGAGAAAAAAAAACATATCTCAAAAACGAAACAAGATAACGAAAAAATATAAAACTTTTCTAATAGTTACGATTTTGGAATATTATTAAAAAAAATATTGGAGGTGATGAACACTGATGAGTTATTCAGAAGTTGTACCTTCATGACGCGGAGTTGAGTGCGTGAGCGCGGTAGTGACGGTGCATTTGACCTAAATACTTACAGTTACAACAATGTTTCGGCAAATCTTTACCACCTACTTGATGAGGTCGGACTAGAGAAGACGATGGTCCTAAAATCAGTCACCACCAACGACCCTGTGGCACCTGACTCCATTCTCAATACCATATTTAGAGCTTTCCGCGCGTAAACTCCGCATCAGGAAGGTACAACTTCTGAATAATTCATCAGTGTTACGCACCTCCAATATTTTTTTTTATATAGTTCAAAATCATAACTATTAGAGGATTTTTTAATTTTTTCGATATCTTGTTTCATTTTTGAGATATGATTTTTTTTCTCACCAAAACCGGGCGAAAAACAACAGCATTTTTCAAAATTTTTCGATTAAAAACTAAAAGTTTTTGATTCTTTTTAAGTTTTTTTTTTTATTTTGTAGTCCTTGTTAAGAAGCTTCTTTTGACACCCCAATCAGCTCCGTAGTGCCAAAACCCACGACACCAGGGCGATGTCGCACTTTCGCTAAAAATCGTGCCTATACCAAAGCGACAAATATCATTTCCCCGCCATTTTTCCTTATTGTATCAATCCAACGAAAAATTGTATTAACCCATTTTGTAGAGAATTTTATGTAGATTAATTCAGTAATTGGTCAGTTTTTGCTATAGGCTGCAGTTTTCGTGTTATTCACAAAAAACTGTGAAAAGGGACCTTTACACCCCCCTCCCCCCCTTAGCTCCCCCCCTACCCATCAGTACTTTTAGTATGTTGTTCAGGACACTTTCCTCTACAACTGTGCCAAAATTTGGCTTTACACGAATTATTTTTCCTATTTTTCGTTCGTTTCCTGGGCTAAGAGCAACATCCATTCCAATTGATAGGGATGTTGCTGCCTTTGCTTTTAAATGTCTCAGTTAGTACTCTACCGTTTATTCTACCCGTGCACGGCAGCCTTAAGTGCTAATACAAATGTCAAGTATTACCTGTCTCGAGAGCCATCTCTTCATGATGCGTCGGTTGGGGTCGAGCACGTAGACGTCTATGGCACGACCGAACGCTTTCAGCTCGGTGTTGATCGGTATCGCGCGGAAACGCACTGTTACAGACAGACAAACATCATCATGGGCCTTTGACTCCATTATACAGGGTGTTTCAGAAAGGTCCTGTGACACTGAAGGGGGTTGTTCCACTCATCAATATTTACTATGGGACCAAGTGCGAAATTTCGAAGAAAATATCAGCGGTTCCATGCTAAAATTCGATACCTACTGTATCTACCAAATGTATGGATATTTTTTTAGAGATTTCGTACTGTTGTTTAGTTCTTTTACTGGATGCGGCAGGCATCTACGTCGCGACCCCCTGGGGGGAGGGGTCGCTTAAGGGGGTCGCGAAACTTCTGTTAGAGGTCGCGAAGCTTCTTTAAGGCCCATATATAAAATCCTTTATAGCCAAAAGTGGCCACTTTTGGCGATAAAGAATTTCACTTTTGGTTCTAGGATCTGGAATCTAAACCTTAGGTCCTAATGAAGAGTTTTTAGCAAAAAACGCATACAAAACTAAGATATGTTTTTTTTTCATTGGCGGCGCTAGTTGTGCCTATACAGGGTGTTAAAAGACCGCCAACAGAGCCGAAAGGTACACATACTAGACACCAAAACAAAGTACTTTTTCGATAAATTATTGCTGGAAAATAATTTTGGTTTTTTAGGTTATAATTTTGGAAAATATTTTATCGCGTAATGGAAGTGTAACGCAGACAATTCATATTGCGCAAGCGTTGACATAAACTTAGGCTACTTACGCTCGAGGTGCCGATGTTTAGAATACATTGCGGGTTGCAATTTCAGCGTCGTTTTTTGTAAGAAATATTCAAAATTCCTACTTTGAACCTCATTATCATGGAAACCGTTGATTTCCCAGGCATAGTTCCTTGGGCAAAAATGATCCTTATGATGAGGACAATACGTGGTTTCCCGCTTTGTTGGCGGTCTTTTAACACCCTGTATATTTGGGGGTCGTGGCTATTAGTGCACTTAACTGACAAAAAACCCTGGTAGAGGGTCGCGAAAGGTTTTACCACTTTAAGCTGCAAGGGGGTCGCGTCGTGAAAAAGGTTGAAAAACACTGATCTAAGATGAGAATGCCTATAAGTAGAGTTAAGATTATGATCCAAAAAAAATTAGGTATTGATTTTACTAAAGCGATTGGTAACGCTGTTACCAACTGGGAATTAATTTTAAATTAAAAATCCCATTTTGTAACAGTTTGGCATGAAGGGTGTGTATAATGGGAATATATTCTTTTAAAAATCCCATTAAGTTACAGTAATAACAGCTGTGTGACATATTGGAAAAAAAAGTCCCAGTATGTATCTACGTAAATATAAGTAATTGAAATTAAATTGTTTTCTTATCCTATCATTATATTTCTTACTAGCTGACCCGGTGAACTTCGTATCACCTGAAATAAGTTTGACTCTCCGCGTTAAAAATGGCGATTCCAATACAAAATTACCAATTTTTATTTCTTCCGTTTTTCAGCTAATCCTTTAACTTTTCCCATATTTCTTTGCTTTTAAACCTACCCTGAACTATGGTGAACTAAACATAACAGTAAATATGCAAATCGGTCAAGCCGTTTCTTAGTTTTAGCGAGACTAATGCACGGCGATTCATTTTTATATACATATATATAGATTGTGCATCTGCTGCTACTGTGTTTTCGCTCCCAGTCCTGTCCATCCAAAGATTGTCTGGAAGAAATCGCTTTTAGCGATAAGACCGCCATTTGTACTGTTATTTTTAAATGTTTATTTGTAAAATGTTTTCGTTTGTGCAATAAAGACTTACTTACTTACTTATGTAACAGTGTAACAAAAGGTGGTGTGTGACATACTGGGAACAAAGGGATCTTACCAGTCTGTCCCTGCATGTATACGGGCTTGTCCATCTGTATGTAGATGGTCATGAATCGCTGCGAGAAGACAAGCTGGGTCTCGTTGATGAAAGCCTTCCCTCCGAAGGGGTCGTCCAGGTAAAGTCCTTCGATGCGCAACTTGTATTCGCCCGGGACCGTCGTGGCTGGTACCTGGAAGATGGGGGATTGTCAAGACTGGGGGCTAATGCCCGTTTTCACCAACCACCCCTAACTTTAAAAGACATTTTAGCTCTCATTTGTAACATCTCATAAACGGCTGAAAAGGTTTTTATAAAACATCTAAGAATACGCTTTCAACTTAAAAAAAAAACCCCTTCCTAATCGTTTCACCAGTTTATACGGTGCCACTGACAGATACACGCATAGCGGTCGCACTTATAACACCCCTCTTTTTGGGTCATCATCATCATCATCAAGTCAGCACATGCTCGTTTTCTTGAACAGGCCCGGCGAACAGAAGAAAACAAATAAGCCACTCTGAGTGGCGAAATCGTTACTTTTACAGCATTTAAATTGTTAAAAGCGTGATTATTGCAAAAAAATATGGTCTCGACCTAATGGTCTGAGAAAAAAAAAACGAAATTCCCCGAATAGTCGTGTTTTTTTTCCCAAGAAGTTATAAAGATAAGGCATCAGCATAATATGACGTATGACCTATCTGATAACCTATCCTCGATTTTTTATATAAAACCAACACATGAAGACATAATTAGCTAGTCAGACCTGATACTTCGAAGTGAACTTAGCTGTAGTTATCATGTCAGTTACTACTCTGTTGAGCATAGTATTGGTGACTCTGGTAGTGATTACCAAGTCTTTACACTGGCAGGAACACATCGTAAGGGGCATAAGCGGCAAGATTTGCCTAACAGATTGCGAAAACTCATCATGCATAACAGGAATGGAAGGGCCCTCCTGGTCGGAAGCTATCCAGAAACGGGAGCGCTGCGGCAGAATACAATATTTCACATCTCTACATCATACCAACATATCGACATGCAGAAGTCCATGCGGAAGCCACATTGAGGGTGTTTCGTTGGGAGTCTGTTTCGTATCAAACACCGAAAGTGATGTCTGTAACCCTATTGTGACTAACAAGACAGTGTCAGGTGAGTTCACACTGGACGGCTGGCCTTGCCAGACCAAGTGTAAACCTCCTCGCGGTGAAGAGGCAAGGTCGTATTGCGACACTAAGAGAGGCTACGGCATGTGCACTCCTGGTGTTCAAGAGTTTGGACAAGCACATACATGGCACGGCACACCCTGCTATACTCTTTGTGGAAATTACATAGATAATATTAAACGATGCCGCATTTTAGACGACCAAAGTGACTACGAATGCGCGCCGGCGCCAATGTTTGTTGAATTCGATGATAATATAAATAGTTTTACTCCAAACCCCAAAAAAAAAATTGTGGAAGTTGTAACAGAATCTAACAAAACTTCATATGAAAAACAAACTGTTACAATTCATTCCAAATGATCTTGATTGTGTAGATTTAGAATTATACTTTACCTGGATATTTTAAGAGATTACTCAGATGCTTTTTAGTCTCTGGACAAAGTATACTTCCGATTATCCTGCTTTATCATAATAATAAATCCAATACATGTTGTACACAGGACAGCACGTCAGACCGTACACTTTTGTTGTAAAGTCGCCCGTAACGCAACCGAATAGAGTATAGAGTACGCGTGGAAGCGTCGACGCGCTGTCTTGTATAAGATAATAATGTTACTAAACCTGCGTATTGGACATAGCCTAAAATAATATTTTTTAATTTGAACTTGTTATAGGTATGTACTGTTTCAAACTTTTAAAAACTTATTTATTTTATTAAAACAGCTCGGTACTACTTAGGTTCTTATGCCGATTGATTTGAATTATAAGTGGAAAGTAGGCGATTCCATAATACAAACCAAGTTTTGAGAAGAAATGGATTAGAGTTTTTTTTTATACAGAGTGTTTCAGAAAGGTCCTGTGACATTGAAGGGGTTTGCTTCACTCATCAATACAAGCAATATTTACTATGGGACCAAGTGAGAAATCTCGAAAAAAATATCAGCTGTTCCATTCGACACCTTCTGTACAAAATGTATGGATTAGCTGATATTTTTTTCGAGTTTTTGCACTTGATGCAATAGTATAAATTGCTTGTATAAATGAGTTAAGCTACCCCTTTCAGTAGCACAGGACCTTTCTGAAACACCCTGTAGATTTGTTAACATTTTTTACGTGTAACTAAGCCTTTATTTTACGAACTTCTAATACAGATTAGTGGTTTCTATAAATTTTACTTTTCTTTAAGGCGCCGTGCATAGTGAATCGCCCGCGCGCAAACAAAAATGCACAAAATCGATTCCTGTATCAAATACACTAAACAAATTGAAAATGTTCACATATCAAACCCTAGAATTAGGTGAGACCTATCTAAAACAGCCAGTTTCGCGTTGACATTCATAAACGTTTTGAAGATATTAGGCTTGAAAAAAAATAGGCGGCGCACTTTTTTTTAAGCAAAATATCTTGTAATCTGTTATGGATATCAACATGAAACTGCCTGTGTTGGATAGGTCTCAACTAATTCTAGGGTTTGATATGTGAACATTTTCGATATTTTTAGTGTATTTGATACAGGAAACGATTCTGTGCATTTTTCTTTGCGCGCGGGCTAATTCACTATGCCCAGCGCCTTAAAAAAATTGCAAGCTTTTTGTATTCTTACGTCAATAATTAATTATTGTACTACCTTGTGTAATTTAAGGAAGGCACTGGTTCCTGAAACACAGGTTACCCTTCTTCAGGAACCAGGGATTTAATCACTGTCACACTGGTTGTGCAATAAATTTTGTTTAATTTTTTTGACAGGCGATTTTAAGGCCTGGTTTCTGAATTGAGAATTTTGCTAAGCAAATACTTAACTATCGTTCTGTCACGCACGCCCTTTTGTGAGAAATCTGCAGAGAGAGGACGATACTTACCTATTTGCTTAGCGAATTTCTCAATTCAGAAATCGGCAGTAAGCCTATCTACAATGTTCTATGTACAAATCAACTAAAATAAAAATTAAAAAAACCTCTCAACTTGTTTTTTTTTTTCGAGAAATTCACAATGAAAGTTGAAAAACTTTCATCGTGAATTACTTCAATAAAAGTCCTATAAAGTGACAGATTTTTTATGCCATCCCGTAGCTTATGGAAGTTTTTTAAATAAATTAAAATTTTAAAATTCATTCTGGTCCCTTCTTATTTTTTCCCCATAACTTATTCATATTACACTAACTTATTATTATTATCATTATTTATTAATAAAGTGTATATCACTTTAGTGCACTTTGTAAATGTTTATCGAGTCAGTGATGTTTTCTCAAAACCCTAATATTTGAACTTAGGATCAAAATTGCGGTATCTTTTAAATGTCCGTAGCTGATCATATTTTTTTTTTGATGATGCATAAATTTATCTGAGATCTTAAATTTGTA
The DNA here is from genome assembly GCA_949319315.1 of Zelleria hepariella. Lineage (NCBI taxonomy): Eukaryota > Metazoa > Arthropoda > Insecta > Lepidoptera > Yponomeutidae > Zelleria > Zelleria hepariella. The sequence continues at coordinate 28,611,459 of OX439382.1, read as the reverse complement.
GCATTAGTTTTTTTTTTGCTACAAATTTATCAAAAAAAACCTTAAGTCTCATAACATCTAAACGACAAAAAATGGCTTAAAATACCTACATGGGGGTGATTCAGAAGTCCCTTGTTATCAGTGTCAGGTTTCTAGATTTTTTCGCTTGACGTCTATGTTTTAGCCACCCTGTATAAGAAAATGACGCGCGGATATACAGTATGACGGTCATTTTACAACACTAATCTTGATATTCTTTTGGAAATAAATGCTTTTCGTCTATAACTTTTTCTCCACATAGTCAGCCAAGCCTTGTCCACCTAATTTCCATAAGCATTTGCACCATATTTAGGAATGGAATGAGCTGTAAAGGTGAGTTATGAGCGCTTGCTCATGCTCATACTTACGCTCATGTTTCGTATCTCAGCCACGCCCTCCTTCCCTCGCGCTGACGTAGCTATTTCCACCCTGTTACACGATATGGACGCAAGGATGGTCATCTGTCCTTAGTCCTTACCCTCATCTTTCGGTTAAGAATGGCTGGTCAGTACTTGCTCATACTTACCCTCATGTTTCGTATCTCAGCCACGCCCTCCTTCTCTGACGTAGCTATTTCCACCCTGTTACACGATATGGACGCAAGGATGGTCATCTGTCCTTAGTCCTTACCCTCATCTTTCGGTTAAGAATGGCTGGTCAGTACTTGCTCATACTTACCCTCATGTTTCGTATCTCAGCCACGCCCTCCTTCCCTGACGTAGCTATTTCCACCCTGTTACACGATATGGACGCAAGGATGGTCATCTGTCCTTAGTCCTTACCCTCATCTTTCGGTTAAGAATGGCTGGTCAGTACTTGCTCATACTTACCCTCATGTTAAGTATCTCGGCCATGCCCTACTTCCCTCGCGCTGACGTAGCTATTTCCACCCTGTTACACGATATGGACATCTGTCCTTAGTCCTTACGCTCGTCTTTCGGTTAAGAATGGCTGGTCAGTACTTGCTCATACTTACCCTCATGTTTCGTATCTCAGCCACGCCCTCCTTCCCTGACGTAGCTATTTCCACCCTGTTACACGATATGGACGCAAGGATGGTCATCTGTCCTTAGTCCTTACGCTCGTCTTTCGGTTAAGAATGGCTGGTCAGTACTTGCTCATACTTACCCTCATGTTAAGTATCTCGGCCACGCCCTCCTTGACCCTCGCGCTGACGTCGGCTATCTCCACCCCGTTGCACGATATGGAAGCACGTATGGTCATCTGCAGACGGGCCTTCAGGATGTTCGCGGACACCTTGTAGATCTGCCCCGGACGCACCATCTTGGACGCTACGATGAAGTATGTGCTGTGGGATGTAGATTACTTGTTAATAAAATAAAATTTGGAGACCACAGGTTGTCCATGACATATTAATTTTTCCTTCTGTATTCTGTAACCTGGCAATCTGTTTGCAACAATGGGCCATTCACTTGTCTGTTTAAATGTCTATCTGAGAAAATGCATCCAGTGAGCCTTTCTCATATCCTGCTGGCGAATGTATTTTTCAGGGTGGGGATACTGTGTCTCCTCAGTCGTGTGAATTGCACGCTTCCTGTGCCTTCAAGTTCAGCCGCGAGTTCGTTTACATGTTTCGATAGTCTCATTTGGTATTTATCGCTATATTTAGTGATCTCTTCCTTTACTGTATTCATCCATAAATGTATGATCAAAAATAAGGGCGGTTTACCAGTTTTCAACGAAATTGTGAGTGAACATGTAGTGCATGTGTAGATATTGTGCAATCTCTTCTCTTTTTGAGAACTCTGAATAATATTTAGGTCTTTCTGTACTCAGTGAAATTCCAATTCAGAAAGTAGTTGTTAGATTAGTTCACAAGAATTGGTTAAGTAATGTAAATTATTTGAATGGTGTACAATAAAGAGAACCTATTCTATCCATCTAATGTCACGGGACTAAACACAAATCCTCAAAAGGACCAAACAATACTACACATTTGCATAGCAATAAGCACTGGTTGGGATATATGCCCAATAATCAGTTTAACACTCTACTTGTCCCATTGTAAGGAGCCTGCTACTGTTATAATTTATGTGAAAGAAAAAGTAAGTACATTCGACAGCACATAGACCCTTACGCACATGCACTCTATGCATTTACGTTATGGGCGACCTTGCAATGAAAGTGTAAGCATCTATGTGCTGTTGATTGTACACCAGCTTGCAAGACCGCTTTTGTAGAGTGGACCAGCAGTGAATGAAAAACTTATCCTTTCTATTTTTGTAGTCTAACAAATTGGAAAAAAATTATGTGCCATTTTGTAGGCTCTTTGGTAAACACTTATTTTTTTAGTTTTGGGACTAAAACTGAAAATGCTACTGATAATGCCTGAATTGACAGGTCAGATGCACACAGCTGTCATAACAAGAGCTTTGTTTTTATGAAACACAGTGTATATAAAAGTAGGTAGTTAACAGCGTGGGTAAGGATATTAAAGCTGCTTGTCTTTATCCTTACTGCACTTCACAAATTCTGAACTTAAATTAAATGGACTGCATACTTACGCTTCATTTATAATAACATTATCAAACTCCGAGCTGGGAGGTCTGAAGCCACCGCCACCGCTGCCATAGCTGGATCCTCTATCAAAAGTTGCCGGCCTTGATGTACTATCAGTGTTGTAGGAATTCGGATCATTTCTGTCAAACGTGTTAAAGCGATTCTCCTGCGTTGGATCATATTGGTTTTTAGTGGGGTCATATTGATTCCTTGTTGGATCATACTGGTTTCTTGTAGGATCATACTGGTTTCTTGTAGGATCGTATTGGTTTGGGTCATATTGACCTCTGTTTACGTCTGGTCGGTACTTTCTATTTGGGTCATAAGGGTTGTCATATCTAGAATTGGGGTTGCTTGGGTCGTAAGTGGGACTGTTTGGGTTGATGTAACCACTGGTAGGGTTAGGATCCTGTCCCGGTAGATTTGAGTAGTCCTGCGCCGAACATAATAATACTGTAGTCAGTATTGTGAATATAAATATGAGATTCATAGTTATGTCTTCTTGGTTGGCAGCCTGCAACAAGTTGTAAGAAAGTAAGTGCTTTGCTAATGACACATTATCAAGTAATGTTTCGGTTTTCAGTAATAGAATACATTATAAAGCAGGTAAAAATCTGAGCTGACCATGATACAATCACGAAATGATCATGGGAGAATGCAGTGTTTCTATGTTTCATGAATGAAGATAGATGTTGTTTGCTACCCTAATGTAAAGGGTGTAATGCTCGATTAACCCTAATTGTAAATTTAATAATAACAAAAGAACTAGGTACTCACATAAAGTTAACGCCCATGGAAACGCCTGGGGATTGTTGTCATGAAAAACACGGTACCATTTGAACTAAAACTACACTAAATTTCAGATGCAATGATTGTAATAGCTGCTACAACTAAAGAAGAAGCAAGTTGTAATTGAAAAAGTATATTTTTCGTAACACAACTCACTTCATTACGGAAAAAACAAACTCGCGCAGCAAAGCCGCTTTGCGCACCACGCCCGTTACACTTATAACTCAGCCGAATTAAATTGTAAGAAGCTATTATACACTTTTTAATCTTGACTGACCTCTTCAATTTGGTCGGTTCATATATTTTTTTAAATGTCATATTAGTTAAGTGATGTGAAAACCGTAACCTTCCGGTAGAAACTCACGATAAGTTACACAGAGCAACATAAGCGAGCTCTCATAAGCACGTCTAGCATGAAGGACCATATCAAGCTCGATAGTGTTCTTGTTCTTCCTCTTTGTTGATTTAAGGTGGGACGATAGCAACGTGGCGGGAAATTCAAATTTTCATTTTTACATTTTGTAGCTAAACTGAGCCTGTAGAGAACTGTAAATCCGATTGTGTTCGTCTACGAAGCAGTGGTACTGCCCAAAAAACTTGTCGTAGACCTAACACATAACCGGCTGAATTATTGTTGCTCTGTTGTTTACAATAATGAAAAGAATACTTTGTTATTTCCGCGAACGAAAAATCGCTGAACAAAAATAGCTCAGTTTAGCTACAAAATGTAAAAAATTGTGAAAATTTCTAATTTCCCGCCACGCTGCTATCTTCCAGCCATAAGAGAGATGCCAAAGCAATGCTTTCTTCTTGCAGATTTAAACCCGGTGTCGGCAGTCTTAGAAATGAGTTGGTGCCTCTAATTAGCCCTTATTACTGTGGCAGTTAATTTTTAATTCAAACTCGAAGACTTTTTCCGCTTTCACACTCACGTTTATTGTAAGCAGAGGCATCATGAGACAAATTCAAATTCTGTAGTGTCGACGACCTCATGATGATGAATCATCCAATAGATATGCAAGGCATATAACCCGTGCCATTAAAGAAACGATATATAAATGGCGGACACTCTCGCGCCCTCTCGCTTTAATCATATCTCCGTCTATACTCACACGTAACGTTAGCAAAGTCATTTTAGGCAGTCCTGATTAGTCACCTACGCTTGGCTAATAAAACACGCCAAAATACGTTCGCCTCTTATTGTTTTTTTTAATGTTTGTCGAGTTATTTCAATATTGTAGTTTACGTTAAGTGTTGTTATTTGTTGAGGTTTGTATTATTTACTACGTTTTAATGTTTTTGATCTTATTTTCATAAAGATTGTTGTTTAATGACAAACCCAACGTAGAACAATTACCTAAACAATAAAGAAAGCATCGTAAAACAATATTTCCTAACCAAAAATGTAAGAAAGTTTTAGGTATGAACCGAAATCGTATTTTCGTAACCTCTTTTTCAGACCTTACCATAGGTACCCGCCGCCATTTTCATATCGTTTCTCTATTGGCACGGCTTATACCATTTGGTAAAAGGTACCTTGATTTTGGCTTTATTCATAGCTGATAAGACAGCAAAATGGAATAGACTGCTTCAAGGTTTCCTCAGTTTTGATAAAACACTCGTATTCAGATTAAAACTTCTTCCTCAAATGAGAGCATTGAAGAAAGAGAAGATTGTCAAGAGAATCTGACTGAACCTAAAGATAAAAGAGTATGTTTCTCAGGTACAAAACAATAGAAGAAATTAGAGGACATGGTTTATTTATTGATATTTTGTTACACAAATGTGTGTACACAGGTCATCTCATAGGGGTAACAAAATAAAAAATATTCTGATTGATGAAAATCTAATTAACCACTGAATTCTCCACAGGTATTGTAAGCAGGACTCATAAACAAAGGAACTGGTGAAACTAAAGTCAGGGCTGATGCCTCCTCCTTCCAACCGCATCGTGATAACATAAGAACATTGCTGCTAATGATGAACAAGTCCTTAGGGGTAGGAGCTCCCGGGCCTTTACTCTTCATATTGAAAACGCATAATCTTAACCGCCAGCATCCAATTTATCTTTTGACAAAAAAATCTGTACAAAATATATTAAATATATACTCTGTAATGCTAAAAACTGTAACGCTACCTCCTCAATAGTTCCCACCACGATATTAAATGATTTAAAAACACAATAACTTCATTATCACTGCGAGAACAAACATTAACGTGTCGCGAGCGCGCGGGGAGGCCTATATACAAGTCAACATTAAAACTCATACGTCCGTCAGTCACAGAAATACCGTTGCTTTGATTAGTTTGATTTATAAATTTATCCATTGTGTGAATTTCATACAGTCGGTGTGGTCTTACGATCTAGGCGCGCGGGGTGCGGGACGTCTCGCGTCCTTTGCTTATCGTCCGTGCGTGGCTTTAGGTCCATAATATACAATAGTTATATAGGAGAGGGTGCGGCGGGTTAGTTCCGCTCAGCCTCGTCGCAGTCGCGCGAGATGTGTCCGGGCTTGCCGCACACATAGCAGGTCTTGGTGCCGTCGGGACAGTTGCGGCTGATATGGCCGGCCTTGTTGCAGTTGTAGCAGGTCTGGCCGGAGGACTCGCGGCCTCCCTCGGGGCAGTTCCGCGCGATGTGCCCCGTCTTGTTACAGTTATAGCACGACGGCTCGTCGGGGCTCTGCGCGCACTCGCGCGCTATGTGCCCCGTGCCGTTACATCTGGAAAATGGTGGGGGAAATGCGTTAGTCACTCGCCAAGTCGCCAAAAACACCTTACTCGCAAAATAGGCGCAAGTAGAGACGTCGAGTTGCGGAAAACAGCCCGTTTTACCATTACCAACACTTTACTCGTTCTTGATTGAATGGTCTTCGGATTACGATGTGTGAGGAAGACATGATTGTCATCGTACTCGAACCGAGAGTCCGAAATGAGCTGCGTCGTTGGCGATGCGAGTAGACTGCCTCGGGTATTGTCAAAAACCTCCATGGGCAAGATGTGCTCTGTGAAGCATGTGTGTCCTAGTGGCTTAGTTTACGTTTACAACAGAGGACGGCGGATTCTCTTCTCCCGCCATCCACTATCTTCGCCAAAGCAGCCTCGAAATGATGCCTAAGATCAAGTAGTAGCAACGGTAGTCGGCCTCCTTACACAGGCTGAAGAAATTGGCCCTGGAGATCAACAACCACCTGTCCAAACAAGGGCTGACGTGGCAAGCTAATAACGAGAGACTGCCAGGCCGCCATCGTATTATCTGGAGAGAGGAGGCGCAAAAGTTGCAAAAGAGAATTCGTCAACTCTGCTAGACGGTGCAGCAAGACTGCGAGAAGTGTAGATCCTTTCTTGGAGTCCTATGTCTCTGATAGGAGTTGTCAAGTCACCTGTAGCAACGGTCGGCCTCCTCCTTGCAGTCACGCGCGAAGTGGCCGGTGCGGTTGCACTTGAAGCACTTTTCGCGCTGGCGGCTGAAGCCGGCGTCGCGGGTGTCGCGGCCACCGCCGCCGCCGCCGCCGCCGGTGCTACCGCCGGTGGTGCATTCCCGGGCGAAGTGCCCGGTGCGGTTGCATTTGTAGCACACGCTCGAACTCATTTTTCTGGAACGAGAGGTTTCAAATCAGTACATGGGCGACTTTAAAGTTACCGTCGACGGACTACGTGAGGTGTGGACATCAACATTGCAAATAAAGCTGGATCGATTAAACCGTGAAGTGCCTGTACAGTCAAGGAGACCGAGACGACCTAGAAGACCTGCTTCGGATCAGAGGCATACGAGAGATCTTGAGAGCAAGTAAAATGTTCCAATACTATTGTGTGTATGATGATGTAAATGCATCCTTGTCCTATAAAGCCATGAATATGTTATAATCAAACACTAATGAATAAAGAATAACTAATGAACAAACATTACCATTACAACACATGGATTTATATCTTTAATTGAGCATTTGTACCACCACGTACGTCACACATGTGTTTTCACACGCACACTAGTGCAAACATTAGTTACAATACGTGAGAATACATAGTAAACCCAACCAGTGACAACGATTGACCCTGACCTGACATTACGGGCTTCTGATAAATAAACCTAGATCATGGGTATTATGTGCAGGAAAGATATTGAAAGTGGAAAACTTAGGTTTGGACTAATAAAATCAATAACTTATATGAGTAGAACTCGCTTGATGACTGGGACAACATGTGTAGGCACATATCTTTTGCATTTTTGTTTTAATCAGTATTGAGTATGGTTTCGATTACTATGGCCCGGTTTCTGAGTTGAGAATTTTGCTAAGCAAATACTTTACTATCGCTCTGTCACGCTCTTTTGTGAGAAATCTGGAGAGACACAACGATACTTACCCATTTACTTTCTCAATTCAGAAACCGGCAGTATTTCAATTACATTAGACACAATAAAGAAGCTACAAGCTAACAGGAGCACTAAAACATAGTGTAAAGAAGATAAATTGATCAACAAGTTGCATTATCTACTTTGGTGGTTTTGACTTTCTCATTCAATGTTTCAAACACTGGGCTATAATCCGCGCGCGATGAGAATGGGATGGAATCTTGTCAGTCAATCGGAAAGTTTTTTTTACTCTGACAAGGTTGCATCGACGCGAGTTTGCGTACCGCGCGCGTCTCAGCTCCAAAAGGTCGCATCCCATTCTCATCCCGCGCCCATTATACCAATGTACCTGCCTGTATGCCTTAGGAAGGAACCTGCGAAGTTAGAGTAGAACCTCACTAAATGTTTTTCTCAAAGATAATAACAATATCAAACTTTCTAAAACTGGAAAAGTCTCAAAAGACAACTACATAAGAGCAAGAAAATGTTAAGTTCCAGTAGGCCATGGCGAAATTCAAAACTCTACTTTCTAAACTGAGTTAGAAGAGGCAAGGAAATTAGATCAGTATGCCAATGGGGTCAATGCACTAACACTATCACTTGGAACAAAGAAATTATGAGATAACTGTAGCTGGAACTAAAAAACATAACCCTCCTTTGGACAGTCGGGTAATAACAAAGTAAGGGCCCGATTAGCCCTGTTAAGAATCAGGACTTACATTTTGTCCTGGTTTCACAGGTTCCTAATGCAAAATATAAATCTACAAGAGAAACTCATGGGAATTGAATCTAAATGAACAGCATGGTAAATCAGTAGGTTTATCCAACATCACTTATAGTTCTCCACCTACTACTATCCTCGGCCAATCACACTTGCTTTGCTACCAACCGTTTGCCGGAGATTGCTTTCCCATGACATTTTTAATTAATTAAATATTGATTCATACGGCAATGATCATCTGATCAACCTCTAAAGGTTACAATCAAAAACATAACAGAGGTGTTTGAGAATTTCAATATTTATAAACTCTGTCAGGGCATTACTTAGGTACCTACTATTGTAGTTAGGTTAGGTGGAATCATGACTCAGGAATCACTTCCTTCAATGTCAAGGTGAACTATCACAGGAATCGTGAATCCATGCAAAATTAGGGCTTGAGCAGATGTGAATTCACTTGACACGGTACCTAACACATGGGAATTCACAGAATGTTCTCCAATAAAACAAGACATCACAAAAAGCAAAAAGAAAGAGCTCAACAAAACCCAATCGCGACGCACAGCCTGAGCTAACACAGAGCAACGGTTTATGCGATCTTTATCGTAAAATAAATATCAGGAAAATGGAATTTCACAATAAATTACCGTGTCGGTAATGTATGTCAGCTAAACCAGTGGTTGTCAAAGGAACCACGTTCAATTCAATTTGTTAGAGCGATGAAAATGCAAGAAACAGAAAGGAATTCACTTAATTACTTGATGGAAACGCTCTTCGTGACTTCAATAGCTGGCAAATTAGAGAAAACTCTGTCTCAACGTACATACAGCTTAGGATATCCAAACCACGTGTAGACGAACCGGCGGTACAAGGTTTCACAATAGATATTGCACTTCCCACTTACCGATTAGATGTAAAACTTGTTGAGCACTTAGATCACTACTTATTCGATCTCAGAACGATCAATTAATCAGTAGAATTAACAAAATTACGGCAAATAACGACGCTTAGTTTGCAAGGAAGCCAGCCACCATCGCTACGAATTCGTAAAAGACATTTTTGTCATAGACAAGATGACATGTGTTTTGTTTGAGTTTGCGTACTTTTTTGGGATTTTTTCAAATTCTCCTCCTCCACCCGAAGAAGTTACAATAAAAATAAAAATTAGATTTTTACTTGTGAACGATAAGTGATTTTCAGCTCCTGAAATTCACTGCAAATAAAAGTTTTAGTTTTTATCTTAATGAAAAGTGAACAATGAAAACGGCTTATTGATTGTCTATTGCAAAGTGAATCCAACCAATGACGTCATCTAGTAACCAATCAAATTGAAGTATTTCGAATTTATTGGCCAATCAAGACTCAGCATTTGAATTTTTTCCTTGATGGCGCTTATCTCTTTCTTTGTCGCACTCAAAGCTAGACATATTGCTATCCTGCTGTCAATTATTATTTTTTTGAAGTTTTCAGATTTTGGAACGCAAACGTATCAACAACAAACTTGTATAATACGACCGTTTTACAAAGGTGAAACTGAGTATTCGACGTCGCTCCAAATCCAGGCATCTTTAACTATTCGTGTTATAAACTTTATTCATTTTCGTTGAGGTTATGTGCATCGGTGTTTATTTTTGATACATAAAAACTTTAATAATGTCTTCAAGCAAGCGTCCTGGTAGCCCTGAAAATGCTGAAGAAGGAGAGGAAGGTGAAGGTTGGATCGGGCCAATGCCTTCCGAGGCTGCCACGGCCAAAACTAAGAAACGAAAAGGTTAGTAAAATACATTATCATCATCATCATATCATCAGCCTACCTACTCACAGAACATACTGCTTTGCTTTATGTACTTAAATTATATAAAACTAGCTTTTGCCCGCGACTTTGTCCGCTTGGACTACAGAAAAAATATAATTATGTTACTTTGCTCCTTTGCGTGATAATACATATGTAGCCTATGTGTTATTCTGATATCTAAGTTATCTCTATTCCAAATTTCATTCAAATCCGTTCAGCCGTTTCACCGTGAAAGAGTAACAAACACTCACTCACAAATATAAGAAAATAAGAAAAAGAAAATGCTAAGAGGGCACTCGCTGAAGTCGAACCAGCAACCATGGACAAGGAACCCCAGAAAACACTTTTTGCTGAACAGTATAGAGAATGCGTGGAATAAACTACCTGATGCAGTAATCAGTGCCCCCTCGGTGAACTCTTAAAAATAGACTTGATAAACATTTTAAAAGAGCACTAAAGTGATATTCACGCATTAGCTTTGTGATGACTACAAACTAAACGCGAAGGAAAACATCAGTGCTGCCAGTGTAATTCTATAATTGTATTATAATAATTCTTTATTAATTTGTTTTCAGTGTTAGAGTTTGAATCACTCTACATAGAGAACCTGCCGTTATCAGAGACATATGAGCGCAGTTACATGCATCGGGACATCGTGACACATGTAGTTGTGACGAAGACTGATTTTATCATCACTGCTAGTCAGGACGGTCACTTGAAGTTTTGGAAGAAACAGGTATGTACAATTGGATAGATGGTTGAGAATTAATTTTTCATCTTCTTGTAGTGCCGTCTCCTATCGGAGGTTGGCAATCATCTTTGCTATTTCTTCTTCTGAGGCTGCCAAACGGAATAAGGAGCTCGTGGATAGTTGACACCAATAGCGTACATTCTCAAGCCTTTATATCTTGGGTCTTCCAGCGCCTCTATTATCTAAAAATTAATTCCACTCAACCTACGAGCGTCAAAACACGCGAAAATAGCCCTTATTGAAATGAACAATCCTTTTTTTGACATTTAAAAACCATTATTTTTACGGTGAATTTTTTAGATAATACAGGGGCTGGTCTCCTCCTGCCTGATATCTTAGCTTCATGAGGTGAAGGAGTCCATATTGGGTGTTGCACATTATATGGCCAAATACTCAAAATTGCGTTTTCTGATGGTCGCCATTACCTCAATATTTTTTCTCATCCTCTGAAGCACAGTGGTATTGCGTTGCAGACTTTTTGGACTTACAAGATTTTGAGAACTATCATGTGGGTCCTATATACAGGGTGCTAAGCGGGAACTGGGTGAAAGGGCAGGTCATGACGATATTGGGAAAAAAAACTGGTCGCTTGGTTCAGAAATTATAAGCTTATCTTTGAAAATTTAAAAATTGTCACCGAAAAAAAGAGTCACTCGGTTAGTATACTTTTTCTCCAATAGGGCGCCTATGAGCCGAAGTAATACCAATTAGTTAAAAGTGAATATTGTAACAGCATATGTATCAAAATTGTTTTTCTATAACCAGGAGGAGGGCATAGAGTTCGTGAAGCACTTCCGGTGCCACCTCGCCAGCATCAGTCACGTGGCCACAAACAGCACCGGCACGCTGCTCTGCACCGCATCCACCGAGAAGACTATCAAGGTCTTCGACGTTGTTAACTTTGGTGAGTCAAATCAGGCCAGCACTGCAGTGGCACAACACCGCGACAAACATTGCGGCTATACGCAATAAAAAGTAAGAACAAGAGCTTTTTGTAAAGCTTTTTTTGTATGAGTGAAGGTGTCACTGGCCACTGTATAGATAATTTCAACTAGTGGTTCGCCCCGAACTTTGAACTCGCGACCCTCTATCTCAGTAACCCCTCGACCGATTTGGCTCATGTTCGAACTTAAAACTTCTCTTTGCCTCATTTACCCGCCTACCAAATTTCATGACGATCCGACTACATTTACTCAAGTTATCGTCGAACGAACATTCATATATACATACTCATACATACATACAAACGCCGGATTGTTCCAGTAGACTCGGAGAACTTCGCTTCGCTCGCTCGTTCAATAATTTTTGGGTGCATATTCGGGTATGCCTATCTCTGGCCGGGAACCCTAGCCTAGGTGAGTCTGCGGCAGCCCTGCCGGTCCATTTGTCTATAAGGTTCATCCTAAGCCTAACACCCTCACCATAACACATTATCTTCAACTTCCAGATATGATCAACATGGTCACCATAGAGTTCGAGCCATTCTGCACCGAATGGGTGCACTCTGCTGGGGACCCTATCTCGGCGTTAGCTGTGTAAGTTTGAAACGCGACCCATGGCGTTTTGTCCATTGATGTTATTTCCTTAGGTGTATGACGATAATGCAAATGAGGAAAGATGTTGGGCCACTGGCTACGTCACGCATGACAAATTCATAACTAACATAATAGAAGGAAAGAGAGGTAGAAGAAGACCAAAAGAAGGTGGATGTCGTGAGTGAAGTACCAACCAGGCTGCGAAGGAACTAGCCTGCCACTGAAGTTTACGGTGAATGCTGCACCGACAAGATTATGATGACATGTATGAAATACAAGAAAGAAGAACTTACTCTGAACACCTGCTTAATTAATAGTTTTAGATGGAACTTAAATATTAGAGGTGCTTGGCAAATTCAGAATAGCTTCAGAAATTAAAAATCCGTGAGGTGCATTTTTTTAATAGTGTATATTAGTACATATATTTTTTAAGTTGCCTCTATCGTTTCCCACTACTAGGCAAACACTTCCTTATCTTAGTGTACGTGCCGCCACCCCGTTAAAAACTTATAACCCGTGCCATTAAAGAAACGATATATAAATCGCGGACACTCTCGCGCCCTCTCGCTTTAATCATATCTCCGTCTATACTCACACGTAACGTTAGCAAAGTCATTTTAGGCAGTCCTGATTAGTCACCTACGCTTGGCTAATAAAACACGCCAAAATACGTTCGCCTCTTATTGATTTTTTTAATGTTTGTCGAGTTATTTCAATATTGTAGTTTACGTTAAGTGTTGTTATTTGTTGAGGTTTGTATTATTTACTATGTTTTAATATTTTTGATCTTATTTTCATAAAGATTGTTGTTTAATCACAAACCCAACGTAGAACATTACCTAAACAATAAAGAAACCATCGTAAAACAATATTTCCTAACAAAAAATGTAAGAAAGTTTTTGGTATGAACCGAAATCGTATTTTCGTAACCTCTTTTTCAGACCTTACCATAGGTACCCGCCGCCATTTTCATATCGTTTCTCTATTGGCACGGCTTATAGCGAGGTACACGCGCCATCTTTGCCTTGGTCTGCAAGGTGTTATATTTACATGCATCTCTTTTCCCGCCGCAGCTCAGAAAAGAACAGCAACAAGATCCATGTGTTCGACGCGATGCAGACGTCGGGCACACCGCTGCACACCTTCGAGTCGCTACACCAGAGCACCGTGGCCACCATCAAGTATAACCCAGTGTTCGAGACTGCAGGTTCGTTCAATTTAAGGTCCAACGATAGCAACGTGGCGGGAAATTCAAAATTTTGTAGCTAAACTGAGCTATTTTTACCCGACTACGCGAAGCAAAAAGGAGGGTTATGATTTTAGCAGCGTATGTATGTATGTATGTATGTTTGTGTGTTCATCTGTTCCCTCGCAGAGCCTTAACTACTCGGCCGATTTCAACAAATGAGGTGTCATTGGATTCGTCTTAATCACCCAGGTAACATAGGATAGTTTAATTTTGAAAAAAATCAAGATGGCGGCCGTGCTGCGCCCTAAAGTGGTGGACCTAAAAATAAAAGTTATCGGATACCATCGTCATGGGTATCAAATGAAAGGGCTTTAAAAGACCTTTTCAAAAATGTAAAACACATGTAGCGTCAACATAACAAATAGAACAAAAAATTCCAAAATGTGTTTTTTTTTGCTTTTCTTGGTTCTATTCTGGGTGATCGTCCAAAATTACTTACTAAAAAGCTCGAAAAAAAAATAGAAGTTAAAAACTAAAACCCGACTACTAAAAGGCTTAAAACAAGACCTGTTTATCCTTAAAATAGACTCATAGATAAATAATCGTAGTCGGAGGACACCACATTCGCATTTGATAAACCGATGGCCTCCGACTACGATTAATTATCTATGAGTCTATTTTAAGGATAAACAGGTCTTGTTTTAAGCCTTTTAGTAGTCGGGTTTTAGTTTTTAACTTCTATTTTTTTTTGTTCAGCGATTTTTGTTTTACGACAATGAAATTGTATTCTTTTCATTATTGTAAACAACAGAACAACAATAATTCAGCCGTTTATGTGTTCTATTTTTAACCCCCGACCCAAAAAGAGCGGTGTTATAAGTTGACGGATATGTGTGTGTCTGTCTGTTGCACCGTAGCCATAGCTCTTAAACGGGTGAACCGATTTGGCGTTTTTTTTAGAATTTGAGAGCAGCCCCTCTACCCTTGACGCATTTTTCCAATACGGCCGCAATATGGCGCAATTTACAAAATTTAATATTTTACAAATTTAGACGCATTTTGTGTTTTTATTGAATAAAACAGCATTACCTTTGAATAAACATTACAAGGTATTTAAAATCAAAGCATTACAATGCGAATTCAAAGAGAAATTAATTTTAAAACTTTTCCAATTTGATCGCAATAGCGTCAAGGGTAACCCCCCCAGGTTTTCTAGTGAGTGTTATATGGAATGTTTTATCAAAATCGGTTCAGCCCTTTATGAGATATGCTAATTTGAAGCTAAAATGTCGGGGGTAAGTATTTGAAATTTTACTATCGAAGTCGCAGAAGAAGTTGCTGGCATCAGAGCCTGCGCCGACGCACAGTGGCGGACAAAAAGTCCGCGGCGCGCTCTTATTTTTACAATAATAAGGTTAGGTAGGGGAAAAGAATTCCAAATTTTCGATGGAGGGAGACGCCAATGGTGACATCGACGTTTCACTAAATCTACTGTTTGGAATTTTAATTCCGCGTTCACACCTCCAAGTGGTCCCTACCGGTAACTGGGGTGCGCTTATACTGGACCAATGTTTCATTGGTCTAGTAGAGGCGCGCCGCAGGCTAACGTGAACAGGTAGAAGCACCAAGACGCATTGGCCAGCGTGGTGCTAACCCGGCTAAATCCTTCATGAATCACGCTCACTTACCACGGCCCTCAGTCCCCGGCAGTCCCACTATTCCAAACTACGGTAGCAGTTCTGGTTCCGGTGGGGCAGAGGGTGCCAAGAATCTCCGGAAGAGATCCGGCTACCACAAAATGACATTGGCTACGTTTAACACCAGGACCTTGAGCACAGACGATCGATTGTGTGAACTACTACAGGAAGTCAATAACATCAAATGGGACGTCATTGGACTTTCCGAGGTACGCCGCAAAGGAGAAGACCTACTGAGACTCGACTGCGGACACCTTCTCTACTATAGGGGAGAAGAAGACAAAGCATATGGAGGAGTAGGTTTTCTTATTAACCATAGGCTGGCTTCTGCGGTCCGTAACGTAAGCAGCGTATCAACGCGAGTATGCTACGTTATTTTGACCATAAACAGAAGATACACACTTAAGGCAATCCAGGCATATGCACCTACCACGGATCATGATGACGATGAAGTAGATTTGTTTTACGAAGACATTGAAAAAGCTTATGACGAAAACCCTTGTCACTATACCGTCATATTAGGTGACTTCAATGCAAAAGTGGGTCCTGCCTTTTTAGATGAAAAGTCAGTAGGGCAGCACGGTCTTGGTTTGAGAAACTCCCGCGGACAAACTCTTGTCAACTTCCTTGAGAAACACCAACTATACGCTATGAACACATTTTACAAAAAGCGACCATCAAGGAAATGGACTTGGGTGAGTCCGGGTGGACGAACCAAGAACGAAATTGACTACATCATTAGCGCAGATAAGAACCTAATTAGCGATGTCTCCGTACTTAACCACTTTAAGACCTGCAGTGACCACCGTTTAGTGAGAGCCACTCTAAAGATTGACCTGCCCAAAGAGAGGGCCAAACTTGTGTTAAGTTCCAAAAATAAATATGACCACACCGACTACATGTTTCTACAAAAGGAATTCCAATTAGACCTAAGGAACAAGTTTGAAGGACTGGCGGAAGAAAATCTTGACGTGAACTCACTGAACGACACTCTCTGCAAAACCATGGTAGAAACGACCAAGAAACATATCGGTGGTCAAAAACAAACAGACAGCAAACTGACACCTAACACCTTAACTCTTTTGTCAGAAAGAAGAACACTTAAACAAAACACAATTATAGATCAAAAAGCGATACTCACCATTAACAAAAAGATCAGAAAGACAATTAGAACAGACATACGAAACTATAATACCAAAATTATTAAAGAAACCATAAAAGCAAACAGGGGACCTAAAGTTTTCAAAAAGAAATTGAACAATAGCAAGCAGGAAATCAGTAAACTTAAAAACGCCACAGGAAATACAACAACAGACAGAGAAGAGATAGTTACCATAGTAGAAGAGTTTTACTCGGACCTTTATGCTTCCAAAGCAGCTGAACCGCATCCGCTGGATGAATCTGACCCTAGAGCTGAACCAGTCGAACGACTCTGGGACAACTTGCCAGAGATTCTCGAGGACGAAATTGCACACGCTTTAGGTCAGATGAAGCGCGGGAAAGCATCGGGAGAAGACGGAGTCTACGTCGAGATGCTCCAAGCGGGGGGCCATTCAGTGTTAAAGGTTCTGGAGGAGCTCTACAACAAAGTCCTAACTAGCGGAGTTACGCCAAGGGCTTGGAAAAATGCTGTGGTTTCTATACTACACAAAAAGGGCGATAAAGCGAAGTTGCAAAACTACAGACCCATTAGCCTACTGTCACAGGTATACAAACTTTTTGCTAAAATACTTTGCAACAGACTTTCGCGGCTTTTTGACGAATATCAGCCCGTCGAACAGGCAGGTTTTCGGAGTGGATATTCTACAATGGACCACATATTTGCAGTCAAGCAACTGATGGAGAAATGTAGAGAGTATAATCAGCCTTTGTGTTTTGCATTCGTAGATTACGAAAAAGCATTCGACAGCGTCGAACACTGGGCTGTATTCCATTCACTCCATCGTTGCGGTATCGATAAGCGATATGTAGATGTACTCCGAGAGCTCTACAGTTCGGCCACTCTTCAGGTGCGAATGCACAAGCTAACCAACCCGGTGACGATCAATCGAGGTGTACGCCAAGGAGACACTCTTTCGCCCAAGCTCTTCACAAATGTCCTTGAAGACGTGTTGAAGACTGTAGACTGGAGCGAAAGTGGTGTCAACATCAATGGTGAAAGACTAACACACCTGAGGTTTGCTGACGACCTTATCCTGGTAGCTGAGAGCGCTGTCGATCTCCAAAGTATGCTCGCAGGATTGCATGAAGCATCCCTGAGGGTTGGCCTCAGGATGAACATGTCCAAGACCAAGATCATGTCGGACAATACCACTGACAGTCTAGGCGTAAATGTTACCGTGGACAACTGTCCCATCGAAATGGTTGACGAATACGTTTATCTTGGACATCGTTTATCCTTTGGTCAACAGTTCCAGGTAAAAGAGATTGCTAGGCGTATCCAGCTGGGATGGGCCGCCTTCGGCAAGCTTGGTACCTCAATGCCTAAAAACCAAGGTTTTCAACCAGTGTGTGCTGCCTACTCTCACTTATGGTTCTGAGACATGGACTCTTACCAAAGACGTTATGCACAAAGTCAACGTTGCCCAAAGAGCCATGGAGCGAGCGATGCTTGGTATTAAGCTCTTGGACCGTATACCGAACGTTGTAATAAGAAGCCGCACAAAAGTGGCAGACGTCGGAAAACGCATAACTTCTTTAAAGTGGAAGTGGGCAGGACACCTGGCGAGACGTACCGATGGCAGATGGACAAAGTCCATTGCGGAATGGCGACCCCGAGAGGGGAAGAGATCCGTTGGCAGACCACCAGCCAGATGGTCGGACGACATAGCCAAAGTAGCCGGAAAACAGTGGCTGCGCCTGGCGCAGGATCGTGAGAGGTGGCGTGAGCATGAAGAGGCCTTTACTCAGCAGTGGGTGTTAACAGGCTGATGATGATGAAGGTTGCCGCTAGGCGAGACGAGGACAAAGTGCAACCTTATTATTGTAGTAATAAGAGCGCGCCGCGGACTTTTTGTCCGCCATTGTGCGTCGTCTGCGCAGGCTCTCAATGCCACAAAAAAATAACCGCATTTAAGACGCAATACGTCTCACAAGTAGCGCCGCCAATGAAAGAAAAAACATATCTTTTTTTGGATGCGTTTTTAGCACAAAACGCTCCTGCGATTTCTCAACGAGAAGCTTAACTATTTTTAGGACCTAAGGTTTGGATTCCAGGATTGGATTTCCTACGAATGCAATCGATTCTCGCCAAAAGTGGCCACTGCATTCTTAAGTTCTAGGATCTGTAATACAAACCTTAGGTCCTAAAAATAGTTAAGCCTCGCGTTGAGAAATCGCAGTAGCGTTTTGTGCTAAAAACGCATCCAAAAAAAGATATGATATTTTTTTCATTGGCGGCGCTAAGTAGTTGTGAGACGTATTCCATCTTAATACCTTCCGCAGTGTCTGTGGACAAGTCGGGTATCGTCGAGTACTGGACCGGGCCGAAGCACGAGTTCAAATTCCCCAAAACGGTCACGTTCGAGTCGAAACTCGACACGGATCTGTTCGACTTTGTCAAGAACAAGACGTACCCCACCTCGCTCGCATTCTCGCCCGACGGCAGGAAAATGGCGTCCATCAGTTTGGATAGGAAGGTGAGTTGGGGCGTTTATTTCAGACGTATGCTCATAGTGTTAACAACATGTTCATCTTAGTATAGATTAGTACATACGACAGTACGCCAGAGTGTACACTTTTGTTGTAAAGTCACCCGTAACGTAACCGAGTAGAGTGTAAGGGTCGACGTGCTGTCGTGTGTACAATTTGTATAATAGAATTTAGTTAATTTTTAGTCCACTAAGAGGCTGATTGACATATTTATTGTTTATTTTTTTTATTTTTTTTTATATTTAATTTAAAATTAGTAATAATAAATTATGATGTCATAATCTTATCAAAAATATTTTGCACAGAAGACCACTGCGTGATGGATGGGCTAAGGAAAAAATAAAACCTGACTTAAATAATCTTAAAGGCCTACCACACGCACAAGCTTCACCACAGTTTTGCAAGCGCAAGCCAGGCTTGTACGCTGAACACTGTGCGTCTACAGTCTGGCGCATGCTACCGTCATACCAACTACACGCGCAGTGCACAAGCCTGGCTTGCGCATGCAAAACTGGGCCCTTAGCCTGTAAGACAATGGTGCCAAAATGGGCTGTCAGGTGACGACTTCAATTACGATTTGCTAACGCTGTCTGTCCTTTTAGTGTTTTTGTAGTACAGCAATAGTACATTACTGCCGCGGTCTTTAATGGGTGCGTTTCTGGCGCGCTTTTGATGGCCGACAGAGCGCAGCGTAGCGCAGCTCAAGGCCTTCACAGCGTGGTCAGCATTGCAGCCCTTGATGGACAAGCTGGAATGAAGGCCGAGACCGAAGGTCGAGGCCTTTATAGCGCGGACAGCAAGGGCTGCAATGATGACCAAGCTTGAGGGCCGAGAGCGTAGCTAAGCTAAGCTCGAGGCCATCATAGCGTGGCCAGAAGCGCACTCATTGCAGACCAAGGCTTGTATAGTGCTTTACTCAAACAATGCGAGTAATTTAAATAGAACCAGCTTACCTTTTGACTAGTTTACTTTCTGTTGATTTTTCATTCCGCAAACTTTTCGTAGATAAACTTGTATTTTTCCTTTGACTTCGGTGGCAATAGGTACCTTTAAATATCTTATTTCGCTTCCTTTTTATGTTCGGCGTTGTTAAACACATTGAATCGGAGGATTCGTTGCTTGAAGAGTTCACTTTTATTTACAACAAAAACAGCACGCACAGAAAAAATCACTTCGAACAACGCGCGAAGCGGCGAAAACAATATGGCCGCGCTTTTTTTTTCTATGCAATTTGTAGACTGCCAGCACCCAAACAGCCAAATTCTAAATAAATACTTTTTGTGCCTGACTTTTGACTTCTATTTATGAAACAAAACTCGACATTAATGGATTTTCATACAGTTTTTCTGGCCGCAAAACACGACATTAATGAAATTCCATACAACTTTTCTGGCGCCTAATCAAAGTAGCCCGCAAGTCCTCCTTTGCTCAAAGAAGGTTGTCGAATTAATGACCACATTACGAGCTTTTTTGAGTAAAGAATATTTTGATTCTAATTCTAGAGGATTAGTTCTCTGGTTGTAGGAGAAAAGCGAGGAGAGCCCGGTTTTGTCCTTCTGCCGGAACGCCATTGACCCGCCATTGCGTTACAGGCTAAGGGCCCTGTGGTGAAGCTTGTGCGTGTGGTAGGCCATATGGCCATAAAATGCGTGCCACGAAAGCAGAGAATTGAGACACCACTGGTTTGACATGCGGACGATTTATTAGGTCTCTTTATCTTTACAAACTTTTCCTCATTTATAATAAGTTGAAAAAATTCACTCGGGACAGGACTTGAACCCGCAACCTCTCGCATACCATGCAGGCGCTCTACCAATTGAGCTACCGAGTCAAGTAACTGTCGATGCGAATTTCTTCAACTAGTCTCAGTCTACTTTAGCGCCTGCACGGTATGCGAGAGGTTGCGGGTTCAAGTCCTGTCCCGAGTGAAATTTTTCAACTTATTATAAATGTTTAAATTATTCCCTAGCACGGGTTAGTGCTTTAGAAAAAACAAAAAACTTTTCCTGTTTATAATATTAGTGCAGATTTTCAATTTACTTTGACAAGGTAGCATCCCATTCTCATCGCGCGCGGATTATAGTGGCAACTGGCATCTGTATTTTGACCTGTCTCGTTCTCTCTCCGTCTGCTCTTTCTCTCTAGAAAAGTTTGAGAGATCTATAAAGGCCTTTGCATCTACGCAATGAGATGATTTATACAGCGTCCAGTGGCACCTTCACTCATACTACAGGGTGCACTCTAAGTCGATAGCGGAACTTTAACTAGGCTGTACTAGGTGGCGAAAAAATGGAGCGAAAAAAATATCAGCTGTTCCATACAAAAGGTCGACTCAGTACTGCGCCAAATGTATGAAGCAGCAGATTTTTGATTCGCTCAATTTTTTTCGCCACCTAGTACAAGTTGTTTGTAGTGATCAGTAGACAGCCTACTTAAAGTTCCGCTATCGACTTAGAGTGCACCCTGTAGATGGGTGAAGAGACGACTCGACGCTGCAGTGCCTGAGACATTGTTTTAGATGGAGTAGGCCTGTCCAGCACCTATACCATCCTCACATCTTAGTCGGCCTGAGGCAGAGACCTAGGGTCTCTAAAAACGCACCTTGCCCTTCCGTGGCCGGGATGTTATTCTCCTTGGAAGGTTTCTCGTTGAAGATATCCCGGTCGAGGTCGGGTGACTTGATGTCGTCGGGGCTCCGTCGCGAGAACATGTAGAAGCGGTTCTTCTTATAAGCGGTGCAGAACAGCGTGGGATCAGTCTTGACGTTCAACAGCGCGGGGTTCTCAGAACCTTCCATCTCGAGCGTGCTCGCCACTTTCACCTGGTTAGTGCGGCCCTGGGAATTTAGAGACGTTTTTTTTTATGCAACGTGTTACAATACAAAACATTTTTTTTTTGTTATTCTTTTATCTACGATCAGTAATTCATAGACTTTTATTAGATTTGTTTGTGTATTATTTGAGTAATGTAGGTGCTGCGTTCAGCAACGCAGTCTCCCTGTATCTTCAAGTCATTTAATTGAACGAGCGAGCGAAGCGAGCGAAGTTCTCCGAGTCTACTGGAACAATCCGGCGTTTGTATGTATGTATGTATGTATGAATGTTCGTTCGACGATAACTTGAGTAAATTTAGTCGGATCGTCATGAAATTTGGTAGGCAGGTAAATAAGGCAAAGAGAATTTTTAAGTTCGAACATGAGCCAAATCGGTCGAGGGGTTGCCGAGATATGGGGTTGTTAAGTTTATATGGGGTCGCGAGTTCACAGTTCGGGGCGAACCACTAGTTTATTTAGTTTGTGTCATTCCATCAGTGGTGGACGCTTCAGCCTGTGTGCATTAAGTGATGTTTCTAGCAGGATCGATGCCAGTTGGTTTGGATGCTTCGATAATCGTTGCTTGTAGTTTTGTGTTCTATTTTTGATTTCTTCCTCCACTGTGGGCATGTTGAGGCATTCATGGATCTCAGTGTTTCTAGTAAACCAGGCTGCACCAGAGATAGATCTTAGTATTTTATTCTGAGCTCTTTGTAGTATCTCGACATTGGAGTGGCTCGCTGTTCCACACAGTTCAATGCCATAGGTCCAGACTGTTTATGGCAACACAAGTTTCTATCTAGATTGTCTCTGGGCGATTAGCTCTCTCGAAGATTGTGTGTTCTATTTTGTTATAATCGTTTTCTTTTGGTTAATATAGTGTTAAATCAGTGCCTTTCTTTCATTAAACCTACAGTCCACTCAGCTATCGAGGCAGAGCTTAAAACATGGTCCATACGAGACCGAAGAAAGAAAACGCGAGCAAAATCAAAGAATACACCGAATTCCCAGCCGAAGGCGTCCATTGCGAGAATTCGTAGAGCAACGCGATCACCACTTCGTTGATCTACGCTATATACTATCAGTGGCGCCGACATCCAACCAAGCCGACAAAAGTTCTGCAAGCAAGATTCTAGATCAACGCGATCATCCCTCCGTCGATCTATACATAACCTATTCACGAAGCCAGTCATCATTCTCGGATTTCAAGACAAGTCGATCATCAAGACAGAAGAGCGCCCCCCGCAAACACTGTGTTCGAGCTGCAGCGCGTCAAGGAACTCACGAGAGCGACCAATCACAGCGGCGGATTTCAGCGAGCGAGCCCGACGACGCCTCCCATTGGCCGGCAAGCTGCAACGCGTGCGCCGTGCGCTATAGCTATTGGACACATCCTGCGCCGTGCGTCACGCCATTTCGTCGCTGTGCCGCGCACGCATGACGCACATTGACTTGACTGAAGTTGACTGCCGCCATTTTATACGTGATACATTCTCCTTGGCCATTTAGAAAATTAATTTACTGTGTTTCTTCTTCGTGTTATTTTCGCAACTACGTTGTTTTGCGCTCGGTGCCTTGTTGTACTGCTAGCTAGTTATAGTGCACTAAGCAATGGGGGACCTAAAGAAGCTGACCGTCGACAGAGGATACGTAAAAGGTACTATCACGCGATTACATAACTTTGCGTCCGATGAGGACAACCTGAAGAGTAGTTCGAGGGAAGCACTCGTTACTAAACGGGACAAACTAAGGTCGTGCTTCCTGGAGTATGAAGAATACAATAAGGCGATTCTAGCGTTGAACTCAGCGGACGCAGAAGACATTGGGGAGGTGGAGACAAAATACTTTCACTGCCTTACTAATTTCAATGAAAATATTGGTACTAGTTTACGGTTAAGTGACCCGGAGGCGGGTAGCAGTGGCATCCAACATAGGGCAAAGTTGCCGTGCATAAATATACCAACTTTCAGTGGCAACTACTCTGACTATGTCACCTTTATCGAGTTGTTCAGGTCACTCATAGATAACGACACGGCCCTAGATAATGTGCAAAAGCTTTATTACCTGCGATCATTCCTCAAGGACCAACCCTACGAGCTAGTGAAGAATCTCCCCCTTGTTAGTGAAAGTTATAACATAGCGCTGAGGCTCTTAGAGAAACGGTTCTTTAACAAATATAAAATTGTCGCCGAACACGTCAATAACCTCATTGACTTGGCGGCATTACCTAAGTATCCAAACGCACATAGTATAAGAAGTTTTGTTGCAGAGGTCCGACAAACACTGGCAGCGCTGAATAATCTTGATGCTAAGGTCAAGGGTTGGGACCCGATACTGCTGGGCATCCTAACACGGAAGCTGGACGCCTATAGTGCTCGCTCCTACCAACTGGAGCGAGATCTGGACGAAGAGCCCACAATACCTCAATTCTTAGATTGGATGGACAGGCGCGCGCTGGCAATAGAAAATGCCGAAGGAACAGGAGCAAGGTCGAATTCGACACAGGGGCGCTCCGTCGCATCAAACCCAATGAGGAGTGGGGTGGCACTAGCGGCTGCTGCCGGGCCAACACCGGAAGGTGTACAATGCATTCAGTGTAAGTCAATTGATCATAAAATATTTGCTTGTCCTGCATTCAAATTGTGGGCTGCGATAGACAGGGTGTCCTTCGCTACAAAGAACGGGCTTTGCAACACTTGCTTAAACAAACATTATGGTAAGTGTCGATTCCACTTTAGGTGCAACCAGTGCAAGAAAAATCATCACTCGTTATTACACCTCGATGAAAGTGGACCAGGTCCAGTCGTTCTTCTCTCAGGTGACTCCACGAATAACGTTTTAATCCCAACAGCACGAGTTAAGCTCATTGCAAAGGACGGCAGGGAGGTGCATGTCAAGTGCATCCTTGATTCTGGCTCCCAAGTGTCATTAGTCACTAAAAAAGCCGTTGAGGTCTTAGGCCTTACCCCTGAGCGAAATGATATAAACCTCATTGGCGTAACAGCTAGCAAGAACAAGGTCAGTTACTGTATTCCCTTGCAAGTGCATTCTCTGGCATCCCCATACAGCACTCTCGTTAACTGTCATGTGGTAGAAAAAATCACATGTGACTTGCCACAAACACTGCTCAGTCCAGAAGCTATTAAGATCCCTGCTGGAATCACACTGGCTGATACAACCTTTAATAAGCCATCTGAGATAAACATGCTCATCGGTGCCGATGTCTTTTTTCAGGTGATCCTGCCGAGTGAGGGCCAACGACCTGCACGCGATGACCTAGATGAGCTTCCAAATTCAGCGGCTCCGTGCATTCTCAATACCAAGTTTGGCCACATCATCGCTGGAGCATTAACTTCAGGCATCATAAAAAATCAGGTTGTATCTCTCGTGTGTGCTAAATGTGACTCAGATGTCAGTGATAGTATCAAAAGGTTCTGGGAGGTGGAGCGCGTTCCGGAGCTACTGATAGAGGATGATTCAGGCCTTGGTTTAGCTGAAAAGATTTTCAGGGAATCTGTTAAATTGGAAAACAATAAATTTACAGTAGACTTGCCTTTAAAGTTAGAAACCAGCGAAATAAATGAAATGTTAGGCGATTCGTTTAACCTAGCCTTACACAGGTTTCACAGTCTAGAAAAAAGACTGCAAAAAAATATTAATTTATTAACAGAATATCAAAAGTTCATTGATGAGTATGTAGAGCTTGGCCATGGACACTATGTCGATGTTGGATCACTCAATTTTAATGAAGATCCACTTTATTTTATGCCGCATCATGCTGTCATTAACGAGCAGAGCAAAAGCACTCCGGTCAGGGTCGTCTTTGATGCCAGTATGAAATCTAGTAAAAAGGTCTCATTGAATGACATTTTATTAAACGGCCCCATGGTACAAAAGGAGTTATTTGATATTGTCCTATTGTTCAGGTTGGGAGAGTTTACATTGAGTTCAGACATAAAGAAAATGTTTCGCAATATATTGGTAGCCCCGGAACATGCTTCACTCCAGAACATTCTATGGCGAGAGCATGCTAGCCAACCTATAAGGTGTATTCGCCTCGATACAGTCACGTATGGTGTGAAATCTTCAAGCTACTTGGCCACGCGCTGCTTACTTGAACTTGCACAAAGACATGAGCATGACTTGCCACTAGCATCCTTTATAATCCAAAACTGCACTTACGTGGATGATATTTTATATTCATGCTCAGATGTGGGCAAATTGCTTGAAGCTAAAAGGCAGTTGACTGAGCTGTTGAGCCATGGGAGCTTTGGGTTACATAAATGGGCCTCGAATACATCTGGCGTTTTGTCTGGCATACCGGAGACTGAACAACAATTCAGCGAGCTTGACCTTCAAAAAGGTAACCTTAGCATGAAAGCTTTAGGACTAACACTTGATATACAAAGGGACTGCTTTACGATTAACAGTCCAGAACCTTTCAGCGAGAATATAACAAAAAGAGAGGTTCTGAGCTATATTGCAAGATTCTATGATCCTATGGGTTTTGTTACCCCAATAATAATAACAGCAAAGGCTATAATACAAAAAATCTGGTCACATACTGTGGGCTGGGACGAGTGTATACCTAGCGAGCTAGCTAATGAGTGGTTGGAGTTTTGTAACAGCTTGGCTGCCATGCAACCCATTCATCTAAACAGGCACATCCCAGCAGACAGAGCAGTGGTGATGCAGATGATCGGATTCGCGGATGCTTCCAGCTCTACGGGCTATGGATGCTGTATATACCTACGCGTGGTCGACGATAAGGGTAAGGCTGAATTATACTTGCTCTGTTCAAAGTCGCGAATCAATCCACGTGCTAATCCACTAACAATACCCAGACTGGAGCTTAATGCTGCTCTGCTTCTATCCATTCTTATGGAGAGAGTGTATCAAACACTATACAAAAGCATTAAAATTGATGATGTGTACTTGTTTACGGATTCACAAATTGCATCGGCATGGATAAGGACAGAAATTACTAAGTTGCAAGCTTATGTTTCGAACAGAGTACGTGTAATCCAGCAAAAAACAGGTGCTTGGCGCTGGCTGTATGTACCATCGGTGGACAACCCCGCTGACCTGATCAGTAGGGGCATCAGCCCACAGGAGCTTCCGAACTGTCCCCTCTGGTGGAAGGGACCGATGTTCCTGCAAGGTGAGTACAGGTTCGATAACGACACAGTCGACCTACCTGATAATTTACCCGAGATGAAGGTTGTAAGGCCTACGCAAACCAAAGTGGTACTTACAGTAAATATACAGCATGATCTATCTCAAGTAGTAAATAGGTATTCTGATATAGGTAAAATGACACGAGTGCTCGCTTACATCTTCAGATTCTATCACAACTCAAAGGGTACAAAGGTAATAAAAGATAAGACGGTCCGACCTGATGAATTACAACATGCGTTGCATGTTATTATAAAACACGAACAAGCGATTCACCTTTGTGATGAATTAGAGTCACTGCGAAAGGGCATTAGTATGAAAGGGTCTTTAAAGGCATTACATCCATTTTTGGACAAGGATGGCTTGCTTAGAGTGGGCGGGCGACTAGCTAACGCAGATATACCACTGTCACAGAAACACCCTATCATTCTATCGAAAGAGTCCCGAATAACTGAACTTATTATACAGAGTGAACATGTTAGGTTACTACACGCAGGCCCAAAGTCACTTTTAGCAAATTTAAATAAAAAGTACTGGTTAATAAATGGGATGCGGCAGGTAAAAAAAGTAACTCATAAATGTCTGGTATGTTTCAGGCTGAAGGCGAATACAGCGAAGCAGCTCATGGGATCCTTGCCCCAGCAGCGAGTGACGGCAACTAAGCCGTTTGAGAGAGTAGCAATGGACTTCGCTGGGCCCGCACAAGTAAAAAATTCTCGGATCCGAAAGGCGTTGATTGGCAAGGGTTATGTATGTATATATGTTTGCTTCGTGACGAAGGCGGTTCACCTAGAGCTGACTTCCGATCTCACAACAGAGGCGTTTTTGGCGTCTTTCAAGCGATTCATAAGTAGAAGAGGCTTGCCCAGCGACGTCTAT
This sequence comes from Zelleria hepariella, assembly GCA_949319315.1. Lineage (NCBI taxonomy): Eukaryota > Metazoa > Arthropoda > Insecta > Lepidoptera > Yponomeutidae > Zelleria > Zelleria hepariella. The sequence continues at coordinate 28,583,576 of OX439382.1, read as the reverse complement.
AGTGACAATGGTGGTAATTTCCGTGGGGCAAGGAACCAGCTGGCTAAACTGTATAAGCTCAATAATTCTAGTGATCATCAGACGCTTGTGCAAGCCTGCGCTGCCAAAGAAGGCATTAGGTTTCATTTCACGCCAAGTTACGCACCAGTTTTCGCAGGACTTGCAGAGGCGGCTGTTAAAAGTATGAAATTTCATTTAAAGCGAATTGTATTGGATGTTCCACGAACTTATGAACAGTTGAACACAGTTCTATATCAGATAGAAGCTGTGCTCAATTCGCGCCCTATCTTGCCTCTCTCAGAGGACATAAATGACTACTGCTACCTCACTCCGGGTCACTTCTTGATAGGGACAGCTCTCACAACGTATCCTGAAGCAGATATTTCCGAAACTAAAACCAATAGGATAGGGTTCTGGCAACAATGTGTTCAGTTGCAACAAAGATTTTGGAATGCCTGGCACAAATATTATTTAAACACATTGCAAAATAGAAATAAGTGGTGTAGTTCTATGCCTAATGTAACTGTAGGCATGCTTGTGCTGATGAAGGAGCCTAATGCTCCGCCTTTGGTGTGGCCGATGGCACGGGTGGTAAATGTTCACCCAGGCAAAGATGGGAAGGTTAGAGCCTTCCAGCTAAAAACAGCTGATGGTAAATTGTATACTAGGTCGTTACAAAGCATATGTGTATTACCTATCGAAAAGTAATATTTTGTAACAACTACATTTAGGATAAAAAGAAAAAGCTGATGGTAAATTGTTAATAAGTCGATATTGAAAATTTATATTTTATAACTACTTTATAATTATGATAAAAGGAAACAGCTGAAGGTAAATTGTATACCAGGTAATTGCAAGGCATATGTGTATAACCTATAAAGGAATAATACTTTGTAACTGTTTCATATTTAAGATAAGTTATGTAGGATAAAAATAAGAAACAACCGATTGTTAAAATATTTATTTGCAAATAAGGTAAGTAATGTAAGTTTTGGCTAATAATACCAGCCTAAGCCATAATAATAGGCATAAGCCATCATGTGTAAAATAAGTTTTCTTGTTCAGAAAAATGTTATTAGGTACTTATGTTTTGTTTTGCTGCCTTTGTTTTGCTCAAGTATAACTCAAGGGTTACTTGGATTGTTATTTATAAGGATTTATCCCTTGTTAGGGAATTGTGTGGATCATAAGAACTTCAATGCTAGTTTCTTCTAAACTTAATTATTAGGTCAAGGACTTAATTAATGCACCAAACTCAAGGGTTACTTAGATTGTTATTAAAAGGATTTATCCCTTATTATGATATTGTGTGGGTCATAAGAACTTCAATGCAATGTAGTTTCTTCTAAACTTAATTATTAGGTCAAGGACTTAATTAATGCCTAGCATATGACACTTGCTTAGTACTTGTATTATGATACCTAGATTGTTATACATACCTGAGGCCGCAGTATGTTTATGGCAACACAAGTTTCTATCTAGATTGTCTCTGGGCGATTAGCTCTCTCGAAGATTGTGTGTTCTATTTTGTTATAATCGTTTTCTTTTGGTTAATATAGTGTTAAATCAGTGCCTTTCTTTCATTAAACCTACAGTCCACTCAGCTATCGAGGCAGAGCTTAAAACACAGACAGGTTTTATAACAGCCTTGTATATCAGTAGCTTGTTTTCCAGTGAAAGTGTGGAGCGACTACCCAAGATCCACTGTAGGTTATTGAATTTTAGCATCCTAACTCTTTTTATAAGGCGTAATCTACCGGTCAACAGGATGCCAATACTGTAAAAAAAAGTTGAAAACATTGATTTTTATTTTATGACCTTTTCATAACTTTTTTGTTTTAGGTATTAGCTCAAATTTAAAAATATGTTTGTGTGTGTAGGTGCTTTTGCATAGCTTTGAGTTGTTGAAACGTTGTGAAAGTCAATAAAGTTTTTTTAAGGCAGCCCAAAGGGCCTCTGACTTATTAGTCAAGAACAACCGGGACCAATAGTTAAACGTGCCTTTCGAAGCACGGAAGCGCTATTAGCTAATAATGTTGTTGGTGTCGCCGCCAGGTCCGCGTGTTCCACTTCCTGAGTGGCAAGCTGCACAAGGTGCTGGACGAGAGCCTGCAGCGGTTCCAGGAGCTGCAGCATCAGACCCAGCAGCTGCCCAACATGGAGTTTGGCAGAAGGTAGCGGAGATGAGGCTTCACAATAGAATAGAATATTTTTAAATTTAAACTTTCGTGAGAACTGCACATTTTTCTATTAAATCACGGTTTTACTCACTAGTAATTTGTCGGTGTAGCCGACTACTTGCTAGCCGAGACCAGAGGGTCTACCGGCTAAGATGAAGCCGATTACCATTGGCGAAAATCAAAGTTCGATTTTTGAAAAATGTACTGCCACCCAGTTCATTTTACTGCCATCCAGTTAATTTTTCATAAATCGAACTTCGATTTTCGCCAATGGTAATCGGCTTCGTCTCAGCCGGTAGACCCCCAGTCGGCTACACCGACAAATTACTAGTGGGTAAATCCGTGATTTAATAGAAATATAGAATATTATAGTTGTAAATAACTAGGTTTGCTATGTACCAATTTGTTTCCAATAATGTTGTGTGCACATGATGCAAATAAACGTTTTATCTATCTATCTAGGTGGCCCTGCGCGCTATAACGTGATAAAATGTATAACGTGTTGATTATTTGTTTAAATCTCGGAAAGGCCGGGGGTTGAAACGCTAATTCAACCCCCGGCCTCCCCGAGATTTAAACAAATAATCAGCACGTTATACATTTTACTATACTAATAAAATATCAAAAATAAATACAAGATGAGCTCGTCGTGGATTTAGCTTCAGCTCGGCCTTGACTTGCTTTCGCTAAGCTGTCAGGATGGTATAGGTGCTGGGCAAGTCTACTCCATCTAAAACAATGTCCCAGGCACTGCAGCGCCGAGTGGTCTCTTCACCAATCTCTTTGAGTGAAGGTGCCACTGGACTGTATAAATCATCTCATTACGTAGATGCAAAGGCGTCGATCAAGAATAAAAATAGATAGTACATTATAACTCCGAAATGTGTCTGGAAAATTAGATGCCCAAATTCTCTATGGGCACTTATTTGCTCGTAGTCTATGCAATTTAAGTAAAACTGTACACTATTGCAATAAGGTTGACATTCGAATATTAGACGTATGGTCGAAATGATGTTTTGTATTGTTCTATTGCTGCTACTATTTGTTTCTGTGGGGACAAGTTTTTATTGTGATTTTATACGCTGTTCTGCTATACAGACCATCTGATAGTTGAATGTTTTGCTACATGGACAATTTGCTAATAAGACTTACTGCTCATTAGACGTTTCGCGCTGTTGGACATTTAGCAACTTAGACCTTCTGATCAGGAAGGAATGCGGATTCTATGGGATTTAGTTCGGTGTGCAAAGGCCTTAGTTATTTATCCTGTCAATATCTAATTCCAGAGTGGCGGCCGAGCGTGACCTGGAGAAGTCAGACGCGATGCAGTTAGCAAACATCGTGTTTGACGCGAGCGGACACTTCGTGGCTTACTCGACCATGTTGGGGGTCAAACTGGTCAACCTGCACACCAACCGGTGTGTCGCCATGTTGGGCAAGCCGGAGAACCTGCGGCCGTTGCACTTGGCGCTCTTTCAGGTACAGTCGGCCACAGTCTAAGATACCCCTTTTTGTTCGATTGGCGCCCTTATGCCGCGCGCGATAAGAGCTGCCATGGGGTATCTAAGATTGTGGCTGACCGTACTTGCATAAAAAAATAAGTGCTTTAAAAAGTCAAACTGAAGTCTCTTTTTTCGAATGTGGCCGAATAGTTTCAATTACAAATTGAACCTTACTGCCCTAAGATAAAATTCAATAGCAATGAAAAATGTTATATCTTTCAGGTACTTGCATTCAAAAACAAGAGTTTTATATTTGGGGTAAAAGTCAATGAGAAGTCACTTTTTTCGAATGTGGCCGAATCCTTTGAATCGAATGAGTCCTTTGTAAATTGAACCTTGCTGTCCTAAGATAAAATCCAATAGCAATGAAAATAGTACATTACTGCCGCGATCTGTAATAAGTGCGTTTCTGGCGCGCTTTTGATGGCCGACAGAGCGCAGCGTAGCGCAGCTCAAGGCCCTCACAGTGCGGTCAGCATTGCAGCCCTTGATGGACAAGCTGGAATGAAGGCCGAGACCGAAGGTTGAGGCCTTTATAGCGCGGCCAGCAAGGGCTGCAATGATGACCAAACTTGAGGGCCGAGAGCGTAGCTAAGCTAAGCTCGAGGCAATCATAGCGTGGCCAGAAGCGCATTCATTGCAGACCAAGGCTTGTATAGTGCTTTACTCAAACAATGCGAGTAATTAAAATATTAATTAGAATAGTAATTAAAATACTAATTTAATTAGCTTACCATTTGTCGTAGATGAAGTACTTTCTGTCGATTTTCTATTCCGCAAACTTTTTGTTGGTAAGCTTGCTTGTATTTTTCTTTTGACTTCGGTGGCAATTAATTTCCAATTACTAATTTCGCTTGCTTTTGAATGTCCAGAATCAGAATCAGAATCAATTTGTTTTATTCAATATTCCATAAATAAACCGGCGGTGTTAAACACATTAAATCCGAGGATTCGTCGCTTTGAGAGTTCACTTTTTCAACAAAAACACAGAAAAAAATCACTTCGAACAACGCGCGAAAAGTCGAAAATAATATGGCCGCGCTTTTTTTTTCTGTGCAATGTGTCGACTGCCAGTACCCATACAGCCCAATTCTAAATAAATACTTTTTGCACCTGATGTTTGAGTTCTATTTATGAAACAAAACTCGACATTAATGGATTTTCATACAGTTTTTCTGGCCGCAAAACACGACATTAATGAAATTCCATACAACTTTTCTGGCGCCTAATCCAAGTAGCCCGCAAGTCCGACTTTGCTCAAAGAAGGTTGTCGAATTAATGTCCACATTACGAGCTTTTTTGAGTAAATTTAATATCCTATACCGGTTAGAGGGTTTTCGGTGCAGTTTTGTAGTAAAAAGAAGGATAGTACCTACATAATAAGGAAAGAAAAAACTAAATGGTTGGTTACTTCTATTGGTATTCAAAACTTACACGAAAGTACGGAGGCCAGGAGATAGAGCGAAATAGAAGAAGATCGTTGAGATAGCCAAGACTTCCCAAAGTGTAACGCCGAGGTAAGTAAGTGAATGTATGTCAACCAAAATAGAGTTTTCAACTTTTTTTTACAGAATCGACATCCTGTTAACCAGTAGTTTCCTCCCTGTAAAAAGAGTTAGAATGTTTCGTAACACGTTGTATAAAAAATAACGTCTCCAAATCCCCAGGGCCGCACTAACCAGGTGAAAGTGGCGAGCACGCTCGAGATGGAAGGTTCTGAGAACCCCGCGCTGTTGAACGTCAAGACTGATCCCACGCTGTTCTGCACCGCTTATAAGAAGAACCGCTTCTACATGTTCTCGCGACGGAGCCCCGACGACATCAAGTCACCAGACCTCGACCGGGATATCTTCAACGAGAAACCTTCCAAGGAGGATATCATCTCGGCCACGGAAGGGCAAGGTACGTTTTTAGGGACCCTATTGTTTGTCCGGCTGTAGCTTTGAAACCGTAATAAGTAGCCAGTTAAAATTAATGGAATATGGGATTATTAAGGCGGACCACCAATTATGAAAAAAAGGTCTCTGCCTCAGGCCGACTGAGCTGTCCGGATCGTATAGGTGCTGGGCAAGCCTACTCCACCTAAAAGAATGTCCCAGGCACTGCAGCGCCCAGTGGTCTCTTCAACCATCTAGTGTGAGTGAAGGTGCCACTGGACGCTGTATAAATCATCTCATTACCAAGTTGCAAAGGCCTTAGTTTTTTCTCCATCCGTTTGTCCGCCTGTCCGCCTGTTTTTTTAATTTATGTTGTAATCTACTTGTGTTTTTGCCTTTGATATTGTTGTGTATTATTGTGTGTGTCAAGAAGTACAAATAAATGCATGCATCGTCCGTAAGACGAGTTTCAAATGAGGTTAGAAAATTCGCAAAGACAGTACTTGACTCGGTAGCTCAATTGGTAGAGCGCCTGCACGGAATGCAAGAAGGTTGCGGGTTCAAATCCTGTCCCGAGCGAATTTTTTAACCTTATATAAAAATCTTTATAAAGTTCCCTAGCACGGGTTAGTGCTTTAGAAAAATACAAAAAATAAATGCATGAATCTGAATCTGAAATTACTGCAATGAGCCTAAAGAACTCTTCTATATCTATTCCCAGGAGTCCAAAGACTGTACGAGCAAGCCATTCTCCACACGTCGCTCGGAGATATCCATCTGCGTCTTTTCGGCAAGGACGCGCCGCGCTCCGTCGAGAATTTCTCAGTGCACGCGCGCAATGGATACTACAACGGTCACGTATTCCATCGGGTCATAAAGGGGTTCATGGTGCAGACTGGTGACCCCACGGGTGAGCATAGATAGATAGAACTTCTCAGTGCACGCGCGCAATGGATACTACAACGGTCACGTGTTCCATCGGGTCATAAAGGGGTTCATGGTGCAGACCGGTGACCCCACGGGTGAGCATAGATAGATAGAACTTCTCAGTGCACGCGCGCAATGTATACTACAACGGTCACGTGTTCCATCGGGTCATAAAAGGGTTCATGGTGCAGACCGGTGACCCCACGGGTGAGCATAGATAGATAGAACTTCTCAGTGCACGCGCGCAATGGATACTACAACGGTCACGTGTTCCATCGGGTCATAAAGGGGTTCATGGTGCAGACTGGTGACCCCACGGGTGAGCATAGATAGATAGAACTTCTCAGTGCACGCGCGCAATGGATACTACAACGGTCACGTGTTCCATCGGGTCATAAAGGGGTTCATGGTGCAGACTGGAGACCCGACGGGTGAGCATAGATAGATACAGGGTTTTCCAATAAGAGGTGTTATTTTGAATAGCCTGCTATTTCGGTAGATGTCACTTTTGAAGCTGTAATTTTTTGACATTTGACAAGTAGAAACTACGCCATTAATAAAATGATTAATTATTTTTTATAGCCGGAATTGGATGGTATTGATCTGGACAACGTTTACTTTCAACGAGACTTTGCGATTTGGTTATGGAAAATTTCATGAAAAGGATATGGTCCTGTAAGCGTGGTCATGGTGGTCATTTGACTGATGTTATTCTCCACTATAAACGGCAGAACTTCCTCTTTATAATGAAATAAAAGTGCTATCAAAAAATGGCACTTTTCTTTGAATATCAAAATAACACCTCTTATTTAGATTTAACCCTTTAGATCAGTGGTTCTTAACCTTTTTTGGGCCACGGACCACTTTGATAATTTTTTTCTTAGTGCGGACCACCAGATCCAAGGTACATTGTGTTTCACATGAAATTGTTTCACCTGCGACCTAAAGTATAATGTATGTAAGTAAGTTGAATACAGGAAATTAATATGAGTCGGTTTTGGAACAATGGAACATACACGCGAAAATTCCCCAATTTTACAAAAAATATTATGGAGATTTAATTGGTAGGCGATAGCAATGCGCGCGCAGCGCCTCCGAAAATTCGTTTATTTTACCCTTTTTAAGCCGCAAGATGGCCAGATAATCTTCCGTCAATATCATCAAGATTTCATTTGTTTGTAAAAGCGCGCGCAGCGCGCCCGAAAATTTTACGATATAACTCTTAAAAATCAAGTTCACGTGTAGTAGGTGCGTGAAAAATGCGCGCGCAGCGCGCCTGAAAATTCACAGTTTTTTCCCTTTTTAATTATATGATGAAGATTTATTTAGCTATTATTTGAACAAACGCACCCAGCGCGGCTGAAAATTAACTTATTTAAGTCTTACATTTCATAATGGAGAATTCCTTTGTTTTGAATAGAAGACACGCGCGTAGCGCATTTGAAAATTCACCGATTTTAACCTAAATAATATAGTCTACGTGCGGTTTGACATGAGCTAACGATATACTATGAGTGAGCACTGATTACTCGATTTTTAAGGGTTTTAATACTAATACAATTTATTATTTTTTGCGTACTGAACTGAAGACTATTAGTATAGGCTATTTATTGTATTATCCTGTCAAAATCTGGCGCATTCGGTAATTCCTTGGCGCGATCTGCAGTCATGCGGATCTTTGGAGGTTAAAAATATATTTCAATATGGGAGTAAGAGCGCGCGCCAGCGCGCACGAAAATTTCAGTTATTTTATTCATTGGAAACTTATTCAAACATGACTTTCAAAATCAACATTAAAATTTATTGACAACTATCGCTATGTGCGCTGGACTGCAGGACCCTCCCGCGGACCACTAGAGAGGCCCTCGCGGACCACCAGTGGTCCGCGGACCATAGGTTAAGAACCACTGCTTTAGATAGATAAGACGTTTATTTGCATCATATGCACACACACAACACGAATTATGAAACAAATACACAGTAACACAGAAAACCATAGGCACAAACAAAAGTAACTTAAACCTAAGTAAAACTATTATAGAAAAATACAAATTTGGTAGCCTTTGTGCCTGTGTCTTTGATTTCTCGGCAACTGTATACGCTTCTATAATAAGATCCCAACAGATATCCTAAGTTTACCAGAGGCCCGATTCAAAAAATGTGTAAGGCACACTTTGTGCCAAAAGGCCTAAGTATTACAGAATAGATGATTATCTAAATGACAAAGAAGTCTGGCACTAAACCAGTTCAGCGCACGATCACCACACTTACCAATGTGTTATTTTTTAAGTTCCTGTTCCTACCTGCATTACAAAATGTATTACACTGGTATACAAAATTTAACTTTTTTTTTGTTTTATGAATTTTCTAAACTGTTTCTTACTAATTGGGGTTCGCTGATTTCATATCTACCCTTAGTTTTTTTCTAGCAGCTCTAGTTTTTGTGATAGGTACTTCCTGAAATTTCGTTACTCGGCTTACTTATATTTTTTTATTGCAAAAAAATTATTAAATATCGGAAATTAATCGATACGTCTACATTGAGAACAACTTGTATAAACGATCCAAATAGTTTTGGTGCTGTTTGTGGTGAATATAAGTGTCGAGAAGTCGTTTAAGTGCGTCTGACTTTATAAAAAAGGCCTACTTGGACTTCTTTGGGACGCCATTACAAGTGTTTAGTAAGCCTTGGATCCCAAATTTTGTATGTGGTAGTTGCGTAACATCATTGCGTTTCTGGGCTGATAAAAAAAGACGAACTTTGAAGTTCAAAAGTCCTATGATTTGGCGTGAACCGACTAATCATCACGATGAGTGTTATTTTTATGTTGTGAATATTACCGGAATAAACCGCAAAAATAGTTCCAAATGGACTTACCCGAATTTCAAATCATCTTTAAGACCAATTCTAAATACCAGCAAAGAACCTGCGGCTGATATGCAAACTAGTACTTAGTTTCCAATGTAACACCACAAGTTCTGATCACAAAATATTCCGGAAATTCCAGAAAAAATCAAATCTGGTATTTTTGACGGTCCTCAAATCAGGGAACTAATAAAAGACCAAAATTTTACTGACTATATGACAGATTAAGAGAAATCAGCATGGATTTAAATTTTTTAAGTTGTGCAAAATTTCTTAGGAAATAAAAAGTTTCCAGACTACATTCAACACATTGAGCAGCTCATGTTGCACTTTCAAAGATTAGGATGTAACATGAGCATCAAGATACACTTCCTCATCAACCATTTAGACCGCTTCCCAGAAATTTAAGCGAAGAACAAGGAGAAAGATTTCATCAGGACATTCGCACGATGGAAGAGCGATACCAGGGTCGTTGGAATGCAAATATGATGGCTGATTACAGCTGGAGCATTCAAAACAAAGCTGAAGTTTCGATTCATGCACGAAAATCTTATTAAAGATTTTTTTTCCATGTTAGTTTAAAGAAACATTTTTTTATATTTTATAATTCGAGGTTTTTCGCCAAAAATGCAATATGTTAATATTTCAAAAACTAGAGCTGCTAGAGAAAAACCGACAACTGATTTGGAATCAGCGTGGCATAATCATACAAAATCAGGTATAAAATTTCATAAAACAAAACTACTGTTTACCATTGTTATTTTTTAAGCACGAGATCCTTGGAGTTTCTTTACCATGCTTCTTCTCCAAGAACGATCAGAGCTAGTGAAGCTGGAGAAAAAAAAGTAGCTAGATACTTAGTATTAGATAGTAATAAGTATCTGATTTATATACCTTTTTTTTACTTTAGATAATATTTTGACGTTCAATGTAAATAATGTATTTATGGAATATTGAATAAAACATATTGATTCTGATCCTGATTCTGTGAGTGAGTGTGAGCCACAGTGATGCAAAAGGGTTATTTATCAGTGCATGGTATTTTACCCGAGAGCAAAGCACTGATTTTCAGCTATTGCCCGCCGAGAGTACGCGGTCGCTTCAAGCTTACTTAAAAAGGATGAACAAAAGTTAAAAAAAAAACATATCATCAGCCTCTGGCCTTTGCCTGTAACGCAATGGCGTGTTGATGGCGCCCCAGTAGAAGGACGAAACCGGGGTTTCCTCGTTTTTCTCATACAACCAGCGAACTAATTCTCTACAGGGTGCACTCTGAGTCGATAGCGAAACTTTAAGGCCCGGTTTCTGAATTGAGAATTTTGCTAAGCAAATACTTAACTATCGTTCTGTCACGCTCTTTTGCGAGAAATCTGCAGAGACAGGACAGAAATCGGCAGTAAGTAGGCTTTCTTCTGATTAATACAAACAAGTTGTAGTATGTGGCTAAAAAAAATGGAGCGAATAAAATATCAGCTATTCCATACAAAGGTCGACTCAGTACTGCGCCAAATGTATGAAACAGTAGATATTTTTTTCGCTCCAGTTTTTTCGCCACCTAGTACAAGTCGTTTGTATTGATCAGTAGACAGCCTACTTAAAGTTCCGCTATCGAATTAGAGTGCACCCTGTAGAATGAGTATCAGAATATTCTTTGCTGTACTACAAAAACATTAAAAGAACGGACAGCATTAATAAATCGTAATTGAAGCCGTCAACTCTAAGTCCATTTTGGCACCATTGCATTACAGGCTAAGGCCCCTGTTGACACCCACAAATACAAATACAAATTTATTTATTACCAAACAATTTTTACATGAAATATTAACAGTGGGCCCCGCACTAAGTAAACTTGTATTGCGGGCTCCCTAATTAGGTTTAACAAGATGTAGGGATATACGAGCAAATAATTTATTACCACTGCTGAGTAACCATTATGAATCTTGTTATTTGAAATAAATGAATTATTATTATTATTATTAAATCAAGTCACCACTCACGATCCTGTGCCAGACGCAGCCACTGCCTTCCGGCTACTTGCGCTATGTCGTCGGAGTCGTCGGACCATCTGTCTTGTCCGACGAAATAGCGCAGAAATGCAAGTGGCCACTTTTGGCGATAAAGGATTTTATTCTAGGATCTGGAATCTAAACCTTAGTAGGCCCTAAAAATAGTTAAGCCTCGCGTTGAGAACTTACTGAAGAGTTTTTTTTTTTTAGCAAAAATGCAACCAAAAAGAAGATATGATTTTTTTTTTCATTGGCGGCGCAAATGCTGACCTGAAGAAAATATACAAAATCGAGGTTTCGTATTCCCCACTTCCACCTCTCAAAACTGGAGAGATTAAAAAAAAAAATATCTCTGATGTCACAAGAAACTACTTGATGTCGGGCGGTCTTGTTTTTTGTTTGCGGTAGATCGAGGTGACGTCGGTGACATCATGTGCCCGTTTCATAAAACTACATGCATAGTTTATTATGACAGTTAGATGTAATTGAATAGTCGGTTAGTAAGCTAACCGTTTTGTAACCTTTCAAATGTCTAATCGGCTACTCAATGTACGTACATACATCGAATCGTCATCATATGCATTGTAGTTTTATGAAACGGGCACCTGCACTTCAAAAGACTCGAACCGTTGAAAAATTAAAATAAAACGAGTGATATATCCTGTAAAACTGTACTTTCATTATGTATAGTGCTCGTAAAAACCCAAGAATATATCACCTAAAGATAAGTTAAAATAATAATAGGTACAAGTAAAAAAAATAACAAAGTTCATTTGATATAATCCGTGCGGTATCAGAATGGGATAATACCTTTTGGAACTGAGAAGCTCGCGGTCCTATAGTGTCAGCATTTCGGCAAACTCTAGTTGTCTATGGCAAACTCGCGTCGAAACTTGCTTGTGTTTTCTGTGCGCGTGGGTGTCTGCTCGAGTTTTATCACGTTTTATTCAATTAATGCAATAACATTGAATCCTTTTAGATTACAAACATTAAACATTTTTGTGTATTTCCAATTTCATAACCTTAAGATAGAACCTAGAACTAAATTTTTTTTTACTGACGCTACTCGAGAACTGTCATTTTCGATTCAGTTCCAAAAGGTATTATCCCATTCTGATTCCGCACGGATTATACAATATTTTTTTATCTACACTAAAAATAAACGTATCGAATACAGTAGTATTACTTACATGTTATACATAAACATGAAGACTGTAACATACCTAACGATAAGTGAAGGGATTTTTTTATATCACTGTACAAATGTTAGATTTTTGTATGAATAGTAACTTGAAGTTTTGTTCGTTTCTGTTATGTATTCCACAACATTCTTTGTGGGCTTCGGAGTAAGAACATTTTTATTATCATCGACTTCAACCAACTTAGGTGCCGGCGAGCATTGGATGTCCCTTGTATCGCCTAAAATGCGGCATCGATTTGCTTTATCTTTGTACCTTCCACAAAGAGTATAGCAGGGATCGTTTCGCCATGTATGTGCTTGTCCAAACTCTTGAACAACAGGAGTGCATATGCCGTAGCCTCTCTTAGTGTCGCAATAAGACTTTGTCTCTTCACCGGCAGCAAGTTTACACTTGGTCTCGCAAGGCCAGCCGTCCACTGTGAACTCGCCTGACACTGTCTTGTTAGTCACAACAGAGTTGCAGAAATCCCATTCGGTGTTCGATACAAAACAGATATCTTCTGTGGGGTAACCCAAGTTAGTCCACTGACCACAAGGACTTCTGCATGTCGATATGTTGGTTCGATATAGTGTTGTGAAATATTGTATTTTGCCGCAGGGTTCCCGTTTCTGGATACCTCCCGACCAGACCTCTTCTACTCCTATTACGCACGATGAGTTTATGCAGTCGGTGAGGCAAGCCTTGCCACTTAAGGTCTTTCCGATGGGCTCTTGCCATTGTGAAGCATTGGTAATCACTATCAGAGCCACCAAGACTATGCTCAACCTCGTAGTCAGTGACATGTTAACTAGAGTTAGTTCACTTAGAAGTATCAGGTCGGACTAACTTATTGTGTTAAATTATTTGGTTTATATACAAACTCGAGGATACAATCGTCATATTATGGTCATGCCTTATCTGGTAATTTCACTGGAAAAAAACACGACTATACCCCGAATTTCGTACAGGTTATCCGATAGGTCATAAGCTTAGGTATGCCTTATCTATCTTGGAAAAAACCGGGCATTTGCGAGTCGCACCAATAGTTCCGTGCAACTAGTCAGGGGGTAATAGTTTTTTTAGGGTTGTGTACCGAAACAATCTTTCAACCGATTTGTCTGTACTGCTACATCCTCGTAACAAAATGTGAGACCAGGGCCCTTAGCCTGTAACGCAATGGCGGGTCAATGGCGTCCCGGCAGAAGGACAAAACCGGGCTCTCCTCGTTTTTCTCCGACAACCAGAGAACTAATCCTCTAGAATTAGAATCAAAATATTCTTTGCTGTACTACAAAAACATTAAAAGGACAGACAGCGTTAGCAAATCGTAGTTGAAGTCGTCACCTGACAGCCCATTTTGGCACCATTGTCTTACAGGCTAAGGGCCCTGTTTCTTTTTGTCTTTACAGGCACGGGCACTGGCGGCGAGAGCATATGGGGCGGCGAGTTCGCTGACGAGTTCCGGCCCCATCTGAAGCATGACCGGCCATACACAGTCAGTATGGCCAACGCGGGTCCTGACACCAATGGGAGCCAGTTCTTCATCACCCTCGCACCCACAGTGAGTCTTGTTCCACTGTGATAAGAGCTAGTTTACGCCGGCCATACACAGTCAGTATGGCCAATGCAGGTCCTGACACTAATGGGAGTCAGTTCTTCATCACCCTAGCACCCACTGTGAGTCTTGTTCCATTGTGATAAGAGCTAGTTTACACCGGCCATACACAGTCAGTATGGCCAACGCGGGCCCCGACAACAATGGGAGTCAGTTTTTTATCACCATAGCGCCTACGGTAAGTCTCTTCTGGCAGCTCGAAAAGACCGAATAGCTTCTTTTATTGAACTTTTACTGGAACAATCCGGCGTTTGTATGTTTGTATGTATGAATGTTCGTTCGACGATAACTTGAGTAAATTTAGTCGGATCGTCATGAAATTTGGTAGGCAGGTAAATGAGGCAAAGAGAATTTTTAAGTTCGAAGATGAGCCAAATCGGTAGAGGGGTTGCTGAGATATAGGGTCGCGAGTTCATAGTTCGGGGCGAACCACTAGTATTAAAAGTGATCTTCCGTTCCAGCCGTGGCTTGACAACAAGCATACGATCTTCGGTCGCGTGGTTCGCGGTATGGAGGTTGTCCAGAACATCGGCTCGGTCAAGACCAATCCCAAGACCGATAAGCCGTACGAGGACGTGCGCGTCGTCTCCGTCACCGTCAAGTGAGATGTAAGGGACGGGGACGGGTAGAGCGAATCAAGGGGTCTACCGGCTAAGACGAAGCCTTTTCTCGTGAGTTTGGCCGTTGTTTTAATGGTTATTCTGCTATTCGGGGCGGAGAGAAATCCAACAAATCAAAAATCATAAAAATCGGTCCACCCGTTCTACAGGGTGCACTCAAAGTCGATAGCGAAACTTTAAGTAGGCTGTCTACTGATCACTACAAACAACTTGTACTAGGTGGCGAAAAAAATGGATCGAAAAAAAGATCAGCTGTTTCATACATTTGGCGCAGTACTGAGTCGACCTTTTGTATGGAACAGCTGATATTTTTTTCGCTCCATTTTTTTCGCCACCTGGTACAAGTTGTTTGTAGTGATCAATAGACAGCCTACTTAAAGTTTCGCTATTGACTTAGAGTGCACCCTGTAGAGTTATAAGTCGTGTAACTAACACGACTTTGTTTTATATATTAAGGCGCTGGGCATTATTAGCTATTGTGAATTAGCCCGCGCGCAAAAAAAATGCACAAAAACGATTCCTGTATCAAATACACAAAAAAAATCGAAAATGTTCACATATCAAACCCTAGAATTAGGTAAGAGCTATCTAAAACAGCCAGTTTTGTGTTGATACCCATAACAGATTACAAGATATTTTGTTTGAAAAAAAGTGCGCCGCCTATTTTTTTTCATCAAAAATATCTTCAAAACGTTTATAAATGTCAACACGAAACTGGCTGTTTTAGATAGGTCTCACCTAATTCTAGGGTTTGATATGTGAAAATTTTCGTTTTTTTTTGTGTATTTGATACAGGACTCGATTTTGTGCATTTTTCTTTGCGCGCGGGCTATTCACTATGTACAGCGCCTTAAGATATAAGATATACTGCCACCCAGGTTAATTTTACTGCCACCTTCATTTTTCATAAATCGAACTTCGGTTTTCGCCAATGGTAATCGGCTTCGTCTTAGCCGGTAGACCCCCAAGTCAAATCAAATAGTTATGGGAAGGGTTCTGTTACAGTTGTGTTATCTCACGAAAGCGGTTGAGCCATACTTGTAGTTGTATTGCGTATAGTGCTCTTGTGCTGTTACAACAAAAGTGTACAATCTGACGTGGAGTCTTGTCGCTTTCTCGAGCGTATTTTTTGTACGGTATCACTTGCACCGTCACAATAATTTCACCGAAGTAGTGGATTGGCGTTTTTTGACGTATTCAATACGTTCGCCATATTGCAAGCGGCACCGACATGCCAAGTATGATTCGATTTATGACTTTGTTACCTACGTGCATTGGTATCGTGAAGCCTGTTTTATAGGCTTGCGATTATGTAATAATTATAAATTAATGTATTTATTGTAGTTAGTGCAGAAAGTAAAATAAAACATTTTAAAAATTTGTTGATTCTTATTATGGTGAAGGAATGCATGATCATTATTGAACTGTAGTGTGCTAAGTAGATAGTTATTATAATTAAAAATCCCAGGAAAATCATGTAGCCTGAGGAAATACTGCATCACGCTTTATATTTTTTAATGAATCGAATGAATCACGATGAAATTTTAAAATCGGCGCTCAGCTGGAATAATATTTTGCTCTATGGTTCCTCCTGTCAACACGACATAATTTTGCGATAAGAGCCATCTATCGGTGAGTAGTGAAACCAACTGTTGTTGCTTTTCGACGCTAGACAGCGGGACGTGTATGTTTGTTTATAATTTCTGGCATCTATTTTCCTAATGTCCTTCAAAGAATTTTCTTGAATAAACAAATAAAAAATATAGCAAGTGGCCTACGCGTAACTGCGTTTGGATGGATGGATAATATAATGCTAAAATTAATAAATGAAAATGATCATGATATTACAATAGATAAGGGTTAATGGTGACTAGGTGTTCTAGTTACTTGAAGTTGAAGTTCATTTACAAGCGAGACCCCACTTTAATCCTCATATCTTATCTGCTTACAATTCAAAGACCATTCCGTGAAGATAACGTTAGAAAAGCTAGAATAGGTCGCGATACTTGCAACAATTTCTAAAAGAAATATCAGAACAAAAGCAATAAATAAAGCCACCCTCTCAAACAAATGAAGTAGGAATTTTAGGTGCATTATTATTATTTTTCCTTCTATTGCTTGACTGGACTTTTATCTCTCCAAGGTGCGAGGGGGACGGGTAGTAGCATCGTCTCGCTCGCACTCGCGGGTTGCCCATAGCCCCCCGCCCGCGCAGCTCCCGCATACATTTTCTTGCATTGCCGCCCCGCCTCACTTCTGTTTGCGCGTTTCCATTGTCACAGAATAGAAAAGCGAGAAAAAAAAACACACATTTCCCCCAAGACGTAACTAGGCAAATAGAGACATCAAGACCAATCAACATATGATGTGAAGTGACACTTCTGATGTCTAAGCTATCTCCATTCCAAATTTCATCCAAATCCGTCAAGCCGATTCAGCGTGAAAGAGTAACAAACATCCTTTGCTTACAAACTTACAAACTTTCGCGTTTATAATAGTATTTCGCGTTTATAATAGTATGTAGTAGGAAGTAGGTTAAGTAGGATATATCGTCAAAATTCTTATTGGAGTTTCAGTAAAGTTTGATGTTATAAGACCGTGGTATAAATGATATCCTGTGTTCCTTTTGCACTACAGGGTGCACTCTAAGTCGATAGCGGAACTTTAAGTAGGCTGACTACTGATCAATACAAACAACTTGTAAGTTAGGTAGGTGGCGAAAAAATTTAAGCGTAAAAAATATCTGCTGTTTCATACATTTGGTGCGGTACTGAGTCGACCTTTTGTATCGAACAGCTGATATTTTTTTAGCTCCATATTTTTCGCCACCTAGTACAAGTTGTTTGTATTGATCAGTAGACAGCCTACTTAAAGTTTCGCTGTCGACTAGAACAATGACCAATATTAAATAAACTAAAATAACCGGGTTTCTGATTAAGGAAAGGTATGGGATTTATGTTTGGCAAAAATGTTTTCCATAATAAAATTTCTTAGCAGTATAACATAAAAGAAACAATAAAGAAAGAATCGCATCCGCCTAAAAAATGCTGTACACAATGACATGCTGCTAATTTTGCGATGGCATGAGAAAAATACTTACTTTAGTTCCCTAAATGTCCAAGTCCGTCATTAAAATGCAAAGTATAAATTAGGTGTTGAATAGGTAATTAGTAGAATCCTAATGTAGTTACTTAGGCACCCACTTAACTTGTCGTAGGTGGCTTATTTACTTATTGTTATTTCCGGCCCAAGCAAGTTTTATGGCACGCCGCTCGCGGCTAATGGAAACGGAGTCTCCGATTCTCGGTAATCGCATCGCACAACTCGTAAACAGCCCGCAGCGGCCTCGCTATCCGCGTACGCTCCCGCCGGCCAATCACAGCGCAGCGCGCGCCGCGGTCACGTCATCGCCGTCCAATCGGCGCGCGTGACGATCACGCGATATCTAAAAATAACCTATCTGAGTCATTGGCATAAAAGCCGTGTTCATTTCATCCACAATGTTTAGAAACAAGTAGAACGCAACCCGCGCCGGACGTGCTCGCTCGCGGCGGAGAGAAAAGTTGAAAGTTTTCGCGCAGTGTTTATCGTGAGCGTGCAGTGAGACACACATGGTGCGCAACTCCGGCCACGGCATGGAGCCCACCTTCTATGAGGAGCCGATGTATCCGATGAACCTTCCCGTGGAGAGCCTCAAGCGCTCGCTGACCCTGGACCTGGAGTTCGGGCGGCACGCCGGCAAGCGAGCGCGTCTCGCCGCGCCCGTGCTGTCCTCGCCGGACCTGCAGCTGCTCAAGCTAGCCTCGCCCGAGCTCGAGAAGCTCATCATCCAGAACGGGCTGGTGACCACGGCGACGCCCACGCCGGGCGGCGCCGCACTCTTCCCAGCCGCTCCCACCGAGGCACAGGAGCAGTACGCGCGCCCCTTCGTTGAGATCCTCGACAAACTGCACCACGCCGAGCCCGAGGGCGCCGTCTACGCCAACCTGGACCGACCGAGCGACCGCTACACCCCTGTCGTCAAAGACGAGCCCCAAACCGTCCCCAGCGCCTCCAACTCGCCGCCCATGTCTCCCATCGACATGGACTCGCAGGAGCGAATCAAGCTGGAGCGTAAGCGGCAGCGGAACCGCGTGGCCGCGTCCAAGTGCCGGCGGCGCAAGCTCGAGCGGATCAGCAAGTTAGAGGACAAGGTGAAGTTGCTAAAGGGAGAGAACGCCGAGCTGGCCGTGACGGTTGTAAAGCTGAAGGAGCACGTCAGCCGGCTCAAGGAGCAAGTCATGGAGCACGTGCGAGGCGGCTGCAGCATCGACGGCCACTACTGAGCGTCGCGACACCGCCCGCTGCCCGCTGGCCACCACATTCCATGCTAGTCGCGTCCGCTCGGACGCAACATACAAAGCGATTTGTGATCTTAATTTTACTACTGTGTAATATATTAGTTAATGAACAGAACACTAGTGATAAAAGTGTTGGAAAGTCGCTACGTTAAGTATGTATGCTGTGGATTTATAATTGTTAAGTTTGAGAGACTGGCTGCCAGTGATCTTGGGGCTGAACCTCCGTTAGTCTGACTGAACTCTGATTAATGTCACGGGGTTGTACTTAGCGCGAGTTTAAAGTTAAGCTTAGCTTGCATTGTATTGTATGTTACGCAGCGAATGTTGTTTGTCCATATTCCAGTTCCAGTATTGCCTGTAGACGTGAACGCTGAACGTGCAACGTCATTTAGTTTTGTTGTAGTCTATACGGGCGCGACGTTGCCGATCCTATGCCTCGTTTTCAATGCTAATTGAAGGTGCGAAATGGTCCCTGAGCGCTCGACCTCAATGTTTAATTAGTTGGGTCAATTTATGAAGCAAAAGGACAAAGAATGGGACGGCCGCTAAGTTAATTTGGTGAGGGCAGAGTGCGTGCGAGCGAGAGGCACGGGGCGGAGCGGCAACGTCGCGGATCAGTCACGAGCGGATGTTCTGCTAATTAAAATTCCGCCTGCGCCCGCCCTCGCGGAATGGCCGCCATGTGTTGCTTCCACCACGGGCTTGTTGCCTGCCTGACCCGCGGACTCCCCAAACCACTCATTTAATGGTTCACAAGGTTTTTTAGCCCTTGATCGGTGCTTGTAACAATGCCGTTCTTTTTGTAAACGTTTACTCTGTTAATGGCTCGCGTGAATGGGCGATGGAATGCACTGCGGGACGGGTTGAGAAAGTTCACATTGCGCCAAGTGTTTCCCCAATAAGGTTTCTCAGAAGTGACCCGGTGCTCTTTAGAGGACGCTTTTAAGTTGAGGCCGTCCGAATGTTGCGAGTGAAGTATAAAAGTGTTGAAATCGTGCGATTGACTTGCGAGAATGATGTAAGTGAGTGCCTATTTATTAGTGAGAATGTCTCGTACCTTTATGATGAAGTAGCAATCTCGAGTGCCTACGCTTTGTAAACTAAAGCTATAAGTTTAATTATTGTTTTTGTTACCATTATTGTGCTACAGTAGGTTAGTTCTTTACTGTACCATTTGTCTTCTCTAGGTTATCGCTTATGTAATAGAGTACCAATTAACAAGTTGAATCGTTATAGACTATGTGAGAGGAGTCTGCTGTGGAGGTCTGGACTCGTCTCAGAATGTTGGGTCAGACCCTCCACGGTAGACGAAATCTCTTTGTATTATTTTTATACGAAAAGATTCTTCAAAGAGAATGTTAACAAAATACTTTGTAAGTTTATAAGAGATAAAAAAAGAACAGTTATAATAAAATAATATATTTCTATGACTTTAACAAAAAGAATATTGTTTTATACTGAATGGATACAATATATTGTACGATAGAAATGAAGAAAGAGAATAATAAACTATGGAGATTTATTATACCATTTGAAATGCAGCAGTTTTACTTTCCCCTTAAGAATATTCACAAAATATTGCAAAGAAAACTTATCAAAAAATTCCTAGTTAGTTACCCTGTGGTACCCCGGACCACTTAAGTTTTATATGACAGACCAAGCCCTTCTGCTTTAAAAAATATTGTAACCCGTTTTACACAGCAAATAAACCAATATAAAATAATGAAACATTCACATAAGTAATTAAATAATGATCTAGGTCAGAGGCTCCCACAAGCTGTCTCCGCATTGTTCCATCATATTTACTAACAAAGTGGCTTGCTGATGCCAGGCAAATGTACACAGTGGCTATTGCCTCTGTTATATAAACACACATATTTATAACACTCCTATATTATATATTTAACACAAATATTTTACGTCCTCGATGACTGATGGCACGTTTCGAGCGTGAAATACCATCTGCTACTGCACTGCAAGTAATAAAATAACTTTACTCAAAAAAGCTCGTAATGTGGTCATTAATTCGACAACCTTCTTTGAGCAAAGGAGGTGCCCAGTCCCCGTAGCATGACTTTTATCGAGGCGAATTTATCCAATAAAATGGCGGTTTATCAGCATTTTTGACGTCTATAGTGGGTTATATATCGCTCTCGACAATATATAACCCACTACAGACGTCAAACATGCTGATAAACCGCCATTTTGTTGGATAAATCCGCCTCGATAAAAGTCATGCTCCCCCCGCAGGTTCTATCTGATATATTATCTCTCCCTGCTATTGACATATCTCTATTTGAACGAAATTGAATTTGCACGGTCATAAAATTAATGCGTTGAATTCATCTATTTTGTTTTACGACGAGGCAGGCAGGCTTCAGATGTTGGCCTCAGTCCAAGGGACTGCGTGCGGTCGATCGCCCGCCCCGTCCCATCTGACTCACTTGAAACAAAACTATTATAACATAATTACACTGTGGGAAAAAAACGAATGTAAGCAGCCAACGCTCAAATGGTCAACGTCGACCTTTATTTAGACGCCAGTTTTTAAACCGACTCGTAGCTAATGGATTCAAGTTCTTTTAATGTGGTTTTGTTAATCCCTTTTGTTGGATTTTCGCAAAACGATAGCTAAGTCTTTTGTTTCGGAGATTTTCACACGAGAGAGTTCTAACCCTGACCATTAGTGACCATTTTATAACCTCCCTCCGCTTCCTAGAACAAATTGTTATGCTGCGAAACGGTCGCCATTTTGGCTTTCGTTCAAGGTCTGTAAAGTAAAACATTAGTTTTTTTTTTTCGATAGATTCAATGTTGTAAGGAACAAGCTGTCTGCATTGCATGCCCTTGAAGATAGATGCTCTTTTATTGGCCAAGGAGTAAGCCAGTGTGATTTTATTGGCAGAGAGGGCATAAGTACCAACTTGAAAGCAATCAGAACAGTTTTTATTGCGACTTTCATAGTGTCGAACTCTTAACAAATGATGTAGCGAACTTCACAATCATTACAGACTTGACTTGAGGCCGGTTAGGAGCCTAATCTCGTCTAAAAACTGCTAGATGTGCGTTCAGAAACCTATTGGCGTCCCTCCAAGTATCGAACGCACACGTGTCGCGTCACGCACAGCACACGGCTAAATAAATCACGGAGATTCATTGCACTATTGTTGTGCAGCTTAAAATATATATCAATACTTAGTGATGTAACACGCTTAGCTGCGGCAATTTTCTCAGGGAAGGTGTCTATTCTAGGCGACGATTATAAGTACGAGTAGGTATTGTATCTTTTTCATACTTCTTCTTGAGCTGCCATCACCTATCGGAGTTTAGAAAACTTTTCAAAGACTTATTGGAGTGCAAATCAAACTATGTACTTAAATTTGGTTTGCACTTCAAGAAGTGTTATTGAAAGTCAGTCAAATCTGTAGTTTGTGATTTATTTTTCACTGCCCACAATCCTTTTACCAAGACAGACCATGGTGTCTTTCTTAGCTTTTTATTAAACTTAACCGTATCTATCGAAAAAGTCATATTTTATGAGGTTTTGATGGTTTTTACACTATACAACGTGTTACAAGAGATACTAACTCTTTTTACAGGGTGTAACCTGCTGGTCAACATAATGACAAATCTGCAAAAAAAAGTTGAAAAACACAACTTTTTTTTTTAACCTCAAAATTGAAAAAGTTTCAAAACTTTTTTGTTTTTAGATTTAGCTCAAATTAAAAAATATGGTTGATTGCTTAGCTGTATTTTAATAGCTTCAGGCTGCTAGAACATAGTGAAAGTCTATGGAAACAGTATTTTAAAAATACTTTTCTCCCGTCACAGCGCTTACATTTTAATTATTTAAAAATCAATAGAACGTCATAGAGCTAAAAAAATATTTTGGTTGTGATCCCTATCATCAGGTACCATGACCCTGTAAAAAGACTTAGCATCTTTTGTAACACCTTATAGGTATGTCGTGGTTATAATTTATTACAATGAATGAGGAAGGAAGGAAATTGATTTCCTACATTTTACCACAACCTGCGTTGTCAAAAATCCCTGGGGCGAATATTTTTTTAGCTCCATTAAATGCGGGCTTAATTGTCACTTGTTTGTTGTTTTATTTAAATGTTGTTGAACAAATTGGTAAGAAGGTAGGTACCTAATTAATACCATTTTTTTTGCCTTACCGGAATGTCCAAAACTAAACTTAATTAATACTTACCGTTGGCCAGCTGCGCTGTTAGAGGAAGCACAGAAATAAACACCGTAAAATTCACTCCCGTTTTCATCTGTAAAAACAGTATATTTTTTCTGGAACATTTGATTTTTTGCGGGAGCTGAAGTGTTCCACACCTCTTACAAAGGGCCTTCTACTTTTGTTGGTGATAGCATCAGAAATCCCCAGTGACTCTTTCGAAGGTAGAATTTCCAACAAACTTGTAAAAGCTGAAGTCCAATGTTCCATCTCTTGATTACTACTAGTGGTTCGCCCCGAACTTTGAACTCGCGACCCCATATCTCAGCAACCCCTCGACCGATTTGGCTCATGTTCGAACTTAAAAATTCTCTTTACCTTATTTACCTGCCTACCAAATTTCGTGACGATCCGACTAAATTTACTCAAGTTATCGTCGAACGAACATTCATACATACATCCATACATACATACATACATACATACATACATACATACATACATACATACATACAAACGCCGGATTGTTCCAGTAGACTCGGAGAACTTCGCTCGCTTCGCTCGCTTGTTCAATAATAATAGATAAGATCCTTGATCGAAGGATCCGGCAGATACACCTATCACATTTAGAGTAAATGGTATTTAAAAGGCCTCTGTGCTGTTGGCTTCGGCCCCACGCAAGCCTCAAAGGACCGGGTCCCCATGGACCCGTGAATCTGAAAAGTATACCAACATAATAATAATAACCCCGTAACCAAGTCACCGTCTGCCAATTTAATTACTTGAGACATTTTAATGGCAGACGACAGTGGTCTCAACCCCATAGCCCAGTTACCCAGTCCATCCATATGCATCCCCATAACCCAATTCTTTGCTCCCATCCAACTCTACAATAGCCTGTGTTCATTGCGGGAAAGCCACCAGAGTGCATTTTGTGTTGTGGTGTGCTCAGGTGGTAGACCCAATTTGTGTACCTACCCACATTGCATCAGGTCGGCGAGACCTGTACACTTGACGGGAAAGTACTGCGAGTGTATTTTGGTGTATGGTGCCCTCGCAGAATGGACCTTGAGGATGCGCATGGTCACGTCGCACCAGGTCAATGTAGGTGATGCACCTGATGGGGATTCTCAGGTGTTTTTTTGTGTGTTTGGTTGCACTCTGGGGTACCCAACAGGTGCACCACCTTACATCAGATCAAAGTTGTCAAACGGGCCTCTACTTGTTGGATACGTCCCCACGCGCGCCGTAGTACTACAATCCAATTCATGTGATATTAATTTTTTTTTTATTTTGTTTCATTTCACATTGAATGTTTTCTGTAACTTGTTCGCCGCTTTATCTTATTTCAAGTTTTTGTGCCTCTAGATCATTTTGGATTTTTTGTAGTTTATCTAGTATTTCTTCCATTTTAAGTTTTGTATAGGACTCTCTTGTAGTTTTGAAGTAAAGCGACCTCTATTGTTGCATATAAGGACTTTTGGTTTATAATTTTGAACACTAGATGGCTCTGATAAAACATTTTTAGTCACGCCCTCTGTTAGGAAGTAGAATATCAATATAATTGATTTTTATTATAATAGATGGCGCTGTTTTGTATTTTCTAATGTGGTGTACCTTGGACCTTAGCAATTAGCAAAATTTTTGGTTATTTTTGGATTTATTGGATTAAAATAGAGTTCTTGTTACGCATTATTTCACGACTCGTAAAAGTTTATTTTTATTGTTTCCACTGAGTTTTATGTCCGATATCCACAATATTGTTTCCAAACAGAATTTGTATTTATAGTTCACTTTTGTTAGTTTTTATCACTGCTTTCACTGTTTACTGATTAGGTTTACGTTTTTATCACTTTTAAAATCACTTTTTAGCACTATTTTAATATTACTGAGAGGCAGCAGTGGCGCCCTCTCTCATCCCATATAACCTCAACAACCCCATATCTCGGCAACCCCTCGACCGATTTGGCTCATGTTCGAACTTAAAAATTCTCTTTGCCTCATTTACCTGCCTACCGAATTTCATGACGATCCGACTTAATTTACTCAAGTTATCGTCGAACGAACATTCATACATACATACATACATACATACATACATACATACATACATACATACATACATACATACATACATACATACATACATACATACATACATACATACATACATACATACATACATACATACATACATACATACATACATACATACATACATACATACATACATACATACATACATACATACATACATACATACATACATACATACATACATACATACATACATACATACATACATACATACATACATACATACATACATACATACATACATACATACATACATACATACATACATACATACATACATACATACATACATACATACATACATACATACATACATACATACATACATACATACATACATACATACATACATACATACATACATACATACATACATACATACATACATACATACATACATACATACATACATACATACATACATACATACATACATACATACATACATACATACATACATACATACATACATACATACATACATACATACATACATACATACA
Organism: Zelleria hepariella; assembly: GCA_949319315.1. Taxonomy (NCBI): domain Eukaryota; kingdom Metazoa; phylum Arthropoda; class Insecta; order Lepidoptera; family Yponomeutidae; genus Zelleria; species Zelleria hepariella. The sequence continues at coordinate 28,557,673 of OX439382.1, read as the reverse complement.
TACATACATACATACATACATACATACATACATACATACATACATACATACATACATACATACATACATACATACATACATACATACATACATACATACATACATACATACATACATACATACATACATACATACATACATACATACATACATACATACATACATACATACATACATACATACATACATACATACATACATACATACATACATACATACATACATACATACATACATACATACATACATACATACATACATACATACATACATACATACATACATACATACATACATACATACATACATACATACATACATACATACATACATACATACATACATACATACATACATACATACATACATACATACATACATACATACATACATACATACATACATACATACATACATACATACATACATACATACATACATACATACATACATACATACATACATACATACATACATACATACATACATACATACATACATACATACATACATACATACATACATACATACATACATACATACATACATACATACATACATACATACATACATACATACATACATACATACATACATACATACATACATACATACATACATACATACATACATACATACATACATACATACATACATACATACATACATACATACATACATACATACATACATACATACATACATACATACATACATACATACATACATACATACATACATACATACATACATACATACATACATACATACATACATACATACATACATACATACATACATACATACATACATACATACATACAAACGCCGGATTGTTCAAGTAGACTCGGAGAACTTCGCTCGCTTCGCTCGCTCGTTCAATAATAGGTAGCGTGTCTTTTGTTGTTAAACTTGGCACCTTAGTATTGCGTCGACTTTCTACGGATTTCATCATCAACTTTGCGTTCGCGCAGCCCGCTTGTCCTCCCAGCCTGGTAGCTCGGGCAGCTGGCACACTTTCCTTTATTCTTTACTTTACCTACTGAGTTTTATTAGCTTGCTGTGGTGCCTGCCCGTGTGTGATGCATATTGCATAGGTAATATCTCTACGTCGTTCGACGCACCGGTGAAATCTTTGCACAGCGTGCACATCTTTATCAGTTACGATATTTATGCAACGCAGCGAGTCAAAGTAGGTACTTTCTTAATTCATTACTTACCGTTTATCTCATCTAGACTCGGCATCTCCCTTCATAACAGACTGCATAGATGGTTGGCACATTTCTATGGAGTTGGAGAATAAAACAACTAAGTACAAGTACATATATTTACCTTATAATGCGTGCGGGATGAGAATGGGATGGAACCTTGTCAAAGTCAATCGAAAACATACTGTATTTTACTTTGACAAGGTTGCATCGACGTGAGTTTGCTTACTGCGCGCGTCTCAGTTCCAAAAGGTCGCATCCCATTCTCATTCCGCGCGGATTATACCTATCTCTTATCATGGTGACATACCACACCATCTATTGATCTACCCATATTTTAGGTTCATCAATTTAGGTTAATATAAGGTTAAAAAAACGCTTGTGTTGTGAAGTGTGTAATATGGCTAGCCCTCTTTCTAGCCATCACGCAAACTTCGGTCTTTTGGTTTGCTGATTTCGACCTGATATATGTATATCAATGATCGACCCATCGAACTTTCCATGCCAATAGCAACAATTACTTCTATCACTATTAACCCCACACACGATCCTAAACACAGGTGAGAGGCAGAACAGCAATGCTCTGGTCCGATGCTCTAAAGAACGCAGCAGGAGGATCCATCCTGCACCACGTATCCCATCGCGCCATGACCGTGATGAGCGGTGAACCCTTGATATGGTCACGATCCTCAGAATTGAGGGACCGATCTAGAAGATCACTTTTAAACTTTTCAAAGGCGAGCGTTTCGTGCCAAAAGAGCGACAAGGCGGACGGCAGACATCGCCAACGCCTTTGTTCCTTCCAGACAAAGAGCATCGCAACACAAACACTTGCGTGACGTCTGTGTGTGTGCACACGTGCTACCTACCTTTCACGTTATTATTGTGTTAAAGTTCACATTACATACAGCATACAGTAAATACGTAAATCGTGTCATTATTTGATAAGCAACAATGGCCGGATTTCGGCTGCGATTACGTTTGACGACGCGTTCGTTTCAGCGTCGATTTGAATACTTCAGTGGGTACTTACCCCTGAAACTAATTATTTATTTACATTTTCAGTCAGCTGCCTACCAAACATTGAGGATACCTCAGCGTCAGGATATCATCAACGCAAATCGGCGGTGGTTCCCCGAACTCTCTCTGAGAGAAGGCCTTTCTTTGTCCACCTAGTGAGACATGTATATCACCAAAAGTTTCGGTGAACCAATTTATGGGTCCTTTTTCTTTGCAACACCCAGCCAAAAAAATATTTTTTTTAGTCGCCGAAACAATGGTAGATACTCATAAAAGTCATAAAAATTGCTTTCACAAGAAAGGACTCGTTTTGCCTCTATTGATGAGCAAAATAATGGGCTGGGTTGCGTTTATACGATCCGTGCAAGGGAAAGAGTTCAAAAATGCATTCAGCGAAGCCTTTGCTGATGTTCCTACCTTCCTACACTTGTATGACCAGCGGGGGTAGCATGACTTTTATTGAGGCGGATTTATCCAACAAAATGGCGGTTTATCAGCATTTTTGACGTTTATAGTGGGTTATATATCTCTCTCGACGATTTATAACCTACTTTAGACGTCAAAAATGCTGATAAACCGCCATTTTGTTGGATAAATCCGCCTCGATAAAAGTCATGCTACGGGGACTGGCTAAGCTAAATCTTACTTACCTAGGCTGAACTGAAAACTGCTCCAAGTAGATTCTCTTGGATTATTGTAAATGTGTTGCGTGACGAAAATTTGCGATAAGATTGGCGACTCGACTGGCCGATAAACAATATTCAGTCAGAGATTGTCCACAAAATGGCTCTGATAAGTTCAATGACATTTTTGCATTTTTTTGAACCGCCAATAACAACACAAGATCCTGGCTGGAACAAAAACTTTTCTTTCTTCTTTACTGTAATGGCTTTAGGACTTATTTTTCTGGGACACTGCGTTGCATACGAACAAAAGGCATTAATTTAACATGTCAACCACCTTTGTAACCTTTCTTCATTAGCCGTTTCTCAACCACGGCTTATTATCGGCGGGCAATAAAGGAGTTAGAGCATTGGCTTCTAAAGAACTACCTACCTACACACACACACCTATACACATTCGATTTGGATTCGAAAATAGAAGGAACTAAAATATTGTCGTAGTAGACGAAGTAAACAATGTCCTAGGCACTGCAGAGCGTGTGGTGTGTGAAGGTGCCACTGGATGCTGTATAATCATCTCCTTACCTAGATGCAAAAGGCCCTAGACGAACGAAACCATCAGTTGTACGAGGCCCTCCTCCATCAGGCAAGTTACGTGTGTAGGTAGCTCAGTAATTCCAAAGGCTAATGGTGCTCAATCTCATGTCAATGACACTTGATCCAAAAATATTCCGGCGCCCAAAAGAATGGCGTCGATCGCTCATTGTCAACGCTTGAAAGGGGCACTCCGCTTCACACAACCAACACCTCTGGCGGGGTGGCATGGGTTCAAGCGTTGGATTTTTTGTTTTGTTATAGGTCGGTAAGTACTTATGCTTACGTGGTTTCTTAGTTCGTTTCGTTTTCATGGCTCTTTTACTAAATTGATCGACTTTGTCGGCGTTTGACAAAGTTGTGGAGCTTGCTTGACTTGAATACGAATTTAGCATCTATCATCTCTTCGGCTCTTGCTGCAAGCTTCCCACAATCTGCATCCAGGGTTGTCGTTCTTGACCTTCCCATCAGGATCTTGAGATTTTTTATTTTGCTTTAGATGAACCGAAAAATTCAAGGGAGACCAAGAATCCACAACCCAAGTTTAAATGCCCCTAAATCTGTAGGTTACCTATGTTACACTGTTCTAAAAATACACGAGCGTTTATGCGTCGTAAACAGCTGCATTGTGTGTTGGTAAAGTATCATTTTCACGTACCTACCTACCACTGCTAACGGTCGTAGTACGATTTGAGAGTTTGATGACCCGAGGTATGTCTGTTCGTCTGTTAAACTGTTAACTCGGAGAGTCGGCCTATTAAAATATGGCTCGCGTTACTGGGGGCCTTAACAGAGTTTAATTGGGGTAATGAACGTGGGCCCCCGTGTAAGTATATTACACTTTAACTCGATCCAAAGTAAGCCAGAAAAGCGGCGGCCTAATCCTGCGGGCGGGCAGTTTGTTAACTATCTGACGATAATGATTTACAATCAGCAGTTAGAGCAGTTAGTTTCAGTTTATTGTAAGAGACTTATCGAAAGAGTAAAGCTTCAACTGAACTGATTCTGCAACAATGATCTATCAACTAGAATTATTTGCTAGAATTCAGAATCAGATAGATTTACCAAAGAGAGGTACCTACACATGGACATTGGACAGGACAATTTAACCCATGATGTACCTATCAAACAAGCTGCTGAATTGACCAGAAAAGACAAGACATGGTGTCTTATATCCTCCGACCGTTTCTCAGATAGGCTTCCTTACTTTTACTTAGTCATATAGATCCTAGTCCTAAGATATAACTCTGTCAAATAAATAACCCACTTCTTAACTCCCGTCTTTCTTTTCTCAAACTTTTTACTTTCTTCCTTCTTATAATTGCTTCCTTCACAGGGCATTACCATCCAAAAACAGCTGTAACGTGACAGACTTGAATTTAGTGAACTTGCGTTGTAAATCTGCTCTTGGAATTTTAGCTAGTTAGTAGCCTACTCAAATAGTACCTTTATGTAGAGTCTTAGGATATTGCGTTCTAAAGCTTAGATAGGAATTTTAAAGCTTCTTCTTCTGGATTGGTCCCTCAATTCTGAGGATCGTGACCATATACAATGGTTCTCCACTCATGACGGTCATGGGCACGATGGGATGTTTGCTGGATGGATCCACCTGCTGCCTTTTGTAGGGCATCGGACCAGAGCATTGGTGTTCTGCCTCTAGCCCGTCTGCCTTCCATCTGGCCCAAAATGATCTGTTTTTCCAGAGCATGACCCCTTAATATGCCCAAAAAAGCTGAGTGCCCTCTGGCGATAGACGGTTGACAGTCGAGCGACAGACTGTTGTGTTGACAGTCAATTAGCTATCTGTGTAGGTTCTCAGGAATTCAAAATACTTACACGTGTCACATTTCCAGAATCGCAGTTTTGAGAACAAAGCAGTGCAGTTTGTAGAACACCTGCGCCGAAGGTTCGCACGTAGCCAGATACTCGGCCTGTGTGCCTAAACGCGATAAGATAAGCCTCCATGTGTCGGGGGAAATTCGTCTCTTGTGGTCAGAAGTTAAGGTGGGATTTAGGACTTGATCGAGAGGCTCGTCTGCTAAGCTCTCTTTGTCCATTCAAAATCCTTGTCCAAGATTGTTGTGGAGTACCTACCTATCTTATTAACTTCAGTCAAAAGCATTGCGTCTATTCTTTGGAAAATGAAGCTATTCAATTTGTCCAAAATGTATTCTTATTTCTTGAAATCGAAACCAAAAAATACCACAATATGCTGCGGAAGCAAAGATGCTTGCTTACCATGTATTTTGTTCAATTCTCGCAATGTGGTACTGGTATAGATATTGGTGTAAAGGGAGTTCTTGTTGAAGAAACTTACAATAAAGACCAAACGGTCGCGCAATACAAAGGCTCAGTCCTCAGATAATAAACAGCTTTATTTACGGCCATCATTGTATCAAATAAAACATAAAGAAATAAATAATATCAGAGCCTTTAAAGGCACAGCTCATTTGGCCATTAGGACGGCGCGGTGTGGGCGAACTGCGAAAGGAAACTTGCCTTCGCCAAGAACTTGATCAAGACAACGCGCTGGCTTTCTCCACGCGATAAACGTTTTGTCTGGATTGTCTGTGTTGTATAGGATGGAGATAAATTGGTGCTTTAGTATTTGTTTGCATTAGGAAAGGCCTTTGGATGGGAGCCTTTCTCGGTTTCGCTAAAGAGGAAATTAGAGAGACCTTTACTTTGATCTGCAAAACACACTAGAACAAATAGATGTTTTGTTTGATAGGGTCCTGCTACTCCATGTCGATGTACAGTACCTACAAGCATTTTATTATTCTGATTTTTGCGACGTCGATCGCCGTTAATATGATTTTCAAAAATTATTCTTTACTGTGTGTAATAGTTTCTCTACCTCTTTGTATTTTCTGTCGTTTGATTGAAGGTTCTTTGTTCTAACCTAACCATCACTACAAAATCTATTATCAGTTTCTCATGTTATCGTCTCCATGAAGAAGCTAACTTAATGACAGTCCTTTTGCCGATAGCTACACTGGTACCCAGTAATCAAAATCCACACCTTGTTTTGCCTTGCCCTCAGGCGGGCTATATTATTTCGATCAAAATTGGTTTTATAATACAACTGCCTGTTCGATAAAACTTTACCAGTTTTCCTCAAATTCTTCGCGGAATCCTTGCAACACTGTGCCTGGTTTTATGGGCCTCTTATCTGTTCCGCGAATTTATTACTGAACAATTCAATAACAATACCTAATGTGGAAACACACAATCGATAGTTATCTTTCTGGCGAAATCACTTACACAGACAATACAATGTAAAGCAGTCCTTAACAAGCATACTGATTAAACAATAACATAATCCGGCTCGAAGGACCAATATAAAAAACTCATACCTCAACTGAGGGCACTATTTTCTTATGAAACGGTTTCTTCCGAGCTCTGTGTCTTATGAAATAGGTATGACCTACAAGCCTACAATGTCCTACATCTTGCTAGAGTCAGGAAGCTAATGATGGTTTTGGGGCATGTATGTCCACCAAGCACCAACGCATAATAGTGTCGAAATATAGTTTCTACCTACCTGAGAGCCGAATTCTAGATCAATCCTGTTGACCATGTCGTATCTTATCAAATCGTACTGCGTGTAATATGACACAAACTTAAAACTCCAATCTAAAATCTCCCTTTTGCCAAGATAGTTAAGGTCTTCATTTGTTTAAAAGCGTTGAAGTTCAGTTCGGAAGTGACCCCATTCCTGCAGCCGGTTTTGCGCGCTCTCTTGTTAGCTCTTGTTCGTACATGGTAGCCTGGTACTTGGTTCGGTTGGATTGATCGGATATTGGGGAACTTGATGTTTGATTGATTTCTGCCTACTTGCGTCATACCTACACTGAGTGACTCACTAAGTCACCATTGAGGGGTCAGCAGGAGCACCACCTTATTTGAATTGGACACCGGTTTCGCAAAGTACTTACCCGTCTGAACGTGACAAGCGAAAATTTTCATACAACCAATGATAGACCTAAGTCGCCAAAAGGCAACGGTCATTCATAATGGTGGGTACACCTGTAGGTACACCACACCAATCTGGGTATGGCGCAATCGCCTACGTATCTCATTTTCAAAACAAAACTGACATGACATTTGGGTGATTGAGGAAAGTTGATGATGGACAAAGGGGGTCTTATATGTAAAGAAAGGTCTTCCAGCCAGCACTGGATATCATGAAAAATAGGTACCTAAATTTTTAGAACGGAAGGGTAAATATAGGACATACAGCAGCTCTTTGATTTAGCCCAGGGTTGTAGATATGTTGTATCTTTTCTGTCTTTACTAATTTATCAACTCAGTTGTTAACATCAACGTCAGTCCAAGTCGTCATCCGTCTAATTTCGGACTGGGCCAGATCTCAGATCAACACATCGGTAATTAAGTGACGTAATAGGATGATGTCAAAATTATACAACTTGGATTATTATTAGTTACGTTGTGACTTACGAGTTGAATGAATCTAGATAGGTACACAACACACGCTCCTACCTAACTGTTTCTTGTTGTTATGACGGTGAAGTCTACGTCATTGCCGATGTGAAAAACCCCAAAGCTTTGCGTCTTTTCTGTTCAAAGCAGATTGGTCCATTACAGTCGGACGACTCTACATTGCATATTAATTTCTTAAAAGCCTCGTACAGAGTGATTTCCTAACTACTCCTCCGTTAAAAGTGTAAGAAGTTGGCCCGTTTTCAAAGCACAAATTCAAAACACTTCGTAGATGGCGCCTATAGGAGTGCCCATACAAGATCCGGGACACGACTATAAAATTTCGCGTAGCACAGATAAATTTTTCCATTCGCGGGTTCTTCTATGGCCACGCCTGTAAGCGCCATCTATGAACCTCTTTGAATTTGTATGAAATTTGTGTGAAAAGAGAGAGAGAGCGAGAGAGAGAGAGAGAGAGAGAGAGAGAGAGAGAGAGAGAGAGAGAGAGAGAGAGAGAGAGAGAGAGAGAGAGAGAGATAGAGAAAGACAAGCTAATATTGACGAAGATGATAATGAACTATGAAATACTTACATTCAAGCCCGGCCTTCGACAAATAACAAGGTTCTTCCACCTACATGTTACTTAGGTACTTGTAGCATCGTTGGAAACGCACAAACATGCCTATTAACGATAACAAATTACGGCCTTACACACCCAGCCTAAAAGGTTTGATAAATATTACTGTTTTCAACCAAAACTCCGGAGGCAAGTGTTTTTAGAACGCTTCAAGGACATAAAGGTCACGCATGTATACCTCACATTTGACTTGTATTTTGAGCTTTATTTTTAAACATTTTAAAGTCTACCTGTTTGTGGCTTCTTCAGATCCCTTGTTTACTGCTTCTCGTGTCGGTTTTATCTCTATTTCCGTGAAGATTGGCTCACAAACTATTTATCACCGCCAGTCCGTAAAGTGTCTCATAAATACGTCGCTCTTTCTTCCCTAATGAACGAGTTGTGTTGGTCCAGTTGGCTTAGGAACTTTGGATTTGAGCTTACGTTTTTCCTCCAAAGGGGATCTTCATCCATGTCAGCGATTTTATCTGTGCCTACTACAGAACCCACCGTTTTTTCCCCATTTGACCACTCAAATGCCACGGACAACAACTTGAATGAGTATGGCAAATTAGCTTTGTCGCTCTCACCATCTGTGAAATTTCATCGTACTTATTACAAAAAAAAATACTTATTTCTCTAACGATGTAATTAATTGGTTCTTCAAACACGAACGTTTACAGCACGTATATCTAAACCTTTACATTTTCATTGCAAAGTCGCCCGTAACCTTACCCTTACTCGCGTGATTTCCTCAACAGTTTTCATCCAGAATCTTCCATGAATTTCGTAAAAAAACGTTGTCCAGATGCATAACCAGTATAGGACGAACTTCCTCCACAAATGGGACGGTGTATAATCTGTCTGTCTGTGCGACCGACGGCGCGCCTTGACCTAGTTGAGGGGGCATCATACATCTAGAGAGGACACGGCCGTCGTTAAACAGTTGTGAACTTTTGCCTGATGACCCTATTCTCGTAAACGGCAGAGATTGTCATTCCTTGTTTGTGGGAACTGGAAATCCCAACATACTCGTAACTCAGTTCTGAATCGTGATAGAAGAAACATTGATTCGCAGTTTGATGGTTCTGATCGTTCTCGAAGTCTCGTGCTCGGCTACTGTTTATTATAGGTAATCCACCAACATTATTGTCATAAGCGCACCTCTGCTCCTTTCCCCCCTCGGGCAACCTTTCACGGTGTCTCGCCATCCGCTTCCATATGGACTGTAACAAGTCCCGGGCTGCTGTCATCAGTCATCAGGCTGCTGGTCCTTTCATCTATACATATATCTATCCAACCAATAAATGATGCACACTGTTGGGTATAGCTCTCTCTCTGCCCGATACGCCCAACACCGCCCACGGTCCCTTGCTATTCATATGCAGTTTTCCAGTCGCCTTTTTGATATTATCGACCCTTTGGGGTATGAACGTCATCCATCAGGGTCTGATCAGGGTACTTAATTTTTACCCGACTACGCGAAGCAAAAAGGAGGGTCATGATTTTAGCAGCGTATGTATGTATGTATGTATGTATGTGTGTATGTTTGTGGGTATGTATGTGGGTATGTTTGTGTGTTCATCTGTTCCCTCGTAGAGCCTAAGCTACTCGGAAGATTTAAACAAATGAGGTGTTGTTGGATTCGTCTCAATTGCCCAGGTAACATAGGATAGTTTAATTTTGAAAAAAACCAAGATGGCGGCTGTGCTGCGCCCTAAAGTGGTCGACCTAAAAATAAAAATTATCGAATACCATCGTCATGGATATCAAATGAAAGGGCTTTAAAAGACCTTTTCAAAAATGTATAACACATGTACCGTCAACGTAACAAATAGAACAAAAAATACCAAAATGTGTATTTTTTTGCCGTTCTTGGTTCTATTCTGGATGATCGTCCAAAATGATTTACTAAAAAGCTCAAAAAAAAATAGAAGTTAAAAACTAAAACCCGACTACTAAAAGGCTTAAAAAAAGACCTGCTTATCCTTAAGGCGCGGTGCATAGTGAATAGCCCGCGCGCCAAGAAAAATGCACAAAATCGAGTCCTGTTTCAAATACACAAAACAAATCGAAAATTTTCACATATCAAACCCTAGAATTAGGTGAGACCTATCTAACACAGCCAGTTTTGTGTTTTGATTCGTAAAGGTTTTGAAGATATTTTTGATGAAAACAAATAGGCGGCGCACTTTTTTTCAAACAAAATATCTTGCAATCTGTTATGGATATCAACACAAAACTGGCTGTTTTAGATAGGTCTCATCTAATTCTAGGGTTTGATATGTGAACATTTTCATTTTTTTTAGTGTATTTGATACAGGAATCGATTTTGTGCATTTTTCTTTGCGCGCGGGCGATTCACTATGCCCAGCGCCTTAAGGCAGGGTGGATAGTGAAACTCCTGCGGGAGAAGTATAGCAATGACGCATCTCTTATTTGCATTCGCATGCAAGATACACTAAAGAAATCGAAAATATTGCCATATCAAACCCTAGTTATCTTTTAAGGCAAGTTTCGTGTTGATGTTCGTAATAGATTTGAAGAAATTTTCATTCAAAAACTGAGGAAGTTAGTACTGGGAATTTGTTTTTTTCAACGAAAATATTTTGCAAACTGTCATGATTTACAACACGAAAAATGGTGTATTTGATAGCACTTACCTAATTCTAGGGTTTGATATGTGAATATTTCGCGATTTTAGTGTATTTACGATTTTTATGTTGTAAATGTGCTATTCTTTTCTCGCAGGCGTTGAATACATTGTTTACTTAGTCAATTTGACAGTTCGTCCGTACCGGGGATCGACGTTCATCCAAACAAAGTGAATCACGTTCCAAACTGTCAAAACTTAGTTTGGTTTTCTGTTTTTTTTTTTTAGTTGGTTGTTGCTTGATTGAATAATAATAAATGCTTGCAGATCTTGCAATAGATAGATATTTTGGATAACAGACGAAGAGCGTGAGTCGTGGGCAGCTGCGGCGTCTGAAGATTCTCTTTCGATCTTTGTATCCAACTGTTGCTTGCTAGTTCAACGCGCGATAGGTACACACGACAGCATGTCAGACTGTACACTTTTGTTGTAAAGTCGCCCGTAACGTAACCGAGTAGAGTGCTAGCATGTAAGGGTCGACGTGCTGTCGTGTGTACACACGACAGCACGTCAGACTGTACACCTCTGTTGTAAAGTTGCCCTTAACGTAACCGAGTAGAGTGCTAGCATGTAAGGGTCGACGTGCTGTCGTTGTACTTACAAGGTACACACGACAGCACGTCAGAGTGTACACTTTTGTTGTAAAGTCGCCCGTAATGTAACCGAGTAGAGTGCTAGCATGTAAAGGTCGACGTGCTGTCGTGTGTACTTACTAGGTACACACGACAGCACGTCAGAGTGTACACTTTTGTCGTAAAGTCACTCGTAACGTAACCGAGTAGAGTGCTAGGGTGTAAAGGTCGACGTGCTGTCGTGTGTACTTACTAGGTACACACGACAGAACGTCAGACTGTACACTTTTGTTGTAAAGTCGCCCGTAATGTAACCAAGTAGAGTGCTAGCGTGTAAAGGCTGACATGCTGTCGTGTGTACTTACTAGGTACACACGACAGCACGTCAGCCTGTACACTTTTGTTGTAAAGTCGCCCGTAACGTAACCGAGTAGAGTGTAAAAGTCGACGGGCTGTTGTGTGTACCTAGTAAGTACACACGATAGCACGTTGACCTTTACACGCTAGCACTCTACTCGGTTACGTTACGGGTGACTTAACAACAAAAGTGTACAGTCTGACGTGCTGTCGTGTTTACCTATCGCGCGTTGAACTAGCAAGCAACAGTAATGTTGGATACAAAGATCGAAAGAGAATCTGCAGACGCCGCAGCTGCCCACGACTCACGCTCTTCGTCTGCTAGCCAAAATATCTATTGCAAGATCTGCAAGCATTAGGTATTATTATTCAATCAATCATTATCCAACTAGAAAAAAAGCTAAGGAGGTACCTACCCATAATAATTGTTCAACGTCATTGCCGCGGCGGTGGATCACTTGGCGTCATGGTGACGTCCGTCTAAGTTCCGAACGTTACTATGGCGGGATTCCGATCTGTTATTTTTGTAATCTGTACAGCGCCCCGCAGAGGGCGTGGCTTCCCACCCCGTCACTTCTCTGCTTCATACCCCTCAAATACCTAAATATCGTCTATGAAGAGCGCCTTAAAATAGACTAAAAAAAAAAAAAATAAAAAAAAATAGAAAAAATAATAATAATAAGAAATACCGTAAACTGGGGTGAATAACAACATGTTTCAAGGTTTAATGCCATATATTTTTGCAAACCCGAGCTGAATCCTTCAAGTAATAACTTATAGATGCGAGTCTTGGATAGTTTTTTCGTTTCTAGTGACCCCAATACGTTAAACAATTTGTTTGAATAAATTATCCATTAAAAGATTGCGTGTTGCAATTCAGACTTTGACTGGGGTCAATAAAAACGAGATATGGGGTCATTAGCAACAGTTTCAAAATGTATGAGATGTGTTGTTATTGACCCCATAAGTCGTTGGTATTCACCCCACTTGTCGTTGTTAGTGACCCCACATGTCGTTGTTAGTGACCCCATAGCGCGTTGTTAATCACCCTTTGTTGTTATTGACCCCATAAGTCGTTGGTATTCACCCCACATGTCGTTGTTAGTGACCCCACATGTCGTTGTTAGTGACCCCATAGCGCGTTGTTAATCACCCTTTTGGCAATAAAATACTACCCTCTAATTTTAAGTGTACAGAAACTCCTAAAATACTCAATGTAAAGCTTATCTCTTTGTCGTATCCTGTTAACGATGAACAAAAGCCATAGAATACCACAGAAAAACTGATCTTGTTGCCCTTTTTCCTGCCGAAAACAATAAAGTTTTTTTCCACAAAATTTCGTTAGCAAACTGTCAGTTTCAAAATGGCCATTTTTTTTTTACTTACTTTGACAGCTGTCATCAAGAAGTGTTGTCAGAATTAATAAAAAAATTATTGACCATAGACACGTAACTTTTTTATTGAACATTAGGCATAGATTTTGCTTAAAAATCTTTCTTTACTTTATTCTTGAAAGTGTTGTTAAACACCCCTGTAGTTGCAAAACACCCCAGATTACGGTAGATAATTAATCGTAGTCGGAGGACTCCACATTCGCATTTGATAAACTGATGGCCTCCGACTACGATTAATTATTATCTATGAGTCTATTTTAAGAATAAGCAGGTCTTGTTTTAAGTCTTTTAGTAGTCTGCTTTTAGTTTTTTTTTACAATACCTACTCATTTCCAAAAATGGCCCCAGTTTGGAACGTGCCTCGAACCCCTTTGTTCATTCATTACTTTCCCGTTAATAAGATCGAATTGCAACTAAAATAAACGCTAATTCGTTCGGCCGCGTTTCCCCGCCACAGTGGATAGTGGAACTAATCGCAAAGTATACAAAGTTCTCGACTTGCTAATGGACTGGTCTGGCAAACACGCAGTTTACTCAGCAGTGTTGCTTGTTCCTTGTTACAATAAGTAATGTGAGTTGCACAAACTGCAAAAGGGTTCTTTGAACCTTTGGCCGCAACTAACAAGTTTTGACCCAACCGTGTTCGATATAACGCGCATTTATATACTTGTGTTTCCTGTGGACTAGCCTGAATAAGCTGAAAGAATGGTGTATGGTGCTGAGCTAGCCTACTTTAAGCATCTCAGGCATTATGAGAGTGGTGCTACCACAACAAGACACTGACAGCAATCGAATGAACAGCAATTTTGTCCATATTAAACCCAAATTACTAGGCTGAATACGCTGAAAGTATGGTGTATAAAAAAAAACTAAGGCCTTTGCATCTACGTAATGAGATGATTTATACAGCACCAGTGGCACCTTCACTCACACTAGATGGGTGAAGAGACCACTCGGCGCTGCAGTGCCTGGGACATTGTTTTTTTTAGATGGAGTAGGCTTGCCCAGCACCTATACCATCCTGACAGCTTAGTCGACCTAGCCCACAGGAAAGACAGGACAATACGTGTGGAGCCAACTGAGCCGCGGGTTTCCTCACGATGTTTTCCTTCAGAGTTAGCGAGTGGTATTGCTACTACAAATTCACAAATGTACGTAACTTTGAAATTAAACAAAAGCATAGATACATGCCCGCCCTGGGAATCGAACCGGGTACCTCTTGCTTCAGAGTTCACTGTTCTACCCACTAGACCACCACCGCATATGGTGTATAAGTATGTGTGTAAGTATAGGTGCTGAGCTAGGCTACTAAATCGAAACATCTCCCAGGCACTGAAGAGTCCTATTTCTCAAGGCCGTCATATTCTGAAAGTGGTGGTACGGTCGGCCACAATCTCCGATACCCCATGGCAGCTCTTACCGCGCGCAGCATAAGAGCGCCAATCGAACAAAAAGGGGTATCTGAGACTGTACTGTGCTACAGCAGGGGAAAGAACAACTTGGCAGCTATTTTGTTGATATTAAACCCATGTAACCCACCAAGCCTAGGTAAAAGACAGCGGCATAGAGTGGCGGGCGAGTCAAAGGCATTTCCGCCAAAGGCTACCTGTCACTGGCCGTTACAGACACACATAACACCGTATAATAGCGTGGCTTTATTCAGTGCGGGAGTGACTCACGATTTTCTAAGAACCGCCTTTCGTTCCATTGCCATAGAGCAGTTTGTTGCAGAAGACTAGCGATGATGTAGTTAGCTCTTTGGACATTACATTCTTGAAGAGACTGAAAGTGCCTGATGACTCTACATTCTTGAGAGATTCTTGATGTCTATGGACAGGTCCTGATCTAGTCTAGCCGTAGGGCACACCAGATGATACATCTAATAACGGTATCGGTATATCGTACCAAACTGGTTCAGTACCATTCCAGCACAAGGTGGTAGTTAACCAACGGACCTAATTAGTGACACTGTATACTTAGTGAACATTCTCTTCTGTACCCCTTAATTTCCTCCTTCTTATATTGTCCTCTTTGAAGCTACCAGACGAAACAGTGCCCTCGTGGTTTACTTCAACTGCTTGCCTAAGTTGTTAAGCCATGCCCCTCACTTCCATTTACCATTAAAGGGTTATGCAGACAGATGCACCAAGTGCATGATTTGGGTCAAACGTTCTGCCGAACAAGCAGAACTAGTGAATTCCGGACCAAAGACAGGCCTGACAAAAAATAATTGAAGAAGAGTCGTCCATTCCCAAAAGTTCACAACTTTTTCATCATGATCTTTAGACGACCGTCAACACAAAAACATGGTCCTTTTGCACTTTCACATTTTATTGTATCGTCAAATAAACGGGCTTTGGTGACCGCCTGTTCCACTCAGTTATTAGGCGAGCAGAGGTCTTGTCCCACCGGTCGGTCATATACGCATACGCGTGATAACACGACTCTCGGTCCACATCCGTCCGCAGGTTTATGATTATAGCCCCGCAGTTCTGCTTATTCGAGGTTGTCGTACGATTTTTGGGGAAATAGTCGTTATTACAGTTTTGTTTGTCTGTTTGAGGAAGAAGTTCTTTGAAATGTATCGGAATGTGTCTGGGTAACTGTAGCCTTCATGCCTCAGTCTACCAGTAGGTACGGTCGGCCACAGTCACAGATACCCCATGACAGCTCTTACCGCGCACGGCATAAGGGCGCCAATCGAAGAAAAAGGGGTATCCTAGTCTGTACTATCAACTTCATATCAGGATAAACGTAGGCTGAATTCCAAGTTTGCTAACGAATATCTAGGTCTATTCCAAGAGGGATGGTAGAGTCTTATCTGAACTGAACGTCTATCTAATTTAACGTCAAATACGTACGTATTGTTACCTTTTATAATAATGTGTCGTGTGCATTGCATGGTAATCAAATAAACTATTTACCTATCTATCTACTAGAGCTACAGGGGCAAGAAGCTTCATTATATCGTTATGCATCTTTGTATTATAGTTTGTGGACTTTTGCATCAGTTTCTAACTTCACCTATATCTAGTTCTGATGCAAATATAGCAGCTAGTAAAGTAAGACAGCAAAACCAAAAGAAAATGTAAATGTAACTGCAAACGGACTAGAATGAATAGATAGAATACGCAGGTGTTCGATGTCGTTGCGTTGCGTACCTAGGCTAGGCACATTGTGCGACAAAGATCACAGAATAACAACTTCTTAACATTCGGCCAACGTATAGAAGCATTCGAGATGTGGTGTTACAGACGGATGCTAAAAATTAGTTGGACTCAAAAGGTTACGAACGAGGAAGTCCTAAGACGTGTCAACAAGAAGCGAGAGCTATGGAACACCATCAAAAGGAGAAAGATTGCATATCTAGGACATGTGTTCAGACACGGTAGATACAGCCTCCTGCAACTTATAATGATGGGAAAAGTCGCTGGCAAGAGACGCGTCGGCCGAAGGAGAAAATCCTGGCTAAGAACCCTACGGGAGTGGACTGGGATCGCGAGTGCTGCCCAGCTATTTGGCCTCGCGAGAGACAAAGAGGGATATGCAGAGCTGACCGCCAACCTTCGCTGAGTCGGAGAGGCACCCTAAGAAGAAGAAGAAGAACATTCGGCCAGGTAGATGCACGATAAGAAAAAAAACTGCCAGCTGTCTTTTTATAACCGGAGGTTGTAGATTGGAAACTGACTTGTGTTGCTGCTGCAACGAATTGAGTAGGCGACATCTCGGACAAAATATTTTCGGACACTTTATCCGAAATGTCGCTTTATTATTTTAATATTTTTGAGGCGACATCTCGGACACTAACAAATAAAGCTGTTTTGTACAGTCGGATAAAAAACTCCCTAAGACCTTATTTATGAGGAGACTAATAAAAATGTTACATACCCACATGCAAATAATATCTTGTGTACTCATGCAGTCTTCAACATTTGCTCTCCCCTTTTTGATGAAAAGTACTAGGCTTACATAAGGTTTTAGGAGGATCACCATCTCAGTTCTCACATCATTACGCGGGGTTAGTTAGAACAAAATGATGTCAGAACTGAGGTGATTATCCTCCTAGCACCTTATGTAAGCCTAGTACTTTTTCATCAAAAATGAGCCGAACGCGATCTGAGTACTTAAATTCAGGCTTTAACTGTCAAGGAAAACGGCTCATTTAAGCCGCTTTAGCTATCCTAAAATAGGCAGCTGGGGTAACGCTCTTTCTCTGTGTATTATATTTGAATACTTTAGTGTCTGACTGTACGATACAGGTTCAATATTTTGAGAGTGTCCGAGATGTCGCCTCAAAAATATTAAAAATACAAAGCGACATTTCGGACCAAGTGTCCGAAAATATTTTGTCCGAGATGTCGCCTACTCAACGAATTTACCGCCATCACGGTGCGGTGTGTCTTGTCACTTGTACACACGACAGCACGTCGACCCTTACACGCTAGCACTCTACTCGGTTGCGTTATGGGCGACTTTACAACAAAAGTGTACAGTCTGATGACGTGCTGTCGTGTGTGCTTAGACTTGGTTTCTGTGGCAATCACTCTGTGCCAACATTATGTTTGTGTATATGGCCCCGTATGGCGAATAAAGCCATTACAGTAATACATTTGCGACCAACCGGACAAAGCAAAGAAATATGAAATAGGACATTACTTTGACCGTTTATGGCTAGGCATATGAATGGAAGTTGTAACCAATACGCAGTATAACTATAATAGTAAAGTTTATGTATCTTGCTTGCCTGTGCTCTGTCGTAAACAAAAGATAAGTAGGTAGATACTCATAGTCATATCATAAAGGAACGAAAATGACCTAAAGAATTTGACGAGTTTGATAAGCATAACACAAAGGTAAAATATTTGTCCGAAAAGCAACTAAACTGATTAGATAAAAGAGACACCTTTTGTTACAATGTTAGTAGGTACCTAATTATGTAAGTACAGTCTACAGAATGTTGAGCCTTTCAGCACACAATGTCAGTGACTTTACAGCTTTACAGCCAGGCGTGCACTCTATTCAGTTACGTTACGGACGACTTTGCAAAGAAAATGTAATGATTTACGTTGACTGTACATATTTTTCAACTAACTGATAGATAAGTAAATGTACATAAATGTAATGGACATTTAAGTTCATGTCATTCAATTTCCAATTTATAGATATTGGGACGCCGTTTGAGGAACCGTGGCTTTGACTACCGCTCCGGGGCATTTCTGATGCAAAGGATTTCCTTAGCTGTTCAACGCGGTAACGCGGCGAGCGTTATGGGGACCTTTGGGTCGGAGATGGCCCGGAGTTGTTTATTTGGTTAAGGTATGTGAGGGTGTGTGTGTGCGTTTCTGATTGTGTTTTTTGGTTTTTACTTTGTGACATGTTTATTTAATTTAAATTTTTTGACGAAGCTTAAATTTTGTGAATTGTATTATGAATATGATTTATTGTATTTTTTGACATTTTGTTTGCATGAAATAAATAATTTGATATTGTATAGTCCCAGTGTTTTTCAACCTTTTTCATGACGCGACCACCTTACAGTGGAAAAAACCTTTTGCGACACGAGGGTTCTGTCTATAAATAAAGTTCTTCTTATTCTTCAGTATTTATATCCACTGCTTATTTAGACCCAAAATTTAGACCATAATTGAGACTCCCTAAAGACCCTCATAAAAAAGCTTCGCGACCCCCTAAAGAAGCTCTAAGTTAACTTGGCGACCCCCCAAGGGTTCGCGAGTTCGCGACCCACAGGTTTAAAAACACTGGTACAGTCTTCCTATTCTAATATGTGTATAGTCTACCTAACAACAATGTCCCAGGCCACTGCAGCGTCGAGTGGTCTCTTCAGCCATCTAGTGTGAGTGAAGGTGCCACTGGACGCTGTGTAAATCATCTCATTACGTAGATGCAAAGGCCTTTATAATAGCCTACCTAAAAAAACAAACAAAATTACAGGCACCATCAAGTTGTGCAAACAACCTCGCAACTCCTGAATCACACACAGGAGTAAACATTGACTTTGGCAATAAATAACATAACACTTTGGACGGAGATGCAAACTAGGTGGAAACCAATATTTGATCGCTCGGCTAAACATAGATTGGCTTGAAGGATATCCACATTTACATGACGCATCTTACAGCTACATTCAGGAAAGGTAATAAATTAAATACTTTAACTAAATTACCAACAACACACACAACACATTGGTGTAGCAAGCGTAGTATAAGATAGAGTTATAGCGTTTTATAACTCTACCCATCTAGCTAGAGTTGTTATAATATAACCATACCATATCTACTTTAGGATAAGTATTTCTTTTGTTTTTAATGTACAGCTTTTTATCCAATAAATGAATTTGTTTTTGTATAAACCCATGGATGGATACGCTCTAACCCAGACTTATGCTACGCTTGCTGGAAAACAAAAACGATTAATAAAATTACCTATTTTCAGTTTACTCAGTTTCTTTATCTTAGCCAAGTAAAGCTGATGTTCTTTCCTGAAACCACTTTGAAGTAAAGTCAACGTAGAATAAGGATAAGGAACTTTGGATTAGTAAAGCAATCGCAATGAGCCGTTTTCACGGCTGTCAAATTTCACTTTTTCTGAGTAAGCGAAGTTTGACGGCCACAACCCGGTTCTTGTATGGCCAAGCCTATGAGCGCCATCTACCAAGGGCTTTGAATTCAGCTTTTAACTGTCAGTGGAAAACGGGTCCTAATGCCACAGCTCGCCTTTAGTTGTAGGTAAGTAGGTACAGTCGGCCACAGTCTCAGATACCCCTTTTTGATTGGCGCCTTTATGCCGCGCGCAATAAGTGCTGCCATGGGGTATCTGAGATTGTGGCCGACCGTACTTACATTACATCCAATCGTTCGTTGTAAAGAATGAATACTTTACGCCCACGCGCCAATATCGACGCACCACGATCTTTTTGCTCCTTCTGCACTACTCTCTGATCTTATTCACCTTGTAATAAAGGGTGTTTTGCCTTGACAATAGGTGCAGGGTTAACGTGGTTTCTCAGTTTTGATGAGTGGCAGGCAGCCCAAAATGTTGGCATTGGACGCGAGGCCATAAGTCATTGTGTGCGAAGTTGATTGGAAAAAATTACGTGGTGGATGGGTTGGTAGAGCTTTTGTGGCAAGTTATTTTTATAGGGCCTACGACACTTATGTCATCTTTGAATAGAGTGACATTTACATACAACCCGTTTATACACCAGAATGGGTTAGATACAGCGTATTCATGTGTTTATAACTCCATCTAGCCACCCCACTCTACGTCAAACAAAAGAATGAGATAGCTAGAGTTATAAACCCATGGAGGTATAAACCCTTGCAGGTGTATTTATATTCAGAGGAATATCTAGGACCTAGGAGGTAGACCCTAGCTAGACCTTATTGATTAACATAGTAAGTACAGTCGGCCACAGTCTCAGATACCCCTTTTTGTTCGATTGGCGCCCTTATGCCGCGCGCGGTAAGAGCTGCCATGGGGTATCTGAGATTGTGGCCGACCGTACCTAACCCGCAACTCTACCTAAACAGGGTATTTCAAAAAGGTCCTGTGACACTGAAAAGGGGCACTTAACTCACCAATAAAAGTAACTTTTATTATGGGGCCATGTGCGAAATGTCGAAAAAAATATGGCTGCTCCATAGATTTGGTGCAGTAGGTATCGAATTTTAGTATCGAACGAACGGCTGATATTTATTTCGAGATTTCGCTCTTGGTCGCATAGTAAAAGTTGCTCGTATATTTTGTGAGTTAAGCGACCCCTTTCGCTGTCATAGGACCTTTCTGAAACACCCTGTTTTATACTGATTGTCAGAAGGGTACCAACACTACCAACAGAGAACCAAAAAATCAGTGTAATCTAAGTAATTCGTAAACAACACACCTAAAACCCCGGACTAAAATAGACGACCAAAGTTATTGAAAATAAATAATTATTGTCCTGTCAAGTAAAGTTAATCTAACTCTTACCATGAAATAATAGTTAAGTTTTATTCAAAACATGTTTTATTCGGACGAAACGACCACGGAAGACGCTAAGTTTATGATAAATTGTTCACTGCTCACCTTGGGGGTCTGACCTTCGGACATTTTTATAGCTATCAACACAACTTTGTTTATGATTTTATTACTTATCTATATGCTATGTCTGGTCACACTTCAGTTAAAATAGATAACTTGCTCTGTACGCAATATCTACTTTTGTTGGACTTGATATTGGCTCTACATTAACATTCTTGTGAGAGAGTTTAATCACCACGCGTGCCCAACTGCCCACTGCGGATTGGCGATTTCGCGTTGAGGGTACTGTGCCTCACACGCTCAGGTTTCCTCACGATGTTTTCATTTACAGTTTCCGAGTTTGCTACGACAAATAACAGCATACTTTCCGAGCCTGGGAGACGAAAATAAAAAGTTTTCGTTTCTGGATTCGGATAGCTTACGAGGCACTATGAGGTTAGGATTCATAACCCCTTGACTAGCAACGGCGCCTGTAAAAGGTTGTAAATAAAACCAGAATAAACCTCTACCTATGTTTTTTTTAAACTTACACAGACCGTAACGTAAAAAATATATAATATTGTAGACGCAGACTAAAAAGTAACCAGCAAATAAGCATTGTAATAGTAATTAATAAAACGGAAACTGGGGCGTTTATAGGTCATGTTGCCGTATGAATCACGCAAACTGGCGATATGCTAGCGTAGTGTACGGCAATCCCCCAATAGGACATGCTTTTCAGCACGTACACCAAGTTAGTCAATGAATTTACTCATGCTTTGATTATTCTTCGATTTGTGGGGGTCCACTGGCCTAATTTTACCTAAGCAAAATTAATTATTCATTATAAATTCTAAATTTTAAGAAGCCCCGACATTTTAACTTTAAATTAGAATATCTCGTAAAAGGCTGAACCGATATTGATAAAAAATGTCTCAGAACACTTGCTAGAAACCCTGCTTTCAAATAATAAAAAAACTCTATCCAAATCGGTTCACGAAACCCTCACACACACATAGCGGTCAAACTTACAACAAAAGCCAAAGCAGGCTCAGCCCCTCTACCCTTGACGCATTTTTCCAATACGGCCGCAATATGGCGTAATTTACATAATTTAAAATTTTACAAATTAAGTAAGACGCATTTTGTGTTTTTATTGAATAAAAAAGCCTTACCTTTTATACATTACGAAGTATTTAAAATCAAAGCATCACTATGCGAATTCAAGAGAAATTAATTTTAAAACTTTTTCAATTTGATCGCAATAGCGTCAAGGGTAACCCCCCCTGGTAGGTACCCACTTTTCGTCTTCTTCCGCTATTTAAACGGTTTTTTGACCGACCAGTAAAGGCAAAATGAAGTAAACAAATCCTAAAGTGCAATCGTTAGTGAAGATGTTAAATTCTGTCTGGTAATGATGATGATGATGATGATATCCTTTTATCCCTTATCAGGGACATTAAAAAAGTTTAGGGTGCTCTTCACCATGCATTGCATGAAAAGAAGGACCTTTTTATTAAAAATAAACTTTTTGTTTCTTTTTCATCTCTAGAAAATACCTGGTTGTATTGTATCTGATGGTAAATGTGCTAGTATTATGTTGCGCATTCCGTGGCACTCTGAGGGTGCATTCTTGCCCTCGGCCCGTATATCACAACGAAGAAAAAAAAAGTGAAAGAATGGATGGATGAGTTGAATGCATTCCTGCTTAGTGGATGACCGCTCAATACAGGTGCAGTCTCAGGTAGGACTCTACCGACAGCTTTGCATAAATTTTGCCTACATTTTCATACACCACCAAAAATTTACAAAAATAAAATTGTATTGATGGGATACTTTAATACTTTAGATTGTAGAGATCGAGTGACACATCTTTTTATGCGTAGGTAGAGTACACACTACAGCACGTAGACGCTTATACGCTACTACGGTACGACTCTACTCAGTTACTTTACGGGCGACTTTACAACAAAAGTGTTCACTCTGACGTGCTGTCGCTACTAGGTACCTTTTTGACACTCTTGAGTCAATTTTAACTTAAAATGTAACGTAGCGAGGACAAAGAAGAAATATCTAGGTAATTAATTTGCATTGAAAACTAACTTAAGTGCTGGATTTACCAATAGGCTGAGTAGGCTGAAGCCTAGGGCGGCGGATTTTAGGGGCGGCAAATTTGGGGTATCTTTTGAGATCTAACATAAAAGAAGCCCTGCTTGGTCGCCTGCCCCTTTTTGCCGCCACTTGCCACGTTTTGGTCCCTTTTGAGGTTTTTAAATTAATATTTTGAAGGTGTGTAAGTCTGCTTTTCTTGAAGCTCAAAGAGGTGACTAGATTGGTTGGGAATTGGTCGGTCGCTAGGGGCGGCAAAATTGAAAAACCTACTGGCGGCAAATGTGTGAATCCGCCACTGAACTTAATTAAACTACAGTTTGAACACACTTTGTTTATCATTGAAAACACCCTAAATCGTCGAACGAAGTGTAGAGACACTTTATTTTGGTGGTGCACTAAAAATGGTAATGATCATCAATGTTTATGGTGACGCTCATGCAACAATAGGGCGTAACGTAGACGTAAAGTACCTACTGTAAAATAATTTCATCATTCGGTAATGAAATGAAATGCAATTAGATTAGATGTTAGTTATACCTACGTTACGTGTTAAAAACGACATCATAGGTCGTACATACATACCACACGATTGTACCTTATATGAATTTCCATTTTAATTCCTGTAGATATTAGTCGATTATTATAGGAATCCCTTTATCTTTGGGAAACCGCAGCATTCGGTTAAATCAAAAGTTGAAAAAAAAAAAATATGAAAGAAAAGTTTATTTAGCAAAAGAAAAGCAATAAGTACAAATTGAGGACACAATTAAAAGTTATGAGTATTATAAACTTAGGGATACCCCCGACTCCTAAACTAGGGTTAACCTGTATCTTAGGAGCCGGAGCTCTTTCTAGAGATGACAATTTTATGATGACTATTGATGACATATCAGACGGTCACAGGTTAAAGTATTGCATTTTTACATTGTGTTTCGTTTAGTTGGTAGACATTTTTGCAAAAAATAAATAAGTCATAATAATAAAGTAGTTGAAAAGAAAAAGAAGTTTAGATAGGAAAGTACGGTCGGCCACAGTCACAGATAGATACCCCATGGCAGCTCTTACTGCGGGCGGCATAAGGGCGCCAATCGAACAAAAAGGGGTATCCTAGCGTGTGACCGACTGTACCTACTTACCAACGACACTGGAAATTAAATATCAACCCGGTGCCAAATCCTTCAACAAAATATCAGCATCCAAACTTTCACCAGACGACGCTACTACGCAAACGGTTTGCACATGCGTGCCGTCCATATTAACTCGAACCAGCACCTCATGGTCCCTCAATCACGACTGCAGTCACTGCTTCTACACAACAGGGGAGGTTCAGCCTCAACTGGTCGGTTTCGCCAGTAGAATTCGGGGTTTTTCCCGCGAGAACTCGCTAAACGAATGCAAGCGAATCCGCTTTATGAAATCGCTGTATTCGTTGGTGCAATGTTGGATCCTATTTGTGTTGCGACTTGCGGACTTGCGGTGACCTTCGTGCGTGCGACCGTGTCTTTTTGCTTTTAGTCCCGGATTCGGTAGAACTGGGGCTGAAGTCTGTAACGCAATGGAGTGTCGATGGCGTCCCAGTAGAAGGACAAAACAGGGGTTTCCTAGTTTTTCTCCTACAACCAGCGAACTAAACCTCTAGAATTCGAATCAGAATATTCTTTGCTGTGCTAAAGAAACATTATATGACCGACAGCTTTAATAAATCGTAATTGAAGCCGTCAACTGGGAGCTCATTTTGGCACCATTGCGTTACAGACTCCGGCCCCTGGAATAGAGCCAAACCCGATGGTGTAGGGCAGTGTTTTTCAACCGGTGGGTCGCGAGTCGACCCCCAGCTACCTTAGGGGGGTTGCGAAGCTTCTTTAAAGCTTCTTTAGGAGGGTTTGTGGGAGTCACGGTTCATGGTCATGGTCTAAAGGTGTACAACTTAAAAATCCCCTGGAGAGCTCTGCAGCCCTCTCGCTCGCACTTTTCAACGTTGTAATTGATTGTAACTTGTAAGATAATGATTCAACTTTGGACGATAAAATAAAGTTGCAAACATAGATAATAAAGTTATCGACATGTGGACACACTTGATTATATATTCCTAGTAGGATAATAAATATTACTGAACTTCGGTTAAAAGTAGCAGTGGAGTATTTTTTTTGTGAACGTAAAATGTGAAATTAAAAGTGTGTCCACGTGTCGATGGCTTCATTATCTATGTCTGCAACTATATTTTATCGTCCAAAGTTGAATCTTTCTCTTACAATCAATTAAAATGTTGAAAAGTGCGAGCGTGAGAACTGCAGAGCTCCAGGGGATTCTTTACTGACAAAACCCTGGTAGGGGGTTGCGAAATGCATGCGAAAGGGTTTTCCACAGTAAGGGGGTCGCGTCATGACAAAGGTTGAAAAACACTGTTGTAGGGTGGCACTTTGGCATACGTCAGGCGGATGTGAGGATGAGGTGAGTGAGATGACTATGCAATCTTCCCAATCTTCTCTTCTTAATTAACGCAAAATGTTTTTAAGAACACTAGTTTTTATTAACTTTTACGTTTTATCAACGTTTCGAGAGCTTTGGGCTCGTGGTTGCGAGAGACTGCTGAGATGTCTTGAATGTCATTTGTTATTTTATTATGTGACTTTCACGAAGTAATTCCCTTGGGTTGAACCAAAATAGTCCCTATTACATTGAAATAAGAGTTTCGTTGAGGGAGCTCTTTCGTGGAACGCACTATCTCTTTATTTGTATTATACAGTGTGTTTCAGAAAGGTCCCCTGACACTGAAAGGGGTCGCTTACTAATTAGTTCAAGCAAATTTTACTATGGGGCCTGCGAATTTTTGTACACACGACAGCACGTCGACCCTTACACGCTAGCACTCTACTCGGTTACGTTACGGGCGACTTTACAACAAAAGTGTACACTCTAACGTGCCGTCGTGGTACCTTCTGTACCAAATGTAGAGCAGTCCCCGTAGCATGACTTTTATCAAGGCGGATTTATCCAACAAAATGGCGGTTTATGAGCATTTTTGACGTCTATAGTGGGTTATATATCGTCGAGAGCGATATATAACCCATTATATACGTCAAAAATGCTGATAAACCGCTATTTTGTTGGATGTGGGTTATACAGGGTGGCCCAAACATAGACGTCAAGCGAGAAAATCTAGATAGCTGACATCGAGGGCTACCCGAATCACCCCCATGTATGTTCAGCCATTTTTTGTCGTTTAGAAGTTATGAGGCTTTTAAGGTTTTTTTGAAAAAAAAAACCTACCATTGGATTTTATTTTCTAACTTTTTTTTCTTCCGATTTTTCAGAGATATTTTTTATTCTTTAGAGTCTCAGATAAATTATCTATCACCAAAAAAATAATGATCAGCTGTGGACTTTTAGAAGATACCGGAATTTTGATCCAAAGTCCAAAAATGTTGTTTTCAAGAAAACATCACTGAAATAGTTAGTATGGGGAAAAAAATAAGTAGAGGTCTGAAGAACTTTTTATTGATTTCAAAAACTTTCCCAAAGCCTCATTCTTCAGAATAATACAAAAAATCTGTCACTTTATAGGACTTTTATTCAAGTAATTTGCGATCAAAGTCGAAAAACTGGAGTTGGAAGAAATTTTATTTCAAACGATTTTCATTTATTTTGGTTGATTCGGACAAAAAACATTGCAGGTAGGCTTAATATTGCCTGTCAGCACGGTCTGCATAGGAAATTCGCGAAAAAAAAAAAAAATAATACCATAAAATATTTTGTTTTTTTTTGTTCTTTTTTTTCATTATTTGAATTTTAAATTATTTTATTATTGACTTTACTTACAAAACATGAAGAAAAAAATAAATTTAAAGAAAAAAAAATAAAAAAAGTCTGAAAATTAAATGATTAGATTTTTTAATTTTTTCGTGAATTTCTAATGCAGATCCTACTGACAGATGATTTTAAGCCGATCCGCAATGTTTTTTGTCCGAATAAAATAAAATAAATGAAAATCGATTGAAATAAAATTTCTTCCAACTCCAGTTTTTCGACTTTGATCGAAAATTACTTGAATAAAAGTCCTATAAAGTGACAGATTTTTTGTATTATTCTGAAGAATGAGGCTTTGGGAAAGTTTTTGAAATCAATAAAAAGTTCTTCAGACCTCTACTTATTTTTTTCCCCATACTAACTATTTCAGTGATGTTTTCTTGAAAACAACATTTTTGGACTTTGGATCTAAATTCCGGTATCTTCTAAAAGTCCACAGCTGATCATTATTTTTTTGGTGATAGATAATTTATCTGAGACTCTAAAGAATAAAAAATATCTCTGAAAAATCGAAAGAAAAAAAAGTTAGAAAATAAAATCCAATGGTAGGTTTTTTTTTTCAAAAAAACCTTAAAAGCCTCATAACTTCTAAACGACAAAAAATGGCTGAACATACATGGGGGTGATTCGGGTAGCCCTCGATGTCAGCTATCTAGATTTTCTCGCTTGACGTCTATGTTTGGGCCACCCTGTATATCGTCGAGAGTGATATATAACCCATTATAGACGTCAAAAATGCTGATAAACCGCCATTTTGTTGGATTAATCCGCCTCGATAAAAGTCATGCTCCCCCCGCAGCTCATGACATTTTTCTCGAGATCGCACTTAGCCCCATAGTAAGGGTTGCTAGTATTTATTAGTAAAGCGACTCCTTTTAATGTCACAGGACCTTTCTTTAGTATGGGAATTTGTATTTATGTAGTACCTACCTACTTACACACCCAACATAATAGGCGTTTGGCATAACTTTTCTATGTTTACAATAAAACTGAGATCATATCTCTCACGCAAGTTATTTATAGCTCTATACTTTGCAAATAAGCTTATTTTAATATCACAGTTTATATCTCTACTGTGGTCCGTGTTGTCTGTGGCATACATCATGATGCAGGCATTGCATCATAATAGCCGGTTTCAATAAAATCTTCCACTTGAGCATTGGAGAGATAAAAAGTCTGTAAGTCGGTTTTTCTACATATTATTATAGTTAAAGTGTCTACTTTAGTTCGAAAAGCTCGATATGTTTTATTAATTAAACGTTTCTTATTCTCTGCGCAAAAAAATAGCGTGTAAAGGTCGACGTGCTGTCATGTGTACATTCGATTGACACGGCGTTTAGGTACTACCGCAGAGAGGAATTTCCTGCGACTTCCGGAGCGCCCGCGCGGGCTCGGAACAAGGTTACACACGCACACACACACACCCTCACACACACACACACACACACACACACACACACACACACACACACACACACACACACACACACACACACAGCCGACCGAGTGCCAAACCGACTTGACCCGCATTAGCGTTGGCGTTGTATTATGTTACCTCTTTTTACGGAACTCGCGTTTTGTAAATTCATATACAGGGTGTTAAAAGACCGCCAACAAAGCGGGAAACCACGTATTGTCCTCATCATAAGGATCATTTTTGCACAAGGAACTATGCCTGGGAAATCAACGTTTTCCGAGATAATGAGGTTCAAAGTCGGAGTTTAAATTTTATTTTTCAGAAATGTGTTCAGTATTAAGTCCTTAACATTTCTTCTTAAGGAAAAATATCAAAATTTTGAATATTTCTTACAAAAAACGACGCTGAAATTGCAACCCGCAATGTATTCTAAGCATCGGCACCTTGAGCGTAAGTAGCCTAAGTTTATGTCCACACTTGCGCAATATGAATTGTCTGCGTTACACTTCCATTACGCGATAAAATATTTTCCAAAATTATAACCTAAAAAACCAAAATTATTTCCCAGCAATAATTTATCGAAAAAGTACTTTGTTTTGGTGTCTAGTATACGTACCTTTCGGCTCTGTTGGCGGTCTTTTAACACCCTGTATTGACACAAAAAAACACAATCAAGGTACCTAATGAAAAAAAAATTATTGATACAAATGCGATGGCTGATGATTGATACATCAATGATAACTCTGTCTCCTAAACTAGTTTGCCCTGTACAGTCGGCCACACGCTAGGATACCCCTTTTTGTTCGATTGGTGAACTTATGCTGCAAGCGGAAAGAGCTGCCATGGGGTAGATACCTAAAGGGGTAAAAAGTGTGGCCAAATGGTTCGTGTAATATTACACACGGTGCGTTCGCCAGTTTTTTTCTTGAACTTGGTCTGTTATTGTGGCTGACCATACCTACAACTAAATATTAAATAAATAAAAAATAAACAACACACCATTGTATTTCGCTGGTTAAGGCGCTGGGCATAGCGAATTAGCCCGCGCGCAAAAAAAATGCACAAAAACGATTCCTGTATCAAACACACTAAAAAAATCGAAAATGTTCACATATCAAACCCTAGAATTAGGTGAGAGCTATCTAAAACAGCCAGTTTTGTGTTGATACCCATAACAGATTACAAGATATTTTGTTTAAAAAAAAGTGCGCCGCCTATTTTTTTTCATCAAAAATATCTTCAAAACGTTTGTGAATGTCAACACGAAACTGGCTGTTTTAGATAGGTCTCACCTAATTCTAGGGTTTGATATGTGAACATTTTAGATTTTTTTAGTGTATTTGATACAGGACTCGATTTTGTGCATTTTTCTTGGCGCGCGGGCTTTTCACTATGTACAGCGCCTAAGGTACAGTAGAGTAGAGATAGAGAGAGACAAGGGTCTGTCTTAAGTTGTAAAAGAGTTGTGGGTTGGTTGTGGGCCTTTTTGCAATCGAATACTAGGCTCTAGGAAGGCTCTCTAGATCTTAAAAATTTACAAGTACAAGTTACATAGATAGATCAGCCCCCTTTTAGCACGCTGGCCTTTTGTCTACTCTCAACTGTCACCTTAGCCACAGTTAACTGTCACCTCAGTAGTATTAAGTGGCTAAGGTGACAGTTGAGAGTAGGCAAAAGGTCAGCGTGCTAAGGGGGCTGGGCCTCAAGTCTGTATAGCAATGGTGCCTCGATAGGCTCCTTGTTGTAGGCTCCAATTACGATTAATTAATGCTGTCTGTCCTTTCAATGTTTTTCTTGTACAGTAAAAAATATTCTAATTCCAATTCTAGAGGATTATCAAGATTTTCTAGAGGATTAGTTTGCTGGTTGTAGGAGAAGAACGAGGAAAACCCGGTTTTGTCCTACTACTGGGAACCTATCGACACGCCACAAGGTTACAGACTTGGGGCCCAGATAGTACACAAGACAGCACTTATGCCTGTTTTCACCAACCACCCCTAATTTTAAAAGACCTTTTAACGAAAATTATCTGCGCCTCTGCAAGTCTAGGGGTCATGGATGGAGGACCATACAAATTCCACTCACAAGCGTTATGAGTTGAGCTTATATGATCCTTCATCCATGACCCCTAGACTTGCAGGGGTGCAGATAACTTTCGTTAAAAGGTCTTTTAAAATTAGGGGTGGTTGGTGAAAACGGGCATTAGACGCTTAGACTGGTGCACTCAAGTCACTTACGTTACGGGCGACTTTGCAACGAAAGTGTAAGCGTCTACGGTCTGTCGTGTGTACATTAAAGCTAGGTAGAGTAAAGTTTTACTTATATTTTGTTTACCAAGCGGCCAACCTTCGCGATCGGCGGTATCTCTAATTTGGTAATTCTCGCCAAACATTTACACTTGACATGACAGCGCTTTATTGTGTGCAAGCTTAACTTTTTTTTGTTTGTAGCAGGTTTATTAAAGTGGGCTTTGGGCCAAAAAATATACACCATGAAATTTTAGTGGTTTTAAAGCCGAAGGTATTAAGTTGCACTCGTGATTCTGAGCCAAATTCCAAAATTTTACTTCAAAACGAGCGAAAAAAAAAACACTTCCCAATACAAACGGCTATTGCCAATCGACACCATTTGTATGGAGAAGTGAATTTTATTTTCGCGCATTTTTTAATGAAATTTTGTAGTTTGGCTCAGAATCACCATAGCAACAAAATACCTTCGGCTTTAAAACCACTAAAATTGCACGGAGTAGAAGGTACCTACACTCGGCCTACTGTGAGGGGATGGATGTTTGTTACTTACTCTTTCTTTGACGCTGAAACTGCTGCAAGCGTAACATAAGGCTGGGTTATATAACTATACTAGGCAGAACATAAGGGGATTATAACTATACGTAATGTCAATGTAAATACTTTTGTTTGATGTAGAGCGGGATAGTAGCTCTAACCCACCTACAATAAAGAATATTCTATCTATCTAGACTCTATCTACGCTTGCTGGACGGATTTGAATGATAAAGATGCATAGCTTACACACGAATAATTTTAATCCCATCAAAAACATAAATGTACAAAAACCAAGTCTCGCTTCCACCGTAAAAAGTTGTGAGATATCCATGTAAAGCCAAGTCAGTTATTTTACTTAGTACTGAAGCACGTATTCTTTTCAGTTAGTGTGAAAACACCTGTTCAACAACTTTGTCATACATTGTTTCCTAATTAGTTACCTACCAACATTTACTGACTGTATCAATATTAAACATATTTATTTCTGAAATATAAATAGTGACTTGGCAATAGCACAGCAATAAGTATAATAATAATTAATTCATCTACCAAATTATAATTATCACAGATTTGTGCTGTTGCCAAGTCACTATTAATATTTTAGAAATAAATATGTTTAATATTGATACAGTCAGTAAATGTTGGTAGGTAACTAATTAGGAAACAATGTATGACAAAGTTGTTGAACAGGTGTTTTCACACTAACTGAAAAGAATACGTGCTTCAGTACTAAGTAAAATAACTGACTTGGCTTTACATGGATATCTCACAACTTTTTACGGTGGAAGCGAGACTTGGTTTTTGTACATTTATGTTTTTGATGGGATTTCACTTATTTTTGGTAGGTAGTCCTCCGTTTTTTCTTCTCGGGTGATATTTCTTGCACATTAGCTTCAGATTTTCTTAAAGTCCAATCCCTATCTCTCTTAGTTTTTCTCAAGTGCCTCTAAGTCGGATACAAAGCGGCGGCCGTCATAAGTTCGGATAAGGAACCGTAGGTTGTAGTTTTCACCATTGCCGTCGAGTATAATAGGTCAGCATTTATGTAATGTGATTCCTGCATGGAACCATCCATATCCATTGCAATATTCATTGTTTTACGGTGAGTGTATGACAAAGTGATGTGGCTTTTTTTTGCTAACGTAGTGACACTGTGAAATAGTGGACGATTTTTTTATTTATTTAAAATTCTGGAAAAAAAATCCTGAGACATTTATATGCGTGGTGTAAACATAACCATACTGCGATGTAGGAACTTAGTGGCGCCATCTAGTTGGAAGTGGCAATATTAATACTTTTATTATTTACCGATCAGAAATAAGTTCTGTGGGGTTACTCTAGACGCTATTGCGTTCATATTGACAAAGTCTTCTAATTCATTTATTTTTTAATTCGCACAGTCATTTAGTCATAAGTTAATTTTATATACTTCGTAATGTTTATTCAAAGGTTAGGCTATTTTGGAAAATAATAATGTAAAATGCGTCTTAATTCGTGAAGTATTGAATTTTATAAATTGCGCCATATTGAAACAATTGCGTCAAGGGTTGAGGGCCTGTAAATTTTTTTATTGCATTAATTTAAACATTTTATAATAACAGCACGCTAACTTTACAACTTGTAGCGCCATCTAGTGGTGAAAAGCGATATTAATATATTTTTATCAATTTTGTAATGCAGTATAATTTTATTATTTACCAATCGGAAATAGTCATGAACATTTTTTATTGCATTAATTAAATAAATACTTTATGCTGACAGCAGGCAAAATTTCAAGTAGTAGCGTCATGAAGTAGGAATATTTTTTGTTATCGTATTATATGGGTATTCGTAGGACGAGATAGCCAAATTGATCGCCAACCTCCGATAAGAGACGGCACGCAAAGAAGAAGATTGGTTATATTAGTTTTAGCTCACATTTGTCTTTTTAATCTCTAGTGAATTTAATCTGTTGTGTAAATATATTGTTATTTTGATGTCAAGACACAACCCTAGATGGCGCTAGTTGTTGCATAGACTGCATAAAATATTTTTTATACTTTTTTATACATTATAATTTACTATTCGAGATATGTTCATAGTGCATAATTCACTCAATAATAACCGCATGCAAAATTTCAACTCCGTAGGCCTACTAGAAGTACTTTAAAAATCATGACGGTGATGAGTATGTCACCCACGTTTTGACCGAACTTTGACTTCCTATATTTCATTATTCAATATAGGTACAAACTTGTAATTTGGAGGTCGAGGTAGGTTCCGTGAAAACTCTTAGTAACCGAAATTTCAGCCTTCTAGCTTTACTCACAACGAAGATACAGGGGGGTCAAAAGTGCCGCGAGTTGCTTCGAGAAAAGTATGGTACGGGGTGCCTCTGCATAGCTCGACTTGGCGGCGGCACAGTGCCGCCAGATATAAGAGTATGACGTGAAAAATAGTAGGCAACTTTAATCAGTCTCGCTTCGCTCGCTCGTTCAATAAATAAAAGTACCTATCGTTTTGCCATCGATAGGTACGCTAAGAATCCTGCTGCGAATTTAGTTCTTTCTTTTCATTCAGCCTCTGAATAAAAAACACATAAAATCAAAGCTCACCGTTAGACAAGAAGCCTAAGATTGTATCAAAACATAATCATGGCCTTCGAATAGCGACGCGATGGCGTAAGTGTTGAAAAATACTTACTTACTTATATAAAAAAAAAATATGTCAAACAAGCTGCCAGTCAAATTAAGGGTGGCATTAATAGTCGTCAGCTCAAGTAGGTGATCTCGGAAAACAAAATCAGTCAGAGCAAGACTGCGAATTCAATGAGAATTTAATTTAAAAAACTTAGTCGATATGAACGCAATAGCGTCAGGGGTAGCCCCCCAATAGTTTATTTGTCGACCACAAAACACCACAAAATACAAACTTGAAAATTAGGTACTTAAGAATCAGCAGTTATAAACCTAAAAAAAAAACATACCTACAGGTTTGGTGCCAACTGCCAAATAAGATATCAAACTAGGTGGTGGGTATGAGATGGTAGTTACCTTCCACCTTGGAGTACCTACCTAAGTATGTACTTATTTAAAACATAGTATGTACCATTTAACCTATATTACGCGCATCATTATTATGCTACAAACAGGATAAATTTTTATCTGCGGTGACGCAGGAAAAGTCTAAACTAAACCACAATACAGATAAACTAAATTCTGGATATTTTTAACCCACTTCAAAAAAGGAGGAGGTCCTACTCCATTAGACCCGTGTTTTTTTAAATGTTTGTTTGTTACCTAAGATTTTGTTTTCTAGGTGGACCGAGTTTTAAGATTATTTTTTGTTTGAAAGGGTCTCAAAGGGTATACCTGTCGTGTGGTCCGATAAACAAAAAATTAAGATCTGTACGCGTAAGATCTGTATTATGTAAAAAATCCACTCAACCTCCGAGCGTCAAAACACTCGAAAATAGTCCTTATTGAAATGAACAATCTTTTTTTGACATTTCAAAACCATTGTTAGTTATTTTTACGGTGGATATTTTAGATAATACAGGGGCTGATGAAGAACTTCGGAGATAGAGAACGCAACTCAACTCAGATCACTCGGAATCAGTGCAGTAGCTTAAGGCCCGTGTTCTGAGTTGAGAATTTTGCTAAGCAAATGGGTAAGTATCGTCCTGTCTCTGCAGATTTCTCACAAAAGAGCGTGAAGAAGCGATACGTAAGTATGTGCTTAGTACAAAGTCTCAACTCAGAAACCGGGCCTTAGGGTGGTATTCTAGAACGCTACTTAAACTCAGTTCAAACTAGAACGCTACTTTAACTCTGTTTAAACTCAGTTCATACTAAAAAGCTCCTTGAACTCTGTTTAAACTGAGTTTAAGTATCGTTCATGAATACCACCCTAAGAGGGCGTTAGATAGAGCACCATTTTCCCATACAAACGTAGTTAAACTATAGGCTGGATTTTGCTGAAACTTGGTAGATGACCAATACGGAGGTTTGCAAATAATTTTTATGATAAGAAAAATAGCCTGAAAGAAATAAGAGCGATGCGTTTTTCGCGCCGAAAAGTTCAGTTTCAGCAAAATCCAGCCTGTAGTTTAGAAATTAAACCGTAACGACGTTTGTATGGGAAAATGGTGCTCTAACGCCCTCTTTTAATTTTTATTAATTGTATAGGTAGTAATAGTATAGACCCTTTTATAAAGCATGCATGATCTGGGGCCTTAGCCTGTAACGCAATGGCGTGTCGATGGCGTCCCAGCAGAGAGAAAAAACCGGGGTTTCCTCGTTTTTCTCCTACAACCAGAGAACTAATCCTCAAGCATTAGAATCAGAATATTCTTTGTTGTACTACAAAAACATGAAAAGGACCGACAGCATTAATAAATCGTATTTGAAGCGGTCAACTGAGAGCCCATTTTGGTACCATTGCGTTACAGGCTAAGGCCCCTGATCCGCATCGCGGGTGATAGAACGCAAAGGAGAACTCTACTGTCCGCCACGAATGGATGGATGGATGGATGGAACCTCCAATGATGGAGAGGCACTTCAACGAGAGGAAGCCGAACACTGGTTTTCGAGTAACTAACCGTAGGTAGTTATGTCAGACTCGTGCTAACGCCACGGTTAAAGTGCGTTTTCATGGCTCCGTTTACGAGCGCCGTTTACTGCCAATCTGCTTTTGGAATTAATTATCGAGCAGTCACGTTGCTTTACTGGCCAGACAATGGACTGTAGTGTCTTTAACTATGTATCCCTTTGTTGGAACCGATACGCTGGCGACACTCTAACAAAAACTCAATCAGCTCAATATGCGGGTCTATGAATAGTTTGTTGTAAGTTGTACCTATAATGTGGTGACACTGTACTGGTATTTACTACAAATGAGGTTCGAAAGGGGGTTCGGAAAAAGAACAATGCATCACAAGGGGGAGGGGGGGTGTAGTGAGTGAGATATCACGTGTACAATTTTTTTCGTTGAACGCGTTGTTTTTGATTACACTTTTCCATTATTATTTTTATACCAATCAGTAGCTAACAATCTGCAACCTTAATGTCTGACTGGACATTTTTATCACGGTGCTTATTTTACCAGAATTAAATTAGATTCTTAAAAAAAAAATTAAGCCAGGTCCCTAGCTCGGCATCATAATAAGTATCTTCCTTTCTGACACACAAACATACAACCATTTTTTAAAGTAGATCCGTAGGTTATAGAAACGGGTAGAATTCAGTAAAATTTTTGGTGGTGTTTCCCACGATTCCACCCGTT
This sequence comes from Zelleria hepariella, assembly GCA_949319315.1. NCBI lineage: Eukaryota > Metazoa > Arthropoda > Insecta > Lepidoptera > Yponomeutidae > Zelleria > Zelleria hepariella. The sequence continues at coordinate 28,520,793 of OX439382.1, read as the reverse complement.
CGGACCTCTACGCGGGTCTTCGGGAACCTACAACCGAAGCTACTTTTGGAAGAAGTGCGGCGACCACGCAATTTGCGTTACAGTCAAACAAAATATCCTCCAATTTAGGTGCTAAATACATGGACAACAGAGAGGCCCGAACAAACTAGGTAAATAATTCCTCTAATACAATGTGTAGGTACAGCCGGCCTCACCCAAAGATACCCCTTTTTGTTCGATTGGCGCCCTTATGCCGCGCGCGTTAAGAGCTGCCATGGGGTATCTGTGACTGTGGCCCACCGTACAGCTTGCTTAGCATGAGCCTGGGCACAGCCTTCTTTATCTCTCCTGGGTTACGCAGTACCTACATAAGGGGGTTATAACTGTATGTATCTCACTCTTTTATTTGACGTAGAGCGGGATAACTAGAGTTATAAACCTATGGATACGCTCTAACCCAGCCTAGCAGCTAACTGTACAGTCGCATGCACGCAAAAAGTGTACGTACGCGTACGGGCGACATGAAAGTGTAATTTATCGGGAAAGGGCGAAGGCGCCGGCGGGCGGCGCGCCGTCTCGGCGCCGGGCTCCCGTCCCGGCCCGGCGGCGGCGGGGGTGCCACGGACTACCAACCAATTTCAAACAAACATACATTATGCTTGTTTTACACACTTGCAAATATGGACAAAAACGCTGCAAAACTGCTGACTGCTGTTTTGCACCAGGGCAAGTTTGCCAGCGTGTAAAACGACCATCAGAGACTCCAACGGGCTGTTTTTTTCCGGCACTCGACGTCGTCCGTCTCTTTACAAGTATCTTGTACTTACACTTATTTTGCAGATGGTGGAATTTTTCATGATGGAAGGGAGATCGTGGCATCTGGAAGTGGGCCCGAAGGTATCAGGTGGTATCCTACCTTCGTAAAAAATAAAAGTCGAGTGTGGAAAAGCTCAAAAGCTGTACATTTTAGTATTACAGCGAGTTCGAGAGAAAAACACTTGGTACCGAAGCAGGGATGGAAAAACGGGAAAATGGATTATCCATACATGGATTTTCAAGTGGAGCGACCTAGCTCGCTCCACTTGAAAACGGCATGGTTTTTTGAGTATTTAGTTAGATGAATTGATAGAAAGAGAGATTCTAAGCAGGAAAGGTAACATCAGTGCCATGCAATGGATACTCGTATACAATAAACACTCACTGCCGATTTCTGAATTGAGAAATCCGCAGAGGCAGAACGATATTTAAGTACTTGCTTAGCTAATTTCAGAATCAGATCAGAAACCGGCAGTCATTCACCTAATACGAGATGTCGCACTACCTTTTCCAGTCAAACATGAGCTCAAGTTCAAGTTATTTTGCTTGTCCTGCTAAATATTGTCACTAGGGTTGTATTGGTCGGAGCAACGCTATTTCAGGGTATACCCTGACTCACACACAGTCCATCGTACTGAAATCTATTAGCAGGTCTAGATACAAAGATCGTGTTGCTTTTAAGGCCTGAAAATAGATTTGGACTGAAAGTGTTCATCCGTGCGCGTGAGTCACCGCGACGGTAGCGCCGCAAGATTTATTGGGGACAAAAAGGTAACTAAACGGGCTTTAGCGACGCTTGATTTAGAACCTTACGAACAAAATTGTATACTTGTGTACCAGTGAATAGGTAAGCTAAAAAAATTGTATTGTACTTAAAACATTATAGCAATAAAATTAATATCATAATAACATAGGTAATAAAATTACTTAGGTATTAATTATAGCTATTTTATAGGGCCTATTTCTAATACAATTTTATTATGCAGTGCTCGCTCGAAGTATTATATATGGTTGGTAGTTTGATAGGTTATAAGTTCGTATGTATGTACCTAAGTACTATAACCTTTATCTATTCTATCCCTCCCATAAATTATAGTCATGCCAACCTCCCCGACCCTTCTCGTCTCATCCACTGTGGCCCGGTTTCTGAATTGAGAATTTTACTAAGTAAATACTTAACTATCGTTCTGTCACGCTCTTTTATGAGAAATTTGCAGAGACAGAAGGATACTTACCCATTTGCTTAGCGAATTTCTCAATTCAGAAATCGGCAGTGTGACTTTCTGTCGCTTTATACATAGATGTCGGTTTACTCTTACTTTTCTGAAGACATAAATGATTTTTACTAACTGCCGGTTTCTGAATTGAGAAATTCGCTAAGCAAATGGGTAAGTATCGTCCTGTCTCTGCAGATTTCTCACAAAAGAGCGTGACAGAACGATAGTTAAGTTATTTGCTTAGCAAAATTCTCAATTCAGAAACCGGGCCTAAGAGGGCTTGCCTTGTGATGAAAATATACTGCCGATTTCTGAATTGAGAAATTCGCTAAGCAAGCTCTTTAGTATTGTGCAGATTTCAAACCAAAGAACGTGACAGAACGATACTTAATTATTTACTTAGTACAATTCTCACTTCAAAAACCGGGCCATAAACTTGTAGACAATCAAGCCTTTCTTCATCAGTGTCTGGTTTTTATTCATTCGGTTTAATAACTTTACACGTGTACGCTGCCCTGCTAATTAAGAACGCAGTAATCGACAATTTTGCGATTTTCACTTTTTTACAAAAATGGCATCCTAAAGGTTTTATCTACACGGGAAAAATATATTTTCATGATTTTTTTTGTTGGAAATATGTGTTTTTGCTAACGGTTTTTGCAGTAATTGCATGAAAATAGTGATTGTGCTAAAGTGAAGTGGGGTAATAATCATGTGCTAGAAAAGAATGCAGTACTCGCAATGTATACTAGAGCAAAATGCAGTACTTGCTGCTATTACTGCATTTTGATCTAGCGTCAATCCAATAGTTCCTAAATTAAAACGCAGTATTTGACATTACTGCTTTTGGGCGTAGCATTGTTTGACGGGAGTCGTAGGAAAATTATCATGTGCTGCGTATTGTCTTAGTAAATCAGTGCGTTGATTGATTGATTTTCTTGATTGGTACTGTTTTGACGAAAACCCCGCTACGAAAACATCTGCGCGTGGGGACATAGAATGTCAGAGGGCTGTTGAAGACTGGGAAGTTGGAGGTAGTCGAGAAGGAGATGGAAAGATGTGGTATCGACATCTTGGGACTCAGCGAGGTACACTGGAGAGGCAGCGGTCATCTGGACACTAATAGTGGAAACACTATTTACTTTTCTGGTGCTCAAGACCATAGTGGCAATGGTGTGGCTATTATTATGCCCAAACGCCTGAAAAATACTATCAAGGGATACCAGACCCCGAATGATAGAATCATCAAATAAAATTAGACGCTAACCCATGAACATCATCCAGGTTTATGCACCAACCGCGCAATCTGACGAGGAAGTGTCGGACCAGTTCTACGCCGACTTAGACGCGCTACTGAAGACTATACCGTCGAGAGAGATTACGGTTGTTCAGGGCGACTGGAACTCGAAAATTGGCAAAACCACAGCAGACCCTCTGAGGGGATCAATCGTGGGCAGTTATGGTCTTGGTGTAAGAAACGACAGAGATGAAAAGTTTTTACACTACTGTGTGGAGAATCAGCTGACTGTCATGAATACTTGGTTCAAAAATCATCCAAGGAGACTATGAACCTGGACGTCACCGAAAGGGCACAGAAACCAAATTGACTTCATCACGATTAAGTCACGGTGGAAGTCATCAGTTACCAAAGCCTAAACTCTTCCGGGTGCTGACTGCGGAAGCGATCACCAATTAGTCGTAGCAGATTTCAGACTACGCTTGAAGAAAGTCCGTAGTACTTCTCAGAAGAACATCGTTCTCGATAAACTAGCTTTAGATCAATTCCGAAAAACCTTTGACGAGAATATCAAGTCTACAGAAATTGGTCCTTTTAACTCCAGCGAAACGGACTGGATCAACTTGAAAAAAGTTATCCTGAGTGCTGCCAAGGAGACAAGCAACCAATTCAGAAAGGTTAAGAAAAAGGAAGAATGGATAAGCAAGGAATCCTGGGCACTGATAGAAGAAAGAAGGACGATGAAAGGTGAAGGTCTGCTGTCGAAAGAACAAATGTCCCGATACAACCAGCTGCACAAAGAAGTACAAAAGTCAACTAGGAAGGACAAAGACAACTACATCAACAACATCTGTGCAGAAATAGAGATACACGCTGATAAGACACAATCGAAGGACCTTTTTAAAAAAGTGAAACAGATAACCGGCACTTTCAAACCTAAATGTTGTGTCGTCGACGACAGTGATGGGAACGCTTTAACCGATTTTAATGACATTCTGGAGAGATGGGGTAGTTACTGCTATAACCTTTATCGGGACGAAACAGGCGTTATGACAAAAAGAAGATGGGACATACACACAGAAGAGCCCAGAATACTAATGTCCGAGGTAAAAGACGCCATAGACAGGCTTAAACATAAAGCATTGGGTCCCGATGGAGTGTCGGCTGCAATGCTTCAACATCTTGGCACTGATGGAACGAAAATCCTGCTTCAGATATGCAACAAGATATGGGTGACGGGCCAATGGCCAGAAGACTGGACACAATCGGCTGTAGTACCTCTTCACAAAAAGGGTTCCACGCGTAAATGCGAGGACTATCGAACTATCTCGCTTATGGCACATGCCAGTAAAATAATGCTACGCATTATAAATTCACGGCTAGCACCATACATAGATAACCAGATACCGAGCGAACAGACTGGTTTTGTGGCTGGAAAGGGAACTCGAGAGCAAATACTGAATGTGCACTTACTCATCGAGAAATGTCGTGAATTCAATAAACCACTGGTCATGTGCTTCATAGATTATGCCAAAGCTTTCGACTGCGTTCAGTGGAATACCATGCTAGAAGTCCTTGTGGAGATGGGTGTACCCCCGCATCTAGCTTTTCTGATACAAAACTTGTATCTGGATGGCACTAGCTTTGTAAGATTAGAAGACAAGCAGTCCAGGCCATTCCATACAGAGAGAGGTGTTCGACAGGGGTGCATTTTGTCTCCAAAACTATTTAACTTGTACGGCGAGTACATAATGAGGAAAGCACTGGAAGGATGGGAGGGCGGTGTAACAGTGGGAGGCAGACCAATTAACAACCTAAGGTACGCGGATGATACGACTTTAGTTGCATCGAGTGAGATGGAAATGGCAGAACTTCTAAAGAAGATCGAGACAGAAAGTGCTAAACTCGGTCTTAAGATCAACAGAACCAAAACCAAGGTGATGGTGGTAGACAGAGCACAGCTTCTCCCGTCAACCGATGCGTGCAATGGCTAACCTCGACAAAATATGGAAGAACCGAAGTATCAGTCGTAACACTAAAGTGCGGCTGGTTCGAGCCCTTGTCTTCTCGATATTCGTTTATGGTGCAGAGACTTGGTGTCTTAAAAGAAAAGACATCAACAAAATAGACGCCTTCGAGATCTGGTGCTGGAGGAGGCTGCTTAGAATACCTTGGACGGCAAAGCGCACTAACGAGTCCATAATTAAAGAACATAAAGTCCAAAAACGCCTATCTACTATATGCCAGGAAAAGACCCTCAGCTTCTTTGGACACATAATGCGGTCACCCAGGCATAGTCTAGAGAAGCTCATAATATTGGGACAGGTGAATGGCAAACGCGCCAGGGGAAGGGCACCAACCAGATGGTCTGATGCTATAAAAGCAGCGGCTGGAGGAAGCATTCACCGGGCAGTTCATATGACGGAAGACCGCTCCCAATGGAAGCGAGTACGACATGGTCGCGATCCTCAGCCATGAGGAATCGATTAAGAAGAAGAAGATTTCTCAAGCGAAATAAAGTTTGATTGCTACGATTTTGTTTTAATTCCAATATAATATAAACACAATATACTTACAAATCACCCTAGTAACCCTCACTTTAGGTTGGCACAAGACATAAAAATAATGAATAAATACTAACAAATAATGCAGTAATTGACAAGTGCTAGGGTAAAATGCAGTAATCAGCGCAAGTACTGCATTTATGCTTAGTTGTAATCTTATTCTCACTATATCTCATGCTAAGTTAAAACGCCGTAATACACACTATAGTCGGAAGTAACGCTAAATGGAATAAAAAATGCATGCCATTTAAAAGCTTGAATTTTTTCCCATTTTTTTCATCTAAGTGAATTGTTAAAAAACATGAATTTCATACTTAAATAACTAAAATTAAGTTACCCGCGTTTATCTCCGAACCGCCTTTTTGCAAGTGCTGCGTTCTTGATTACTAGGGCAGAGGTATGTTCCGTCTTTGTGCTGGACAAAAGATTTGCGTCGAACACATTGGACCGCATACGTGGCGCAGTTCATCAGCTGGAGCAGATGAACTGCTCCAAATTTCTGAAGGTTATTCACCCCATCGAGGAGGGCTCGAACACACTAGCCTTTGCCTCGGAGCCCGTCCTAGGCAGCCTGCATGACATCCTGGCCTGGCAGGTAGGTCACCTACCACCCAATCTTCTTTTCACAGCCATCTTTATCTTATCTATCGAGTTGAAAAAATTTATTTGCTGGCAAGCAATCAGGTTATTTGGCCATGGGTGACATTGACCCATTTAGTATTGATGAGTGCGTGCGAGCTTTTCGGGCAGGTACTCGAATCTGCACCACGTGACGATCACAGAACAATTAATTTTAGAAGTGGAAGTGTAATAACTGAAATTTATCAGAAAAAATTAAACTGGTGCAGCCGTGGTGGGTGCAATTACGACCTTTATGTGGAAGATACTTTTGGTAAAGTTCAATTCCCTTTGGAAATTTGTCACAAAATGGTTGTGAATACGAGGTAAGTGACATTTTAGTGCGTGAAGAATTGTATTTGCTGGCCAGCCATCAGGTTATTTGGCCATGAGTGACATTAACCCATTTAGTTTTCATGTATGCATGCGAGCAGGAACTTGAACCTGCACCCCGTGAAGATCACAGAACAATTAATTTTATAAGTGAAAGTGTAATAACTGAATTTTATGAGAACAATTTAAACTGGTGCGGCTGTGGTGGGCGCAATTACGACAATTATGATTATGTGGAAGAGAATGACCGTGCACACTAAAGATATAGCGGGTAAATTTTTCTTCTCCCCATAACTAAAAAAATGTTACCCCCTTACGATGTTGACGACGACCTCTGTAAGGAGGGTTTGAGGGCGCTCCTTCGGGCCGAAGTGGTGTGGCCTTGGGAGGAGACACATTTGGTTGAAAAAATATATTGCTGGTGTGGACTGTGGGTGCCACATGCACCGGGACTAATGGTCCAGGAAAGTACCGTGAACTTCAAACACGCGGAATGATATATACCTATTTCCTTGTTGACAGGTATGTTCCGTCTTTGTGCTGGACAAAAGATTTGCGTCGAACACATTGGACCGCATACGTGGCGCAGTTCATCAGCTGGAGCAGATGAACTGCTCCAAATTTCTGAAGGTTATTCACCCCATCGAGGAGGGCTCGAAAACACTAGCCTTTGCCTCGGAGCCCGTCCTAGGCAGCCTGCATGACATCCTGGCCTGGCAGGTAGGTCACCTACCACCCAATCTTCTTTTCACAGCCATCTTTATCTTATCTATCGAGTTGAAAAATTTTATTTGCTGGCAAGCAATCAGGTTATTTGGCCATGGGTGACATTGACCCATTTAGTATTGATGAGTGCGTGCGAGCTTTTCGGGCAGGTACTCGAATCTGCACCACGTGACGATCACAGAACAATTAATTTTATAAGTGAAAGTGTAATAACTGAATTTTATGAGAACAATTTAAACTGGTGCGGCTGTGGTGGGCGCAATTACGACAATTATGATTATGTGGAAGAGAATGACCGTGCACACTAAAGATATAGCGGGTAAATTTTTCTTCTCCCCATAACTAAAAAAATGTTACCCCCTTACGATGTTGACGACGACCTCTGTAAGGAGGGTTTGAGGGCGCTCCTTCGGGCCGAAGTGGTGTGGCCTTGGGAGGAGACACATTTGGTTAAAAAAATATATTGCTGGTGTGGACTGTGGGTGCCACATGCACCGGGACTAATGGTCCAGGAAAGTACCGTGAACTTCAAACACGCGGAATGATATATACCTATTTCCTTGTTGACAGGTATGTTCCGTCTTTGTGCTGGACAAAAGATTTGCGTCGAACACATTGGACCGCATATGTGGCGCAGTTCATCAGCTGGAGCAGATGAACTGCTCCAAATTTCTGAAGGTTATTCACCCCATCGAGGAGGGCTATAACACAATCGCCTTTGCCTCGGAGCCCGTCCTAGGCAGCCTGCATGACATCCTGGCCTGGCAGGTAGGTCACCTACCACCCAATCTTCTTTTCACAGCCATCTTTATCTTATCTATCGAGTTGAAAAATTTTATTTGCTGGCAAGCAATCAGGTTATTTGGCCATGGGTGACATTGACCCATTTAGTATTGATGAGTGCGTGCGAGCTTTTCGGGCAGGTACTCGAATCTGCACCACGTGACGATCACAGAACAATTAATTTTAGAAGTGGAAGTGTAATAACTGAAATTTATCAGAAAAATTTAAACTGGTGCAGCCGTGGTGGGTGCAATTACGACCTTTATGTGGAAGATACTTTTGGTAAAGTTCAATTCCCTTTGGAAATTTGTCACAAAATGGTTGTGAATACCAGGTAAGTGACATTTTAGTGCGTGAAGAATTGTATTTGCTGGCCAGCCATCAGGTTATTTGGCCATGAGTGACATTAACCCATTTAGTTTTCATGTATGCATGCGAGCAGGAACTTGAACCTGCACCCCGTGAAGATCACAGAACAATTAATTTTATAAGTGAAAGTGTAATAACTGAATTTTATGAGAACAATTTAAACTGGTGCGGCTGTGGTGGGCGCAATTACGACAATTATGATTATGTGGAAGAGAATGACCGTGCACACTAAAGATATAGCGGGTAAATTTTTCTTCTCCCCATAACTAAAAAAATGTTACCCCCTTACGATGTTGACGACGACCTCTGTAAGGAGGGTTTGAGGGCGCTCCTTCGGGCCGAAGTGGTGTGGCCTTGGGAGGAGACACATTTGGTTGAAAAAATATATTGCTGGTGTGGACTGTGGGTGCCACATGCACCGGGACTAATGGTCCAGGAAAGTACCGTGAACTTCAAACACGCGGAATGATATATACCTATTTCCTTGTTGACAGGTATGTTCCGTCTTTGTGCTGGACAAAAGATTTGCGTCGAACACATTGGACCGCATACGTGGCGCAGTTCATCAGCTGGAGCAGATGAACTGCTCCAAATTTCTGAAGGTTATTCACCCCATCGAGGAGGGCTCGAAAACACTAGCCTTTGCCTCGGAGCCCGTCCTAGGCAGCCTGCATGACATCCTGGCCTGGCAGGTAGGTCACCTACCACCCAATCTTCTTTTCACAGCCATCTTTATCTTATCTATCGAGTTGAAAAATTTTATTTGCTGGCAAGCAATCAGGTTATTTGGCCATGGGTGACATTGACCCATTTAGTATTGATGAGTGCGTGCGAGCTTTTCGGGCAGGTACTCGAATCTGCACCACGTGACGATCACAGAACAATTAATTTTAGAAGTGGAAGTGTAATAACTGAAATTTATCAGAAAAAATTAAACTGGTGCAGCCGTGGTGGGTGCAATTACGACCTTTATGTGGAAGATACTTTTGGTAAAGTTCAATTCCCTTTGGAAATTTGTCACAAAATGGTTGTGAATACGAGGTAAGTGACATTTTAGTGCGTGAAGAATTGTATTTGCTGGCCAGCCATCAGGTTATTTGGCCATGAGTGACATTAACCCATTTAGTTTTCATGTATGCATGCGAGCAGGAACTTGAACCTGCACCCCGTGAAGATCACAGAACAATTAATTTTATAAGTGAAAGTGTAATAACTGAATTTTATGAGAACAATTTAAACTGGTGCGGCTGTGGTGGGCGCAATTACGACAATTATGATTATGTGGAAGAGAATGACCGTGCACACTAAAGATATAGCGGGTAAATTTTTCTTCTCCCCATAACTAAAAAAATGTTACCCCCTTACGATGTTGACGACGACCTCTGTAAGGAGGGTTTGAGGGCGCTCCTTCGGGCCGAAGTGGTGTGGCCTTGGGAGGAGACACATTTGGTTGAAAAAATATATTGCTGGTGTGGACTGTGGGTGCCACATGCACCGGGACTAATGGTCCAGGAAAGTACCGTGAACTTCAAACACGCGGAATGATATATACCTATTTCCTTGTTGACAGGTATGTTCCGTCTTTGTGCTGGACAAAAGATTTGCGTCGAACACATTGGACCGCATACGTGGCGCAGTTCATCAGCTGGAGCAGATGAACTGCTCCAAATTTCTGAAGGTTATTCACCCCATCGAGGAGGGCTCGAAAACACTAGCCTTTGCCTCGGAGCCCGTCCTAGGCAGCCTGCATGACATCCTGGCCTGGCAGGTAGGTCACCTACCACCCAATCTTCTTTTCACAGCCATCTTTATCTTATCTATCGAGTTGAAAAATTTTATTTGCTGGCAAGCAATCAGGTTATTTGGCCATGGGTGACATTGACCCATTTAGTATTGATGAGTGCGTGCGAGCTTTTCGGGCAGGTACTCGAATCTGCACCACGTGACGATCACAGAACAATTAATTTTATAAGTGAAAGTGTAATAACTGAATTTTATGAGAACAATTTAAACTGGTGCGGCTGTGGTGGGCGCAATTACGACAATTATGATTATGTGGAAGAGAATGACCGTGCACACTAAAGATATAGCGGGTAAATTTTTCTTCTCCCCATAACTAAAAAAATGTTACCCCCTTACGATGTTGACGACGACCTCTGTAAGGAGGGTTTGAGGGCGCTCCTTCGGGCCGAAGTGGTGTGGCCTTGGGAGGAGACACATTTGGTTAAAAAAATATATTGCTGGTGTGGACTGTGGGTGCCACATGCACCGGGACTAATGGTCCAGGAAAGTACCGTGAACTTCAAACACGCGGAATGATATATACCTATTTCCTTGTTGACAGGTATGTTCCGTCTTTGTGCTGGACAAAAGATTTGCGTCGAACACATTGGACCGCATACGTGGCGCAGTTCATCAGCTGGAGCAGATGAACTGCTCCAAATTTCTGAAGGTTATTCACCCCATCGAGGAGGGCTCGAAAACACTAGCCTTTGCCTCGGAGCCCGTCCTAGGCAGCCTGCATGACATCCTGGCCTGGCAGGTAGGTCACCTACCACCCAATCTTCTTTTCACAGCCATCTTTATCTTATCTATCGAGTTGAAAAATTTTATTTGCTGGCAAGCAATCAGGTTATTTGGCCATGGGTGACATTGACCCATTTAGTATTGATGAGTGCGTGCGAGCTTTTCGGGCAGGTACTCGAATCTGCACCACGTGACGATCACAGAACAATTAATTTTATAAGTGAAAGTGTAATAACTGAATTTTATGAGAACAATTTAAACTGGTGCGGCTGTGGTGGGCGCAATTACGACAATTATGATTATGTGGAAGAGAATGACCGTGCACACTAAAGATATAGCGGGTAAATTTTTCTTCTCCCCATAACTAAAAAAATGTTACCCCCTTACGATGTTGACGACGACCTCTGTAAGGAGGGTTTGAGGGTGCTCCTTCGGGCCGAAGTGGTGTGGCCTTGGGAGGAGACACATTTGGTTAAAAAAATATATTGCTGGTGTGGACTGTGGGTGCCACAAGCACCGGGACTAATGGTCCAGGAAAGTACCGTGAACTTCAAACACGCGGAATGATATATACCTATTTCCTTGTTGACAGGTATGTTCCGTCTTTGTGCTGGACAAAAGATTTGCGTCGAACACATTGGACCGCATATGTGGCGCAGTTCATCAGCTGGAGCAGATGAACTGCTCCAAATTTCTGAAGGTTATTCACCCCATCGAGGAGGGCTATAACACAATCGCCTTTGCCTCGGAGCCCGTCCTAGGCAGCCTGCATGACATCCTGGCCTGGCAGGTAGGTCACCTACCACCCAATCTTCTTTTCACAGCCATCTTTATCTTATCTATTGAGTTGAAAAATTTTATTTGCTGGCAAGCAATCAGGTTATTTGGCCATGGGTGACATTGACCCATTTAGTATTGATGAGTGCGTGCGAGCTTTTCGGGCAGGTACTCGAATCTGCACCACGTGACGATCACAGAACAATTAATTTTAGAAGTGGAAGTGTAATAACTGAAATTTATCAGAAAAATTTAAACTGGTGCAGCCGTGGTGGGTGCAATTACGACCTTTATGTGGAAGATACTTTTAATAAAGTTCAATTCCCTTTGGAAATTTGTCACAAAATGGTTGTGAATACGAGGTAAGTGACATTTTAGTGCGTGAAGAATTGTATTTGCTGGCCAGCCATCAGGTTATTTGGCCATGAGTGACATTAACCCATTTAGTTTTCATGTATGCATGCGAGCAGGAACTTGAACCTGCACCCCGTGAAGATCACAGAACAATTAATTTTATAAGTGAAAGTGTAATAACTGAATTTTATGAGAACAATTTAAACTGGTGCGGCTGTGGTGGGCGCAATTACGACAATTATGATTATGTGGAAGAGAATGACCGTGCACACTAAAGATATAGCGGGTAAATTTTTCTTCTCCCCATAACTAAAAAAATGTTACCCCCTTACGATGTTGACGACGACCTCTGTAAGGAGGGTTTGAGGGCGCTCCTTCGGGCCGAAGTGGTGTGGCCTTGGGAGGAGACACATTTGGTTGAAAAAATATATTGCTGGTGTGGACTGTGGGTGCCACATGCACCGGGACTAATGGTCCAGGAAAGTACCGTGAACTTCAAACACGCGGAATGATATATACCTATTTCCTTGTTGACAGGTATGTTCCGTCTTTGTGCTGGACAAAAGATTTGCGTCGAACACATTGGACCGCATACGTGGCGCAGTTCATCAGCTGGAGCAGATGAACTGCTCCAAATTTCTGAAGGTTATTCACCCCATCGAGGAGGGCTCGAAAACACTAGCCTTTGCCTCGGAGCCCGTCCTAGGCAGCCTGCATGACATCCTGGCCTGGCAGGTAGGTCACCTACCACCCAATCTTCTTTTCACAGCCATCTTTATCTTATCTATCGAGTTGAAAAATTTTATTTGCTGGCAAGCAATCAGGTTATTTGGCCATGGGTGACATTGACCCATTTAGTATTGATGAGTGCGTGCGAGCTTTTCGGGCAGGTACTCGAATCTGCACCACGTGACGATCACAGAACAATTAATTTTATAAGTGAAAGTGTAATAACTGAATTTTATGAGAACAATTTAAACTGGTGCGGCTGTGGTGGGCGCAATTACGACAATTATGATTATGTGGAAGAGAATGACCGTGCACACTAAAGATATAGCGGGTAAATTTTTCTTCTCCCCATAACTAAAAAAATGTTACCCCCTTACGATGTTGACGACGACCTCTGTAAGGAGGGTTTGAGGGCGCTCCTTCGGGCCGAAGTGGTGTGGCCTTGGGAGGAGACACATTTGGTTGAAAAAATATATTGCTGGTGTGGACTGTGGGTGCCACATGCACCGGGACTAATGGTCCAGGAAAGTACCGTGAACTTCAAACACGCGGAATGATATATACCTATTTCCTTGTTGACAGGTATGTTCCGTCTTTGTGCTGGACAAAAGATTTGCGTCGAACACATTGGACCGCATATGTGGCGCAGTTCATCAGCTGGAGCAGATGAACTGCTCCAAATTTCTGAAGGTTATTCACCCCATCGAGGAGGGCTATAACACAATCGCCTTTGCCTCGGAGCCCGTCCTAGGCAGCCTGCATGACATCCTGGCCTGGCAGGTAGGTCACCTACCACCCAATCTTCTTTTCACAGCCATCTTTATCTTATCTATCGAGTTGAAAAATTTTATTTGCTGGCAAGCAATCAGGTTATTTGGCCATGGGTGACATTGACCCATTTAGTATTGATGAGTGCGTGCGAGCTTTTCGGGCAGGTACTCGAATCTGCACCACGTGACGATCACAGAACAATTAATTTTAGAAGTGGAAGTGTAATAACTGAAATTTATCAGAAAAATTTAAACTGGTGCAGCCGTGGTGGGTGCAATTACGACCTTTATGTGGAAGATACTTTTGGTAAAGTTCAATTCCCTTTGGAAATTTGTCACAAAATGGTTGTGAATACGAGGTAAGTGACATTTTAGTGCGTGAAGAATTGTATTTGCTGGCCAGCCATCAGGTTATTTGGCCATGAGTGACATTAACCCATTTAGTTTTCATGTTTGCATGCGAGCAGGAACTTGAACCTCCACCCCTTGAAGATCACAGAACAATTAATTTTATAAGTGAAAGTGTAATAACTGAATTTTATGAGAACAATTTAAACTGGTGCGGCTGTGGTGGGCGCAATTACGACAATTATGATTATGTGGAAGAGAATGACCGTGCACACTAAAGATATAGCGGGTAAATTTTTCTTCTCCCCATAACTAAAAAAATGTTACCCCCTTACGATGTTGACGACGACCTCTGTAAGGAGGGTTTGAGGGCGCTCCTTCGGGCCGAAGTGGTGTGGCCTTGGGAGGAGACACATTTGGTTGAAAAAATATATTGCTGGTGTGGACTGTGGGTGCCACATGCACCGGGACTAATGGTCCAGGAAAGTACCGTGAACTTCAAACACGCGGAATGATATATACCTATTTCCTTGTTGACAGGTATGTTCCGTCTTTGTGCTGGACAAAAGATTTGCGTCGAACACATTGGACCGCATACGTGGCGCAGTTCATCAGCTGGAGCAGATGAACTGCTCCAAATTTCTGAAGGTTATTCACCCCATCGAGGAGGGCTCGAAAACACTAGCCTTTGCCTCGGAGCCCGTCCTAGGCAGCCTGCATGACATCCTGGCCTGGCAGGTAGGTCACCTACCACCCAATCTTCTTTTCACAGCCATCTTTATCTTATCTATCGAGTTGAAAAATTTTATTTGCTGGCAAGCAATCAGGTTATTTGGCCATGGGTGACATTGACCCATTTAGTATTGATGAGTGCGTGCGAGCTTTTCGGGCAGGTACTCGAATCTGCACCACGTGA